>CM054061.1:368764790-369436349 GCA_028641055.1 Alopecurus myosuroides
AGAAAAGACGGTGGACGATTCCGGCTGGGGGCCAGAGTCGGATCACCTCGAATCCGGATCCGTCGTGCAATCGGCCGGATCAACGTCTTCATTGGTATGGTATGTACTTCCGGTTCGATCCCTGACAATTTTGGATCTGATTCTGTGTCAGGGGAGGCCACTTCTATCCAATCAGATGAAGAAGAATCAGTTGGAACGACATATCCGACAGAAGAACCCATCGCGAAGTGGGAACAGCCGGAGGAACCGGCATGGACCCCGCGCGACCGGGTCGAAAGAGAGGATGATACCGAGTCCATCCTGGATCTGCTGGAAAACCGGTATGAGGAGAATAACAGCGAAGGGGAACAGCATGAATTCGTGCCAAGCATCATACGCCGAGTCGCGGTTTACACGGCTCCCGCGACCAATCTCAACCAAGAGGCCGTAACCGCGGCCGCGGCCGGGTCAGTACAAGCATTAACCCGGCAGCAGGGGCCGGCTAACGGAAACACGGTTTTGGCCCAGGTTGACGCAGAGTCGGCATCGGTTACCAGTCAAGCGCCGGAAAACGAGCTACACGCGAACACGTTCGGATTCCTAGCAAACCGGACACCAGGAGCGGGTCCTTCCAATCCGCAACACCCGGCCTTGTTCGACAACAATCTGATCCTAGATCCGACAGTTCTTGCCACAGTTATCACCCCAGAGAACGCGGCGGAACGTGTTAGGGATTTGGACGTAGCCCGTCGCGCATTGGAGCAGCAGAGAAGGCAGGTAGAAGCAGAAAGGCAAGGGATGGCCACACGGCAACGCGAGCTGGATGCACTGGAAACTCGGCTCCGAGAGGAAACGACTAGAATACATCAAAGGCACCAAACTAGATTACCAGCATTGGGAGGAGTCATAAACCCGGCCGCACTATTTATCACGCCTCAGGATCAGCCGATTCCAGCGGCAAATCAAGGAACCGACCCTCAGCCGAGAACCGGAGGAGCACAACCGGTAGATACGCAGGCCGGATTACCCGCACCACAGACTGGAGTTACGGCCGGCAATACTGTACCACCGCCACCAGCACCACCACCATCGCGTTTTCGCACACCAGCGGGTCATTACAACAATCCCATGGACAACGTGTACGCGGCAACGCTTGCACTAAATCAAATTACCGTGAGAGAGTCACCCCACGCAGAGGAGACCCGGCGGGCGATAGATATGCTGCGCACCGCGGTGGCGCAACAGGTTAATTACCCGGATCACAAAAGTGGAATGCATGGGACGCCATATGTCAGCCAACAACAAGGTAACGCTGGAAACATCCAAACAAGTTCGGCACGGCGGAGGGAAGAGCAGCAGCAAATGCCGCCTCCTCCACACATTCAGGCAGTACCAGCAACATCAGCAGCACAGGCCATCGTGGATAGTTCCAGAGCCAGGAGAGCCGTGGCCGGGTCTGCGGCGCATGGGCCACCAGCGGTACCGCAGCCAGCTGTACCCCCTGCAGGATCACATGTTTCCCGAGTAAGACCAGCTTCAACCATTCTTGCAGGGCCTAAGTGTCTTTCGGATAGCATCAGAGCTGAACCTTACCCGGAAAAGTTCAAAGAACCGGGTAAAGTGGTGAATTATGAGCCGACTATGGATCCGGAAACATGGTTGAGCAGCTATGAGATGGCCATGTCGATTCGCAATGCGTCCGAGAATCTTCAAGCCAAATTCATGTATCTAATGATGTCAGAGGGAGCAGCAAAGTTATGGTTCGCCAATTTACCGGAAGGATCTATTAAGTCATGGGAAGAATTGAAAATTGCGTTTATCAAGCACTTTCACGGGACGTGTAGAAAGTTATTCACTATTGACGACTTAGAGCGACGTGTTCAGAAGAAGGGAGAGTCGGCGCGCAGCTGGGTCCGCCGGGTTATGGAAATTCTTCATTCGTCTACGGATATTCAGCCCAAGGATGCGCTGCAAGCTATGGCAAAGACCTGCAAGTACACACCTTTAGTACAAAAGTTAACCCGCATGAAATCTAGTCGGAATGCTTCGGAGGTTACAATGGGAGAATTGATGGATGCATGCAACAAGCATGCCGCAACGGACACTACGGAAGAGGAAACTGATGATAAAAAAGCAAAAGCAAACACAAGTAGTAACGAAAGAACCGGCAACGGATCAGCGCCGGGTAACAACAGCCAGAACAAGCGTCCGTTTGAAGGAGGCTCCGAGTTTGTCGCCAGTACTGAAGCTGGATCTTCCAGACCCAGGGCAGAAGGAAATTTCATTGCTGGAAATCACAATGGAGGAAACTATCAAGGGCCACCAAGGCCGAGTAATAATTAGGACATATTCAGAATGGCATGCCCGAAGCACAGCAGGAACGGTAGGCCAGCTAACCACTCCTTGGAGCAGTGCGCAGACCTACAGAGATGGAAAATGAGGAAGTGAACAGAGCCATGCGAGGTGCAGGACGGGGAGGAGGACCGGGTCCAGGTGGAAACCCGGGCAACGGCCCACCCCCAGCCGGTAACCCGGCAGCAGGAAATCAAGGTAATAACCAAGGGGGAGCAGGAGGTTTCCAGGCTAACCCCAAACAGTTGGGTCAATATCACGTGCATACCACAGGAGGTTCTAACAAGGACAAAAAGATACTGAAACAAGCGGTCAATTCAGTTTCTTCGGCTGTCCCGAGATACCTGAGATGGTCAGAACAGGATGTAACATGGAGCAGAAGGGACCACCCGGAGAGAGTAGAAAACCTGGGAGTCTTAGCATTAGTAGTCGCACCGCAGGTCAATGGGTATGAGCTGAAAAAGGTTTTGATGGATGGTGGAAGTAGCATCAATATACTGTATTGGGAAACCTTCTTACGCATGGGCCTCAAGGAGTCTCAGCTACAAAAAAGCTCAACAATTTTTCATGGGATAGTGCCGGGTCATTCAGCGTGCCCCGAGGGAAAAATCGCATTGGAGGTAGCTTTTGGGGAATCAAAGGATAACTATCGAGTTGAGTGGCTCACTTTTGAGGTGGTCAAGTTGCGCAGTCCTTATCACGCGTTATTCGGAAGGCCGGCTTATGCCAAATTCATGGCTAGGCCGTGTTACGTGTATCTACAGCTAAAAATCCTGGGTCCTAAGAAGACCATTACCATACATGGAAATCGAGACATAGCAGCTGAATGCGATGAAGGAGACGCAGCAATGGCCGAGCAAGCCTGTAGAAAAGAGGAGCTCAAGCATTACCGGTCTCAAGCAGACCCGGCGGACAGAACCACATCAAAAAGGCCGAGTACTGAAGGCGAAAGAGCAAAGTCCAAGGCAGCACAAGATGCTAAGATGGTGGCTTTTGTCAAGGATGATTCCCCCAAACAATCTGCCATAGGAGAAGAAATTGCACGGCCGCTCGCAACCAGCCGCGTTATGGAAACACCTCACCCGGGTTGGCTACTAAACCCGGTACTCATCATGAAAAAGTCCAGCAAATGGAGAATGTGTATCGGTCACGTCAGCCCGGGACCGGTTCCCAAGAAGAACTAAAAACAATGTAAAGGGCAGCAGGTTTCAGACGCGCTCTTTTCCTACCCAGGGTACCTAAGGGGACTGGAAGGTTTTTAATGAGGCGGCCTGCTGATCCAAACTTTCTCGTGTCAATAAAGAGATGGTTATCAAGTCCTATTTTGTTACGATCTTTTACTTCAGTTACAGGTTAGTAGTATCCACTGCTACCAATACATCAGTATCATTAAGTATGTTGAGTATATATAGGTCTCGGGGGCTGATAGCTTAAATAGCACGGCCGCAAACCCAAAGACCCGGCCTTGATGCCTATGAGTTATAAGGGCCGATTACTCGCAAACGAGTACGGCTGCAATCTTATAACCGGACAAAGGAGCCAAATTTTCTTGACTTTTCTTACTTAAGCTCGATGTGACTCGCACTAAAGTGGCATGATTTGCTCGCTTACGATTACAATCAGCCATGAAGCCCAATGGGACTTGCCTGACCCTGTTTTCGTATAGATGTAACAACATGGTATCCACGCGAAAGCCGGCTTACAGTACAAGATAGTCAAAAGGGTCATCTAAACCACAAGTTATGCAGAGTACAAGGCTAATAGCTGGAAACTCAACGTTTATCAAGCATAACTTCATTATCTGTATGAAATAATTCCGGGTTTCGGCTTAGCAACAACAAGTTTTGTTCTCTTCGAAAAGACCACACACCACAGACTCGGATATTCGGGCCTTGGGGACTGTGGGTTTCGAAGCAGGATCAAGTTATTTCGTTGCTAAGCTCGAAAGACCCCAATGTCTGAGTCGTGGGGACTTGGGGACTTAAAAAAAAGTCCACCTGTCAAAACTCACGACACTCGGAAATAAGGAGGGGAATAAACAGAAATGAATAGAAAGTTGGATTATCAGGAATAAGATAGACAAGTATCAAGTTCATCAAAAAGCATAGAAAGGCACGAAGTGCATCACAGAATTAAAGTGCGTTACAAGTTGCGACACCAGTATCAAGGGTGCACAGGCGCACCGTCAAAAGAATACTTGTTTCGAATAACAGTATCAGACGATCGAGGTATTTCGATGGCAACTGCCTATTCGGCTTCCTGAGTAGGGTCCACATCTTTTCCCTTGGCCTCCGGGTCTTGCTCCTGGACTTGCTCTTTGGCTTTATCGGCATCATCACCCGGATTCTTCGAGGCAGGACGGACAGGCGGAAGAACAGCTGGTGTAGAGGTGGTTGGCCCTGATCCTAACTCGGCCTCTCTCTTTGCAGTTTCTTGCCTCTTCCTGGCCGAGTCAGCAGCCCATTTCTCCAAAACATCAAAGGGCGGGGGTGCGTCCTCTGTAACAATTTTGCCTTCAGCATCGTATGCGCTCATAATTGTGTTCAGATCCATACTATCGGCCAAAGTGGTGGCCGAGTGACGCACTGCGGACTGTATGGCCTTGAAGTCCTTGGGTGTAAACTTGGAACCATCTGCCTTGAATTCTGGAAACCCGGATATTACCTTTGCCGGGTCAAGCTTCGGAAAGTAAGCTTTGGCCAGGGTAAAGGCCCGGGTCATACCAATCCGGCATGCCGAGCGTTTCCAGATTTCAATCCAGGCAGGCACAGTGGAGCAGGCTTGGATGAGATTTTCTTCACCCGGGTATACCTCAGTAGGCCACTTCACGACATCCAGTATAAACTTTGTGCCGGCAAAAAAATTTCGGAGCACAGTCTTTAAGGTTCTAGCCTTGGCAATGGCATCCTCCTCTGGGGCCGCAAGGTTGGCACCTACAGTTGAAACAAAAGAAGAACGTATCAGTAATCCCGAGTATCATATAATAAAGTAAAGGCATGAAGTCAGTTGGCAGCAAAAACTTACTAAGCAAGATGCGATAGGTATCGGTAACCTGGTCCGATAATTTTTTCAGTGCGGTTTGAGCAGTAGTGCACTTCTTCTTGTATTTTGAAACATCCTTCTTCAAGGTTTCCATGTCAGCCTCAAGGGTTTCTCTACGCTTCACCTCCGCAAGAAGAAGTTGTTCGGTCTTGAGCAAAACTTCGTCAGACCGGGTCATCTGTGCCTGTAAAGAACAAGGGGCACAAGTATCAGTCGGGTATCATGGCAAGCCGACTATTGAATAAAGTACCAAGCATAACTTCAACAAAGTTATGCTCGGAACTTGGGGACTAAGTGTATACTGTGAGATATCAAGTGTTGTTACCTGGTGCTCGGCGGCCATGCGCTCCAGAATATTGCTCTCTGAGGTCTTCATATTGAGGAGAGCGCTCGTCAGTTCATCAAAGGTATCATTACCCGTACTAGAGGACCCGGGGCCTTGGAACCTCGGAGAAGGAGTTTTCTTCTTAGCAGAAGGCGGCCTCCGGGTCATTCGAATGTCGGAATCCGATGCTCCCTCTCCCGCACCCAGAGTTGCAGTTTTGCCCTTCTTGCTTGCATGAGAGGCTATCGGATACTCGGCTTCTTGTCTGGCCGGGTTTATTGGTGACGCTTGTTCTTCGCCGCTAGACGCGGCTGTTGTCTTATCAGCCAGGTTCCCCTTACCCGGGTCATCGGTCTCCATATCCTCTTGGTCGCTAATAACGACCGTGGCCCTATAGATATTATGAGTGAGCAGTTAGTGTACAATCAGGAAAGGGTGATGAAAATGTGATAGAGCATCAGGAAAGGGATTTTACCCGGTATTCACCGCAAAGTCCGAAGGAAATTCGCTGCTGGACCCGGGCGAAACTGAAAAGTATCAAGCAAGATTTCATAAGGGCATGGTTCAGGAAGATTGTTTCGTCCGAGAAAGGATAGGATAAATACCAGCCCGCCGAGTCGGAGACAATGAAATACCCGGGTTAAGAGCATCATCACCCGGGTAATTTTGAGTCGCTCTGCGCTTAGTCGTGGGCGACTCCTTCAAATATGGCCAGTGGAATAACGTCAAGTTAGCTCATGTATATCATCAAAGGAATACAAATTGAATGCAAGGAGGCGATATGAAACCTTGGGGGCGGCCCCTCGGGGTTTTCTCTTAGATCCGACTTTGACTGTCGGCTCCACTTCCTCCTCGTCACTGGCGGATTCTACTTTGCCGTCAGTCTCTTCTCCTTCGTCTTTTTCCTCTGACTCTGGAAGTTATCAAGGTTACAGTTGGAAAATGAAGAACGGGACGCGATGAACTCAAGGGAATTACGTGAAGTTTGAAACGTACCTTCATCCGAGTTAATGCCATCCTCTTGCTCTTCTGGGTTTTCGGAGTTAGGAGGAGTTTCGATCTTCCAAAAGGGATCATCAGCCTGGGAGGAAGGTATAAGAGTAAGGGTTATTAGTCATATCGGATGGAAGGTGCGAAAGAAAGAGCATGAAAATCGAGTCTTTACCTTGGGGGCTGGGTTCTCCCGAGTGAAGGGTTCTAACCCGGCTATGTTCCGGATTACCTCCATCTTCTCTGTCAAGAAGCTCTTGATAGTTTTGTTGGTGTCTCCGGCTGCAAAGCTGTGAGTGGAGTACCGGAGCGAGTCCGTAGCGTGCCCTGAATACTCGCACATTAACTTAGTGCGGATGGAGTTGGGTTGGATCCGGAAATCGACCCAAGTTTTCACCAGGTTAAGCCCAATGAGACCTTGGGCCGACAGAACAGAGATTTTGGCTAATAAAGGCCGGATGGCCTCCCTGTCCGAGTCAGGGGCAAAGGCATTAAAAGACTCGGAGATATCAAGAAGGCCCTCAGAGTAACCCGGCAGTTTCTTTTGGCCGGGTGGGGAGGTGTCTCGGCAATAGAAGTACGAGAGTTGCCAGTGTTTGACGTGGGAGTTGAGGGTGAGGGGTGGCATCAGAGAATTCTTGCGGCGCTGGATAGAAACCCCGCCGCAAGCGAGAAGTGCCCCGTCACCGCTTTCGCGGCACGGTTTGCACTGGAAAAGCTCGACAAACAGAGCCAAACTTGGCGGAGTGCACAAGTATGACTCGGAGAGAACGATGAAGTGGGAGATATTTAATACGGAATTAGGCCCTATGTCAAAAATGCGAAGGCCATAATGGCTTAGAATATCACGGAAGAAAGGGTGACCCGGAGGACGGAAGCCCCGGGTCACGTGTTCCACGAAACATATTACCTCGTCCTTCGCCGGGGTAGGCCGGGTCTCGTTGCCCGGCACCCTCCAGTGGATCTCCTTTTGAGGGGGTAGAACCCCTAACTCGGCCAGTTCTTCTAACTTGGCCTTGGTGACCGAAGATCGCGCCCAGTTGGCGGATATGGAATTGGTGGTCTTGGCCTTGGCTGGTGTTTTTCCCTGCTTTTTGGGAGCCATGTGATTGACCTGCAAAGCACAAGGTAGAAGGATACAAGGAATAAGACCCGGAAACCATAAACTGGTCGAGTATTGGTGAGTGGCATCGAGACAATATGGAAGTTACATACTATCGGGGTGTCATTTCGTGGAGCAAGGTTCAAGCTATCCGGGTATCAAGCGCCATTATAAAAATCATGGAGGCTTATGCATTGAAAGAATGTTTGAGGGTGATGGAAGGTTATACAGGTACCTATTACGAATAAAGGGAGTCGGAAAAGGGAAGATTTTCCGGATGATAGAGGTGAGGGCGGAAAAATTGGGCGGCCCGAGCCCAGGCTAGAGATTCTATTTCTGGATTTGTGGCAAAATTAGCAGCTATGGGCAGTAGGGGAGTAAAGCAAAGTTAGTATCTAATCCATTGGATGAACTAGAGTGAGTACAAGTAACTTAATTCGGCATGACCGGGAAAATGACCGGCGGGTTGACCTAGAACTAATCTAAAGAAAATCAAGAAATTGTGGAGGCCAGTTAACGGGTATGGGAGGCTTACTGGAGGAGATCGAAGCGAAGCTCGACGAAGGCAAATAGCGCAAGATTGGTGCCCCTTTGCGATTCCCGGCGGGCCGGTCGGGGGTTTGGCGACGGATCTTGGCGGCGGTGCAGAGTGCGCTGTGGCGGAGCGTAGCCGGTGGCCAATAGGCTCCGGTGATGCGCGCGGGATTTCCGTGGTGGCGCTCTGTGAGCCTGAGCGCGGAGGAAGAAAGGAAGAGGAATGGGGGGAAGTGAGCCGTTGGGGTTAGGGTTACCCCTACGACCATATTTATAATGGTTCATGTGGATAAGCTTGGTTCCACGAGCGGGAGCCGGGGATTACGGAGTAACGACTATCTGTTTGAGTTTTGCGAAATACACTTGAAGTGCTGAACGTGATATCTGGGCAGAAATAAGAAGGAGATATTCTTCATAATATCAAGATCAATTATCGAGTAAAGTGCAGGATCTTGACACTTTTATCAGGGCTTAGACCCGGAAAGCTAAGCCGGGTATTTGGAGAGGAGCCGGGTTACTATATGGCCACCGTGGAGTTGGGCCTAGCTGTTTATCGAAGCGTTTTAACCCGGCCTTCATGCGTTTGGGAATTTGATGTTTTTTCAGGGAATAGCAAGCGCTTCAAGGAAGGATCCGTGAAGCCCAAGCTATTCTGGGGACTACTGATGGAGGGATGCTAACCCGGTAGGCCAACTCCAAGGCATAACCCGGTCCACAGGACGCTGCGCAAGATCCGGCTAAGGGTAAAGAAACTTCTGGAAGGCCCAAGTTTGTAGGCCTCGTAACCCGGATTGTGGGTCACGGTAAAGGAAAGTTAGAGTTTGTATGCGGTGTCCGGGTAGGAGTCAGGGTGTGCCTTGGAGAGCAAGCCAGGGGGGTACGGGTGCTTTATAAACCAACCCCCAGGTCTAGTTGAGGGAGATCTAAGAACCCTAGTAGTACCGTTTGATATCGAGCATCCAGTGTATACGAGAGATCGAGTTAATATATTGAGATCGGAGACTCGGCGACTTGATTGCCGGCTACCAGATCGAGTTCCATCATGTTTTCCTCTGAGCTAAACACTCTCCCAAACGCCTGTGTCGTCTTGCCCCAAGATCAGTTACCCCCGGTAACGTCTGCCGTGATAATCCCACGACAAGAAAGCTTATGGAACATTTCATTCTACCTCCGGAATACAACAAAGTCGATGAATTCGGTAACGAGGTTCCGGCTGGACGTGAGAGGAGGAGGCTAGTCAAAGAGTTCGCTCTTCAGAAGATGGCCGAAGCATTTCGGAACTTCAAGAAAATTTAACCCGTGAATATGTCAACAAGGGCAAGACTCCAGATTTCAAAGGACAACATGAGAAACTGAAAGATGATTGGCCAGAATTTGTGAGGCAAAAGAAATCGGAGCATTTCAAGAAAATATCAAAAAAATAAGGCTAATGCGGATAAGAAACAGTACCATCATGTTAGGGGGCCAGGAGGATACCGCATTTTGGCGCCTAAGTGGAGGAAGATGGAGGAGGGCCTGAGGGCGCGAGGAATCCCTCTAGGTACAGAGGGATGGGACGAAAGAGCCAAATGCTGGTGGTACGAGCATGGGGGATCGCTAGACCCGGAGACAGGGGCGTGTATTCATCGGCAGAAAAAGTTTGCTCCCATCCAAGCCCTTATTGACGCAATGACCCAAGCTCAACAGGGCTTGATCACGTTCAACAGAGAGAAAGACGCACTGACAAAAGACCTCGGGAATGATGAACACGGAGGACATGTACGGGACAAAGGCAGAATTCCGTGGAAAGTAGGGTTTTCCCAGGACAATGACCCGTACTGTTATAGAAGCCGTAAGAGAAAGACGGACCAGGATGCAGATCTTTCGGCGAAGGTTGTATCGGAACTTAGTGAGTTGAAGCAGACCGTGCATGAACTTGTGAAAGAAAGATCAGCGCCTGCAGGGCCGCATGAAGATCATGCAGCAGATCTCGGAAGCCAGCAGCAGCGGAGAAGCAGCGTGGCTTCCACGGAGGCCCCGCCTACAGGTGCTAATGCACCGATGATGGAGATTCGTGCACCGGAGCCTCACTACCCCGTGGATGATGTAAAGGAGATGAAAGAATGTGATCTGCATTATCCCGTGGGGAACATTTCGATGAAGGTAGCTACCGGCAGTGCTTTACCCTGTACACCTGGAGCACTCCACCACAACAACCCCATTCCATATGGCTATGCTCGTGTCACGGTGGAAGACATAGTCCAAGTGTTTGAGGACCTGGAGATTGACATAGCTACACCGGGAGAGAAGACTTGGAGATGTCAAGCGCGAGCTCATTCTATGGAAAAAGAAGTACATAGTGTTTTCAGGAGAGGCGCCAAGGCTAACAAGTCCACCCCCCTCCGATGATGGTGGTGGTGGTGGTGGTGGCGGTGGCGGTGGTGGTGGTGGTGGTTCACCTACACCTCCTTCACGCCATTCGACGCCGTCCCCCGATCCACAATCTCCGGCGGGTAAGCAACCGCCGCCCCCCGATCCACAATCTCCGGCGGGTAAGCAGCCGCCGCCCCCCATTCCTCCTCCGGCGAAGAAGCAAAAGCAGGCGGACAGCAAGGAAACCCGCTCCTGGAATATTAACCCGGACCCTAATGTACCTAAGACCACACGGGTACCGGAGCCATCACTAAAGCATATCCTCCCAAGGCCTTGGGAACTTACTGAAGCTGAAACCAAATTGGTCGCGGATGCTGATTATGAGAAATGGAAGCCGATCAGAAGGCGCTAAAGCAGCCTAAGCCCAAGGAAGTATACACTCTGAAGGCAAAGAAGTGGGCTACGGATTTTTTGACGACACCGTCCCAAGCCGAGCTGAATATGCCTGACGACTATGGAACTGAACTTCGTAGGCAAGCAGAAATATTGAAGGAGGAGAAAGAAGAAAGAAAAAAAGCGGGAAACAAGTTGACCAGCTCGGGATACAGAATAAACAGTCGATCCCCCCGCTCATAGTGAAAGCCCGTCCGGAAGAGGACCCCGAGGTCATAGTAGCTGCGGCAGCAAATGGATTGACTGTAGCGAGTGCCATGCAACAAGCAGCCGAGATGTGTTTGACTCTTCGTGCCTCGTTAGGCCTTGAGGATGCGCCAACTAGTGAGGTAGTATTACAATATGTGCGGAATGGGCCTCTCGTCGAGTCTACGCAGGAAAAGAGTCTATCACCACAAATGCGAAATCTGCTACGTTGGTACAAGAATTTCCTAACATGGTCCGACAAAGAATATGTTTATGTCGATGTTACAGAGCAGCATCACACCAAACGGTACTCTGTAGAAGTTCATATGAGTGAATTGTTCCAGCTGTTTAATCTGCGCGAGCTCGACAAATCTATCCTGAGTTGCTACGTTCTGTAAGTGATTTATTTCTACCTCATCTCGTTCTTCATTGCCTGCACTATATATATATATATATATATATATATATATATATATATATATATATATATAGTCCTAACTATATTGTTGCGTACGCTATTATGCAGATTGAAGATTTGGGAATGCAAAAAAAGAAACATCCATGATGTTGGGTTCATTGACCCACATATCGTTAATGGACATGTGGTACAACATCACCCCGAAGACGTGGAGAAAGACTTGTATAGGTTTCTTAGAAAGCATCAACTCAAAAGTCATATTCTATTTCATTACCATTTTGGGTGAGTGTTTCTCTCTTTGCCCATTCTCTTTTGTTTACTCCATGCCTGGTATGTCTAATCGATCAGTTATGCATGATTGTGCATGTAACGTGTCCGCAGGTTCCACTGGATTCTGCTAAAAATTGAACTTCGCACCTCCACAGTTTTTATCATGGACTCTATGGATTCAGATTCAAAGCGTTGGGCCGACATGAGAAAAATGCTGTAAAAGTAATTATTTTCAATCATTTGCGCTCTATATCGATCGGTATCTTTCGTTCATTTCCTAATATCAAGTAACTAATAACTCCTTGTTCATTTAATTTTCTTTGCCCTGTAGGGTTTGGAGACGGTTCTCAGAAGAAATTGTTGGTGAATTCAGACATCAGCTAGATTTTAGAAGGTTAGTTAATGTGGATAAGCAGCCTCCGGGGACCAATCTATGTGGATACTATGTTTGTGAGAACATCCGGAGAGAAACCTCTGAGAGGAAGGCGTCGGATAGCGTGCGGAAGGCGACGGATAACTTGCGAAGGAAGCTTAGTCCAGAAGCTCGCTTCCGACCAATTCAAGAGGAATTAGCAGGATTTTTCCTTAGGCATGTCATCAATTCTAAAAGAGAACACTATACGTCCGACGACGACCAATTCAAGAGGAATTAGCAGGATTTTTCCTTATGCATCTCTGAGATTGAAACTTGTTCGAAGTTGTGTATGGTCATCCATCGTAATTGTGTATGGAAACTTGTTCGAAGTTGTATATGGTCACCCGAGATTGAATATATATTATATATTCCTATTGAATTCATGTTGTTTGAAATTTCATATGCATGTATATAGTAGCGTATAGAATATATATGTGTACTGAAACTTCATCAAAATTAAAATAAAACACAAAATAAAATATAAAAGAAATAAAACAAAACAAATTAAAAAGAAACCAGGTTTAGGGGGGCTAAAACCCTAAACCTGCGGCGGAGGCCTTTAGTCCCGGTTAGCCACGAGAACCGGGACTAAAGCTCATCCGCCCCGATGGACTCCTGGCGCCCACGTGGACGGGCCTTTAGACCCGGTCTGTAAGAGTCGCGACTAAAGGGGGGGGCTTTAGTCGCGCATATTTAGTCCCGGTTGCACGGCCGGGAATAATGGCCTTTGCGAACCGGGACTAAAGGCCTGTTTTCTACCGGTGATATATATTAGGAGCGCGGGTATTTGCATGGGTCTCCCTCAAGCATATTCGATTTGCATATTTCTTTTGCTTGAGGGAGTTTGGCTTTTCATTTGGTCATTTGGAACTTCGGTTTGTTTACATTATTCTTATGTGTCGTGAACCTCGTATTATTATGCACTTGTGAACCTCGTATCATATTATATTATGTGTTGTGTGCTCTATCTTATTCATATTGCTCATATATATATATATATATATATATATATATATATATATATATCATGCTTAAATTCTCTCAACATAAAGGGAGCATACCTTTAGGGGGAGCTCCGTTCATGTTGTGTTTTCTATTATGCAAACAGGGATGTTGTCGTCAATTACCAAAAAGGGGGAGAATGAAATATCATCGTCCGTTTTGGTAATTATATGACAACATACCTATTTGATCTAATGTTTGTTTGATATATGAAAATTCCTAGGTTAATCAAGTTCACTAATTCTATGGGCCGCGTGTTTGGTTAAAATGAAAAGAGCTAGGAGAAAGGAATCTGGGAAGCTATTTTCTGCATGAAGCGGAGGCTCCGGTGAAACCACCGGAGGCTCCGCCCCAGGCTCCGGTGCGGGTCCGGTGGAGGATCCGCCCAAACCTCCCTCTGGAGCAAACGAGCGGAGGCCAAGGCGGAACCTCCGCCCTTTCCACCGGAGCCTCCGCTGCCTTCAAACTAGGGCCCTTGCACGGGTGGCATCCGGTGCGCCTCCGGTGGAGGCTCCACCAAATCCTTGCTCTGTTGGATAAGAGCGGAGGCTCCACCGGAGCCTCCGGTCGCCCCAACGTGGCCCTATGCACAGTGGCATCCGGTGCGCCTCCGGTGGGGGCTCCGCCAATAACTGGTTCGGGTGCATAAGAGCGGAGGCTCCACCGGAGCCTCCGGTGCAGCTCCGGTGGGCGGAGCCTCCGCCATATCCACCCGAGCCTCCGCCCCGTGGCCATTCAAAAGGGAGCAGGTGCGCTGCACTACTACGCAAATGATAGAAGCCCACCGGAGCCTCCGGTGAAACCACCGGAGCCTCCGGTGCTCCTGGTTGCAACGGCCACTTAATGGGAAGGGGTATAAATGCCCCTTCCCCTTCCTCATAAATGCTAAACTTTTCCCACTCTCTCTCTCCCAGCCATTAAGGAAAGCTTCATCCACCTAGATCTCCCACTCCGTCCACCCAATCACTCCCATACTTGGTGGAGAGCTAGAGGAGACCTAGATCCACACTTTCACCAAAGAAATTTCAAATCCATCCACCACAACCTAGTAGATCTTGTGCTTGTAGCTAGAGGAGACCTAGAATCCTACTTGAGGCCTAGAAACCTTAGTAGATCTTGTACTTGTAGCTTCCACCTTGTTGCAAGAAGCTACGGATTGCTTGAGAGCCTCCATCCATCTTGTGGAGTGACCTCGAGACATTGTAAAGGTTTGGTCAACGCCTTCAAGTCGACCTCATAGTGGAAACGAGAATCTCCCTCACCGGAGAAGCTCAAGGAGAACAAGATGTGCACAACCGTGCTATTGAGGAGTGCCTAGGTGGCTCCCCACCTCTCCAACGTAGACGTACTTCTCTTTGAGAAGGAACTACGGGAATCATATCCTTGTCTCCTTGTTTACACTTGTTGTTTATCTTGTTACCTTACGTTTTATTTCCGTTGCGCATATTATCTTGTACACATAGGTTGCTCACCTAGATGCACATCTAGAGAACCCTATCTTATCTTGCCTAGCCCCACTAAAAGGAAAAGAAAAGAAAAATTGGTAGTCAACCTATTCACCCCCCTCTAGTTGACCATAGTGCACTTTCACTTGGTAGGAGGGGGCGAAAACACATGTGGAGAACATTCTAATGGTGCATATCGAGTACGGAGCTGCGATTATCAGGGTGAAAGTCCAAGGTCCGGCCTTCACTGGTTGTACCTGGCAATTGCCATGCAGAAGGCATTATTTTGGGATTCCGGTGTTTCTCCAGGGTGAAAAATCAAGATTCTTGATCGGACGACGACAATGATTCTACATTGTTTCCTTCTTCGAGGCATCACTTTTGGAGAACATCTTATGCGAATTTTTTGTTACTGCGGCAGTGTATTTGTAAAAAAAAATTTACTTTTCTCTCCTTTTTATTTTTTCCTGGCTGTGTGCATCCTTGTCGGTGGAGAGGCTGAGTGCAATTGGTATCTTCACGATATTTATATATTTCCTTTAAAAATAAGTGCCTCATACCCCATATAATGAGAACAATAATGATGGTGAAAGATTTCGAACTAGCCAAAATTTGATGAGCCCATAGCCGACAACCGCATTCCAAAATATATGTACATAGACGAGATTCCCCGAGAAAATTAGTTATTATGTTTGTAATTTTCATTTTTCCTTTTGAAAAACAAGGTCCCTATCTATGGTCCATACCTTCAGATGCTCTTTTACACCAAGATCCCTCAACATCTCATTAATAACTATGATTAGGTTGCTCCAACAATGCTTTGTTTACATGACCCTAATGATCTTGAAGCGGTTCCGACAAGGCCTAAGCGCGCCCGCAACACCACGCATGAGGAGGCATCTCACTCTCTTCCAGCTGATGATGATGATTATGAAGCTCTAGTTTCAGCTCCCAAGGCACCAAAGAAGTATAGCCTGAAGTGCGTTATTCAGCGGATGAATTGTTTCTTCGTTGATCATCAAAATAAGGAATACAAGTCCTATAACAAAGGGAAGCAATACCATCACAATCAACGGGCTATCATGGCCAAGCTTGACATGTTTTGTACATCTTGTGAATTTCTATAATATCTCTCAAAAAAGAAAAAGAAAATGTAGGTATTGTGTGGGAGGGAGAGGATAGGAGTGTGAAAGGTGAGAGATGGAGTGTGATGAGTCGTGGTCGTGGCTTGGTTTGGACTGACTGACGATGCATGTGTCGAGACGATGAGGGCGGTCTCCTCTTCCCAACAGAATTAAACACGACGGCAAGCAACTTGGAGCGAATCATGGGAGAGGTGAGATGGACCCCAACGCCACCAATCCACCGTCGCCGCCGGCGGCGCCAGGTCCATCATTCCTACATCCCTTGCCTTGGATCGATCCCCAATTCGACCACCCTCGATTCGATTGCTAACAACTAAGTCAATTCTACTTGTCTTGTCCCTAGCAGCAGATGGCGAAAAGCCGCCGAATCTGCTGGACATGGAGCCGCCGCAGTTGTCGCAGCCGGTGAGGGAGGCCTACGTGCAGAACGCCGTCAAGTTTCTCTCCCACCCCAAGGTCCGGGGCTCCGCCGCTCCTTCTTCCAGAACAAGGGCCTCACCAACGACGAGGGCGACGAGGCATTCCGACGAGTACCCGTACGCTACAGCGATCCCCTCCCGGCTCCGCTCTCCTTGCTTGGTTTTTGTCTCCACTAATTTGATGCTCTGCTCTGCGCAGCGCTGCTGCAGGATCCGCAGCCCACCGCCGCTGCCCCGCTCACTCAGACCCAGCCTATTCCTGCGCCCGCCGCACCTCCGCAGCAGTATGCACAACAACCACAGAGACAAATCGTCGTCGGTTAGTAGCAGCAGCACCCCAAGTTCACCTGGTACCGCGCCTTCGTCGCTGCCGACCTCCTGCTCGGCTTTGGAGCCAGCGCAGCGGTCTTCATCAAGATAGTACCGCACATTTTCTGCACATCCACTACTCTGTACATGTTTCAAGCTTAGCAACCCAGCTAACGCATAATGGAATAACCATGTCCAGCTGCTATACATACATATATTTCAACCTTAGCAACTTAGCTCACACGTAAGAAAGCATGTTGACAAGTTCTCTTTTACTTGTTCCGTGATATGACATTCTTGTGACCTAGTCACGTGCTTGCAAGCGGTGTCAATGTGATATCACCGAGAGGGCCCAGAGTATATCTCTCTGTAATTTTGGATGGACAAATCCCACTCTTGATCCATGAGCCTCATCTAACACTTTCCGAATACCTAACGTCACCTTTATAGTCACCCTGTTACGGTGTGACGTTTCATGTCATCAAAGTACTCTTTCGGTATTAGTGATTGACATGATCTCATGGTCTAAGAAATAAGGTTACTTCAAATGTAAGAGATAACAATATAATCTAAATCACTTGATCGTATTGTTATACTTAGTTTGGGTTTATGTTCATCACATTATTCTCCTAATGATATG
Source organism: Alopecurus myosuroides (assembly GCA_028641055.1). Taxonomy (NCBI): domain Eukaryota; kingdom Viridiplantae; phylum Streptophyta; class Magnoliopsida; order Poales; family Poaceae; genus Alopecurus; species Alopecurus myosuroides. Next base: position 368,782,169 of record CM054061.1, read on the forward strand.
ACCCCGTTATTAACAACATTCAATGTTCATGATCAAGAAACCTTGATCGTCGGTTAATCAACGAGCTAGTTAAAAAAGAGGCTTTACTAGGAACTATTGTTTGTTTATTAATCACACATGTATCAATGTTTCCGGTTAATACAATTCTAGCATAAGAAATAAACATCTATCATAAAAAAGGAATAACATAATAAACACTTTATTATTGCCTATCGGGCATATCCCCTTCAGGACGTTGAGAGATTTTTTCGGGGGGGGGGGGGGGGGGATCGGCGTAGCGCGTTTGTGAGCTTGTGTGACATGGAACGATTTTCCTATGGAGAGAGTTAAAAAGTCCGGGCGAGGACGCTGACACGTAGGACCATAATCCGGAAGAACCATAGCACTCCAATTCCATCTTGGTTAGAGGTTAGAGGGATAGACACATTGCATGATACCGGAGGTTCCGTTCTGTGAGGCATACAATTCATGTCTTCATATGTTGAAGTTACACATGGATGTTAGATGGAAACTCTACATATAACACGATTAAAATTGTTACGATCCCATCGCCAGCACGGGTTCCTCGATGTTACTATTGAATGCATGGTCATGGATTTCATTCATCCATTTCATTATTTATTTTTCTGAGGAAGGCTGTGGAGGCTCTGATCACGTTGTTCATGCTGAAGACGTTGCTGACGACGTGCATCGAGTGACCGATCCGCCCGGAGGAGTTCCGTGTGGGCAGCCTCCCCCTTGCACGCACAACTACCACGTGGCGTGCATCGACTAGTGGCTGCGCGTCTGAACGTGAAGCGGTGGTGGTCGATGACTGGCATGAGCGGCCCGGCTGTTGAGCGTCATCTGATGATATTATTATGATGCAATGTGTAGATTATGTGTGTTATAAGAAGAGTCTCACAAAAGAAGAAGATTGTTGCATTAGACGTGTCCCAACGGAGCCAGGCGGCGACACGACAGATATAGAAAGGAATAACAGTAAAACGAAATTGAGAACATTGTAATATCCCGATGGCTCGACTCCTGTGTGGAGTTAATTTCTTGGATTCTCTCACTAAGGAGGTACGAGCATTGTCGGCTGCTCAATAATTCCTTTCAATGGTTTTTTTGGCTGCTTTTTTTATTTTTAAAAAGAACGCAGTAAATAGAAGAGGAACTCTACGGATGTCGGATATATACCAAATAGGGGTATAGAAGATGGTAGATAAAGTGCCGGATTACCAGGGTGGCCTAAGTGGTAGTGGGCTCAGGTCCATTGGGCGGCCCAGTAACCCGACGCACAGAAGCTGGATTCTAGAAGAACCCGGATCACGGCCCAGGTGATCTGGCTTGGAGGAGAAGACGGATTCCTTGCCTTCCAAGTTACAAGTTACCGTAGTCCTCTAGGTTTTCTATTCTGTAAGCCCTAATCCGGCTATTATATAAAGCCGGACGGGAGATATATTAAACAAGGAACAAATAACAGAGAAGCTCTACGCCAACTCGCCGAGAAGCTCATCCTCGTCGAGTAGCTTAGATCTAAACCCTCACATTGTAACCCTGTTTACAGGCTTTAGTCCTGATTAGTGAGAAGTGCAGGAGTAGGCACGTCGTACTGTCGCGACGTACCGAACCTGGGTAAATCCTGTGTTCTGTATTCACTACGCGATCCCGTTACCCCACGTCTCTACCGTAGTCTCATGGCACCCCCGTCTATGAAAACTACTACGATGTCTCGACAGTTGGCGCCCACCGTGGGGCAAACGACGTCAGGCGTGAAGTTCCGATCTGGGATACTTGGCGGAATCGGAAGATCAATCACTGTCGGAAGCTTGGAGTTCGACAACGACGTCGGGCGCTTCCTCGACAACGGATCCTACATACCGGCGCAAAACCACCTGGTAAGTGCCTGCGTGTTACCGATAGGATCTGCTAACATCTTTATCGGACTAACTCCAGATGCAATGGGGTTTTGCGGTGGAAGTAAATTTATCCCACCCGCCCTATACCCAGTCGAAGATGACTATGATACCGGATTCTGCTCAGATCACCGACAAAAAAGTGACTTACACTTCAACGGCATGGTGCAGTCCGCAGTCGCCGAAAACACGGATGACGGAAATCCCGTGCAAGAGGCAGACAACAATACACCCGTCGCAGAGACGGAAGACCCCACATCCACGGATGTGGAAGATCCGACATCCGTCAACAAGACGACGAACTCGAAAGCCGACTCAGTTTTAGCCGCTATCGAGGCAAGATTAGAGTCGGAAACCGGATCGGACGATTTCGATTCCGAAGATGAGGACGACTTCGAAAAGAAAGTTAAGTCCTTTCAAGAGGGATTCCATGAAGTTCTAATGGCGAAACCGGCTGATACCACGGACGCCGGCAGTCAGGAAAGCCCTAAAACCCCTCCGCCAGAAGAAGAGAGAGAAGACGGAGAAACTTCTCCGGTATTCCCCAATGTCAAGGAGATGACAGAAGATGAACCTGTCAAAAAACCTCCCTCTTCCAAGAAAAAGCACCGTGCTGCTAAGAAACTCCAATACAAAATCCGGAAGAAAAAATCAGCTGATCTCGCTGATGAAAACCTGGAAGTAGGAGATGCTAGCAGAACAAAGCATGCGGAGAAGAAATCCAAAGAAATCACTGCTCCGCCAATGACGGAACAGGAAGAGCAAGAGCTATTGCAAACACCAGTGGGACCAGATGAACCCCCTGAGATGCTGGAAGCTAGGAGACAAGCTTTCCAACGGCAACAGCAACATCTACTCAGATCTCGGCAACATCTCCAACAAACCCATAATGACATCAAGGTCATGAAGGAAGAAATAGAGGAGTACGAGAGAAAGAATAGATCCGCGTTAAAACCTACTAGGTTACCCGGAATCGCAAGACCGGAAGAACTGCCGCCAAAAGAAAGGTTCCATAACCCATCTTGGCAAAAGCAGGTAAACGGCAAAGATGCCAAGGGCGAACCAATATACAAGACCGCAGCAGAAAACGCGGAAGCAGCGTTCGCGATTCTTAACAACGATCTGTACTCCAACGGGGAAAAGCTCCAAGGGGTGTATGCTTTCTTAGGAAAAGCATTGCAACAACAACAGCGCGCCCAAGAGCGATCAGGGAGGCAGCACGATAACTCCGCCCTATGCAAAACAGCTACTTGCGCTGCTGGAGCACCTGGACCGGAAGAACCCGGGGTTTCAGACAACTCAAAGGATAAAAAAGAGGATCCGAGAAAAGACAAGAAAAACCCCGACAACCGGGATGCAGCGTCTAGGACCGGATCCCATCTCCCGAAAGATGGACATAAACCCCATGATCGGGAAGACAAACACCGGAACGACGGCAAAATAATGCCACCTCCGAGAAACCCAGCTGAGAAAGCTGGAAGATACGATATACCTCACAGGCGTGAGAGATCCCGGACACCTCCTAAGGACAAAGAAAGACACTACTGCTCTTAGAATGTGTATAGATTACACAGGTTTGAACAAGTTGTGTCCGAAAGATAGGTTCGCGCTACCGCGAATCGATCAAATAATAGACGCCACTGCAGGTTCCGAACTTTTATGCTTTTTGGATGCATACTCCGGGTACCACCAAATACGCATGAAAAAGGAAGATCAAATCAAGACTTCTTTTATAACCCCGTACGGGACGTACTATTATGTAACCATGCCATTTGGCTTGAAGAACGCAGGTGCAACCTACCAGCGTTGCATGCAACGTTGTCTGCATAGCCAGATTGGCAAAAATGTCCATATTTACGTGGACGACATTGCTGTCGTAACCAAGGAAAAAGACACACTCCTAGAGGATTTGCGAGAAACTTTCGAAAACTTGCGCACTTACAAGATGAAGTTGAATCCATCTAAGTGCTTATTCGGGGTTCCCTCAGGAAAACTTCTGGGTTTCATCGTTTCTCACAGAGGAATAGAAGTTAACCCGGAAAAGATCAAGGCAATATTGAACATCACGAAACCTACGTGCGTCAAAGATGTCCAACGATTGACGGGTTCTGCCGCAGCCGTCAGCAGATTTATTAGTCGGCTAGGGGATAAAGCCTTACCACTCTACAAGCTGCTGAAAAAATCCGACAAAGTCAAGTGGATTGCGAAAGCCTGGAAACGTCTAGCAAGTTATGTCCCTTTCAGTACTAAGTTCAATTCTATGTAAACATCTTTTGACATCATGAAATAAAGTTGTCGGAATTCTGGTATCCATGTTTGTACAAGTTTATTACAGTACAAAGCATGGTTCCACTTTCTCTATTTCCCAATGATCTTGCAAAACATTCAATGTTAACCCGAATTGTGCATGCGTACTCGGAGTTAAAAAAAACTGAATGATTTTTCAGCCTGTTAACGGCTAAAGGAAACTTGAATTGCATGCGTGCCCAGGTTTCGTTCAAAAAATTCCTTGTTTCTCTAAGTATTATTTGATCGCATATGTGTTGGGTTACTGGAGCTAGTTAGTAAAAATGCCTTTAGCATGATCCATGTTTCCGAGTCTAAACTGATTGGTTACACCCAGTTACTCGGCATGATGATTCATATTGCTAATTGAGCCATTTCAAACACTAAGGACAGTTAAAACACATAAGCCAGAGAACTTAGAAGATAAAGGATTAATAAAATCCGAAAAACTTGCAAAGAATTTTATAATTAAGACTGCAAAAGGCGGAGTTTTCATTAATACAAATAGAAGCATTACAATTTGAATTACATTATAAAAGCGCAGTAATGCTCCTATTGTCTATTTTTGCTATCCAGGTTTAAGGAAAACCTTCAAGCATCCGATTCCTCCTCGCTGCTGTCGTCCTGGGGGGCTTCAGGAACTTCTTCCTCCAGGTAATTAATGGAGAGATTCACCATGGAAGCAACCTGGGTAGCGTGGCCTTTGATTGCATCAAAGATCGCATTTCGTTGGGCTTCCGTGTATCCTTGAGGAACACCGGTGGCCACGCGCCAGGATTTTGCACCAGGGTAGTGCATACGCATTAAGCCAAGAGCCATGCGTGCACCACCCCGTGCAGCGGAGCGAAGGAAGGATTCCCTGGACTCCGCCACCTCCATGATAGAACCCGGAAGTTTTTCAACTTCCGAGAACTCCCCAGTCTTGGAGGAAAGAAACTTGTTGATCACTTGCATGCAAGCAACCCTGATCGAAGTCCAGGTCTTTTCAAAAACTCGGATTCTTTCAATCCGAGAAAGATCTGCATTATCTCCTGTTTGGTAGCAAAAAACCAACCAAAAAGGTTAAGTACCAAAAAGGAAGAAAAAATACAAACTGAATGGTAAACGTATACTTAAACTTACCAACAAGTTTGTCGATCTCGGAAGTTTCCTCCTCACGCAGGCTCAGAGCAGCTTCCAGGCGTTCAATGGTGGCCCGGTCTTTCTCCGCTTGGGCGGAAGCCTGGGATTGAGAAACCCCAAGTGCTAAGTTGCTGGCTTCCAGATTTTCTTGTGCTTTCACAAGATCCTTGTGAAGCTTAACATTCTCCTTGCGGAGATATTCGGCATTGCCAGAATCTTCAGCTGCTTGCTTAGCCTGAGCCAAAGCAGCTGAAAAGAAAGGAAAAAATCCGAGTTAATAATATTCCCGGAAAAAGTACTTAGACAAATGCCTGAATCGGAGATTTCAGAGGAAAAATGATTACCTGTTGCTTCCGACAGTGCGAGCTGAGATGAGGCCAGCTCCGCCTCTCTCTCCTCAAGAATGGAAAGAAGATTCCTAACTTCCTTGTTCTTGATCGAGAGCTTGTTGAAAACCGCCACGTTAATGGCTTCGGTAGTTTGCTAGAACACGGCAAGGAAAAGAATAGTTAGAAAGCATTAAGGTAAAAAGCATGCATTTTATTTAATGCTTGGGGGGCTAGAGATACATACCTGGCTCATGCGTTGCAAACCTGCCAAGTTCTCAGTGAACTCCTTTGCGTACTCCGCAAAGAGAGTTCCGGCCATACTTAGACCGTCATTGATGTGCTTGAAGTCCTTGTCGAACTTGGGAATTTCTTCGTCGAAAGACCGAGAAGATTTTCCCGCATCCGGAGCCGCCCTTTCCCTCGTGTCAGATTCCGACACAATGGGATGGCTGGTCTCCAGTGGTTCGGTGGGGGGGGGTGGCAGCGTGCTCTTCCGCCATTGAGGACGATGAGTCCAGAGGAATGGCAGAAGAAGGATGGGCGCCTCGGCTGGACACGGTCTTGTGTCTTTTCAGCTTCTTCGGCTTCAGGGTGGAAGGAGCTAGGCTAAAAAACAAGAAACCCGGAAAACGTTAACTTTCCGAAGACGAAAGAAAAATTTCGACAAGTAACAAAGTAACCTGGATGAACTAACCTGGAAGTGGCGACGGGGACTCCGTCAAGGTTGATAACTTCCTCGGAGGAAGGAATTTTCTTTCGCTTACGCCCACCTGTAGCAGCGGTGCGAAGCGCGTCCAGCTCAGCCTCGGAGGCCAACTCCGAGTCTGGAAGTTCAGTAATCTATTAAAAAGAAAAATCAGAGTTATGAGCGAGAAAATCCGAGAAAGAATGATAAAATTCTACCCAAATGACGGAAACGTACCTTGGGAGCCGGATTGTCGGCCGTATACATTGGCCGACTCGCTTCGTATTGGTCGCGTGATGCGACCAACTGATTGATACGCCGTCGGAGCTCCTTTGCGGGCCAATCTTTGGTGGTTGTCCGCATTGGGTCTTTGGCTCCCGTGTAGTCGCAAAGAAGGCGACCACCGTGGTTGGCCAACGGCTGAATCCTTCTATTTAACCAGCAAAAGACCGTGTCCATGCCGGTCAAAGGTTGGAGTGGAGGAGGTGAGCTTAGCGATGCGCCGCTTGATCCTTAGAAGGTCAGGCGGCAGAACCTGGACGGCTTCCGTTCCCCAGTTGTCTTGGGGAATAGCCGCAGAGTTCGAGAAAGGAGGAACCCCGATAGCCTTTGTTGGAAAAGGCACATCGGGGTGGTAAAAGAAGGAACCCGTCCAAAATTTGACGGATTCCGACGTTTTGATCTTGGGGAACCAATCTTCTCTGAATCTCCGAAGAGTAAAAGAGATGGTTCCGCAAGTCGGGAGTGCGCCCTCCGAAGAGTTCCGCTTAACCCCGAAACAATACGTCCAAAAATCTAACCTAGGTTCTAAGCCTAAGTAGCCCTCGAACAAAGCCTGGAAGCCGGCCATGTAGAGGATGGAATTGGGTGGCAGGTTATGGGGTTGGATGTTGTAATGGGAGAGAATTTGGAGGAAGAAGGCGGAAGGTGGAAGGCCCATACCTCGAAGGAGATGGGAGGAGAGAAGAACTCTTTCGCCGTCTTTTGGCGTTGGTTCGTTCTCGTCCTCAGGGAGACGCCATTTCCCCTGAAGCACCAGGCCCTCCTTTTCCATGTTTGGAAGGAGAGCCGGTGGAATGCTGCAGGCAATCCAATTGCCTGCAGATTCCGCCTCTTCGTCAGCTCCGGCGGCGGCGGAGGTGGCAGCTTCCGCGGCGGCGAGCTCGTCGCCGAGGAGCTGGATCTTTTCCTCCACCGTTTCAGGAGCAAACGGCGGGGAAGCGGCGGAGCTCGCGCCCGCAACGTCCGCGGCGGCGGAAAAGTTCTCTCCGCCCGCCGCGAAGGCCGCGGTTTTCTCCGGCTCGTCGCCGGCGCGCTTGGGTGACCCTAGCTGTGGATCTAGGTCTCCGATGAGGTCGTCGATGGCGGTGCGAGTGGGCGAAGACGGTGAGGATGCAATTTCCTGGTGGCGCGTTGCGTTCCGGTGTGCTTTGGAGGCTAGGTGCACTCGGGGCAATGCTTCGCTCGAAGAGCTCGTTCGCGTCAATGGCGTGGACAGTGAGGAGTGCGGAAGATTTTCGATGAGGACGAGGGTGGCTATTTATAGCTAGAAATCCGTCAAGATACGTGCCAACGGCTATTTGACCGTTGGATGTTTAACGCGTGTCACTCGCCGGAAAATCCGGGAAATAAAACGACAGGGAAATAATGACTATCTCCTCGTTTCCCGTGAGAATCTGTCAGAGATACGTTGCAGGGTTTTCCGCGTGAAACCCAAACGTCCCTTGCGTCAGCATGATTTAGGCGCTGACGTAAGAAGTTCCTTTTCCGCGAAGGATCGTGAGAGAAAAGCCGGATTTTCAGGATTTCGAGTTTCATGTTACCATCTCTTTCAAAAGAAGAATAAGAAGAATCAAGACTGTTGAATCAATATTTCTCGGACAAAGTATATTTGGCGAAAGACGGAGAATCAGAGTTTTAATCCTTCTTGGGGCTACTGTCGGATATATACCAAATAGGGGTATAGAAGATGGTAGATAAAGTGCCGGATTACCAGGGTGGCCTAAGTGGTAGTGGGCTCAGGTCCATTGGGCGGCCCAGTAACCCGACGCACAGAAGCTGGATTCTAGAAGAACCCGGATCACGGCCCAGGTGATCTGGCTTGGAGGAGAAGACGGATTCCTTGCCTTCCAAGTTACAAGTTACTGTAGTCCTCTAGGTTTTCTATTCTGTAAGCCCTAATCCGGCTATTATATAAAGCCGGACGGGAGATAGATTAAACAAGGAACGAATAACAGAGAAGCTCTACGCCAACTCGCCGAGAAGCTCATCCTCGTCGAGTAGCTTAGATCTAAACCCTCACATTGTAACCATGTTTACAGGCTTTAGTCCTGATTAGTGAGAAGTGCAGGAGTAGGCACGTCGTACTGTCGCGACGTACCGAACCTGGGTAAATCCTGTGTTCTGTATTCACTACGCGATCCCGTTACCCCACGTCTCTACCGTAGTCTCATGGCACCCCCGTCTATGAAAACTACTACGATGTCTCGACAACGGATGACATGCTTAGACTAGTCATAGTGGGGAGTATCATATGGTAGTATCATGCATACGATACTAGTCTATGTTACTAGTTCTATAGTGGGTAGTAACATGTTTGTGATATCATAGACTAGTGTATTTATTAGGCCATAGACACATATTTTCTTGGATTTCGTTATGTTATGGTATGTACCTATGATACCACTACCACCTCTCTCATCATTAATTGCGGTGCCACATCAGATTTTTGCCAAAATGGCATGCATGATACTGCCTATGATACCCCCACTATGACTAGTCTTACAGAAAATTGTGCTTCCAGATATACGATTTTTTAAAAAAAAAAGAATATAAAAATTCCACGCTTTTTGTTAACTCAAATATACAAAAAAAAATCTTACCGTCCGTTGATGGCATGCGGCTTTCATCGCGTATATATGAGCGCTTGCATCTGTACCATGTTTCTCAAAAAAAAAGAGCTCTGCCTAGCGTTTGTTTGCACCACATTCCTTACTTTGCATTTAAACAAATATGAAAATGTTACTTTACGCGAGTCTGTTCTTAAAAGGCGAAAACAGTTATTTAGATATCGGAGAGAAATCCCTCTTTTCTACGTGCATTTGCATTTATTTTGCTTCCTAGGGAACTTGAGATGTTTGCTGCTACTATCACACTCTTGACAAGCGCCGCATGATTATCTATCCATGTTAGAATTTTAATCTTTGTAAAATTTATAAGATGAAAAGTGTTGCCGAAGTTCAGCATGAACGGAACGCATCATGACATCCAGCATGGAGTAAGATATGGTGGCGCCAGATCTCCTTAACTTCATGAATGTGAAGGCTAGGGATTCACGGACTGTTGCCCAGGGCCTCGAGGGTAACGCCCGGGTCCGAGACATTTTTGGGGGTCTCTCGGTGGGTGTCATTGGACAATTTCTCACCCCGTGGAATTTGATTCAGGAGGTTAGCCTGCTGGACACGGTAGATCGGTTCGAGTGGGCATGGACCGTGGACAAAACCTTCTCGGCGCACTCGGCCTATATGACTTTCTTTGTGGGTCAGACTTCCTGGCCCTTGTATGCTCCAATTTGGAGGTGCAAGGCCCCCTTGAAGTTCAAATTCTTTGTGTGGAAAGCAGCTTGGGATAGATGCTGGACGGGGGAGCGACGTTTGCGGCATGGCATTGCGAACTCCGACACTTTCCTGCAAGAGCCCGAGACCATCCAACACCTCCTGCTCAACTGTCCCTTTGCTCGCGTGATTTGGTTTGAGACCCTCTCGGGTCTTGGTAGGACGGATCTGGCTCCCTCTTCTACAGATGTCTTGCAGGACCAGTGGACATCTATTGCCACGCACTGGCCGGCAAAGGAGCCCCCCAAGATCAGATCCTTGGTGCTCCTTCTCCCGCGCTTCATCTCGGTCGAGAGGAATAACTGTGTGTTCAATAGGGCTACTAGATCGGAAGCGGATCTGTTGGATGCGATTGTTGCTAAAGCTAGTAGGTGGAACATAGTAGGTTTTTTGTGAGCTATAGCCTTAGTTTTCTAGGCTTCGCTGTGGGTGCGTTGTAGTGGAGGCATGTAAAATCTGTCTGTTCTATTCTTCTATCAATAAAAAAAGGCGTTCAATTCACGCGTTCCTGAAAAAAACATGGAGTAAGATATTAACGGCCGACTCTTTCTCGAGATCGTCATCAACATCGTACGACATACATTCATGTGAGAAACAAGCAAACCCTAGGCACACAACCTTTTGTCCAGACACGAAAAATAGTTGTTCTCGGTCTTTTTCATTTGCAGGCACGTGTCAGCCAGGATGGCCCGAAATGGTGGCGGGCCGGGCCAGCCCATGGCATCGGGAGTTGTTATGTTAAAAAAAAAGGAAAAAATCACATAAGAACCAAGACGAAGCGTTTTGTCCTCTCTCTCTCGCGACTACGAAAGGGAAGCGACCTAGGGTTCAACCCTAACCGACGCTACCGCCATCTGGTCCGGAGCGGCAAACAGAGGGGGTGGGGAACCTTGGACATGCGCTTGGCGCTATACGGTGGTCCCCATAGTTAGAGCTTCGGGTCTGGGGCATTGGTCCCTATGGGCGCGTCCACACAAGACTCTCCGACTGTCATCGACAACTTCTTGAAGCATCTCTGGTAGGAGAGCGGCGACAACGGGCGCGTCGGTAGTGGTTGTTGCGTGGTACAAGGAGGATCTCGATGCAGATTTTTATTATTATGTTTGAATTGTAATTGTACATCTTGTGAATTTGTATAATATCTCTCAAAAAAGAAAACTAAAAAATGTTGTAGTAGTAGGTACTGTGTGGAAGGCAGAGGATAGGAGCGTGAAAGGTGAGAGATGGAGTCTGAGTGATGATGCAAGCAAGTGTCCTCTTCCCAACAGAATAAATCACCACGGTGGAAAGCAACTTGGAGCAAATCAGGCGAGATGGACTCCAACGCCACCAATCCGCCGTCGCCGCCGGCGCTAGGGTCCGTCCGAACGTCATCCCTCACCTTGGATCCATCCGCAATACACCCCCCTCGATTCGATTGCTACTAACCAAGTCAATTCTACCTGTCCCCAGCAGCAGATGGCGAGAAGCCGCCGAATCCGCTCGACATGGAGCCTCCGCCGCCGACGCAGCCGGTGAGGGAGGACTACGTGCAGAACATCGTCAACTTCCTCTCCCAGCCCAAGGTCCGGGGCTCCGCCGTCGTCTACCGCCGCTCCTTCCTCTAGAACAAGGGCCTCACCAACGACGAGATCGACGAGGCCTTCCGACGAGTGCCCGTACGCCACGGCGATCCCCCCTCCCAGTTCGGGTCTCCACTAACTTGATTTTTGTCTCCACTAACTTGATTCTCTGCTTTGCCCCGCTGCAGCATCCGCAGACCGGGTAGGCTCTTCCGATAGGCCCGGGATTCATCCCCACGTCAGGTGGCGACAAGTCTTCTTCAGCTGGCCAAGCGTCGTGACACCCCGACACATACTAAAGGGTCGTCCCGTCTTGTCTAGCCTTGGATCCTGATCTTAGGATATGTGCCCGCCCGGGTCACGAGGACACTGATGGATGGGACCATAATCCGGACGCACCATAGCGCTCCAATTCTTGTTTGGTTAGAGGTTGGAGGGATAGACACATTGCACGAAATCGAAAGTTCTTTGAGGCAGATAATTCATGTCCTCATATGCTTAATTTAGACAAGGATGTAAAATGGAACTCTACATATAACATGCTTAAAATTCTTAGGATCCCATCGCTAGCACCGGTTGATTGATCTTCCTATTGGATGCATGGTCATGGATTTTGCTCATTCATTTTAGTATTTGTTCCGAGGGAGGATATAGAGGCTCTAATCGAGGAACTCTCGCGGTTCGTCCTGAAGGTGGTGCCCGACGACGTGTAGTGAGTGCCCGGTCCGCCTGGAGGAGATCCGTGGGGACAGCGAGGTGCACTGCCTCCTCCCTTGCATGCACAACTACCACGTGGTATGCATCGACCAATGGCTGCATGCCTTTAAACGTGAAGTGTCGGCGACCAGTGACCTCAGCGACGCTGAACGCCCGTCTGGTAGTGAGAGCAAGTACAATAAGGTCCAGTCAGCAGGCTGTAAGCATTTAACTAATATATTTGTGCTTAGATGGAGGAGAGACAATAGGAGAGGGAATGGAAGCGGGCTCTCATGCAAGAGCCAGCTGCAGCACGTGCTCCTAGGCACTATGTGAGAGTGGCAGGTGGACCATGCATTGATAAAGTAGCATACTCTTATAGCTAATTGTTGTACATGTTGACTATAAGTAGGCTATAGATGACATGGCATTTTCTTATAGCCAACAGGCTATACTATTGTCCTTGCTCTGAGGCGACGACAAGTAGGTATGTGAGGGGCCCGCGGCCGGCAGCGAGGCAGACGTGCGTATGTAGGGGCGGATTGTCCGGTCCGTGATGGTTGACCACGAGGCGTCGGTGGGTGATGGCCGGAGTGAGGTGGGGATCGGCAGCGTGGTGGTGGTTGATAACCGTCATGAGCGGCCCGGCCCGTTGAGCGCCATGTAATGAAATTATTATGATGCGGTGTGTAGATTATGCGCGTTATAAAGAAGAGTCTCCTAAAAGAAGAAGATTGTTGCATGAGACGTGTCCCAACGGAGCCAGACGAACGACGCGACAGATATAGAGATGGGTAATGGTAAAATTACGTCGAGAACTGTGTAATATCCCGATGGCTAGGATTTGAATTGCTCACCTAGCATACCAGAGTTCTACTCCTGTGTGGAGCTAATTTCTTGGATTCTCTCGCGGGCTAGGATTTGAGTCTTGGCGACATGGCGCCGCAGAGCTTTGGTGATGGACGCGGGCTGATGGACGGGCGCAGGGAGGAGGTGCTGTTTGGCGCCGTGGCGGCGTTGAGGGCAAGCCACATAAGGATTCTGCGGCAACGGCTTCCGAGTGTGCACATCGGTGTATACTACGGGTATGCTAAACCGGTGGCGCTCCCGACTTGCAATTGGGCGGCTTGGTGGAGGCAACCATATTAGATTTTGCATTTTGGTGAGTTAGGTCAGGGCATGTGGCTCCGATAATGACCACTCCTTCATTATGAGTTAGTAGGTGCGACGGTTTTGTTCGTCAGACAAGTGGATTCCGGTTGATCTTTATAACTCGTTGTAAGCCAGATGAATTTCACTTTTATTATTGATATAAGATCGGCTGTGTGCATCATTTTGATGGAGAGCCTCGGGGTAGGACCTCCATTTCTAAAAAAAACATACATTCATGTAGCCGGAACAAGGGGTTAGACTTGTACGTCAAGTCCCCAAATGTCAGCCATGTGGAAACCTTTCAGGAATGAATTCAACATGTTGAAGTGGTGGCATGACCACAAGCTTACATACGATATTTGTTTATGATATCAGTATCAACAACATCATTGGAGTCTCTGTTTTCTGTCTAGCTAGCTAGAAGAATACAGAAGCGTCTCACACCCGATATGGCGAGCACAATAGGTCAGTAATTATGGTGAAAGATTTGGCACTAGCCAATTTTTCATGCCCAATAAATCCGACGGCTGACAACCACATTCCAAAATATATGTACCTAGACAAGCTTACACCAGAAAAATAGTTGCAATCTTTGTAATTTCTTTCTTCCTTTTGAGTAAAGTTTATACTTTTTTTCTTTCTTTCGCATACCCTCGAAAAAATTTATTTTTCTTTCATCAAGGTGTATCTCCAAGGGGGGTTCAACTTATTAAGGCTCGTTGTTTACCCAATTACCCAACACCTGGTCATATTTCCATTTTTTCAAGAAACTGACCGAAACAGCCCAAACGGTCAAAACAGGCACACGACCTCTGGTCTAGACACGACGCTAGGATGACCCGAAAGGGTGGTGGGTCGGGCCGTCCGATTCCGCTGAGAGTTGTTATGTTAAAAAAAGAAAAAAAACACGGAAGAATCAAAGTGAAGTGTTTACCCCTCTCTCGCGACTACGAAAGGTCGGCGACCTAGGGTTCAACCCTAGTCGTTGCCATCGCTATCTGCTTTGCAATCTCCGACCATAAATTCGACGAGCTCCCGACTGCTCTACTTGCCGCACTGACGGCGGGAGGAGTTGGGGAACCTTGGACATGCGCTTGGCGCTGTGACAGTGGTCCCCATAGTTAGAGCTTGGTCAACCGTCATCGACGTTATGGTGGCTATGGCCTCAGTTCTCGTTCTGGGGCACTGGTCCTTATGGGCGCGTCCACGAAAGACTTTCCGTCTGTCATTGGCAACTGCAAGCGTCTCTGGTAGGAGAGCGGCGACAACGACGCGTCGGTAGTGCTCGTTACGTCACAAGGATCCCTATGTAATTTTTATTATGTTTTAAATTTCTTGTACATCTTGTGAATTTCTCTAATATCTCGCAGAAAAGAGAAATAAAAAATGTAGTAGGTAGAGGATAGGAGTGTGAAAGGATGTGTAACATCCAAGTGTTTGGGAGGTTATAAGGATCAAAATATAATATGTGCGTTTGCGAAGCATGCATCTAAAAATAGGGGAACATTTGGCACGAAAGTTTAAACGAAGTAAAGTGACAAATGCTTCTCTCGACATAATGAAATAGGTCTAGATCATATGGTTAAGAGTACATTTGGAGTGATCTTTATAACAAGTATCTTTACAAACCAAACCATCTGATAAGACCAACCAGAATTTGTTGTGACCAACACCAGGTTTAACCTCAAGTCTATAACTGACTTGGGCGTATTCTTCTAGGTATCTAGAACTCAATGAGCCGTACGATGTAGGTCTTGCAAGACTACATGCACATGGGTGGGATCCCTTAATTCCCACGGACTCTGGGGTCTATGATGGTCTGCCCGGAAAGCCTAGATATCTATCCGGGGGGGGGGGGTAGAATTAGGGGTAAATCAGCGTGGCAGAAATGGGTGGGCATGTGTGTGTGCGGAGAAGTATGGTTTAGTTTGGATCAACAACCGGGCCCCACACCTATGTGGGTGTGGACAGGAACTCAAGTCTGGTTGTGCAACATGGTATTGATCGCCTATGGGAAGTAAAATGAAGTTCTAGCTCCTGCGAAGATTTGGCGGGCATAGTTTCCAATATTAAAAGCAACCTCTTCAAAAACGATTTTCAAAACGTTGCATTAGCTTATGACTCTTTTGAGTCTAAAACTATAGTTAGTGCATCAAATTACCCACTATATATAATGAACTTGTTGAGTAACGCTCGTTACTCATTCGTTCCCGTTTGACCCCTGCTTAGAGTTGAATCCCTTAAGGGAGGTCTTCGTCATAAAGCCATCGCTATCTAATGAAGATAGGTGAAGTCCTATCTTACTTAGCCGGTGAAGCATCATCATCAACAATATCGGTGGAGGAGAAACAACTAAGTTGAAGGAAGAGTCCATTTCTCGAGAAGCCTTAGATTAGGGACGTGATCAGCCATAATAGATTAGGTTCTGAGATAAAGATATTCTCCAGCTTAGAGTACGAATTGCTTTTTCTGATGTTTCATTTGCACAAGATCTTCTTTGATACATCCAAGGGAGATTCTTGAGATTTTGTAATGAATATCTTTGTATCCTATAACTTTGCTTGGACCTACTATGTTTCTGTTGTACCACTCTAAGGGATGTACTATTCACGGATAAGTCCTTCTGTGAGTATTATGTCAACGACTTGTGCACTACACATGCAGTGGTGTGCTGGGTCACCGCAGGATACACCATCTTCCAGTTGTCACCAATGCAAAAAAAAACGTATGCGTGTACTCCCGACAAATCCTCCCTGCTCCACCATGAACTCGGAGACAACGCCGCATTAACATGGAAAAAGCAGTAGGTGGTACATACCGGATGGAGTCGACGACATCGCCTCGCCGACATCATCTATGAACCCTAACGCGTCATCTGAAGGATCGACAAACAAATGATGCCATCAACTCTGAGACGCCACCATGAAGGACAGTGCCGGTGCGGGAGTGGAGTTGAGGAAACTTTATTTGTCTGAGCGCCGCTCCCACCATCGCAACAGCGCAACACGATATAAAAATAAAACCGACATACTATACTTTGAAACCGGCGTACAAAATTCAAAGAAAATCGAAAAAATTAAATACCTTCGCATTTTGTCATTATATGTGACCTAGTTATCAGAAAATTTATATACTTGGAATGCGTCAATTATTTGAAAACGTATTCTCATAAATATGCTACCACGTATGAAGATTGATAACTTTCAGGCCAAATGGCGAACGTTATGTTCTTATTCATGACATAGTTTGTTCATATGTTCCTATATTGTGCACAAGCGTGCATCTTGGAATGACGAACATGTTGGTAAAGAAAGTTCTCATTCGGTATGCACAAAAAACTATATTTTTATTTTATTTTTTGAGTGCCAAAATTGGCGATTTTTGTGAAGAAGATACCAAAATATGTTGCAAAATAGGAGCACTAATTTTTTTAGAAAAAAATACTAGAACACATTTTATATGCAAATAACCAAATGCCGACCTCTCAAATCTAACTTTTTTGAAATATACAAATTTATGCCAATTTAGTTAAAAGCGGGTCAAATTTGAAATACAGATGCCTCGTAGTTTTCTCATGATATTTTATAAAAAATATTTTTATGTACAAAAGTAGCAATTTATGAGAGAAACATCACGAGTTTCATGATAATTCAACCCCTACTTACGAACAGTCATGCCGAAAACTTTCACTGTACTTCCAAAACGGCATAAAAATTAAAAAAAATCTTATCATTTTGTCAATATATGTGACCTAGTTGACAAAAAAATATTAACTTGAAATACAATAATTTTTTTAAAAAAATATTCTCAGAAATGAGCTACCACGCATGAAGATTCGTAACATTCAAGGGTAAATGACGAATATTATGTATATATTCATGGCATAGTTTGTTAGATATTCCCATAGTGTAACAATCGTGCATCATGTAGTGGAGAACAATGTCGCGGAAGAAAATTTATATACTTGGAATGCGTCAATTATTTGAAAACGTGTTCTCATAAATGTGCTACCACGTATGAAGATTGATAACTTTCGGGCCAAATGGCGAACTTTATGTTCTTATTCATGACATAGTTTGTTCATATGTTCCTATATTGTGCACAAGCGTGCATCTTGGAATGACAAACATGTTGATAAAGAAAGTTCTCATTCGGTTTGCACAAAAAACTATTTTATTTTTTATTTTTTGAGTGCCAAAATTGGCGATTTTTGTGAAGAACATACCCAAAATATGTTGCAAAATAGGAGCACTATTTTTTTTTAAAAAAAATACTAGAACACATTTTATATACAAATAACCAAATGCCGACCTCTCAAATCTAACTTTTTTGAAATATACAAATTTATGCCAATTTAGTTAAAAGCGGGTCAAATTTGAAATACATATGCCTCGTAGTTTGTTCATGATATTTTGTAAAAATTATTTTTACGTACAAAAGTAGCAATTTATGAGAGAAACACCACGAGTTTCATAATATTCAACCCCTACTTACAACAGTCATGCCGAAAATTTTCATCGTACTTTCAAACCGGCATAAAAATTAAAAAAAATCTTATCATTTTGTCAATATATGTGACCTAGTTGACAAAAAAAAATTAACTTGAAATACAATAATTTTTTTTAAATATTCTCAGAAATGAGCTACCACGCATGAAGATTCATAACTTTCAGGGGTAAATGACGAATATTATGGATATATTCATGGCATAGTTTGTTAGATATTCCCATAGTGTAACAATCGTGCATCATGTAGTGGAGAACAATGTCGCGGAAGAAAATTTTCATTTTGTTTGCACAAAAAAATAATTTTATTTTCGACTAGCAAAAATGGTTTATTTTTAAGCACATACCAAAACTATGTTGCAAAGTTGTAGAACTACATTTAAGAAAAAATAATAGACCATATTCATATACAAATAAACCAAATTGCCGCCATTTAGAAGGCTTTCATCCATCTATTTGAAAAATATAAATTTCTGCCGATTCAGTTGAAATCGGGTCAGATTTTAACTACATGTGCTTACGTAGTTTGCTCTTTTTTTTTTTTTTTTTTTGCAAAAGCCTTGTTAGGTACAAAATAGTTATTTCATTAGAGGTACGCCAAGAGTTTTATAATATTCAACCCCTGACTATGAATGGTTAAGCCGATAATTTTTTTTACCGTATTTTAAAACCGGCATAAGAAATTCAAAGAAAATAAAAAAATGGAAAACCTACGTATTTTGTCATTATGTGTGACCTAGTTACCGGGACGAAAAATTGTAAACTTGGAACACGACAATGGTTGGAATGCTCCACCCCGCCTCCTCTGCTTGCCGCTCCGTCGGCGAGAGGAGGTGGGGACCTTGGACTTGCGCTCGACGCTATACAACGGTCCTCTATAGTTAGATCTTTTTCACCCGACAACGACGTTATTGTGGCTATGTCGATGCTGCGCGATACAAGAATAAGGTAATACCCGCCTCCTCCTCGTCGGCGACGACGACAATCTTTAAACAATGACATTAAGGAGGAGCGGGTAGTGGTGGATCTACGTACGTGTGTTACATACATGTGTGGTGTTTGAAGGTCATGTAGCGTCGGTCCTCGTGGGCACGTCCACGAAGACTTTCCGGCTGTCATCGACGACTCCGGGCATGCACATATGGGAGGGGAGCGACGATAACGGCGCGTCGGTGGTGGTCGGTTATGTGGTACAAGGATCTCGATGTAATTTTTATTACGTTTGAGATGCTTTGTACATCTTTTGAATTTCTATAATATCTCTCAAAAAGAAAGGAAGAAAATGTGTGGGAGGGAGAGGATAGGAGTGTGAAAGGTCTGATGAGTCGTGGTCTGGACTCACTGATGACGCATGTGATGACGCAGCCGGTCTCCTCTTCCCAACAAAATTAAACACCACGGCAAGCAGCTTGGAGCAAATCAGGGGAGAGGCGACATGGACCCCAACGCCACCGATCCACCGTCTCCGCCGCCGCCGCCAGGTCCGTCCTTCCGGCAGCCCTCGCCTTCGATCGATCCCCAATTCGACCCACCTCGATTCGATTGCTAACAGGCGAGCCAATTCTACCTGTCCTGTCCCCAGGAGCAGATGGCGAGAAGCCGCCGAATCCGCTGGACTTGGCGCCGCCACCGACGCAGCCGGTGAGGGAGGACTACGTGCAGAACGCCGTCAAGTTCCTCTCCCACCCCAAGGTCAGGGGCTCCGCCGTCGTCTACCGCCGCTCCTTCCTCCAGAACAAGGGACTCACCAACGACGAGATCGACGAGGCATTCCGACGAGTACCAGTACGCTACGCTCTCATCCCCCTCCCAGTTCCGCTCTCCTTGCTTGATTTTTTTTGTCTCAGCTAACTTGATGCTGTGCTGCAGGATCCGCAGCCCACCGCCGGTGCCCCGTCCACCCAGACCCAGCCCATTCCTGCGGCCGCCGCGCCTCCGCAACAGTATGCACAGCAACCACAGAGACAAATCGTCGTCGCTCAGCAGCAGCACCCCAGGTTCACCTGGTACCGCGCCTTCGTTGCCGCGGCCTCCTGCTCGGCTTCGGAGCCAGCGCCGCAGTATTCATCAAGGTAGTACTACACACATCACCTTCCTCATAGACTCTGTACATGTTTCAAGCTTACCAATTCAGCTCACACATAATGGAATGACCATGTCCCGCTCCTATACATACATATTTTCAAGCTTAGCAACTCAGCCCCCACATAAATAAGCATGTTCAGTTGTTCACGCTTGTTGTTGCTTGCGCAGAAACTGTTCCTCCCAAGGCTCAAGTCCTGGATCCGCAGGGTCGTCGCCGAGGCCAACGAGACCGCCGAGCCTCAAGCACAAGATCGACGAGGAGACCAAGGAGGCCGTCAGGGCCTCGTCCGATGCCGTCTCCGCCATCGCCAGGACGAACCAGGAGCTGCTCGCTTCAAAGGACGAAGGTTCAACGCCTATCCATTGCTTCTCGAAGATCCATCAATTGCCTCCCACTATCCATTCTCTTCATTTCAAGTCCAGATCCAATGGTTTCAACTTGTCTAATGTATCCATTTTTCGTTTTTTGTTTGACAGAGAAGAAGATACTCGTGACCCTGACGCAGGCGCTGGATTCCCAGGCCAAGGTGCTCAAATCGCTCAGCGAGTCGCTGAGCCATAGCAGGGACTCTGTGAACGTGACTACCAGGGAGGATAGGTTCTCGCACTACCGCCCGCTGGAAGAGCATGGCCCCTCGGCCGCAAGGAACGGTCAGCATCGAATTTATCTGCAGTTTCCTACTTCAATGTTTTTCTTTCTTGCATTCAGATTACGCTGCCAAGGACCTAGTCTAGTTACTGAAGGAACCATGTTGAAAACCATAGGTTTCCCCTCATCAATTTATATAATGTCTTCTGTTTGCCGTGCATTCTCTACCGTATCGGAAAGGCTCCAACTTATGGTCTAGCAATGACGTCATATAATGCCATCTGCATGCATGTTTTAGATTAGAAAGATCTTCATTCATATTGATTGTTGACCTTGATAACTACATCGACCGATCTCACCGTGTTCTTATTGTTTGTTTGACCACGATGTTCAGGGCCTGTTAACACTCCATGGAGGTCTCCTCAGGTGTGCACCTATGTTGTTCATCCTGCTACACATTCACAATGATATGTTTATGCTCATGCTTTGGAGAATTCTCCTATTTCTCAACTTCCTTTTTTCTCTTTTGTAGCAACCCAATATGTATGGTATGCCAAACAGTGACTTTGGTTCAGGTCAGTATATGTCCTGTTAAGCTACTGCCTCGATTACATGTTTCTTACTACTTAACGTTTGTGAGATTTTATTCTTCAGCAGGAAGGCCTTCATTTGCTCCAGCACCTACTGAACCTACTTCTGGATCATTTTCAAGGTCTTATGTTGAGGTAAGCAGGTTATGACAACACAAGTTTTGCTTTTACTGAAATTAGCTCATTTGAGTATTTATGAATGATTATGGGATCTTATTGGACAAATTATGTCAATTTTGGTTGTAGCAGACCTTCTGTCCTGCTTTGGGTAATTTCACATTTCAGTCAATTGTCTTCAGAAAACCGTTCATGAAATTTATGGAGATTAACCAGAGACATGATTTGCTGCCCTGCATATATGTTCTTTCTTATGCAAAATCTGAATCCATTAAAGCAAGTATCTAATGCCTTGTTTACTATACAGAATCTGAGTACTCCCATCTAAGCTAGTGTGACATTTCCTCCTTTCCATGTACTGCGGATACATTGACACCTTGTTTCTTGAATATCATCTGACTTTTAGTGAGATGTACTCCTGTTAAATTCAAATCTTAAACTATTAGCATAAAATTTGCATTTAACTTGCCTTGGGGATAAGGAGGGGCATCCTAATTAATTATATGTTATGCTTCCAGCAGACGGTGCAGCGAGGGGATAGGTCTTCCGGGAGTAAGGTGAGCCCCCAAAACTTCTCTTTGCTGCAAACACGAGTCCTCCTTACTTGCAGCAACTGACATAGAGTCTTATCTACTTATTGCCAAAAACAGCAGCCATGGGAGATGCAGCCGCAATATGGGCAGCCAAAGCCTGGATATGGATCCAACTCCCACTTGAGTGATGACGGGTCATACTCGGAAGCCCAGGAGAACTATGCCCCTTCCTACCACCAGAACAACGGGAAGGCCCCCGATTTCCAAGCGGAGGAGCCCAGGCCGCTGGCATACGAGGAAAGGCCGCCGCCTCAGCGCCGCTGGGTCCCCCCTCAGCCCCCGTGCGTCGCCATGCCAGAAGCGGCGGCTGCCATACGCCAGCCAAAGTCCCTCGCGAAGCAGCCGTCAAGCGACGCGTCCGAGGCAGCAGCAGCCGGTGATATGCAGCAGGAGAACGGAACCCCCCAGATTTCGTCCTCTGTTGCGCCCGCTGAGGCGTTGGTGAACGGTGGTGCCACGAGCGACGCTGGACGCGGCGAGTTCGAAGAGCAGGTGGAGGTCGTCTAAGTAGCAGCTGGGCCAACCAACACGTGAATCCAACAAAGTACATCTAGCAGTTTGTGGTCATAAGTTTGCGAACAAGTGTGTCACTATTTATAGATGGAATAAAACAAGTCTGTCACGCTTTAATCCTGCTTATGTGATTCTGGGTTTTAGACTACACTATGTATACTACTGCTACTCTATAGACATACTCTGGAAAGAATAACAAGAGAAGAAATCTGTTTGGTTTGTTTGATCTTGAGATATGGACCTGCTGACTTCAGCTGGTTTGTTATCCAGGTTTTGTCTGGCACACATTTTTGTCATGGGTAGTTGAACATGCATCATTCAGTTTGGCATCATTCTTGACACACATTATGTTGTGCATGCAAATTCAACTGGATCTTGAAATACTGTGATGATTACTGAGCACTGATGTTTCAGCAAACAACATGTATATGTGTTTAATCATCATCACTCTACAACTGTGCATAAACTTTTCTGTTCTATACTGCTGTGCTCTCTGTCTCAGGTTGAAGATGGCTCCCAGATCGGCTCCAGGATTGGAGTCTCCGGCTTATTATCAACCACAGGTGAATTACACAATGCAACAAACTGGATATCATCATCATCATGACCATAGGTAGATATTACACATTACACTGGAAACTGGTTTTAGATCGTAGCTGCTGGACACAGAATCAGCATTCAGACATAGTACTGAAAAATTAGCAGCAGCTATACTATCTACGGCTAGTACACAAGATCAGCTGGAATAAGCAAGGGAACAAGTACCATAGGTGGATACTACACATTACATTAGAAACTTGGTTTTACATCATAGCTGCTGGACACAGAATCCACATTGAGACATACTGAAAATTAGCAGCTACCTGGCACACCCCACTACAATATACAGGACGAGCTGGATCAGTACCTAACTATGATCAACAGCAGGGGAACAAGTGCGATAGGTAGATACATACTACAGACTAGATTAGGAACTCGATCGTGGATCGTAGCTGCTGACTGTAGAATCGACATTGTAATGCACTGAAAATTAGCAGCTACGTACCTACGATTATTCGAGCAGTACCAGAACCTAGCATTCCTACTACAGGTATTATACAAGACTGACTGGATCACTCACTTACATGCTGGGAAGATCTCATCTCAATCCAGCAGAGATATCAGAGGTGACCTCAGCAGAAACGAGCAGCAGCTGAAGTGGAAGGCCCTGGCGCCCCGGCGGCGCACAGGGTCTTGTCGACCTTGGCCATCAGGCGCAGCATCTGCTCGGCAAGGTCGAGCGAGCCTTTCCCGCCGACCAAGGAAGGGCCGGTCAGCGAGGAGATCATCCTCTCCAGGTTCTTCCTGACGTCTCCAAGGGGGATCTTCGGGGGAAGCGGCGGTGGTCGGAGGTACTGCAGCCGTCGACCGGAGAATGTGCCGAGCGTGTGTGCGCAGCTGTAGGCGGCCTCCGCCGCGGCGCTGCTCCCGAACACGAGGCAGCGCGCGGCGGGCGGTGAACTCGGTGTCGGACTCGATCAGCGAGCCGAATCCGCGGAATGTGGAGAGGAGGTCCTCTTTGGAAGGTGGATGGATGGTGGTGGCCCCCTTGGCGAAGTCCAGGAGGAGGGCTACCGGCTTTCCGGGATGCTGTCCCTGCGCAAAGCTGCTCTTATCCTTCTTCTTCGCCCTTTTGGGCGCCCAATTTGCTCCGGCGGCGGCAATGCCGGTAGTGGGCTGAGCAGAGGAGCCGGCGGCATTGTGTGCATCCAACGTGGATGCCACCTTCTTCTTCTTCCTACCCCTCTTGCGCCCGTCTTCTGGCGCTGCTGCGGCTGCGGTGGCATTGTGCGCGTCTAATGGGAATGCCATCTTCTTCTTTCTCCCGCTCTTGTGGCCGGCATCTGGTGCTGCATATGCTGGTCCAATGTGGTGACCATATGCGTGTCCCGTGGCGCTGCTGGCGGCGGGCTGAGCAGAGCAATCGACGGCGGCATTACACCCATCGAATGCAGGCGTGACCTTCTTGTTTCCATCTTCTGGGGCTGGCGCTGCTGCTCCGATGTGGTGACCAGCATGTGCGTGTCCCATAAGCGTGCCCGCGGATCCGTTGGCGGCGGCGACTGCGACCATGGCGCGGCACGGGTTCGGCAAGCCGTGCTCAGCAGGAGCAGGAGCGGTACCCTTGGAGTGATGATGAACTGTGGCGGTGAAGGTATTCTTGCAGTCGGCGGCGAGCACGGATGCCCTGTGGAGGGCGAGGAAGCGGAGGAGCAGGCCGGCGTCGACGCCTCCCGGACCCGCGGAGGATTCGTCGCCGGGGGAGGCCGCGGACCGGAGAAGCGCGGCGAGCAGGTCGGCAGTGGGGAGGTTGGCCTGCTGGAGCCGGAGGAGCAGCGCCGCCGCATCCTCCTCGCCATTTCTTGGGGAAGCAGCCACAATGTCGTCGTCGGAGTGGTCGTCGACGAGGATAGCGGTGTCGTAGTCGCTGCTGAGGTACCTGCTCCTCTTGCGCGCGCGCTTCGCCTTGGCCGCCTGCTCCTCGGCCGCCGCCGCGAGGGTTTCGGCCGCGCCGCCGGGCACCGCTGGCGGGGCTTCCATGAGGGACGGGTGCGGGTGGACCTGGAGGAGAAGGGCAATGGCGGCGGCGATCTGGTCCGGAGTGTGGGATGCGGGCGGCGGCGCTGCAGGAAGCTGAGCTAGGTGGCGGCGGAGGAGAAAGGGAAAGTGGAGTGAGATGACAGTGGCGTTGCTCCACGTGTAAGCACCCGTGACTGCTGCCACGTGCAACTAACTTTCTCTCTACTCGCCTTTTCCCTTTAGTTCTAGTCATGGGATATTCTTTGCAAAAGCAATGTCTAGATAAACTGTATCATGGTAACATTATATCGTGTGTTAGAGCATCTTTGGCCGTTCGCCTCCACGGACGATTTTCGGCTCTAAATAGCGCCCCTGGGACGTTCGACGCTATTTTCATCCTGATGTGGCGTCGCTTCCCAGCCGCGACCTAGGCGAAGTGCGCCGAACAGTTCATTTTTGCCCGAATTTGCATAGTTTCGTCTGTTTTCGTCCAAATTCGATCAAATTTGACCTAATTCGGCATGATTTCGTCACCGAACATATATTTATTACAAAGTTTGGCACACAAATCGCCGAAAACCAAATATTTCAACATAAGTTAGCAAGTTTTGAGCACAAATGAAAACACATGAAACTAAGCGTTGCCTTTGAGTCTCCAGAGATGCTCCAGCAGATCACGCTGCATCTCTTGGTGCACTTGGGGGTCTCGATTTGCTGTCGCCTAGCTAGATATGCATTCCATTCTGCCGACACCTGATGATCGACAGTTGCAAGAGGACCCTGTCTGAAATATGGTTCAGTGTCAAACACTGAGTGAAACTGAGTCGTCACGCTCGTTCTCGATGATCATGTTGTGCAAGATCACACATCAGTTCATCACCTCCCACATATGCTCCTTGGACCAAGTCAGAGCAGGGTACCGGACAAGAGAAAATCTAGATTGAAGCACACCAAATCCTCGCTCGACATCCTTCTTGCAAGCCTCTTGGGCTGAGCAAACCAAGACCGCTTGCCTTCTGGTACTGGGTTGGAGATAGTTTTCACAAATCTTGACCATCTTGGATAGATACCATCCGCTAGGTAGTATCCCTTGTTGTACCGGTGGCCATCGATCTCATAGTTCACGGAGGGGCATGTCCTTCAACAAGATTTCTAAAGACCGGGAAGCACTGCAGGACGTTGATGGTATTGTGAGTTTTCCAGGCATTCCAAAGAAGGCGTGCCAAATCCAGAGGTCCTTTGTAGCCACTGCCTCAAGTATCACACTGCAAGATCCTTTTACATCCCCTGCCAAGCAAACAGATAGTTCTCCCATGCGCAATGCATATAGTCGATACTTCCAAGCATTCCCAGAAATCCTATTGCTTCATTCCGTGCTAGGATCGAGCAGTGTCTTCAGCATTGGGTGATCTCAAGTACTTTGGTCCAAACACTGCCACCACTGCTTTACAGAATCTCTTCAAACACTCAAAGGCAATGGACTCAGCCATGCGCATGTAGTCAACTTGGGTATCGCCGGGAGCGCCGTATGCAAGCATTCCCAAGGCCATAGTGCACTTCTGGAGCGAGGTGAATCCAACCATCTCGGTGCAATCCTTCTTACAAATGAAATAGCCGTCGAACTCCCGAACGACATGCACAATGTCAAGGAAGAGCTTTCGGCTCATGCAGAATCGGCGCCGAAACACTGCCTCGCCGTGCAATGGAGCATCGGCAAAGTAGTCGGCATAGAGGATGCAGTAGCCCTCCACTCGCTGCCTCTCTTTGCCCTTCCGGCGACCGAACTTTGATCCACCACGTCGGGGTTTCGCGTTCTGCGGCCAGAGCGGCGAGGCACATGAGGTGCTCGGCTTCGTCGTCGGCTGCGTCGGCTTCCTCGTCCACCAAACCGGCGAAAATCTCCTCACCGTCGGAGTCCATTGCCGAATAGGAAAAACGCCAAACACCTCACGGGCGTGCTGGAGAGCTGGCTGCCTATGGCCTCGCCTGGAAGAGGCGAGCTCGCCCAGAGGGGGGAAGGGAGGTTGGCGTGCCTACGGCGGGGCTACGCTTGGCAGTTGCGACAACGAAATGGCTTCTAGCGGCGGCGCGGCGGTTTGGGGTCGAGAGGCGGCTCCGACATCAGCAAGAGAGAGAACGAGGATGGGCGGTATGCGGCGAGGGAGGGGAAAGAGGGAGTGGATAAGTCGCCCTTCGCCTAACTATGATGGCCCACAAACGCGATTTTTCTTCTGCCGGAGCCCCCAGCAGCCCTCCAACGCGCTGGGTTTGGCCTGGGTTCGCCGGGCGCTAAAATGACCCAAACCGGCGCTATTCGATGCACTGGGGACGTGACTGGGCAAAAAACGGCGTACTGGCACTAAAAAAGTCGCCCTGAGGGATTCCTGGGGCGCGGCTGGAGATGCTCTTAAGATTTTAGCCCCAAAAGCAATGTGTATTGCAGTGCAGCTAAACAATTCATTATTTTTTGATAGACACTACTAAGACCAATGTTCAAGATATCTCCTGGCATTCCGATAAATCGGATGGTTTATCACTTGTGAGTGTCTAATCACAAGGCATGTGGCGTAGAGCTCTTTTCATGAGGACCAACACCAGAAACAAGGCACACCCTCTTGTACCTTGCTTTGCATGGCCACGAGGTGCAGTTTCGCCGTTCCGGCGTCCACCACAGCGGTCTACGAAATCAGAATAATCAACGCGAAAAATTGATTTTAAAACGTATCTAAATAACCTAGGACGTAAAGATTTTCATTTGGATTTTATTCTTGAAAATTTTGGACGGTAACCATCTGGTTTTTGTTTCCATTTGGTATCCAAAATCTTGAGCGACATACGGTCGGTTTTGACCACAAATTCGCAATCCAATAATATGACATCAAAAAAAATAGTGACTAAATTTTCAGATGTTTTTAATGCAATTATTAAATCCTACTCGCTTAGGGAAGTTGATATGTCTGGTGTTTTATATACTTGGTCTAATAATCAGAAGAATCCTACTCTGGAAAAACTTGACAAAGTACTTATGTCATCTGAGTGGGTGAATTTTTTCCCCTTACTAATGTTAGAAAGATCCCAGAGTCATCTCAGATCACAGTCCTTTGATCGTTGATACTGGTGAAACCATGACTCCTAAGAATAAAGAGTTTAGGTTTGAGAAATCTTATACATCCCATCCTGGTTTTTTGGACAGGGTGCAGAGAGCTTGGGATGTCACTATCCCCACCGTGGAAAGTGTTTCAATTATCCAGCAGAAATTGAAGAGAGTCAAAAAACAGCTGGAAAGGTTGGGGAGCAAATTTCAGGGAGGAATCAATTAGATTAAGGAGGGACCTGACCCTGGAGCTGAATGATCTAGAGTTGCTGGAGGAACATGGTGTTTTGTCTGTGGTCCAGTTTGAAAGGAAGGGCTTTATCCAGAGTGAGTTGTTAAGATTGTGTGATGAGGAAGAGAAATTTTGGCATGGGATGTCTAGCGAGAGGTGGCTTTTGCAAGGGGACTCAAACTCAACGCTTTTTTCCATAGAGTTGCAAACAGTAGAAACAGGTGTGTTCAGGGGACTGCTGAGTTACTTACACATGCTACTGATTATTACAAGCAGTCGTTTGGGCCTGGCCTCCTGGGGAAGGAAATTTAATGAGATTTTCTATTGATATTTGGGGAGTAGAAGAGATGCTGTCTGCTTTTGATAATGCCAATCTTGACTCTGCTTTTACTAAAGAGGAGGTCAAATTAGCCATTGACTCTATGGTTAGAAATAAAGCTACTGGACCTGATGGAATTCCTATTGAGTTCTTTCAGGTTTCATGGGACATTGTGAAAGGGTGATGTTTTGCAGTTGTTGAATGACTGGTACCTTGGAAAACTTGGCCTTTACAGACTCAATTTTGGCATGATAATTCTACTTCAGAAAACACCTGATGCTGATTGTCTTCAAAAGTACAGACCTATCTGTCTTCTACAGGTGTTGTACAAGATCATTACTAAGGTTGCCACCCTCAGGATGGAGCCTTATATGGAAAAGTTAATCTCCAAGTGCCAGACTGCATTTATTTAGGGTAGAAACATCATGGATGGTATTATGTCACTTCATGAGATCCTACATGAGACCAAGAGGAAAAAGCAACAAGGAGTGCTCTTCAAGATTGACTTTGAGAAGGCATATTACAAGGTGGATTGGGCTTACTTACTCCATTCTGTGTCTCAGAAGGGGTTTAGTCTACTTTGGAGAAGATTAATTGAGGATATTGTTAAGGATGAGACTTTTTGTGTCAAAATTAACAATACAAGGGGCAAAGATTTTGGTAGCCGAATGGGGGGGGGGGGGGTGTCAGACAAGGGGACGCTTTTTCACCTTTTCTGTTCAACCTTGCTGCTGAAGGGCTAGCTAAACTCATCCAACAGGCTCAGAATAATGGGCTCATATCTAGTCTCGTGTCTCATCTGGCTGACAAACGGGTGGCCATTTTCCAATATGCAGATGATACTCTGTTGATGGTCCAGGATGATGTGAATCAAGTCAGACAGCTTAAGATGATCCTTTACTTGCTTGAGGCAATGTCAGGTTTAAAAATCAACTTCATGAAGAGTGAACTATTTCTGGTTTTGGAGGATTCAGTCAAGAGTGTTCTCTACTCTGATCTGCTGAATTGTCAGATTGGTCACTGGCCAATGAAATACCTGGGAGTTCCTCTGTGTTGATCTAGGATACTAATTGCTGATTTAAAACCACTTGGGGAGAAATTGGGTAGAAGGCTGGATGGATGGGCTGGCAATAACTCATCTCCCTTGTTGTCTTATTGATCTGACCAACCGCAATAACAACATTGCCATTCGGGGTTACGCGAGTCGGAGTATTAAATAAATGGAATATTCCAGCAGGAGCAAGCGAACCATCTATTGGTGGGAGATTAGCCCTGATTCAATCTTCTCTTAGTAGTATTCCAATCTATCACATGTCTGTGTATTTGCTTCCTGTCACATGTTTGGAAGAGATGACCAAGATAATTAGGAGATTCTTCTGGCAAGGGGCCAACTCTAAAAAGAAATAGTAACTGGTAAGGTGGAACATAATCAACAAGCCCAAGAATAAAGGTGGTTTGGGTATTAAAGACCTTAACCTGTTTAACTTTAGCCTTCTTTGTAAGTGGTGGTGGAGATTGGAGATGGAGGAGGAACTGTGGCAATCCTTGGTTAAGAACAAGTATGGAATTAATCATGATATTTGGAGAGTGAGGTTTAGACAACAAGACTCCCTGTGTGGAGGGACCTTGTGAAAGTTAAACAATGGTATCTCCAGTGTAGACTTACGATGGTCAATGCGGAAATGAGACTGATTCTGGCATGATTAGTGGTGTGGTCCAACTCATTTCGACGACAGATTTCCAGACCTGTTTGAAGTTCGCACTCTCCAGGTGTGCACTGTTAAGGTGATGGCTGATAGGAACGGGCAGCTTGAGTTTAGAAGATGGTTGAATGTGGATATGCAACACCAGGCCTCAGTCCTGCGTAGTCTACTTATGACTATTGCTATGGGAGTGGGTTCTGATAAACCCAAGTGAAAACTTACTAAGTCTGGAAAGTTTTCGGTCAAATCTATTTACAACAAAATGTCCTCCTCTAATGTGGACAGATCTTTCTCACATCTTTGGAAAGGTAAGATCCCTCTAAAAATCAAAGCGTGACTTTGGTTGATATAGCATAACTCTATTGCTACTAAGGACAATATGAAAAAGAGAAATTGGAGAAACCATCCACCATCCTTTTGCTAGGCAATTTGGAAGACTAGGAATAGAGCTTGTTTTGATAAGAAGTTCATCATATCACCTCTTGAGTTGATCTGTTATTTCTGTGCCTTCCTTCGTTACTGGGCAGGTCTCCAAACAGCAGATGATAGGATCCATCTGGAGGAGGGGGCGAGGATGATTCAAGCAGCAGCCCTGGACCAACACGCCCGTAGCCAAGCCAGAGGGCGCAGGGCTATCGAATCAGATGCTACCTCAGACGAAGATGTTGATGTGGTTGGATGAATCTACACCTGCTCGTGATCGTAATTCAGTTGGTTTTTCTGCATGCGTGCAGTAGGTTGTTGTTGATACTATTCTCAGTCTCGTCGTGTCAGTCGTTTGTGGCAACCATGCTGTACTTCTTCGTATTATTTTGCCGTTCCTGTCGCAAGCTTGGGGGTCCCTTTTCCTTCCTGAGAGGGAGGGTACCTGTTTCCAATGCTTTGCCCCAGGTTCTTTCTCGTTTTTAAGTTGTAAAAAGACATCTGTTCTGTTATCTCTCGATAGTGAAACCCGGCCCTGGTCGTTTGAAAAAAAAATATAGTGAAACCCCTTCATACGTAGCATATTCACCTAAGAAACCAAGTGTACCATATTGAGCCTATGCGAGGAATTTTTTAATCTATACTGTATACTAGTTGTAAAATTATTTTGCTCATAGAAAGATCTCTGAGCTGCATGTATACAAATAAGATGTGTGTACATACCATGCGTTTGTTCCAGCAAGTGGAGTGCAGGCGGGCGATGTGGGAGGGGGTCCAGGGGGATGTGGTGCTTTCCCTGAGATTGCAGCGCATGGAGTAGGCGCTGATCACCTGCAGCACGGCCAGCGGCGGGCACCTGCCGCTCGCCGGCGACCACTTGCTTATATTTATGCAGGATCAAATTTCCAGACAAGATTAATAAAACTTGCTTGCGGTCTGCTATAAGCTCTAAGGTTGTCCAGATACAACTTCGTTGAAAGCATATGATCTGGGTGAGCCATACTTGCTTATATGGAACATTTTTCCACCCATAATTGGATATCTTGTTTCACCATTTTCATGTGTTTTGTGGAAGGGGCGCAGACAGGTTCATGGTGGGCATTGTTTGGTGGCTTGGGATCGGGTGTGCCTTCCCCGACACCTTGGTGGCCTTGGCATCCTCAACCTGAGGAGGATGAACACGGCCCTGCGTGTCAGATGGCTGTGGTTGGAGCGTACGGCCACAGATAAACCTTGGCGAGACTTCAACCTGCAAATGCCCCAGTCGGTTTGTCGCGTCTTCGAGGCCGCCACCCGCTCCGTCCTCGGTAACGGGGCTTCGACCCTATTCTGGACCGATAGGTGGCTCCCTGGCGGCCGCCTTAAAGACCTCATCCCGAACCTATTTGCGGCGGTGCCGGCTAGGGCGAAGCGGACTCGCCTAGTTCGGGACGGGATTGCGGGCGCTTGGCTGGAGGACCTAGGTCCCAACCTACCTGCCCGAGCGATCCAGGAGTTGTTTCGAGCTGCTGATTTGTTTTCCGGAGTGACCCTCTCGCCGGAACAGCAGGACTCCTTCTTGTGGTTGTGGGACTCCAGTGGCTCTTACTCCTCCCGCTCATGCTACAGGACGCTCTGTCTGGGGCTGGAGGACATGGCAGGGGCTCGTCACATCTGGAGGTCGAGGGCACCGACCAAATGTCGTTTCTTCCTTTGGTTGGCAGCAAAGGGACGTTGTTGGACGGCCGACAGGCTTGAGCGCCGCAACCTCCCCAGGCCTGCTGCCTGCCCTTTCTGCGATCAGCACGATGAGACGATCGATCACCTGTTGGTGGGATGTGTGTTCGCACGCACCGCCTGGGCGATCTTTCTACGCCGGTGGGGTGTTATGGAGTGGATGCCGACAAACGAACCATCCTTTGTGGCTTGGATCACCTCGCACAGGGCTCAGGCGGCGGAGGAGAGAGACCTCTGGACCGCGGTGGCGCTTGTCTCCTGGACACTCTGGACCCATCGCAACGACATTGTTTTCCGTGGAGCCTCCCCCTCGTCATCCCTACTGGTTGACAAGGTGACTAGCGAGGCAATCTGCTGGTGTAGGGCCGGTCTCTTTAGGGGTAGACTAGCTCAAGTAGAAAGGTGGACATGCCGCGAGTAATCCCGTTAGGCTTTGTAGCTGCCTAGGCAGTGTGGGTGCGTGTTTGGCGTCTGTGCCAGCCCGCGTTGTAATTTGCAGCCTTCTGGCTTCCCCTTCTATGAAACCTGATATGCCTTTCCAAGGCATATCCTTGAACCATTTTCATGTGTGACCAGAGCAAAAGTTTCCACATGGTTGCTAGCATCCAAAAGATTCCCTTTTGACGTAAGCATTCCCCTGGCACGCATACATACCACTCTTGATGATCATATTACCTTAAACAAAACAGGTCTATAAGTACAAATTAACTAAAATTTAAAGTTCTGTCGGCGCAGCTGAACTGGGTTGTAGATCAATTAGAAATCTTTGAAAATAAGTTCCAACAAACTTATTTTCCCTTGCCGGCCACACAATCTACTTAATTAGATGGACCAACAGGGCCATTCTGCAGAAAGGAAGTTGTTTGGTTTAGTCATCAGAATAATTTATGTTTACAGTCATGAAAATCAAATTGCATCAAAACCGATTAAGGTATAAATACACAATCGCATGGATATACTAGGCAACTGGATATTCTGATCAAACGAAATTAAATACGTTTTACTGACCAGGACATGATTTATGAACTACGTAAATTGCACAAGAAGCGAAACTCCATCAGCAAACATGATTAACTTAGGACATATTATTGAAGCAAAAGATTGTCCACATGCTTTAACTGGCCACATTATATTTAAGGAACACGCTTGTATTGGTTTTTCATGCCTCTGTTGAAACTCGGACCACGAAAGTTTTTCAGACTATATATTTGAGTAGATTACTTTTTATTGATGCCTTTTTTTTGTGGGTATTGATGCCTTTTATTTGAGAAGAAGCCATTCACGAAAAATATCCTTGCGTTGCTATTATGGACGTCGAGGTTTAGAATTTATTAATCTCTTTGCCACGTCATAAAGAGTGGGGGAACCTCGACATCTATCATCATATGATGTCATATTTGATCCCCTAAAAAAGAGAGTAATATTTAGATTTAAGCCTTCTTTACTACTTATATGCAACGAAAAAAATAGCGCGCTATTTCAGCGTTAATAGCACGTCATAGCGTATTTGGAGAGGCTACGCTATATTTAGCCAAAAATGCACGCTATGGCGGTAATCGCGTTTTATACGCGCTAAACCACGCTAAATGTGTTAGGATATAGCGGCGCTAAAAAATTCATGGATGAGAGGAAAAAGCACATCGGCCAAAGCCTAAAATCCAACACACGCGTCTCCTCAATCAGTTTCTCTCCACATCTAGACCTAACCAAAAATCCCCATCCGGCTGTTCATGGGAGCGAGGCGGCAGCGGCGTCTAGTCCGATTGCAACGATGGCGGGAGAGCTTCCTCCACCGGCGCTCTGCTCCGGATCGAGCTCTTCCTCCACGGCTCCAACTCGAGTTGCAGAGGCCGCGGCTTCAATGCGCTTCTTCAAGGTCCACCATCGGCGGCAACTAGACACGATGTCCTCCACGCCGCCGGCAAGTCAGCCACCACCGGGTAAGTTAGCATCTTTACTATCTGGCTAATTCATTTCTCTTTTCCTTGATTCATTTATGCACCCAATGCTAGTTTAGTTCGTTGGTCCTTAGGAGCTAGGTGCATCTATGCAGGTAGCTAGGAGCTAGCTACGTGCAAGTGCAACTCGTTGGTGGTGGTAATAGCCTGGTTCGAGTGTATTTCTTTGAGCAGCTAGGTGCAAGTGTCGGTCAGTTTGAGGAATATAGTGGCCAACTAGTATTTGTAAACCGATTGTTTCCCTCCCTTTTATCAAGTGCAGTAATTTCTTAATTGCTTATTTATTCAGTTTAACGAGTGCAGTAAATTTCTAGACTGCTTGTTCATTTAGTTTTAGCACGTGCAGTAATTTGGAAACTGCAAGTATACTAATTTGTAAGCTCACTTTAGTTTTAGAGCCAGTGGAGTGATTTGACTAATTTCTAAACTGTTTGTTCATTCAGATTTAGCAGTTTTGCAAGTTTAGTAATTTCTAAACTCACCGAAGTTGTCTTTCAAAGTAAATTTATTGTTGTTGCAGTAATTTACAAACTTGAATGGTGATGTATCTTGATGTTTTTCTATCCAATTTTAGGTGTTGGTGTGTCAAGCACAACATCAACGCTACAAGGAGAAGGTGTTGTAGTGAAGTCAAAAGACCCAGGATGGAAATGCTGCATTTGTTTGGACGCCAACAAGAAGAATATTGTAAAAAACGCTATTTCTAATTTAGCTCGCTATATCACGCTATAACTTCTATAGCATTTTGAGAAGGGCCACGCTATTTTTTATAGCGCGCTATTTTTTTCGATGCTTATATGACATAAGATATCCCCCCTAACTTCTTTCTCTAGTTAAAATGACGAACGAGTAACCTGAAAGAACTGTGCAAAACTCACCTCTCGATTAATTCTTGCTCCCACTCTCTATTTCCGCCCTACTTGTATTTTTGTGTGATATAGGGGCATCACTGTTTCTTACAATCTGGTCATTATGGAATATAATTAATTGAAAGTGATATATATAAATATCCAATTGGTAATCGTGGAACAAGCAATACAAAGGTAGCAAGAAAATACCTTCCGTTTTAAGTAGTCACCAATATCTGGAGCACATGGAAGATCCCGTACATCATTTTCATACATTAGTTTATCAACTGTTTTCAGAAGCATCGCATCAAAATCGCTGCAAGATATTATAACCCCATTGATTAAATAGAAATTACAACAATAAAAATCGATGCAATATTGTGGTTTTAGGCTATATTTTGGTACACACACACATAAAACTGACCTAAAGAATCCTTGGTGGACTTTCAATATCTTTTTTGTTAGAATCTGAAGCACGCAAGGACCCTTCACCACCTGATAAGACAAAATAGAAGGAACATGTTATACTAGTCATGATTTTCTCTCCATAATCTTTAAGAGATGAAGCATTCAGATGCAAAGAAATTACCTTGTCTTTAGGGGAAACATATGGATTGTAAGCCAGCAAATTAAGAACATGTCGCTTATCTTTGTCATCCCAAACATCCGTCCGGTCATCAATCACCATGGCCATATATGGATGGCATAAACTTTCTTGAAACACACGCTCAAGTGACTTTTTGGAATCTGCCAGTCAATACGAGATAAAATAAAATAAAGGTGTATGTGGCAAAAACAAGAAACATAATCAGTGATATTCAGTCTTCCATTTATCAATTGATTTTTATTCTACTTGTACAGAAATAAAATTCTCATAGTTGTGCTTATAATCACTATTATTTTAATCAAGAAAACTGCTAAGCCAAACTGGCTTAAGATTGTTTTTCCGTAAAGCTTGACTAGCCCATTTTAGGGGGAAAACATGTTTGCGAAATACTTAGTAGCTGTTAGTAGTTAGAAATTCAGAATGCATCTAATGAGGGTCTCATGAAAGCAGAATAGTCAAAATCACGCTAAATATACCTGATGTCACACATATTAAACGCTGGGAAAGCTCCTCTAATCTGATCAAACTGCCTTCTGGATCAAGAAGCCTCCATACCTCACGAGCATAATGTATTCCAGACCTAGTACATACGTAGACCTTATATCTTGTGCACCAATTAATCAGATAACTCTTCAAATCATCCCAACCAGGCCGTATGTTCACAAATAGACTAGTTCCAGGATCCTGAACGACATATGATGTTGCAACCGTAAGAAAAGATGATATGCATAATTATTGATGACAATGATATAGAAGAAAAATAAGAAGGTTTTCAAACATGTATTGCACACATAACTGGTGCATTTAACAAATTAATTAATACAATATAAATGACGTTAGATGGATTTAGAAACCCATAAATACATCGATACTGTTATACAGAAAACATTAATTTATATATATAAAAAGTAAGGTGCTAGCAGAAAATCGTATATACCTTTGGGTTGATCCGAGTCAGAACCGCATTACTTCCCGGAATCCTGATTACAGGCCGAACAATAGTTTTTTGTCGTCCGCTGGGTTTACACAACGTGATCTTCTCATCTTGGCTCCTCACAATCTCACGATTGACAGCGATAGCACCTTGGTGTACGAAATCCTTTAGATATCTGTTATCCATAGAGAGCTTACTGAGTTGTTCCCCAAGCG
This sequence comes from Alopecurus myosuroides, assembly GCA_028641055.1. NCBI lineage: Eukaryota > Viridiplantae > Streptophyta > Magnoliopsida > Poales > Poaceae > Alopecurus > Alopecurus myosuroides. The sequence goes on from CM054061.1 coordinate 368,819,116, forward strand.
CCGACTGTGTTTCCGCGCCGAGTTCAGAATTCCACAAGCGTGACTCGATCTTTTTCAAATGAGCTTTGAACGATTCCTCGTTGTTAGAAACCACGAGAGTCTGGTCGAGATCAAACACAACGGCGAGGCATTGCTGGTCGAGCATCTCGAGGCATGCGGCGTAGAGCCCCGCTGGTGCGGACCAACACCAGAAACAAGGCACACCATCTCCCACCTTGCTTCTCATGGCCACAATGTGCAGTTCCTCCGCTCCAGCGTCCACCACAGCGGTCTGAAAAACCATAATAATCAATGTGAAAACTAATTGTATACCTCTAATGTAATTAAAATTACTATGGAGATCCTAATCAAGCAACATCTGAAATTTATCAAGAGCCAAAGGAGAAAACAAGAACCTGCCTGGGTGCTAATTAAGGAGACACTCTACTGCTTGCTTAAGTATGAAATAGATTTGATGGCAATGGTTAAGGTTAAACATACTTTTTGTTTTGACTCCAGCCCTTATATTTCAGCTAAGTGTACCATGCATAGTGCGTAGTATGAGCATATAAAGCCCTAACAGTAGTAGACATCCGTACCATGCGTTGGTTCCAGCAGGTGGAGTGCAGGCTGGCGAGGAGGGAGGGAGATGTGGGCGTCCTAGGGCTTTCCCGGAGCTTGACGCGCATGGAGTAGGCGCTGATCACCTGCAGCACGGCCAGCGGCGGACACCTGTTGCTCGCCGGCGACCGGCGGCTGATCCGGATCTCGTTGCTCGGGAACAGCGCTGCCTCCCCGCCGCCAGATGATGGTGGAAAGAATACGTCGACGTAGCCGAGGAGCACGTCGCCCTCGAACATGGGCATGGCGGCCATGGCCGTGCGTGCTTGGAGGTCGCCGCCGGTGGATTGGGGAGACCAGGAGAGCACCTAAACATATGCTGCTTTTGTTGGAGCCCCGGCTAGTTTCTGATTGGAGTCCAACTAGGACCGGTTAGTAATCATTAGTTGGTCTTACCTAGTCGGTCTGACTCCTAGTACCACGTGACAGCTAAACTAGGGTCCAAAATGTTTTTTTTCCATATACTCCCTCCTCCTTCTCGTATTAATTGTCTTATTAAAGTTGGACAAAACTAGATGTATCTAACACTAAAATATGTCTAGATACATCCATTTTTATCCAACTTTTGAGACAATTTATATAAGATGGAGGGAGTAATTACTTTAGGCGGAAAATAGGTACCGCCTCCATACTGAAAGCCGAAGTACAAAATACAATTAACTCAAAATACAGAAATAATGAAATCCAAATGGGTTGGATAAATCCTACCAAAATTCTCTTGTTGTCCATGCTGAGTGAGGGTGTGTATGCAACTCCTTCATCTATGATTCAAATATTTAACTAGCTATTTTCACTCTAGTACGTCCAAAACGTATATATAATTTTTTTATTGTCATATCCCTGTTTTTTACCATTGCGCTATGTTTTAATATATTTTTAGGGTATTTTATCGGACTCACCTACTCACAAGACCCAAAGCCAATTTATGTTTTCCTACTACTTTGTATTTGAGAAAATCCGTACAGAAAAAATCAGCGGAAAATTCCAAGAAAATTCGGGGGACAATTTTTCACCCGAACAAAGACGGAGTCCAAACAAGAGCCAGAGGCAGGCTCCACGACCACTGATACGTCATAAACGTATCATTAATTTCTGATTTTCCATGTTGTTTTTATGCTATTTGCTACATGTTTGTTATACACTTTATGTCATTTTTATCGATTTCCCGGCACTAACTTATTGACAAGATGCCACAGAGCCAGTTCCCTGTTTTCTACTGTTTTTAGTTTCAGAAAAGTTGTTCTGGAAATATTCTCGAAATTGGAAAATTTGAAACACGGAAGTATTAGAATTCCCGAAGGTTCCACGGAGTCCCGAAGAGGCCTGGAGAGAGGCCACAGGGGGCCACACTATAGGGCGGCGCCCTCTGGCCGCGCCTGGGGGTGGTGTGGGCCCCTCGGGCGTCAACCGCCGTCGCCATTTCGCCCATTTATTCCTCCCGATATGTTAATCCTAGACGGAGACCCTTTTTTGATGAAAAACACCCGAGACCACCTTCATCTTCAACCCGAGATTGGGAGGTTTCTGGAGTTCTCCCCGACACCCTGCCAGTAGGGAAAATCATCACCCGAGGGCTCTACACCACCATGTCCGCCTCCGGAGTGATGCGTGAGTAGTTCATACCTGGACTACGGGTCCATAGCAGTAGCTAGATTGTTGTCCTCTCCACTTTATGCCTCATGTTTAGATCTCGTGAGCTGCCCTACATGATCGAGATCATGTTATTATAATGCTACATGTTGTGTTTGCTGAGATCCGATGAATGTTGAATGTTATGTCTCTTGAATATCAATCTATCATGTTATCTTCATGTGTATGTTATTTATGATTTTGCATGCTTTGTTAGTAGATGTTCTACCTAAGTAGATACTAGTGACTCCAAGAGGCAGTATTTATGCTCGATAGTGGGTTCATACCTCATTTGAATATGTGCTCGAGTGACAGAAACGTGACGGATGGAGGATGTGATGTTGCCATTAGGGAGAAAACAACGATGTTTACATTAATTATATTACACACTTTGCTTACTGCGTTTATCTGTTGCTTGCAACTTAATACCCAACGTTTGTTTGGATGATATTCGGAGGGTGGATTATTAGTCATATATGCAGTTGGATGATGGTCTATGTATTTTGTTGTAATGCCCGCATGAATCACATAGTAATCATCGTGTCATGCATGTGCACTACTATGCAGCCTTCATTTCTATCAATTGCCCAGCTGTAATTTGTTCACCACACATGTTATCTATTTTTTATGGAGAGACAACACTAGTGAACTGTGGACCCCGGTCTATTTTCTCATACTGATAAAACAACCAATGCAATTCCCATTTCCACTGTTTTCACACTGCGGTTTTCATATTGTTTTACTAATGTTTTCCATACCATACATTTAACCTCTTTGTTATCAGCAAAACCGGTGAGATTGACAACCTCACTGCTTCGTTGGGGCAAAGTGAATTTATTATGTTGTGTAGGTTCCACGTTGTTGCTGAACCGGTACTGCGCCCTACCATCTCAACTGCATCAACCTTCTGAAGTTACTCTTTCCTCCTACTGGTCGATTAAAGCTTGGTTTCTTTTCTGAGGGAGAACTTGCTGCTGCACTCTTCACACCTTCCTATTGGGGTTTCCCAACGAGTGCAAGACCTGCACCATCAAGACTTTTTGCTATGTATTTTTTTCATAAAGTAGTAGCTAAATACTTTGGAAAGCCAAAGTATACTCTCAAATATTTTACTAGTGCATTGCAACAATAGAATTTTGTTGGTGAGATATATTTGCAAAACATTATTATTTCTGTGGATTGCAGTATGTGATATCTGTATAAACTAATAGTCAGTTTGACATCACTTATTTAGTATAATTATTTCTATGCACTGTAATTGTAAGGAACATTTTTTTATATATTTAAGATGTGATTAAATATTTAATACAAAATCAAGATTGTGCATTGCATATGTAATAACAAAAGTGTGATAGTGTACACATAGAAGAACAATTAGTATATTCTGAAGCGTACATGCCTCAAAACTATTCATGCTACTTACACTAAAATAAATATATAAGGTTCAGTCATGCTCCCGAGATCCAAATATCCGTGCTCCAACTATGAGATTTAATTAATTTATGTGTTGGCTCTCCTCGTCTTAGGACACTCTGTATTTTGTCCATGGTATGAGATTTCCTTGTTTGTTTGTTTGTTTGCTGTGTGCATATTTTTATACAAAGTAAGGGTGTACTCTCATTCTTGTATCACCTTTATACGACCTTCTGAGTTAATGAAAATCCCTTGATAAAAGCATATATTTCACTACCACAACATACTGAAAATGAGCAGATTAAGTTGCTCACGGTGTAGTGCAATTTTGGGTGGATAAGTTGTAAGTTTAGTACCTATGTACTAAAATACAACCACATGTTATGGATATTATTTACATAGATACATAATTATATAATTCCACCACTACCTTGTATCTTACACGTGGATCGTCTTTTGCAGATACTTCATAGTAATCGATGATACTTCATAATTTCTATACTCACGATGAATCGAAGGAAGAGATCACTGAGAGTATGAATGCCTTGCACTCTTCTATATCAAGGATTTCCATCAGCCTCGGTATCCTTTATATGAGGCCGCATCATGACCTAAGCTGCTGGAGGAGCACACCGTTCCCTCGAGGTTCTCGTATCCAGAAGCTGAATTTGTTGTACTTCCGTCTTCAATGGTGCCCCGAGTGGATTGGTCACCTCCATGAACTCGAAAGCTTAAGAATTGGCGTGACAGAAGTGGCCAGTGGCGTCTGTATTGTTGCAGGGTTGACTTTGCTTTCCTTATTCGGTATTTATGTCCGGGGTGAAGAAGATGAAAAGGAAGAATAACCGTGTCTCCCACGGTCTTTGAATTTCCTTGGTACAACTTGATTATGATGATACTAGTAGTGACCAAGAAGCAGAATATTGTAACGAAGAAGCTGTCGGGGATGCATTAATGCTGATGTATCTCCCACGGTCTCTAGAGCTGTGTGAGCTTACTTCAGCTGAACTGAGTACTCTCATGAATATCTTGTACACGGAAGGGAGGGCAAAGGGGGTGCGCTGAAAGCTATGAGAGTGTTGATGATGAAGAGGATGGCGAGTCTGATGGTGAGGAAGATGGCAGAAGGCAAGTTGAGATAGATGAGGTGCAGGAAGATTCTCGAACTAGTACTGATGCACCTATGTCGTCGGTGGGTTCCGAGGGGCAGCAGAGCATACACACTCAAGATTGGCATCCTTGCATCTTACTGATGAACAATTTTCATGGATTGATGAAGCGGTAGGCAGCACCAGGTTAAGTTGACGATCCACTTGAAATGTCGTTTCTTACCTGCAAGTAACATCACTGGGCTCATCATCGGTCTTGTAAAAACTTATTCGCAAATCATGTAGTATAACATATAAAATTTCCTAGTTTTCAGCTAGTACCTATAATCTGTGTTTCTATATATGAGTAACACCACAATTCACTAGCTACTATGTACCCTAATCCTACCAATCATTTTCTTGTCTTCAGATTGTCTTTCTTTATTCAAACCAACAGAGTTTGGTGAAACTTCATCCGAATTGATGATAATTTAGACAACGTGGCAAAGGTTAAAACTGCACTAAAACAAAGAAAACAATTTACGAACGTAAATAGATACATTTTCCATTGAATCCTAAGATCAAATTAAATTTACAAACATAAATAGATACATTTTCCATTGAATCATAAGATCAAATTACAAATATGATAAGCCTCATCTAGGTACTACTGATCCCTAGTCATGCATTCTTCTCTTCTTCTCGGAAGCCTCCTCCGCGTCACTGTCTTGGCGACAACACTTGGCGCGGGTTGTCAGCTTCTCGTCGTCTCCCTCCTGCCGCTGTCTCCGTCCTGCCCCTGTCGGTGGCGGCCTTGCCAGCTAAATTTTGCTTATGAAAAGTTGGTATTTTGGTTTTGTAAAACATCCTATTTGTTGGCCGTAGAAAGGTCTAGATGGTACTAGGTGGTCGGTCAGGAAGACAAATGCTTCTGTAGATACCTGGCTCATTCTAGGCCTCTTTGATGACTGAACATCGAATGAAGGCTGCTGCAGAATCAATCACGCGGAATATTTAGACCTCGTTGAAGTTCTTCTCGAGCCTAGGGTCGACCAATTCAGTCTAAATTTCGTGTAGCGAGAGCTCGGCTAAGCAATGGTCTGGTCTGCAAATTAGTGTTATTTCGCAAGGTTAAACAAGAATAGAGAAACTATATGGAGGAACATGTAGGAGGACCTACATATTCATTTCAGTAGAGAAGAATTAGGTACACAAATTCAGGTTGTGAGGAAATGAGTTTGAAGCTGCAGATAATTTAGTTTAAACTAGACCATGATGGCGCGCGTTGCCGCGCCCATCAATCTTCTTAAAGGGGAAGGAGTGAGATAAAATATTGAAATTTATTGAAACTAAAATTATATGTTAATTTTGAATTGGAGACCAGATAGCCCAAAACAAGCACTTTTAAGTCAATACAACGAATCCATGGTCAATTATCCTGACACAACCTCACAACTTGAATCACAAGATCATAAACTGAACATGAAACTTGTTTTATATCCACTTGGGAAAACATATGGTTCTATATTAAACTACAAGACACACCCTGATAGCTGATTTGATTTACAATCTGCCAACGGTCTAGGGAAGGCTGGAATTAATCCAAAATTCTTATAGCAATCTAGCGATTGTTTAGTTTTTCTAAAATAAAGTTCGAGATGTTGTTCTATTAGACAGAGATAAGAACACAAAAGTAGTAAAAACAGATTATGCAGCGCTCCAGTGTAGCCAGGGTTACGTTTAACCGGCTGGTTGCATCCTTCTCGGTGGTCCTTGTGGACGCTCCTAAGAGCATGGTGGTGCACCATAATAGAAATCGCCAGTCGCCCCACCACATTAGAAGAGCTTTTGCTGAACTGCGAGGATGAGGTAGTCCTAATAAGTATATGTAGTTGTCATAAAAGATGGCAATATACTCCATCACATAGGCATCAATCAACTATATCATGTAACAATGAACATCATTCATCAAATACTTGCATAAACATTAATTTTTCAGTCTACACATGCGAAGATATGTAAGTACCCTCCCAAAACAAAAGTTAGCAAGTCTACTGCAGTATATGACCTATACGAAGGTTTCTTAGACACAAAAGAAACAAAGGCTGCACTAAATGTCTCGTTGAACAAGATCAGCAATATGGAACATAAGTCTTTTTACTTAACTGAGAGCTGATCAAAAGATTAGTGCAATACAGAAGGACAAATTATAAGCATATTTAGGCAGATTAAATTTCGTGGATACACTTTGTCTCCTTTTTAGCCTCCTCTAAGTGAAATTAAGCACATAACCACCTACTGCTTAACTGAATGGTAACAAATGAGCATTGAGCAATCTAACGACAAAAAGAGTCTATTATGTCGCTATTGGAGATAGCAAAGATTTCTTATATCACAAATAAAATGGTATGATCAGGTCCAAGACGATACAAATTTAATCCAGAACAAATTAGAGGTCGTTTTTCTCTTTTTAGCAGTCAAAGTAAACTTCATATTTGTCACTTAAAAATTAGAAAGTGATGAAAATAGTTCAGATATCGGATTATCACGCATAAGATAGAGCTAGTATGAAATGACACAGTAGGGGGGGGGGGGGGGGAATCCATACCATAATTCAGTTTATCTCTAGATACACAGCACCATTCTAACAGCAAACGACATATATACTTGTAATCGTGATGTGGCTGCCATGCCATATGGTTGAACTTCCTTTAAGGAAAATGTTATACACTCACAATAATCAAGATTAAACGCAACTTATATATATTTTATATCTCCAAGGATAAAACATACTGAGAAGACCATGATCACCTTCAATAAAGACCATTGTCCGATGAATCTGTAGAACATGTAGTGGTTCAACATTTTTTGATCACATTTAAATAAAGTAAACTGAATATGTAATGTGGAGCTGAGTGATTTCGCCCACCTAAGCGATTGTATCGAGGGAGTTTCCAACAGAGGCCCTGTACACAAAATTGCCAAGATCTATGCAGAACACTAAAACTGTACCATCCAGTAATCTTACCAAATAATTCAGAACGAATGCTCCAGCTGTTGACATCGTTTATGAATTCTGATCGGCTGCAGGTGACATGATTAAACCTGCATCTTTATTTTTTATATCCATGGGATACGAAAGATCTGACCAGCAAGTTCTTCAAGCTAACAACAGGAACTAATATCTCTATCGATGGCACTGTGCGCGTGACAGGGCATGCATTTCAAATTTCTTACCGGACACATAAGAGAGGCACCGAGACGGAGAGGTCGGATACATCACGGTCTATAGAGGGCCGCACAATAGTGGTGAGGAGGCGGTGGACTCTTAGGAACGGATCTGGATCGGTTGTCGTATATTTCTAGTCCCTCAACTTCTCCAGTCTTCTTCCCTAAGCATCCTCCAGCCATTAGAAAAAACAGCGATTTGAAGACTGGATGAATCCAGGTAATCCTCCTCGTCCTGCTTTGCATCCCCTCGCGGACACCGACTCATCGTAATCGCCAGCTAAGGCTGCTTCGGTTGGTCTACGCATGTCATCGCTACCGCCATGGTATCTGGGACAATCATCCAAAAAATCGGCAAAACTTAGCCCCTATGCAATCCAACAAAATTCGATGAGGGAGAAAGCAAAATGTCTACATGCAACGATAGGGAAAGAAAGATAATATGGGGGACAGGAAATGGGCAACTGAGAAACGGCCGGCCACTAAAAAAATAAAGGGGATAACCTAAGGGCGGCGGTGGCGCACCTTCAACCCCAACCTTCAATGCCATCAATTGCACGAAGAAACGGCGACAACGGCAGCACGACCTTCCCAGTCCCCCACGAGGTCCCTCTGCGTGCCGCCCTCCCCTCGCATCGCCTTCCCAGTCCTTTTTTCCTTGATCTGAATCAATGGTTGATTCATGGCTACCGGCGAGAAGCCCTGTCCCCCGACAAACTCGAGTCGGCCCGCTCGGCCACCGTCGATGGCAGCATACTCTCCTTCGTCTCACCTCACACGGTCCAGTCACCAAGTTAGTGGGCTTCAACGGATTTTATGGCCAAATTCACATTAGAAGCTCCACTCGATGGGCAGAGTAGCGTCTCTCAGGGATAAGCGGCCCAGTACGCGACTGAATAGCATCGGAGGGACAAAAACAGCTTGATGGCACGATCCAACGGCCAGAATCACCCAGATCGTAAGGGATGCGTGAGAGGGCTCCTTTTTGGCTCAGTTTTAATATCCCTAATGTGAACCAGAGGTGGAAACCATTCCAATCGTTTTTTTGCATTCAGATCAATAATCACCGTTATGAGATTATTTATTGCATTTTCGTATTATGATCAGAACCTCTTTAAATTTAGTGAACATGCAGCAGGTCCTAGGCTACCAGATTTGGGAACCGGGCATTTAAATTTTTTTTTTGGAACAGGGGCAGCCCCGAAGGACCGAGAACTTCATTGATATGCAACAGTGGAGCTACATTTTACAGAAAGGGCCACTAGAAAACAAGAAATTACAGACCAGCCCTTACAATTTGCACTGAGGACCTCAATAAGAAAATTAAGAATGCAATCGGATCCTACTCCTTCTCCACCGCCGACGAACTGCAACACAACATTGTCAACCTCCACATCGCCGGGGACAGAACCACTTGGGACGAGGAAGCGGGAGCGTACAACGCTGGTGCGATGAAGCCTCCGAGATGGCATAGAAGCCTGGAGGTTGATGATGTCCGCATGACATCGGGCAGGCGAAGCAACCTTCACCGATGCCGTAGATGGGAGCGGTCGTCCCTCGATCGAGAAGAACGGCGACATAGAAGCCGCCGTGTTGAAACTCCCGAGAGAAGCAGTTCTTCTCCCCTGCTGCAGATCAAGCCTCCAATAGACGAATCCAGCGCAGCCCCACCCAACCTCGCCACCATGACGAGCAGAAGGAGAGGACATTGCAACTCGCCCAGCTCCCAATCTGCAGATTAAACCAACCTTATTCGTGGAGAATCTTGCAGCATCATCCTCTCCCGCATCTGGCTCCCTCCATTGGAGCACCACGAAGAGAGGAATCACGGCAAGATGGCGCCGGATCCGGCCGGAGAGACCCTGCACCTTTCTCCTGGCATAACGCCAACAACGAGCAAGCAGCGACGAAACTCTACTAAAACTGCTACTATGTACAATCCTAACCCCGGCGCCTCTCCTAGTCCATTCTCGGCCGGCTAATCCGGCGAGAAGGACGGCAGATCGGCCCGGCAGACGGTGGTCGACTCTCAAACGGAGGGGAACAGAAGAGGAACATCGGTGGGGAGGAAAAGCGAGGCTTGCTCGTTTAAAACCGAATATTCCAACTCTAGATACAAAATGAAGGGCTTTTGGACCAAAGCTTGTAAGTGATTCACACGCACCGCACAAATTTACCAGGCATTTAATTGAGTTCTTATTATAACATGTATGATGGCACAACTCTTAATCAGCAATCGTTCAGGAGATTCAGTCAGCAATCGAAATCGAGCGAGCGGAAAGGGACGGACCCCACTGTAGTCGACGCCATTTTCGCTCAGATCTGGTGGTAGCGGCGGCGGCGGCGGCATCCGTCGAGGGGGGTCCGGTGCTGGAATCCAAAGGGAGTGACGACCCAGCCCGATCCATAGAAGGCTGACACGTGGGGCCCGCACACAGTGGGCCCAACTCATCGGTGAGAGCGTGGATTTGTATCTCTGCCTTGTTTTAAAAAATTCGAAAGACCAATCTAAAAGTTTTTCAAAATATCTGAAAATTCCACGGTAGCATCTCCTTATTTTAAAAGAAAAAAAAATCAAAAAGACCAATCTAGAAGGTTTTTACAAACCGAGCGTGGCCGACTTGAGAGATTGAGTCTAGCTTGCGCGAGAAGTATCTAGAACTGTCTATGGTATGTGATGCATGAGTTTGGTTTTACCTTATAAGTTAATTCTATAAGTAGAAAAGCGAGGAAGAATTCGGGGACGAATTCGGTTTAAGGGGGTAAGAATGTAATACCCCGAATTTTGATGCGAGCTATCTGTGCCAACTTAATCTGGTAGAAAACAAATAGCGCTAAGAATATTTATATACGGTTTGGAAATAGGGAGTTAGAGAAAATAAAAGAAAACAATAGTAAGACAAAAGAACCAAAAATGGTTTGTATCGTGTACTACTACTAATACCTGAACTTGTGATCCGCTGTTGGATGCGTGAACTAGAAACCAGTGGCTCATTGGTTGTGATTGTAGTATAAAGCTAGACAGCTTTATTTATTTATCTCTATATATATCTTCACGTATTGGGCTTGTCTGGGCTTCTTTGCTCCATCTAGACTTGTACTGCCTTGTTTTGCCCTATACTAAAGTCGAGTTGGACGCCGCCGCTTGCTCTACTGATCTGGCATAAAGATTTTTCCAGCGCGAGCGTTCTTAGGCAGCTGCCGCTGCGCCTTCTTGTTTTCCGACGTCGCCGCCATCGGGTCGTCGCTGCTGCTGCGAGGCTGCGATGCCGCCGTCCTCACCCGTCTCCGTCAGTCTGTTTGGTCACCGTCGCCTCTAGCCAAACACCCGCCTTCCGAATGGTTAGTTCTATAGAGATTGTAGTTGATTAATATACGTGCCTGGAGTTGAAAAAGTTCAGGTTGTCCAACCTTATTAAATCTGCAATTTTGATTAGAATTTGGTATCACGTCCATGTGTTGGGTCAGAAGTGTGTCGTTTCCACAATTGTTGGGCTTCTAATGTGCTGGAGTAGATAATTGTCCCGTACCAGCACAAGTTAGTGCTTCCTAATGGATTCTTCTAGTTGATTCCCATTTGCTTTCTTGGAGACCATCGGTTAAACAATTAGAACTTTAAGCCTTTTTTTAAATAGAACCCAGTATTTGGGGGTGGTACCAATTTATTGTATCTGCTTCTAAATTGAGTTATTTAGTTTATGGGTGAAATACCGGAGTCAAGTGCAATGCTCTCGGCTCATAGGAATATTTATTTAATTCTTCCTAGCTCAGTTTGGTGCAATCGATGATACACCTTGTTGGACTGTGCCATTTTATCTTATATTTTTGTTCCCTATGGATCATCCACATAACCGTTTTGCACATACCATACGTTACCACGAGTAAACTACACGAAAAGGAAAATATCATTGTCCTAGCCTGCTCATAACCAGCAGCTTGTTCTTTGCAATTCTTCTTTTCCATTTCTGGTATTTAGATTTTTCCCATGTATAGATTGTGAATGTTACAACACAGTTTGCGCATAGGGGCGGTGATACATATTTTCCATTTATGCTTTCAAAGTGATGATGTGAATTGAGTGTGATATATGGTTGATTAACAGGTATTGATGTTTCCGGTTCGGAATCCTAAAATTCAGTTTATGCTCCACTGTTAAGGCAAGTCCATGACGGGATAATGCGTTGCATGATCCCCGTCACTCAACTTTTATTTTATAGCACTTGTTCTTTATTTTAGTGGCTATATATGTTCTATATGTGTGGAAACTTATATGGTAAAGGATACATTGGCACCTGCATTCTTTCATAGCATTCTACAGAAAGTGCACCTTGAGACCGTCAATGATGGGTTGCGACCCACAAGTTGGGGTGAGTGGATGCCGACGGGTGTCCACTCAAGCGATACCGGTATACGCAAAGAAAGAACAATGAAAGAAAAGAGCATATAGGCATGCATGGTCATCATTGTGTTACATCATAATCGTTGGTGTCGTGTTTTTGTGCAATTCTTATTATTCCTTCATGTACTTGTTGAGTACTTTGTACTCGCCCTTGTGGACTCTATGTTTTTAGGTACCATTGAGGACGACATGCATGGGACTGGGAGTAGCATGTCTACATGTTTCGACACACTACTATCACACATTACAACCTTCCATCCATAGATTAGTCTAACCTTGCTAAGGCTCAAGTTGGTTTTGACTTATTGTTTTTGGAAAGTTATATGTGGCTACAAAGTTGGTAGTTGCGAGACATCTTGATATTTATTCTAGCTTGGTCCTGTTGAACCTAGTAGTTGTGTATATGTAAACAAGTTGGTGTATTCTCATTTTGTTCTCGTGGATGTCCCCTTAAACAAAGGAGATTTTGCAGAAAATTTACAGTTTAACCTTGGTCTTTGGAAGTTTTGAAGTATGTGTAGCATTGCTAGGTAGGGTTGATATCTGGGGTGTTACAGTCCCCAGGGGAGAACTCAGATGATGGCCATCGCTATTAGACGATGTTTCGAAGGGTTACGTCGGCAACGAGAGACGCGGGTTTACCTAGCTTCAGCCCCTCCATGGAGGGTGAAACCTGCTCTGCTTGGTTACTATTTATGATTCGAGGTCTCAATTACAAGGATTGATCTTGTCTTCCGATGTCTTGAGAACTATCACTATGATCTAGAACTTAGAGCTTTCCAAGTCTATGCTCCACGAACTCCCTTATATGGTGGCCAGGTTCCACTCGCAGTCAGAGTCCTAGACTAGATCTAACGGAAATCCTCCAATTATCGAGTGTGAAAGCTTTTGTCTTGAAGACCAGGTTAGGTCCCGACTGGGTATCAAGATAAAGTGGGTCTGAACCACCAGTCGGTTCTAAACCACATGCTAGGTCTCGCCTCCAAGGTAGGCCCTAGGATCCTCCGGGTCTCGTTTCCCTTTCTTGGTTTCCAACACCGTTGGGTTTGAGCCACCGTCGATTCTGGCCCAGATAACTCTCGTGAGGAAGCCGGTTCTTAGCCTCTAGCTCATGCCAGGTCTCCCTAGTGAGCTCTAGGTGTTGTGGGGCGCAAGTGTGTTTTAGTCGTCCATGGTCAGCTCCTGAAAATAACATAGAAGGCACATACATAAAAATTTAAAATTTATTAAAAAACAATCTAAATGTTTTTAAAATATCTCAAAAATCACGGGTTGTTTACAATGTTATCTCCTAGAAACGTGTGAAGTCTCAATTTGAAAAAAAAACTTTGTATTTTGAGCTGCACAAGAATGACAAATATACATGGCTCAATATAATGAACAATACATATTTTCACATATTCGGAATAATTTTCATTTTATGTAGTCATAATAAGAAAAATAATTTCACTTTGGAATTTATCATGCTCGTATGAAAAATCATTATCTTCAACTTGATTTATTTTCATAATTTTCTCAACTTATAATCTATTTTTAAACACAAGGATCACTCGTGCTCCGGAGGCTTTCCCTGAATCTTCTCGATTTAGTGTGGAAACAAAATAATAATATTTATATTGTTTTTTAAATGGTTCGTATTAATACTTGTATGGACGGGTGTTTTTCGAAAGGTCCACAATGTTATTAATTTAGTTATCAACATACCAATAGATCATTCGACCGTCTACCTATGGTTACATTCACTAAACGAGGCGAAGGTGCTCCCCGTCGTCATCGCTCCTCCCTCATCAGAGTCCTCATAAACTTGTCGTAATCGAGATGTTGTAGCATACAAAATGAATGTGCTAGGACCCAAAGGACTAGCGCACCGGAGCGGCAATCATCGCCAAAAAATGAGAACAATAGGTCAGAAGAGCCAACCATATAACCACGCGAGCGAAAACGAAAACCGATCGATCACATGAAATTTGCGGATGCAGAATAGGGAATCGCTTGTAAAAATGGAACAACTCTATATCAACGAATCTTCTCGGTTCTTATTTTGACTTGTTGTATTATTTCCTAGGAGGAATACAGTGCTCTTTCGTTCTTTCTAATGACAACATGAAGTCAGGTTTCAAATGTCTTTCGATGTTGGTAACTTAACTTGGATCTGGGAGGCCGGCCGATCAAGCTCCATTATATAATAAGTCATAGCTCAACCCTCTTTCTAACAATTTATCATTGATTTCCCTGCATCGAAAAGGGGAAACAAGATATTGATTGAATTTACCCGCACCATCACTACTTTTGAAAGATAAAATAAGTGTTTAGGTGACCTTGATCGATAAAAACAAAAAACATACGGATTGAATGATTTCGACAATTCTATGTGAATCGCCGGAGTGGGAATAGGACAGGATGACCTTATTCTGACACCAGGGATGTCATTGCCAACTCGAAACCGAGAGAAAGACACGTAGAATAAATAAAACAAGAAACACAAACTTTCTCGCTGAGAACATTGCCGTGGTGTTGTCACGACAAGTGTCCTGATGCAAAAACTTTGTTGTGAGCCCATCGCTACTAAAGATAGTATCGAAATGGTTATGTCCGGAACGAGAGACGCGAGTTTACGCAGGTTCGGCCCCTCCATGGAGGGTGAAAACTACTTTTGTTTGCTTACTATTGATGATTCGAGGTAACGATTAAAAGGAGCCATTCTGCCTTCCGTTGTCTCAAGAACTGTTGTTATGATCTAGAACTTAGACATTTCCCCGTCTACGCTCCAGGAACCCCCTTATACGGTGGTTGGGTTCCTGGGTTTATAAGAGAATCTACGTTCCACCGGTAGTCGAAGTCCTAGACTAGATCTAATGGAACTCCCTGCTATCCAGCATGCATTCGTATCTAAAAGTCCACCCGAGAAAGCTATCTAGCAAATCTCTCAGGTATTAAGTTGCAACAACGAATTATTCCTTTGTGTGCAAAAGACAAATGCATAAGAACAATACGCAGTGTAAGCAATGGTCCTCGTCCGTAGATAAGAGCACCGTTGTTTTCTCCCTAGTAGCAACATCACATCCCAGCCGTCACGTTTCTGTCACTCGAGCACATATGTAAGGAACGAATAAACATACCATCTAGCATATAAACCCTCTCTTGGAGGTGAAAACAGCTACATGGCCAAGGTAATCATAAAACACCGAAGAGAATTGCAAGATAAGATTAAAACTCTCTATGAATATAATTGAAGCATCTCAGAATTACATGGACAAAATAATCATAATCACATGGTTCATCGGATCCCAGCAAACACAACATGCATAATTACATAACGGTGGTCTCGATCATGTGAGGCAGCTCACGTCTAAACATGGAGGCACAAGGGAGAGAACAACAATCTAGCTTCTAATATGGACCCATAGTCCCGAGATTAACTACTGATGCATATGCCCGGACGCGATCATGGGGATAAAGAGGCCTCCGATAACGATTTCCCCCTCCAACAGGGTGCCGTAACAGGGCTCCAGAAGCCCTAGATTGGACTTTCGAGGTGATGATGCTTCTCTGTATCTTTCGTGGAAAATAACTTCAACCCCGATTTTTTTCAGGTTTAGGGCATGGTATAGGCAAAGAGGCCGTGTGAGGCGGTTGCCAGGGAAGCAAGGGATCTACTAGGCGCGGACTAGGGTGGCGTCGTGCCTGGACCCCTTCGTTTCTTCTTTGTACTTCGTCTTCGTTCCGGGTAAAAACTGATCTCCGTGAATTTTCAGACCTTCCTGAGAATATTTACTTCAGATAATTTCTAAAATAGAAAAACAGGAAAAAATAACAACCGGCCTGGGGCACCTCATTAATAAGTTAGCCAATGAAAAGATCCGGGAAACAAAGTAAAACATGATAATAACATAAGGGCATTGTATACAAAACAAACATGGAGCATAAAAAATTATGGACACGTTTGCAACGTATCACCGGGCTCCGAGGAGAAGCTCCACTAGCTCAGCCCCTAGTACAAAAAATTTCTGGGTGTGGGGCGTGAAGGGTTCGTTGCATAGAAAACCAAAAAATTCTACACTATAGACAGCCGAAGGGCCAAGATCTAATCTAGGAGATGTACGCAACAGGGAGAAATAGAGTCTTAAGGAGAACATACCCTCAAAGACACAAAGCGTTACGAGATAAAATATCGTTGGTGATGTAGTCATACTTACATCGATCTCAAGATCGCGAAGATGAGCACTGCAATCCGGCAGCGCTTCCGCACTCGGTCACACATACAGCTCGATGACGACCTCCGTTCCCTCGATCTAGCGGGGCAGCGGAAGTAGAGGATCCACCGGAAACTCCAACAACACCAAGGTGTGGTGTGATGAAGAAAACATTGTTCAGGGCTTCGCCAATCGCAGGAACAAGTGGTGGAGCATTGGGAGGAGGGAGGAAGAGATGACACAAGTGTGTGTGTGAGAGAGAGGGAGATCCCTCCCCTCCTTATATAGGAGGGGAAGACAGCCACGAATTTTTGGGTGTCTCCACCTCTCCCTCATCATGTGAGTGGAGTCTCCACTCAACCCACTCATTCTTCCATTAATTCCCACTCAAAATCCCAAGGGTTTTCTTTCGTAAATAAATAAAACAATTTTATTTCTTTATTTTAATATTTTTTAATTCGATTAACAAACATTAATACACAACCCCTTGAGTTAGTTGTGAAATCTATTAACAACCATTTGACAAGAATCCGCTTGAACTATTTCAAAATTACCAGAAACAATTTCCGTGTTGTCCAAACTTTTCTCCTATATTCCGTATCCACTCAAACGCGTCATCGAATCTGAAGTGTGTCACCCTATGATTCGTGAATAATGTAGACATGATTGAGACATCACTCTGATCAATAGTCAACATCGGGACCTGGAGATCCGTAATGACTCCTTAACATTCAACGATGAATCTAGTGATCGTGTGAACCATAAACGTCGTAACCGATTCCCTTTGTCTTGTGATATTTTACTTGTCCGAGATCCAATCATTGGTTTCAACCATACCTAGTTCAATCTCTTTACCGACAAGTACTCTTTTACTCGTTCTGTGATATTACATCCTTGTGACCTAGTCACATGCTTGCAAGCGGTCTCGATGTGATATCACCGAGAGGGTCCAGAGTATATCTCTCCATCATTTGGATGGACAAATTCCACTCTTGATCCATGAGCCTCAACTAATACTTTCTGAATATCCAACGACACCTTTATAGTCACCCTGCTACGCTGTGACGTTTGATGACATCAAAGCGCTCTTTTGGTGTTAGGGATTGGCATGATCTCATGGTCTAAGGATTAGAGTTACTTCGTCTCTGTGATATAACAATGTAACTTACTGACTTGATCGCATTGCTATATTCACTTTGTGTCTATGTTCATCACATCATTCTACCAATGACATGTCCCCGTTATTAACAACATCCAATGTTCATGATCAGGAAACCTTGATCATCTATTAATCAACGAGCTAGTTAAAAGAGAGGCTTTACTAGGAGCCATTGTTTGTTTATTAAACACACATGTATCAAGATTTTCGGTTAATAAAATTTTAGCATGAGAAATAAACATTTATCATAAACAAGGAATAAGATAATAGTCACTTTATTATTGCCTCTCGGGCAGATTCCCTTCAGGGCGACGGGTTTCCAAGCCTTCACGTTTTCCCGCTGAACACGAGTTTATATCACCTCCCATGTAGCATTCACACGAGTTTTTGACTATTGAGAATTAAGGCAAACTTTTCCCATCCACGAGCGTGACAGTTTCTTTAGCCGCCTCTTAAGGAACCGGATCACCTTCATCCACAACTTTGCATATCATCATCACCTTCTCCTTCCATGAGCGTCCACTCGTTCGCGGGATTTGCAACACCGTGACTTGAAGTCTCGGAGCAATTTGTAGTGGTCGCAACGGATCTTACTACTGTCAAACTTCTTTTTCTTTGGATTTTTTACTATTCGCCGCGTATAGATGTTTATCTCCCTCGGTGGTGGCATTGCACATATCGTTGTTCGTTTAAACTTCAATTCTGTTAAGTGTGTTCATTATCCTGGTGGTTTTAAACAAGTTGCACACGCCTTAATTAGGTGCGATAGGTGGAAGCCAGGCTGAGCCCGGTCGCTTGTAGCTAGACGGGCGAGGTTCGTGACCATTGTGGTGCTTGTGTCCAGCGAGTTTGGTGAGCCTCTTAGTTAATGGAATAGAGGCATTCCAATTCTAGAAAAAACAATTATAAGGATGCACATGCTTCAAAGATTTTTTTATGAAACCATCTGGTGTTACAAAACGATTGGATACCAGTTTATTTAACTCACAGAAACATAACATGAAATAGCATCGCCCCACACCAGGGGAATAATAAGCGCATGCAGGCGCTGAAAGATAGGGAGAAAGTATATTCAACCAACTCCATGAGGCCCAACAATCAGCTCGGCTTATTATAGGAGGTCTAAGCAACAAAAGCACCAGTAGAAGGTGCCCATAGGACGCTGTCATTGCCGATGAAGTGGCAGAGCGGGGCATCCCCGGGCTTGACGTGCTCAGGCATCTTTTCCGGGTCAAAGTCCGAGGTGTCAAGGTGGCACACGGCAAGCGCCTTCATCCTCTCCGGTCCGCCAGCCTCGTCGTGCTCCCTAAACATCGTCACTGAGTACAACCTCGTTGGGTTCACCGCGTGGCACAAAAACAACGCGACAGGGAATCTTAGGCCATGGCATGTCACTGTATCTCCTGCCTCAGTGACCCTATGCACCTCCATCACCTTGTACCTCTTCTCCGACGTGACACCATCATCTGGCACGTCTGGTGAGGAGAATGCCCGGAGGTGGTGTGCGGTGCCGAGCACGGATGAGACGAACTCCACCATCGACTCTACTGACAAAACACATGCGTCTATCTCGCCTTTCACACGGGGCGGGTGCTCGCACAGGGACAACGTCGACCATATATCGTCCTCCATGTCATAAGACACCGGTGCAAACATTTCCATGATGTCTGTGAAGTTTCTGGTGGAGACGGGGATGAAATCAGAGGCATCGCGTGGCAGCAAAGAAGCGCCTAAGGTAAATGATGGTTGGACGTAGGGCCTGATTGTGGATCCTGGTATTAGGATATCTTCCATGAAAAACATGCCTCCATGGACATTACCACCTTCTCCCTCGTGATTATTTCCTACGGAAAAGTCTATATATAGTTAGTATTGTCCGGTTAGGAAATATATTAAGGATGCTATTTGAATATCTAGGTAAGCAATATTAAATTATACTTCACAAAAAATAGCTACTATTTAATTAAAATGACAAGAGATAATGTGATATTTACCTTGCACATTTGATTTGGTGACCTCTCCATCACCGTTCTCTAGTATGTGATACCCAAATCCAAACTTGTGGCCATCTTTATTCTCATTTGTTTTGCCGCCTTGAACATGATCACCGTCTAACGACAATTCGATGGTAGTGATTATAATCAGGTAATAAATATGTTAAGCATGTGTGCTAAATAGATAGCTCTGAAATATTGTACTTTATTAACAAAAAAATGTATATTATACCACACAAAAAAGAAGAAATACTTTTATATTTACCATGCACATTTGATTTGATGACCTCGCCATCACCGTTCTTTGGTTTGTGATACCCAAATCCAAACTTGTGGTCATCTTTATTCTCATTAGTTTTTACGCCATGGAAATGATCATCGCCTGACGAAAATTTGATGGTAGTTATTATAATCTGGTAATAAATATGTTAAGCATGTGTGATAAATAGATATCTCTGAAATAATGTACTTTATTACAAAAAAATGTATATTATACCACACAAAAAAGAAGCACAACTTTTATATTTACCATGCACATTTGATTTGGTGGCCTCTCCATCACCGCTCTTTGTTTTGTGATACCCAAATCCAAACTTGTGGTCATATTTATTCTCATTTGGTTTGCCGCCATGAACATGATCATCGTCTGACGAAAATTCGATGGTAGTTATTATAATCAGGTAATAAATATGTTAAGCATGTCTGCTAAATAGCTAGCTCTAAAATATTGTACTTTATTTAAAAAAATGTATATTATACCATACAAAAAAGAAGCAAAACTTTTATATTTACCATGCACATTTGATTTGGTGACCTCGTCATCACCGTTCTTTGGTTTGTGATACCCAAATCCAAACTTGTGGTCATCTTTATTCTCATTTGTTTTGCCGCCATGAACATTATCATCGCCTAACGAAAATTTGATGGTAGTTATTGTAATCAGGTAATAAGTATGTTAAGAATGTGTGCTAAATAGCTAGCTCTGAAATATTGTACTTTATTACAAAAAAATGTATATTATACCACAAAAAAAGAAGCAAAACCTTTATATTTACCATGCACATTTGATTTGTCCATCTCATCATCGCCGTTTTCTAGTTTGTGATACCCAAATCCAAACTTGTGGTCATCTTTATTCTCATTTGCTTTTCCGCCATCAACATTATCATCCTCTGACGAAAAATCGATGGTAGTTATTATAATTGGGTAATAAATATGTGAAGCATGTGTGCTAAATAGCTAGCTCTGAAATATTGTACTTTATCACAAAAAATGTATACTATACCACACAAAAATGAAGCAACACTTTTATATTTACCAGGCACATTTGATTTGGTAACCTCTCCATCACCGTTCTTTGGTTTGTGATACCCAAATCCAAACTTGTGGTTATCTTTATTCTCATTTGGTTTGCCGCCATGAACATGATCATCTCCTGATGAAAATTCGATGGTAGTTATTATAATCATGTAAAAAATTTCTAAGCATGTGTGCTAAATTTCTAGCTCTGAAATACTGTACTTTAATACAAAAAAAAGTATATTATAGCACACAAAAAAGAAGCAAAACTTTTATATTTACCATTCACATTTGTTTTGGTGACCTCTCCATCACCGTTCTTTGGTTTGTGATACCCAAATCCAAACTTGTGGCCATCTTTATTCTCATTTGTTTTGCCGCCATGAACATGATCATCATCTAACGAAAATTCGATGGTAGTTATTATAATCCAGTAATAAATATGTTAAGCATGTGTGCTAAATAGCTAGCTATGATATATTATACTTTATTAAAAAATGTATATTATACCACACAAAAAAGAAGAAATACTTTTATATTTACCATGCACATTTGATTTGATGACCTCGCCATCACCGTTCTTAGGTTTGTGATACCCAAATCCAAACTTGTGGTCATCTTTATTCTCATTTGTTTTTCCGCCATGAAAATGGTCATCGCCTGACGAAAATTTGATGGTAGTTATTATAATCATGTAATAAATATGTTAAGCATGTGTGATAAATAGATATCTTTGGAATAATGTACTTTATTACAAAAAAATGTATATTATACCACACAAAAAAAGGCGTATTTACCATGCACATTTGATTTGGTGACCTCTCCATCACCGCTCTTTGTTTTGTGATACCCAAATCCAAACTTGTGGCCATCTTCATTCTTATTTGGTTTGTCGCCATGAACATGATCATCGTCTGACGAAAATTCGATGGTAGTTATTATAATCAGGTAATAAATATGTTAAGCATGTGTGCTAAATAGCTAGCTCTGAAATATTGTACTTTATTTAAAAAATATGTATATTATACCATACAAAAAAGAAGCAAAACTTTTATATTTGCCATGCACATTTGATTTGGTGACCTCGCCATCACCGTTCTTTGGTTTGTGATACCCAAATCCAAACTTGTGGTCATCTTTATTCTCATTTGTTTTGCCGCCATGCACATTATCATCGCCTAACGAAAATTCGATGGTAGTTATTCTAATCAGGTAATAAGTATGTTAAGAATGTGTGCTAAATAGCTAGCTCTGAAATATTGTACTTTACTACAAAAAAATTATATTATACCACAAAAAAGAAGAAGCAAAACCTTTATATTTACCATGCACATTTGATTTGGTGATCTCACCATCGCCGTTTTCTAGTTTGTGATACCCAAATCCAAACTTGTGGTCATCTTTATTCTCATTTGCTTTTCCGCCATCAACATTATCATCTCTGACGAAAATTCGATGGTAGTTATTATAATCGGGTAATAAATATGTGAAGCATGTGTGCTAAATAGCTAGCTCTGAAGTATTGTACTTTATTACAAAAAATGTATATTATACCACACAAAAATGAAGCAAAACTTTTATATTTACCAGGCACATTTGATTTGGTGACCTCTCCATCATCGTTCTTTGGTTTGTGATAGCCAAATCCAAACTTGTGGTTATCTTTATTCTCATTTGGTTTGCCGCCATGAACATGATCATCGCCTGATGAAAATTCGATGGTAGTTATTACAATCATGTAAAAATTTGCTAAGCATGTGTGCTAAATTTCTAGATCTGAAATATTGTACTTGATTACAAAAAAAAGTATATTATACCACACAAAAAAGAAGCAAAACATTTATATTTACCATTCACATTTGTTTTGGTGACCTCTCCATCACCGTTCTTTGGTTTGTGATACCCAAATCCAAACTTGTGGCCATCTTTATTCTCATTTGTTTTGCCGCCATGAACATGATCACCGTCTAACGAAAATTCGATGGTAGTTATTATAACCAGGTAATAAATATGTTAAGCATGTGTGCTAAATAGCTAGCTCTGAAATATTGTACTTTATTAAAAAAATGTATATTATACCACACAAAAAAGAAGAAATACTTTTATATTTACCATGCACATTTGATTTGATGACCTCGCCATCACCGTTCTTTTCTTTGTGATACCCAAATCCAAACTTGTGGTCATCTTTATTCTCATTTGTTTTTTTCGCCATGAAAATGATCATCGCCTGACGAAAATTTGATGTTAGTTATTATAATCAGGTAATAAATATGTTAAGTATGTGTGCTAAATAGATAGCTCTGAAATATTGTACTTTATTACAAAAAAATGTATATTATACCACCGAAAAAGAAAGCAAAACTTTTATATTTACCATGCACATTTAATTTGGTGACCTCTCCATCACCGTTCTCTAGTTTATGATACCCAAATCCAAACTGGTGGTCACCTTTATTCTCATTTGTTTTTCCGCCATGAACATTATCATCGCCTGACGAAAATTCGATGGTAGTTATTCTAATCAGGTAATAAATACGTTAAGCATGTGTGCTAAATAGCTAACTCTGAAATATTATACTTTATTACAACAAACTGTATATTATACCACACAAAAAGAAGCGAAACTTTTATATTTACCATGCACATGTGATTTGGTGACCTCTCCATCACCGTTCTTTGGTTTGTGATACCCAAATCCAAACTTGAGATCATCTTTATTCTCATTTGTTTTGCCGCTATGAACATGATCATTGTCTGACGAAAATTCGATGGTAGTTATTATAATCAAGTAATAAATATGTTAAGCGGTGTGTGCTAAATAGCTAGCTCTGAAATATTGTACTTTATTATAAAAAAATGTATATTATTCCACAAAAAAAGAAGCAAAACTTTTATATTTACCATGCACATTTGATTTGGTGACCTCGCCATCACCGTTCTTTGGTTTGTGATACCCAAATCCAAACTTGTGGTCATCTTTATTCTCATTTGTTTTGTCGCCATGAACATGATCATCGCCTGACAAAAATTTGATGGTAGTTATTATAATCAGGTAATAAATATGTTAAGCATGCGTACTAAATAGCTAGCTCTGAAATATTATACTTTACTACAAAAAAATGTATATTATACCACACAAAAAAGAAACAAAACTTTTATATTTACCATGCACATTTGATTTGGTGACCTCTCCATCACCGTTCTCTAGTTTGTGATACCCAAATCCAAACTTGTGGTCATATTTATTATCATTTGTTTTGCCGGCATGAACATTATCATCGCGTGACGAGAATTCGATGGTAGTTATTATAATCAGGTAATATATATGTTAAACATGTGTGCTAAATAAATAGCTCCGAAATATTGTACTTTATTACAAAAAATGTATATTATACCACACAAAAAAGAAGCAAAACTTTTATATTTACCATGCACATTTGATTTGGTGACCTCTCCATCACCGTTGTTTGGTTTGTGATAGCCAAATCCAAACTTGTGTTCATCTTTATTCTCTTGTTTTGTGCCGCTATGAACATGTTCATCGCCTGCCGAAAATTCGATGGGTACTTAGTACGTTTGGGTTAAGAAATCTATTAAGGAATGTGGTCAGTATCTAGATCATAAATATTAAATTTAATTAAACAAAAAATTATATCATACAAAAACATACAAAATTTTCATATTTAACTTTCATATTTGGTTTCTTGACTTCTCCGTCACCTTTCTCTAGTTTGTGATACGCAAATCCTAATTCCAGTGTGTGTTTTCACGTTTTTTATTCCGGCATTGACATGGCCATTGCATGCTCAAAAGTTAAAAGGTATTTACCGCTATGGAATTAGGAAATATATTAATGATGTGTGCAAAGTAGATAGGTCAGAATTATTATATATTATACACCCAAGAATCTCTAGGATCTTCTAAAGATGCTACAAGTCCCACCGTTCATACGGCAGCACAGTGCAATTTGCTTACTGAAATGTGTATTTTTGGTGTGAGACAACAGTACCATTAGTTGGGTCTAAAAGGTTGAATATGGCGGATGGCATGGACGTGTCGGGAAGCACTTTCTCCCAGTATGCAGTAATCCTTGCCATGTTTGAGATAATCCTTGTCTCTTCAGGATTTCCATCCAGGCCTCCCCCAACAGCCGCCATGACCTGCATATAACATACATGGTTTTTACCACCCAAGGTAATCATGACAAAGGAAACAAAACATGTAAACAAAACAATGTTCCATTTCACTAGCAATGCAGTAACAATACAACAACTTGTGGGAAGCTATCAATTAGTTTGCACTCATGAAGGACGAGCAATTGTATTTTTCCCTCTGTAGTGGTGCACACAACAATTCACTATAGCAAAGAAGCATGCACATATTGCATTTACCAGGAGGAGTGAGGAGGGGTCAGCATAGCAAAGAAACACACATATTGGATAGATGCATTTACCAGGAGGAGACATGAAATGATTCGCAATGGGACGCTCATGCTGCTTGCTTTTGAGTCTGTACTCTGGAGTCTAGAGTGGATGGTTGGTGATGGGCTAACGTAGTGTGTACTACTATATATAGTATCATATCATCATGCGCCAAGTCTATCAACAACATGATGAGCATCCTACCTTTATGAATAGACTTCGCAACTTCAAAGTAACTAGACTCTTACTCATTCTCCTTGAGAATAGCACTATAACAAGTTAACAACACATTTTTTTTTATTAATCCTTAGCCTGCAAAGTTTAAAATAGCGGGCCATTGAATTTAGCCGCGACGATTTCATAAGTTACGAAAGGCTATAGTCGGGCTATAACCATATAGCGGGTTTGCTAAAATATTGAAAAATATTACAATTTAGACAACATATAATCGCGTATATAGCATTATTCACATATGCATAATGTAATAACATAGTCACATAAGATGTACGAATAATTAGGAGTTTGAATAGCAGCTGTTCGCCATGGATCGCACTCGCATCTGACAAAAACAGTTTAACCATCAACTGTGGTTGATTTGAGCTCCAAAATTCGCGTAGTTGACAAATTTTGGGCCAAAATTTTTGGTTCCCTGAACATGCTATGGCCAGGCTAAGGGGCTAAATTGGCGCTATATCCATTTAGCCGGGCTATTAGCGGCTATTATCCACTTAGTCTATGAAAGCTCTAGCCGTAACCCCGAGGCTATAGTCGGGATATAGCCAGCTATTTAAAACTTTGTTACCATGTCGACGATTTCCAGGCTGTGCTCCACATTAATTTTTATGAGAACTGTGTAGGAGGATTCTAGATCCAACTTATATAATTTATATTTTTTTGGAAAGGATCCACCGCGTACAGATGGAGGCACAGTCTACAACTATTTGGATAGTGACTAGATGTTGAATTATTTTGGGGCGCTCAGATATTCCAATTCTGCAATTATTTTATTGGGATCGGATCAGATATTCCAAGTCTACAACTATTTGGATGGCCAAAGCTATTGTTACCCGATGGGGATGAGCCTATAATTATGTGAGGTCGATCAGATCCAACCACCGACAGCCAAGAGTGGCATGCATATGGTGGCTGCCTCGCTCAAGTACTTCATTCATCTTTGGGCATCTTAGAATAAACCCGAAATGCATTCGCCAAAAAAGAAATAGAAAAGAATCAACCCGAAATGGGCATAGCCAAAACTGCAGACGGTACAAGACTCCATATTTACTCATCTCATTTTCAGTCTGTGTTGTGTAACTGGACATTCCCTCTCTCCAAAATATATGCAGCTATTTACGTTACTCGGGGAATCTTCAATATTACTTAGTTGTTTCCATCCTTGTGATATTATGCAAAGTTTGAACCTATGTTCATCTTGTTGAGATATAAATATACTTCCTTTGCCCTTTCTATTAGTTCAGACTTTAGGATAGATGGCTAGTGCATCAATTCAATAATATATCGGAGCCAAAACTAATCGACTTCAAGACCATGCTCACGTAGTATTAGGAAAAGTTTCTGCGGTCTATGAAGACCAGCAGCGGAGGCTCTCTACCCTCTGGACCTGAACCCCAAAAATCCATGAGCATGTTGCCGAACATGGAGAAGCTACATGAGGCAAAAAAACATAGATGTCTTGCACGAGACAGACGACGCCAAGCCATGAAGATCGTTGGGTAAGATTAGCAACAAGATTAGGGAGGTGAAGTTCGTGTCAGTCAGCATCAGAAATGGGCATGCTCAAGGCTCTCGACGGCATAGCAGCACAAAGGCGCCGCCGCCTGCTGCTCTTCCCACCGCCACTCTTTGGAGTTGTTTCGTTCATCGCCAAACTCCTCCGATCACTGCCGCCACACTCTCGGTCGGGTGGTTCTGATGCCAATTGATGGATCGCAGGTTCGATATTGTGTAGAGTTGCCACCACACGCCGTTGGAGATGGAGGCCATGGTGCCCCGATTCCGCTGCCGTCGCGATGGCTCCCCAACCACGAAATTTTGCTACATTTTCGTATTCTTTTTGCCTTTTTTGTACAAAGTTTTTCTATTAGAATTTCAGTGATATCTCTGGCGAGATCGGTTTTTGCTATTTTAGATTTTGTTTTCTATAATTAGTGTATATTTTCACTATATCAGTATATTTGTTTATACGAGATTCTCCAACGAGCGAGAGTCTCTTGGCCATGTCTCCGGTGAAAATCGGCTTTTGCTATTGTAGCATTTTTTTTTCTACGGGTCTCCGACGATATCTCCGATGACTTTCCGTCGAGGTTTGTCTTTATTTTTGTTTACCGAGACGAAAGGCTTTTTTTTTCTACATAGGAGCAAAATCAATCTTTTTTTTTCCTACCGGACCAAAAGCGGGGTTTTTGGCAAAATTTTGACACGTGTCAGCAAGGAAATAAGGGGGGCTGGAAAATTTGGAGCCCCGGGACGCCCATCACTTCCCTATTTGGATGGCCATGAGATGGTTGATTTATTTTTGAGCGCTACATTCCAATTCTGCAATTATTTGATGGAGATCCGGTCAGGCTAAAGTTACTGTTATTAGATGGGCAGAAGTCTATAATTATTTGAGGGCAATCAGAGCCTGTTACTGAGGGACTACATGGTGGATTGGTGGGGTATGGCTGCCTCGCTGGTACTTCATTCCTCTTTTGCTACACAGTACACATGATATTTCTTTTTGGGCCTGAGTGGTATAGCCAAAATTGAAGACCGTACAAGACTCATATTAATTCATCAAATTTCCAAACTATGTTGTGTAATTGAATGGGCATATTAGTTCATGTCAGTCAGCATTAGATACTGAATGGGCACACTCATGGCTCTCGACGGCGTAGCAGGCACGAGGGCGCCGCCGTCTGCTGCTCTTACCGCCGCCACTCTTTGGAGTTATTTCGCTCATCCCCAAACTCCTCCGATCACCGCCGCCACACTCTCTATCGGGGTGTTCTGATACCCGTTGATAGATCACAGGTTCGATAGTGTGTCGAGTTTCTCATTATGTGTCCATGAAAGAGAGATGATGAGAGTTTGAGAGGTAGACGAAGAGGGGCTACGAGATGCAGCCCCAAGACGTGTGGAGTGGAGCAATAAAACGAGAGAAGAGATTGACCCAATGTTGGGATACATGTCATCCTCTGCATCCGCCGGGCGCTTTCCATAAAACGGTATGCAACAGATGGCTTGAAGTACATGCACATCGGTGGGTCGATCCCGATGATAGAGAGAGGACCGCTGCATATGAACACAACAATTACTAGTTGATAGATGTGCCCAAATATCTGAAAGAAATTATATAAAACGCACTGCTGACATTGAGGCCGTAGCAGGCGACCACGCAGGTCTGCTTGGTGAAGGGCTTGGAAACGACCCCGAACCTGGAGAGCGCCGCTGTCCAGGAAGTAGCCGAGCAGACCCTTGGCGACTTTGAGGGAGGAGATGATCCCCACTGCGAGGTTGAAGTTTTGCCTAATGAGGCGGAAGAGCAACCCCAGCATGCCGCTCACCATTATCCGCCGCAACATTAGCTGATCCCGTCACGCCAGCATGGGAACGGCGCTGCCAAGGAGCTCCACCTTAGAGCCCATGTTCCCACCGACTGAGTAGCAGGTGCAATTTTGGCGACACGACACCGATGAACAATTTTGGCGACACGACACCCTAAAAATTTCGGCATCCCATCCGGGTCGGCATCGTCGGCATGGATAGCCTCGGGTCGGCTCGGCTTACCGAGCAAAGGGTGAGGAAAAAACAATGTTTCAAATAGCGGGATATTGCATATAGCGGCGACCCTTAAAAACAGCTATAGCGGACATATAACGGGATATAGCGGCGTTATAGCGGAAAATTGTACACGGCATCATTTAGCGGCAACATGCTCAAACAGCTATATCGGAGCTATAGCGAGGATATAACGGGCTATTTAAAACTATGGGAAAAAGAGAGGTGACGTAACGATTACAGAGGTGGATCTGGGGCCCCTACCTGGCCGTCCTTCCGGCCGGCGGTTCAGTATAATTTTATTTCCTCGAAAAAGGGTTTCTTCCCGCTTTATAAATAAAGCAACCGTCCACACAAGTCATACAAAGTAACCGATACAACGCACACACAATGCTCGGGCCACAGCACAAGAAAGCCCAAAGAAAAACATCACGCACACATACGCTAGAAGCAGGGGGCGAAGGGGGTGGTGTGGGTAGAGAGGGGGCCAAGACCCAGCGCGGAGGCTTAGGGTGGAGCCAAGGCGGAGATGCGACGCACGGTTACTAGATGTCTGTCGATGGAGTCGTCTAGCTGCGTTCTGTCCTGCTGTCTACACAGCGGGTGACACTGCTGCAAGAAGGCCAAGAATTTGAAGTTAGAATTAGAAGCCCGCCTCAAGAAAATCTTCTCAATCACCATTTTATTCCAGATCGTCCATAAAGACCATGCCATCGCCGCAAACACCGGTCAGAAGAGACGTCTGGCTCCTCTTGCATCGTGCGCCCGGGATTCTAGGAACTCGCCAAGATCCGAGGCCTGCCACGTAGGATCTAAGGCCTCCCGTACGAAATTGCACAATAACCGGGTAGTAGGACACACAAAGAATGTATGCTTACTCGATTCTGGGGTCCTACAGGGGGTACACAAGCCATCCGTGGGGCCGCGGCGTTTGGCCACCTCAATACCTGATGGTAGCCTATCACGCAGCAACTGCCACACGAAGATCTTAATCTTAAAGGGAATCGGGGCCTTCCATAGGGGAGAGGCCCAGGGTCTCGTTGGCCCAGCAAACGGGGACCGGTATGCCGACTTGACCGTGAAGGACCCCGATAAGGCCAAAGACCAACACACCTAATCAGGGCCCCTGGCAACGTGCCAGGAAGCGCACCCAGCAACTCCGCCCAAGCCTCCGCCTCCGCCAAACCAAAGGCGCGCCGGAACGCAATGTCCTAGGACCCATGCTGAAATGCCGTTGCCACCACTAGGGATGGGTCCACACAAATAGCAAAGAGTTTCGGGAACTCCATTCGAAGCGGTCACTCACAAAGCCATGGGTCAAGCCAGAACATGATGCCCCGACCATCCCTGAGGGAGAACCGGTCCTCTTTCCTAATGTCCTGTTTAAGAGACTAGATAGACCTCCATAATACAGATCCTTCCTGTGTCTCACAGGCGAGACTGGACGCCTCTAGAGGTATTTAGCTTTAATGAGTTGAAGCCAAAGGCCCCCCTCATCCCTCAGAATGTGCCAAACCGATCTAAACATGAGGGAAACATTAATTTTATGGGACGCCACAATACCTATGCCCCCCAAATAATTGGGGGCGCAAACATATGCCCACTTAACCATGTGATATTTTTTACGCCCATTACCATCGTGCCCGAAGAAGCCGGATATATCCTTATCAAATGCCGCGTGTATCCCTTCTGGAAGGGAGTAAATTCCCATCATATACGATGGAATACTCGAAAGACAGGAACCGATAAGCATGGACTTACTCCCCTTGGAGGTGAAGCGTCTGCACCATGGTGCCGCCTTCCGTCTAACCCTCCCCATCATGGGCTTCAGGTCCTTAATTAGGATCCTAGAATCGCTCAGCGGGCTCCCCTGATATGTAACCGGGAAGCCGGACAACTTACAATTAAGGTTATCCGCTATCGGTTGTTGCTCCTCTAGGGGATAGCCAAGCACTATGTAACACCTGGGGTGTTACCTGTTTGTTTTCTTTTTTTGCTTGCATCATCTGCATCCCATAAGCATTGCATCATGTTTTCCAAAACCACTCAAAACTCCAAACAATTTAAATTGTTCAAAACCCTAATGGTAAAATTCAAATAACCAAATCCAAATCAAATCAATCCTTTTTCAATATGGGTTTAAGTATTAAAAATTTGGCAAACAAATTAAATCAAATAATGTTGGTATGATTGCTTGATATTTGTTAAATAAAACTTTGTTTATTTCTACAATTCCCAAAATCAAACCTTATTTGAAATCCAACTAACCATTTAAATCCAACTAATATTTCCAATTTTGAAATAAAAAAAAACCAACCTTGCTTTCCATTATTGTTTTGCAACTTAATAGTAATTGTTTATCAAATTAAAACCCCAAACCTTTTCTATTCACCTCTCTCTCTCTCTTTCATTACAAAAAAAAAGGGGGAAGAGAAAAGAAAAGAGAAAAAGGAAAAAAAAAAGCAAATCAGGGAAAAGAGAGGGAGCAGCCCATCTAACCTAAGCCCACCTAGTTCCCCACTCGAGCCCACTACCCCTCCCCGACGCTCTCTTCTTCCTCGTGGCTGTCGTCACGACAGTACGATCCCTCCTCCACCATTCGATCCTTCCCTACCCTTCCGATGAGCAGCCGTACAAGCACCAGCTCCCCTTAAGTAGCTACCCACCCCTCTACCCTAGCAACCCTAGCTAGCCCCTCCTTCCATCGCCGCCATCCACCATCCCCTCTCTATCAGCACTCTGTTCCTTCTGAACCCACACCACCGTGAGCTCCACCTCTGTTCACCGCCACCTCCCCATCTCCACGGGCACCTCGAGGAGGATCCACGGCCGGGAATGGAACCGCGGCATCCTCCTGAAGCCCCCCATGCCCTCGCCGCTTGCTGGGAGACCCGGTGGAGTCCGCGCCGTCGCCGGCAACCTCCGCCGTTTCTGCCATCGACGACTGAACGACTACATCAAGCAGGTGATCGCCTCCGCTCCTCTTCCCCTGCCTCCTCCTATCTGCTCCCGCACGGCAACCACGCACACGCCACCCGCATCCACGCACATCGCGAGCACCCGCAACTCCCTCCCGCCGCCGCGAGTCGCAGATCGCCAGCCGGCCGTCGCTCGTCGAGTTTCAGACAGCGATCTGAAACCAACTTCAGTTACGTGCAGTACGCGCACCTACTGAAGGATAAACACCCCCGTACCCCTTACGTTCCACGAAACGAGCCATAGCCGCACCGGTAGCACCCGTCGCGCACAGCCGTGAGGGGGTGGGTTCGATCCCCCCTCGCGCGATTTTTTTCGCTGATTTAACCCCGGTGGCCAGGCCCACTGGTCATGGCCCTTCCCTGCCACCTCACCGCGCAACCGCCAGCGTGGCCCCGGGGCCCGCTCGTCAGCGCCTCTGGCTGGCTAGCCCCGCGGTAACAATTGTTTTCCTGCACATTTTCCTTTTAACACTAAGTCCCTAAAAATAACAGATTGGTCCCTCACCTTAAATTGCTAATAACTTTAAATTTATAACCCCAAATAATGAGAATAAAATATGCACACTAATCTAAATTCAATTGTCTACCTTTTGGTAACTTTTGTTTTCTGTTTTGAATTTTCAAAATGCAATTTAAATTTGAATTCAAATAATTCAATTGTAATTTGCAACAATTCTTAAATAATTCATACTATTTCCAAATAAGGCAAATAAAATATGTTTTCCATACCATTTTGAATAACCTTTTCAAATATAAATTTTGTTTCATGGTTTGAATAATTTAAATTGCCCAAATAATTTAATACTTGTTTAATTCATTTAAATTTGATAAAATCATAACTTGCTCAAAATAAAATAATTTTGAACATGCAAAATATGTTTTCAAACCATCAAGTGTGAACTTTTCAAATGTGAGTTTGAAATTATGTTTTGAACAAATAAAACTTCAATTAAATTCAAATTTGTCTCAAATCCATTTAAAACTTGTTTAATATTGTTTAATTCATAATTAAATTATCCTAATTCCAATTTCAATATTTGAAACATGTAATCCAACTAAAATTTGATGTACTTTTCAAATATAAACTTTATTATTTGTTTTGAACACTTTAACTTGATGAAAACAACAATTGTTTGTGTGACACCCTTAAGGAACCGAAATTTTCTAACCTAATAAATAAATTTCTAAAAATTGGTAAACCTTATTTCCAATTGATTCCATTGTTGTTATTTTGTTGTTTTCCTCATCCATGCATCATGCTAATCCACCTTTACCTGTTGATTAGTTGGAAAACAATTGTTTCAACCATAATTCATGGGCTTTTCATATGCAACTCAAATTGCATATGGGTCCATTTAATTATGTTATGTTATCATGTCAACTAGTTTATTTCTATGCATCCATTAAATTGTCATGCATCCATATCTTGATCATGCTGGATCTTTTGCCGTAGTAGTAATTGTTGCATCCGGTGTTGTTCGAGGTTCGTTGCTTCTTCCCGGATAGGACGTTGAGATGATGTGAGCAACGACAAGTTCTGCTACCTTGCGGGATCTCAGGCAAGTATACTCACTTGCTGCCATATGGCTGCCTTTCATCACTTGTTACCGATTCTTTCCGTTGATTCTTTTCTGCTATCCTTAGTAGTTGTTGTTTCTGTTACGAACCCATCACATGAATCCCTTAACCTTGATATTGCCTCACCTCCACACCTATAACCATTGCTTGTGCCCGTGTCTTACTAGCATGCTCAGGTTGTTTTGCTCGAGTCTGTTACCCGTTACTTTCTGTTGTTACTTCATTATGTTCTGGGGGCTCGATGTTTAATCAATCAATCAATCATGCTACTGTTATTGTTAAATGATAATTTGATGATAAGGCACCGGCAGGAGGCCCTTTGTGGTTTTGAGGCCTGCTAGTGTCGACCCTAATAGG
Source organism: Alopecurus myosuroides (assembly GCA_028641055.1). NCBI lineage: Eukaryota > Viridiplantae > Streptophyta > Magnoliopsida > Poales > Poaceae > Alopecurus > Alopecurus myosuroides. Next base: position 368,853,235 of record CM054061.1, read on the forward strand.
AAAAGGGTCTTGTCTACTGATCCATGATGAGCGCACTACCCGCATGTGGGAAGCGAGTATGGGCGCCCCCCTCAACTGACTCGATTCGCATCTCGTCCAAATCGCCGTACTAGTTCGGGTGTTCCATTTTCTGCATCATATGCAGGTACGAACCCTTGGCGCCAGGGTGGAACTTTCGTAGTCGGCATTTAGGGCGGCGTGGTCTTCCAGTGCTATGAGGGTCCTCCTTTTCTTCGGGGGGCTCGATTAGCCGCACACGCACAGCACGCGGTGCTTTGGGCTTGATGCGAAGAAGGGTTGGTTGTGTAGAGTACCTCGCTTGGTGGGTTAGCTCCCCATCTGGCGGGTTATTCTTGCGTGTACGGCTAAATTGGTGCAACCCTGCAGGGATAATCTTCTCGAGAAGCCGTGTTTTCCGCGGTTATGGATTACTTGGTGAAAGTACTGGCTAACAAGTACTCAGGACAACTTAAACCTAATGAATAACAACCTTTCACCCAATGATTAACAACTTGACTAGTAATAGGCTTATTGACACAATAATCTGAACCATCATTAATCCAACTGTGTGAGTTATCCTCAGATTGCTTCTTTGGATAAGGGGCGAGATCCAGGATGGGTTTGTTTGGAGTTACTTTCAGTTGGTTACAATCCTCGATCTTATCTTCTTTCTGTTAGCCGGAAGTTGTAGTATCTCTCTGTAGTTGGTTAGTGCAGCCTGCTGTCGCTTATTTGCAATAACCCCCTTCCTTTCCGTTGATCCTAAAGTATTTGTATCTTGTGATGTCTGGCTACGCCGGTAACTTGTGAGTATGGGTTTTATCCCCCTTGCCAGTACTTAACCGTCCTGACCCACGAATCTCTTTCGTGGCTGCAAATTCCAAATTGCAGTCAACAGGTTTGAAGTCTGACGACGTTAGCTTGGAAATCCCTCCGGCTTGGCCTGGGCAGGGAATGGACGCTCTCGGTTATCTTCAGGACTCTTAGTCCAATTTGGATCTTGTCCGTAGCCGGACTTTTGTTTCTTCCGCTGTTATTTGGATCTTTGTAATGTATCAGTTGTAACCCTGGCTCGTTTGAGTCATCTTGTATCTATCTGTTTCTGTTGTAATTGTGGAATATTCGTGAACTGTTGTAATGTTATCACAAGTGGCAACCTGGAATCGGTTATTATGTGGATTTTGGCGGGAACGCTGAAATCTGCATAGTGCCCGATCTCGGGGCGTCACAAATGGTATCAGAGCCTTGGTTCCGATTCCCGAGATTGTTTCGATACGAATGGTTATCGAAGCAATGGGTCCGCAAAGCCTGTAGGATAACCTCGCTAACGGTCATTGTTTCTAGAATGTCAAAAACTATTTCTGCTAAACTATTTTGGAAAACATCTCAATAGGATTCTTGTTTTCTCCTTATCTCTATTCTATTTCCCCTCCCATCTTATTTGTTTTGGAGTCTCCCCTCTTGTCTATCTTTCAAAGTGTTAGGATCCTGCGTGGGTGGACGTTTTCTGAGCCTTTAACCTAATAGTTTCGATCATCGGAAGATTCCTGGTGGAAGAACATCGTCATCACTCCCAGCAAGAATCCCTTGTTAGTGGTGTCGAGAAACCCTTGTTAGTGGTGTCGAGGAGATCAACTGGAAGCACGAAGAATCGATAGTCGAACCTCTTTCCCCTCCCGGGTTAGCAGGTGGATTGCGAGGGCGCAATCCCTTATTAGTGGTGTCGTCTGTAACACCTGGGGTGTTACCTGTTTGTTTTCTTTTTTTGCTTGCATCATCTGCATCCCATAAGCATTGCATCATGTTTTCCAAAACCACTCAAAACTCCAAACAATTTAAATTTTTCAAAACCCTAATGGTAAAATTCAAATAACCAAATCCAAATCAAATCAATCCTTTTTCAATATGGGTTTAAGTATTAAAAATTTGGCAAACAAATTAAATCAAATAATGTTGGTATGATTGCTTGATATTTGTTAAATAAAACTTTGTTTATTTCTACAATTCCCAAAATCAAACCTTATTTGAAATCCAACTAACCATTTAAATCCAACTAATATTTCCAATTTTGAAATAAAAAAAAACCAACCTTGCTTTCCATTATTGTTTTGCAACTTAATAGTAATTGTTTATCAAATTAAAACCCCAAACCTTTTCTATTCACCTCTCTCTCTCTCTTTCATTACAAAAAAAGGGGGAAGAGAAAAGAAAAGAGAAAAAGGAAAAAAAAAGCAAATCAGGGAAAAGAGAGGGAGCAGCCCATCTAACCTAAGCCCACCTAGTTCCCCACTCGAGCCCACTACCCCTCCCCGACGCTCTCTTCTTCCTCGTGGCTGTCGTCACGACAGTACGATCCCTCCTCCACCATTCGATCCTTCCCTACTCTTCCGATGAGCAGCCGTACAAGCACCAGCTCCCCTTAAGTAGCTACCCACCCCTCTGCCCTAGCAACCCTAGCTAGCCCCTCCTTCCATCGCCGCCATCCACCATCCCCTCTCTGTCAGCACTCTGTTCCTTCTGAACCCACACCACCGTGAGCTCCACCTCTGTTCACCGTCACCTCCCCATCTCCACGGGCACCTCGAGGAGGATCCACGGCCGGGAATGGAACCGCGGCATCCTCCTGAAGCCCCCCATGCCCTCGCCGCTTGCTGGGAGACCCGGTGGAGTCCGCGCCGTCGCCGGCAACCTCCGCCGTTTCTGCCATCGACGACTGAACGACTACAGCAAGCAGGTGATCGCCTCCGCTCCTCTTCCCCTGCCTCCTCCTATCTGCTCCCGCACGGCAACCGCGCACACGCCACCCGCATCCACGCACATCGCGAGCACCCGCAACTCCCTCCCGCCGCCGCGAGTCGCAGATCGCCAGCCGGCCGTCGCTCGTCGAGTTTCAGACAGCGATCTGAAACCAACTTCAGTTACGTGCAGTACGCGCACCTACTGAAGGATAAACACCCCCGTACCCCTTACGTTCCACGAAACGAGCCATAGCCGCACCGGTAGCACCCGTCGCGCGCAGCCGTGAGGGGGTGGGTTCGATCCCCCCCTCGCGCGATTTTTTTCGCTGATTTAACCCCAGTGGCCAGGCCCACTGGTCATGGCCCTTCCCTGCCACCTCACCGCGCAACCGCCAGCGTGGCCCCGGGGCCCGCTCGTCAGCGCCTCTGGCTGGCTAGCCCCGCGGTAACAATTGTTTTCCTGCACATTTTCCTTTTAACACTAAGTCCCTAAAAATAACAGATTGGTCCCTCACCTTAAATTGCTAATAACTTTAAATTTATAACCCCAAATAATGAGAATAAAATATGCACACTAATCTAAATTCAATTGTCTACCTTTTGGTAACTTTTGTTTTCTGTTTTGAATTTTCAAAATGCAATTTAAATTTGAATTCAAATAATTCAATTGTAATTTGCAACAATTCTTAAATAATTCATACTATTTCCAAATAAGGCAAATAAAATATGTTTTCCATACCATTTTGAATAACCTTTTCAAATATAAATTTTGTTTCATGGTTTGAATAATTTAAATTGCCCAAATAATTTAATACTTGTTTAATTCATTTAAATTTGATAAAATCATAACTTGCTCAAAATAAAATAATTTTGAACATGCAAAATATGTTTTCAAACCATCAAAGTGTGAACTTTTCAAATGTGAGTTTGAAATTATGTTTTGAACAAATAAAACTTCAATTAAATTCAAATTTGTCTCAAATCCATTTAAAACTTGTTTAATATTGTTTAATTCATAATTAAATTATCCTAATTCCAATTTCAATATTTGAAACATGTAATCCAACTAAAATTTGATGTACTTTTCAAATATAAACTTTATTATTTGTTTTGAACACTTTAACTTGATGAAAACAACAATTGTTTGTGTGACACCCTTAAGGAACCGAAATTTTCTAACCTAATAAATAAATTTCTAAAAATTGGTAAACCTTATTTCCAATTGATTCCATTGTTGTTATTTTGTTGTTTTCCTCATCCATGCATCATGCTAATCCACCTTTACCTGTTGATTAGTTGGAAAACAATTGTTTCAACCATAATTCATGGGCTTTTCATATGCAACTCAAATTGCATATGGGTCCATTTAATTATGTTATGTTATCATGTCAACTAGTTTATTTCTATGCATCCATTAAATTGTCATGCATCCATATCTTGATCATGCTGGATCTTTTGCCGTAGTAGTAATTGTTGCATCCGGTGTTGTTCGAGGTTCGTTGCTTCTTCCCGGATAGGACGTTGAGATGATGTGAGCAACGACAAGTTCTGCTACCTTGCGGGATCTCAGGCAAGTATACTCACTTGCTGCCATATGGCTGCCTTTCATCACTTGTTACCGATTCTTTCCGTTGATTCTTTTCTGCTATCCTTAGTAGTTGTTGTTTCTGTTACGAACCCATCACATGAATCCCTTAACCTTGATATTGCCTCACCTCCACACCTATAACCATTTCTTGTGCCCGTGTCTTACTAGCATGCTCAGGTTGTTTTGCTCGAGTCTGTTACCCGTTACTTTCTGTTGTTACTTCATTATGTTCTGGGGGCTCGATGTTTAATCAATCAATCAATCATGCTACTGTTATTGTTAAATGATAATTTGATGATAAGGCACCGGCAGGAGGCCCTTTGTGGTTTTGAGGCCTGCTAGTGTCGACCCTAATAGGAAAAGGGTCTTGTCTACTGATCCATGATGAGCGCACTACCCGCATGTGGGAAGCGAGTATGGGCGCCCCCCTCAACTGACTCGATTCGCATCTCGTCCAAATCGCCGTACTAGTTCGGGTGTTCCATTTTCTGCATCATATGCAGGTACAAACCCTTGGCGCCAGGGTGGAACTTTCGTAGTCGGCATTTAGGGCGGCGTGGTCTTCCAGTGCTATGAGGGTCCTCCTTTTCTTCGGGGGGCTCGATTAGCCGCGCACGCACAGCACGCGGTGCTTTGGGCTTGATGCGAAGAAGGGTTGGTTGTGTAGAGTACCTCGCTTGGTGGGTTAGCTCCCCATTTGGCGGGTTATTCTTGCGTGTACGGCTAAATTGGTGCAACCCTGCAGGGATAATCTTCTCGAGAAGCCGTGTTTTCCGCGGTTATGGATTACTTGGTGAAAGTACTGGCTAACAAGTACTCAGGACAACTTAAACCTAATGAATAACAACCTTTCACCCAATGATTAACAACTTGACTAGTAATAGGCTTATTGACACAATAATCTGAACCATCATTAATCCAACTGTGTGAGTTATCCTCGGATTGCTTCTTTGGATAAGGGGCGAGATCCAGGATGGGTTTGTTTGGAGTTACTTTCAGTTGGTTACAATCCTCGATCTTATCTTCTTTCTGTTAGCCGGAAGTTGTAGTATCTCTCTGTAGTTGGTTAGTGCAGCCTGCTGTCGCTTATTTGCAATAACCCCCTTCCTTTCCGTTGATCCTAAAGTATTTGTATCTTGTGATGTCTGGCTACGTCGGTAACTTGTGAGTATGGGTTTTATCCCCCTTGCCAGTACTTAACCGTCCTGACCCACGAATCTCTTTCGTGGCTGCAAATTCCAAATTGCAGTCAACAGGTTTGAAGTCTGACGACGTTAGCTTGGAAATCCCTCCGGCTTGGCCTGGGCAGGGATTGGACGCTCTCGGTTATCTTCAGGACTGTTAGTCCAATTTGGATCTTGTCCGTAGCCGGACGTTTGTTTCTTCCGCTGTTATTTGGATCTTTGTAATGTATCAGTTGTAACCCTGGCTCGTTTGAGTCATCTTGTATCTATCTGTTTCTGTTGTAATTGTGGAATATTCGTGAACTGTTGTAATGTTATCACAAGTGGCAACCTGGAATCGGTTATTATGTGGATTTTGGCGGGAACGCTGAAATCTGCATAGTGCCCGATCTCGGGGCGTCACAAATGGTATCAGAGCCTTGGTTCCGATTCCCGAGATTGTTTCGATACGAATGGTTATCGAAGCAACGGGTCCGCAAAGCCTGTAGGATAACCTCGCTAACGGTCGTTGTTTCTAGAATGTCAAAAACTATTTCTGCTAAACTATTTTGGAAAACATCTCAATATGATTCTTGTTTTCTCCTTATCTCTATTCTATTTCCACTCCCATCTTATTTGTTTTGGAGTCTCCCCTCTTGTCTATCTTTCAAAGTGTTAGGATCCTGCGTGGGTGGACGTTTTCTGAGCCTTTAACCTAATAGTTTCGATCATCGGAAGATTCCTGGTGGAAGAACATCGTCATCACTCCCAGCAAGAATCCCTTGTTAGTGGTGTCGAGAAACCCTTGTTAGTGGTGTCGAGGATATCAACTGGAAGCACGAAGAATCGATAGTCGAACCTCTTTCCCCTCCCGGGTTAGCAGGTGGATTGCGAGGGCGCAATCCCTTATTAGTGGTGTCGTCTGTAACACCTGGGGTGTTACCTGTTTGTTTTCTTTTTTTGCTTGCATCATCTGCATCCCATAAGCATTGCATCATGTTTTCCAAAACCACTCAAAACTCCAAACAATTTAAATTGTTCAAAACCCTAATGGTAAAATTCAAATAACCAAATCCAAATCAAATCAATCCTTTTTCAATATGGGTTTAAGTATTAAAAATTTGGCAAACAAATTAAATCAAATAATGTTGGTATGATTGCTTGATATTTGTTAAATAAAACTTTGTTTATTTCTACAATTCCCAAAATCAAACCTTATTTGAAATCCAACTAACCATTTAAATCCAACTAATATTTCCAATTTTGAAATAAAAAAAAACCAACCTTGCTTTCCATTATTGTTTTGCAACTTAATAGTAATTGTTTATCAAATTAAAACCCCAAACCTTTTCTATTCACCTCTCTCTCTCTCTCTTTCATTACAAAAAAAAGGGGGAAGAGAAAAGAAAAGAGAAAAAGGAAAAAAAAAAGCAAATCAGGGAAAAGAGAGGGAGCAGCCCATCTAACCAAAGCCCACCTAGTTCCCCACTCGAGCCCACTACCCCTCCCCGACGCTCTCTTCTTCCTCGTGGCTGTCGTCACGACAGTATGATCCCTCCTCCACCATTCGATCCTTCCCTACCCTTCCGATGAGCAGCCGTACAAGCACCAGCTCCCCTTAAGTAGCTACCCACCCCTCTGCCCTAGCAACCCTAGCTAGCCCCTCCTTCCATCGCCGCCATCCACCATCCCCTCTCTGTCAGCACTCTGTTCCTTCTGAACCCACACCACCGTGAGCTCCACCTCTGTTCACCGCCACCTCCCCATCTCCACGGGCACCTCGAGGAGGATCCACGGCCGGGAATGGAACCGCGGCATCCTCCTGAAGCCCCCCATGCCCTCGCCGCTTGCTGGGAGACCCGGTGGAGTCCGCGCCGTCGCCGGCAACCTCCGCCGTTTCTGCCATCGACGACTGAACGACAACAACAAGCAGGTGATCGCCTCCGCTCCTCTTCCCCTGCCTCCTCCTATCTGCTCCCGCACGGCAACCGCGCACACGCCACCCGCATCCACGCACATCGCGAGCACCCGCAACTCCCTCCCGCCGCCGCGAGTCGCAGATCGCCAGCCGGCCGTCGCTCGTCGAGTTTCAGACAGCGATCTGAAACCAACTTCAGTTACGTGCAGTACGCGCACCTACTGAAGGATAAACACCCCCGTACCCCTTACGTTCCACGAAACGAGCCATAGCCGCACCGGTAGCACCCGTCGCGCGCAGCCGTGAGGGGGTGGGTTCGATCCCCCCTCGCGCGATTTTTTTCGCTGATTTAACCCCGGTGGCCAGGCCCACTGGTCATGGCCCTTCCCTGCCACCTCACCGCGCAACCGCCAGCGTGGCTCCGGGGCCCGCTCGTCAGCGCCTCTGGCTGGCTAGCCCCGCGGTAACAATTGTTTTCCTGCACATTTTCCTTTTAACACTAAGTCCCTAAAAATAACAGATTGGTCCCTCACCTTAAATTGCTAATAACTTTAAATTTATAACCCCAAATAATGAGAATAAAATATGCACACTAATCTAAATTCAATTGTCTACCTTTTGGTAACTTTTGTTTTCTGTTTTGAATTTTCAAAATGCAATTTAAATTTGAATTCAAATAATTCAATTGTAATTTGCAACAATTCTTAAATAATTCATACTATTTCCAAATAAGGCAAATAAAATATGTTTTCCATACCATTTTGAATAACCTTTTCAAATATAAATTGTGTTTCATGGTTTGAATAATTTAAATTGCCCAAATAATTTAATACTTGTTTAATTCATTTAAATTTGATAAAATCATAACTTGCTCAAAATAAAATAATTTTGAACATGCAAAATATGTTTTCAAACCATCAAAGTGTGAACTTTTCAAATGTGAGTTTAAAATTATGTTTTGAACAAATAAAACTTCAATTAAATTCAAATTTGTCTCAAATCCATTTAAAACTTGTTTAATATTGTTTAATTCATAATTAAATTATCCTAATTCCAATTTCAATATTTGAAACATGTAATCCAACTAAAATTTGATGTACTTTTCAAATATAAACTTTATTATTTGTTTTGAACACTTTAACTTGATGAAAACAACAATTGTTTGTGTGACACCCTTAAGGAACCGAAATTTTCTAACCTAATAAATAAATTTCTAAAAATTGGTAAACCTTATTTCCAATTGATTCCATTGTTGTTATTTTGTTGTTTTCCTCATCCATGCATCATGCTAATCCACCTTTACCTGTTGATTAGTTGGAAAACAATTGTTTCAACCATAATTCATGGGCTTTTCATATGCAACTCAAATTGCATATGGGTCCATTTAATTATGTTATGTTATCATGTCAACTAGTTTATTTCTATGCATCCATTAAATTGTCATGCATCCATATCTTGATCATGCTGGATCTTTTTCCGTAGTAGTAATTGTTGCATCCGGTGTTGTTCGAGGTTCGTTGCTTCTTCCCGGATAGGACGTTGAGATGATGTGAGCAACGACAAGTTCTGCTACCTTGCGGGATCTCAGGCAAGTATACTCACTTGCTGCCATATGGCTGCCTTTCATCACTTGTTACCGATTCTTTCCGTTGATTCTTTTCTGCTATCCTTAGTAGTTGTTGTTTCTGTTACGAACCCATCACATGAATCCCTTAACCTTGATATTGCCTCACCTCCACACCTATAACCATTGCTTGTGCCCGTGTCTTACTAGCATGCTCAGGTTGTTTTGCTCGAGTCTGTTACCCGTTACTTTCTGTTGTTACTTCATTATGTTCTGGGGGCTCGATGTTTAATCAATCAATCAATCATGCTACTGTTATTGTTAAATGATAATTTGATGATAAGGCACCGGCAGGAGGCCCTTTGTGGTTTTGAGGCCTGCTAGTGTCGACCCTAATAGGAAAAGGGTCTTGTCTACTGATCCATGATGAGCGCACTACCCGCATGTGGGAAGCGAGTATGGGCGCCCCCCTCAACTGACTCGATTCGCATCTCGTCCAAATCGCCGTACTAGTTCGGGTGTTCCATTTTCTGCATCATATGCAGGTACGCACCCTTGGCGCCAGGGTGGAACTTTCGTAGTCGGCATTTAGGGCGGCGTGGTCTTCCAGTGCTATGAGGGTCCTCCTTTTCTTCGGGGGGCTCGATTAGCCGCGCACGCACAGCACGCGGTGCTTTGGGCTTGATGCGAAGAAGGGTTGGTTGTGTAGAGTACCTCGCTTGGTGGGTTAGCTCCCCATCTGGCGGGTTATTCTTGCGTGTACGGCTAAATTGGTGCAACCCTGCAGGGATAATCTTCTCGAGAAGCCGTGTTTTCCGCGGTTATGGATTACTTGGTGAAAGTACTGGCTAACAAGTACTCAGGACAACTTAAACCTAATGAATAACAACCTTTCACCCAATGATTAACAACTTGACTAGTAATAGGCTTATTGACACAATAATCTGAACCATCATTAATCCAACTGTGTGAGTTATCCTCGGATTGCTTCTTTGGATAAGGGGCGAGATCCAGGATGGGTTTGTTTGGAGTTACTTTCAGTTGGTTACAATCCTCGATCTTATCTTCTTTCTGTTAGCCGGAAGTTGTAGTATCTCTCTGTAGTTGGTTAGTGCAGCCTGCTGTCGCTTATTTGCAATAACCCCCTTCCTTTCCGTTGATCCTAAAGTATTTGTATCTTGTGATGTCTGGCTACGCCGGTAACTTGTGAGTATGGGTTTTATCCCCCTTGCCAGTACTTAACCGTCCTGACCCACGAATCTCTTTCGTGGCTGCAAATTCCAAATTGCAGTCAACAGGTTTGAAGTCTGACGACGTTAGCTTGGAAATCCCTCCGGCTTGGCCTGGGCAGGGATTGGACGCTCTCGGTTATCTTCAGGACTCTTAGTCCAATTTGGATCTTGTCCGTAGCCGGACGTTTGTTTCTTCCGCTGTTATTTGGATCTTTGTAATGTATCAGTTGTAACCCTGGCTCGTTTGAGTCATCTTGTATCTATCTGTTTCTGTTGTAATTGTGGAATATTCGTGAACTGTTGTAATGTTATCACAAGTGGCAACCTGGAATCGGTTATTATGTGGATTTTGGCGGGAACGCTGAAATCTGCATAGTGCCCGATCTCGGGGCGTCACAAATGGTATCAGAGCCTTGGTTCCGATTCCCGAGATTGTTTCGATACGAATGGTTATCGAAGCAACGGGTCCGCAAAGCCTGTAGGATAACCTCGCTAACGGTCGTTGTTTCTAGAATGTCAAAAACTATTTCTGCTAAACTATTTTGGAAAACATCTCAATATGATTCTTGTTTTCTCCTTATCTCTATTCTATTTCCCCTCCCATCTTATTTGTTTTGGAGTCTCCCCTCTTGTCTATCTTTCAAAGTGTTAGGATCTTGCGTGGGTGGACGTTTTCTGAGCCTTTAACCTAATAGTTTCGATCATCGGAAGATTCCTGGTGGAAGAACATCGTCATCACTCCCAGCAAGAATCCCTTGTTAGTGGTGTCGAGAAACCCTTGTTAGTGGTGTCGAGGAGATCAACTGGAAGCACGAAGAATCGATAGTCGAACCTCTTTCCCCTCCCGGGTTAGCAGGTGGATTGCGAGGGCGCAATCCCTTATTAGTGGTGTCGTCTGTAACACCTGGGGTGTTACCTGTTTGTTTTCTTTTTTTGCTTGCATCATCTGCATCCCATAAGCATTGCATCATGTTTTCCAAAACCACTCAAAACTCCAAACAATTTAAATTGTTCAAAACCCTAATGGTAAAATTCAAATAACCAAATCCAAATCAAATCAATCCTTTTTCAATATGGGTTTAAGTATTAAAAATTTGGCAAACAAATTAAATCAAATAATGTTGGTATGATTGCTTGATATTTGTTAAATAAAACTTTGTTTATTTCTACAATTCCCAAAATCAAACCTTATTTGAAATCCAACTAACCATTTAAATCCAACTAATATTTCCAATTTTGAAAAAAAAAACCAACCTTGCTTTCCATTATTGTTTTGCAACTTAATAGTAATTGTTTATCAAATTAAAACCCCAAACCTTTTCTATTCACCTCTCTCTCTCTCTTTCATTACAAAAAAAAGGGGGAAGAGAAAAGAAAAGAGAAAAAGGAAAAAAAAAGCAAATCAGGGAAAAGAGAGGGAGCAGCCCATCTAACCTAAGCCCACCTAGTTCCCCACTCGAGCCCACTACCCCTCCCCGACGCTCTCTTCTTCCTCGTGGCTGTCGTCACGACAGTACGATCCCTCCTCCACCATTCGATCCTTCCCTACCCTTCCGATGAGCAGCCGTACAAGCACCAGCTCCCCTTAAGTAGCTACCCACCCCTCTACCCTAGCAACCCTAGCTAGCCCCTCCTTCCATCGCCGCCATCCACCATCCCCTCTCTATCAGCACTCTGTTCCTTCTGAACCCACACCACCGTGAGCTCCACCTCTGTTCACCGCCACCTCCCCATCTCCACGGGCACCTCGAGGAGGATCCACGGCCGGGAATGGAACCGCGGCATCCTCCTGAAGCCCCCCATGCCCTCGCCGCTTGCTGGGAGACCCGGTGGAGTCCGCGCCGTCGCCGGCAACCTCCGCCGTTTCTGCCATCGACGACTAAACGACTACAACAAGCAGGTGATCGCCTCCGCTCCTCTTCCCCTGCCTCCTCCTATCTGCTCCCGCACGGCAACCGCGCACACGCCACCCGCATCCACGCACATCGCGAGCACCCGCAACTCCCTCCCGCCGCCGCGAGTCGCAGATCGCCAGCCGGCCGTCGCTCGTCGAGTTTCAGACAGCGATCTGAAACCAACTTCAGTTACGTGCAGTACGCGCACCTACTGAAGGATAAACACCCCCGTACCCCTTACGTTCCACGAAACGAGCCATAGCCGCACCGGTAGCACCCGTCGCGCGCAGCCGTGAGGGGGTGGTTTCGATCCCCCCCTCGCGCGATTTTTTTCGCTGATTTAACCCCGGTGGCCAGGCCCACTGGTCATGGCCCTTCCCTGCCACCTCACCGCGCAACCGCCAGCGTGGCTCCGGGGCCCGCTCGTCAGCGCCTCTGGCTGGCTAGCCCCGCGGTAACAATTGTTTTCCTGCACATTTTCCTTTTAACACTAAGTCCCTAAAAATAACAGATTGGTCCCTCACCTTAAATTGCTAATAACTTTAAATTTATAACCCCAAATAATGAGAATAAAATATGCACACTAATCTAAATTCAATTGTCTACCTTTTGGTAACTTTTGTTTTCTGTTTTGAATTTTCAAAATGCAATTTAAATTTGAATTCAAATAATTCAATTGTAATTTGCAACAATTCTTAAATAATTCATACTATTTCCAAATAAGGCAAATAAAATATGTTTTCCATACCATTTTGAATAACTTTTTCAAATATAAATTTTGTTTCATGGTTTGAATAATTTAAATTGCCCAAATAATTTAATACTTGTTTAATTCATTTAAATTTGATAAAATCATAACTTGCTCAAAATAAAATAATTTTGAACATGCAAAATATGTTTTCAAACCATCAAAGTGTGAACTTTTCAAATGTGAGTTTGAAATTATGTTTTGAACAAATAAAACTTCAATTAAATTCAAATTTGTCTCAAATCCATTTAAAACTTGTTTAATATTGTTTAATTCATAATTAAATTATCCTAATTCCAATTTCAATATTTGAAACATGTAATCCAACTAAAATTTGATGTACTTTTCAAATATAAACTTTATTATTTGTTTTGAACACTTTAACTTGATGAAAACAACAATTGTTTGTGTGACACCCTTAAGGAACCGAAATTTTCTAACCTAATAAATAAATTTCTAAAAATTGGTAAACCTTATTTCCAATTGATTCCATTGTTGTTATTTTGTTGTTTTCCTCATCCATGCATCATGCTAATCCACCTTTACCTGTTGATTAGTTGGAAAACAATTGTTTCAACCATAATTCATGGGCTTTTCATATGCAACTAAAATTGCATATGGGTCCATTTAATTATGTTATGTTATCATGTCAACTAGTTTATTTCTATGCATCCATTAAATTGTCATGCATCCATATCTTGATCATGCTGTATCTTTTGCCGTAGTAGTAATTGTTGCATCCGGTGTTGTTCGAGGTTCGTTGCTTCTTCCCGGATAGGACGTTGAGATGATGTGAGCAACGACAAGTTCTGCTACCTTGCGGGATCTCAGGCAAGTATACTCACTTGCTTCCATATGGCTGCCTTTCATCACTTGTTACCGATTCTTTCCGTTGATTCTTTTCTGCTATCCTTAGTAGTAGTTGTTTCTGTTACGAACCCATCACATGAATCCCTTAACCTTGATATTGCCTCACCTCCACACCTATAACCATTGCTTGTGCCCGTGTCTTACTAGCATGCTCAGGTTGTTTTGCTCGAGTCTGTTACCCGTTACTTTCTGTTGTTACTTCATTATGTTCTGGGGGCTCGATGTTTAATCAATCAATCAATCATGCTACTGTTATTGTTAAATGATAATTTGATGATAAGGCACCGGCAGGAGGCCCTTTGTGGTTTTGAGGCCTGCTAGTGTCGACCCTAATAGGAAAAGGGTCTTGTCTACTGATCCATGATGAGCGCACTACCCGCATGTGGGAAGCGAGTATGGGCGCCCCCCTCAACTGACTCGATTCGCATCTCGTCCAAATCGCCGTACTAGTTCGGGTGTTCCATTTGCTGCATCATATGCAGGTACGAACCCTTGGCGCCAGGGTGGAACTTTCGTAGTTGGCATTTAGGGCGGCGTGGTCTTCCAGTGCTATGAGGGTCCTCCTTTTCTTCGGGGGGCTCGATTAGCCGCGCACGCACAGCACGCGGTGCTTTGGGCTTGATGCGAAGAAGGGTTGGTTGTGTAGAGTCCCTCGCTTGGTGGGTTAGCTCCCCATCTGGCGGGTTATTCTTGCGTGTACGGCTAAATTGGTGCAACCCTGCAGGGATAATCTTCTCGAGAAGCCGTGTTTTCCGCGGTTATGGATTACTTGGTGAAAGTACTGGCTAACAAGTACTCAGGACAACTTAAACCTAATGAATAACAACCTTTCACCCAATGATTAACAACTTGACTAGTAATAGGCTTATTGACACAATAATCTGAACCATCATTAATCCAACTGTGTGAGTTATCCTCGGATTGCTTCTTTGGATAAGGGGCGAGATCCAGGATGGGTTTGTTTGGAGTTACTTTCAGTTGGTTACAATCCTCGATCTTATCTTCTTTCTGTTAGCCGGAAGTTGTAGTATCTCTCTGTAGTTGGTTAGTGCAGCCTGCTGTCGCTTATTTGCAATAACCCCCTTCCTTTCCGTTGATCCTAAAGTATTTGTATCTTGTGATGTCTGGCTACGCCGGTAACTTGTGAGTATGGGTTTTATCCCCCTTGCCAGTACTTAACCGTCCTGACCCACGAATCTCTTTCGTGGCTGCAAATTCCAAATTGCAGTCAACAGGTTTGAAGTCTGACGACGTTAGCTTGGAAATCCCTCCGGCTTGGCCTGGGCAGGGATTGGACGCTCTCGGTTATGTTCAGGACTCTTAGTCCAATTTGGATCTTGTCCGTAGCCGGACGTTTGTTTCTTCCGCTGTTATTTGGATCTTTGTAATGTATCAGTTGTAACCCTGGCTCGTTTGAGTCATCTTGTATCTATCTGTTTCTGTTGTAATTGTGGAATATTCGTGAACTGTTGTAATGTTATCACAAGTGGCAACCTGGAATCGGTTATTATGTGGATTTTGGCGGGAACGCTGAAATCTGCATAGTGTGCCCGATCTCGGGGCGTCACACACTATGACCTCACTCTTATCAAAGTTAATCTTGAGGCCAGACATGACATCAAAACACAATAATAGGAACTTGAGGTTGACAATATCCAACCCCGATCCCTCCACTATAATCATGGTATCGTATGTGTACTGACTGCAGGTGGGTGATGCCACCTCCCGGGATGAGGTGCCAAACCGCGCCGGAGATGTGGACGGCTACCTTGGCTTTATCAAGGAGAGCCGCCAAGGCATCCACCGCACGGTCAATAAGGATGGGGAAGATAGGGTCCCCTTGCCTCACCCCACGGGACGGTCTAAAATAGGGACCAATGTCCCCATTAATATTAATCGCGGTATTTCCACCCATGACGAGTTGCATAACCCATGATATGAAACGGTCGTCAAAGCCCCTCTGTTGCATAAGCTAGCGAAGGAACGACCAGTCCAAACGATCATAAGAGTTCTGAAAGTCTAACTTTAGAAACACTACTTTATGACGGTGCACCTTAACCTCGTGGAAAATATCATGCAGCGCTACGATCCCATCATGGATAAACGTCCCTTGAGGAAAGAGAACTGAAAGGGATGTGTAATACGCTCAGCCACTAGGGCCAAACGCATTGCACAAACCTTGCAAAACATCCTCTGGATAACATTTATAACCGTAATGGGCCTAAACTGTCGGATATTCGTTGCCCCGTGAATTTTTGGGATCAGGGTTATCAAACCATAGTTTAGGCGCGACATAACTAAAGTCCCAATATAAAATTCCTGGAACATCGGCATAACGACCGCCTGGATAGTCTCCCAGAACATCTGGAAGGAGACGGGGAGACCATCCGGCCCCGGGGCCGAGCACGCTTTCATGTCCATGACAGCCCCGCGAACCTCCTCGGGGATGAACGGGAGCAAAAGTTTCTCGTTCTGGACCGAGGTAAATAGGGCCCCCTGGGGCCAAAAGTGGTCAGTCAACGCGACCCCAGAACGAGGGGTAGCCGTAAATAACTTCTTGTAAAAGGAGTAGATATGTGTGAAGATGTCCTCGGCCGCCTCCAACAAGGTGCCACACGCTCATAGTAATGGGATAGAGCATCTGTCGGATATATACCGATTAGTGCTTTATCCGGCATTGTCCTAAAGAGCCGGATTATCAGGGTGTCCTGTTGCTAATGAATCACAGTCCATTAGGCGGCCCAGTAATCTGACGCACAGAAGCCGGATTCTAGAAGAACCCGCACCACGGCCCAAAGTGGTGCGGCTTGGAGTAGAAGGTGGATTGATGTTTTCCAAGTTAGATACTTACCGTAGTCTTCTAGGTTTCCTTTCTGTAAGCCCTAACCCGACTATTTATATAAAGCCAGACGGGAGAGAAGAAAGATACAAAAAATTAGCTAGAAGCCAACCCGCCGAGAAGTTGATCCTCGTCGAGTTACCGAAACTCTACTGACATTGTACTTCGTATACTTCAGGCTTCAACCCTGATTTAGTGAGATTGCAGGAGTAGGAACTCCGCCTAGTTGCGACGTGCCGAACCTGGAGAAATTTGGTGTTCCTGGTTTTCTTACAACCACGTCCCCGCACGTCTCTACCAGTAGTCTCATGACACCAACGTCTATGAACTCTACTACGATGTCTCGACAGTTGGCGCCCACCGTAGGGCCTGCAACTTCAGGTGTTATGTTTCGATCAGGGATACTCGGCGGAATCGCAAGTACCATAACTGTCGGAAGCCTAGAATTCGACAACGACATCGGGTGCTTCCTCGACAATGGATCGTAAATGCCAGCACGAAATCATCTGGTAAGTGCCTGCGTTTTACCGATTGGATCTGCAAATATCTTTATAGGATTAACTGCAGACGCAATGAGATTCTGTGGTGGAAGTATACCCAGTTGAAGAAAACTATGATGCCGGATTTTGCTGAGATCACCAATACCCCGCTGAAATTGTTGCCTCTTTGGAGATGCCCGCAATCACATCTCAGTTTATTGGCATGGTGCAGTCTGAGGTCGCAGAAAACACGGATGAAAGCAATCCCGTGGAAGAGGAAGATGAAAACAATCCCACAGTTGAAGTGGAAGATCCGACACCCGTCAATGAAACGACGAACGCGGAAGCCGACTCAGTGTTAGCCGCCCTAGAGGCGAGATTAGAGTCGGAACCCAGATCTGAAGATTTAGATTATGAGGACGGAGATGAAGACGCTTTCGAAAGAAAGGTCAAATCTATGCAAGGGGGTTCCATGAAGTGCTTATGGCAAAACCGGTTGTAAACAAGGATGCCGGAGATGATGAAGACCCCAAAACACCTCCACCAGATGAGTAAAGAGAGGACGGTCAAGCTAGCCCAACTTACCCTGATGTCAAGGAATTGACAGAAGATGAACCTGGGAAAAAACCTCCCTCTTCCAAGAAGAAAAAGAGGACTGCCAAGAAACTCCAGTATAAACTCCAGAGGAAGAAATTGGCAGACATTGCTAATCAAAACTTGGAAGTAGGAGGAGGAAGCCAACATGGGTAGACACACCATGTAGTTTGGTAAAGGCATCATGGGTAGACACACCATGAAGTTTGATAAAGTCATCATGGGTAGACACACCATGAAGTTTCAAAAATCATCATGGGTAGACACACCATGAGTTTGAAAAGGTAGCACAGAGGGGTAGACACACCATGTGCTCTAGGAAAAGGTTACTACCAAGTTTTAATTCATTCAGAAAAGATGAGGAGATCGTTCAGCACCAAGTATGTCTAGTTTGCTCAACTGGCCCATAACCGGGGACATGGCTAAGATCTTAGTTTTTAACTCTATAGAGGTTGTGCACTTTCACCTTGAGACTCATCTTCCCCGAGAGAAGAATGAGACAAGATCTTTGGGAAGAGGGATTCAACCATACCAGCATGACTCGACGCTCCTAAAATTCTACCACCCCATGTGATACAATAGGGTGAATCCCCACTACTTACTTAATCTTGGCAGAGCCCATATTACCTCAAGGCTGCACTGGAAGTTAACTATACATGCAAGACCTGGGAGTGACCCAGGTGACAACCACCATGGACATGGCCCTGAGTAGCCACTCAACATAATCCAAGCAATTACCAATCCACCCAGGTGTTTCATTGGGTTGTTAAATTTCAATTTTCAAAGTATCACAACCCAATAAATAGCAGCAGCAGTTGTGATATTGTTCTAGTATAGCTAAACTAGTACCAAGCATGGGTTTCAGGTTGGCTACACTCTACTAGGTGTTCTAAGCATAGCGTATACTTGGAAAATAATAATATCACCTATCATGCACACTACTGAAAACACTAATGCAATGAAGAGTGGGCCATGAGCATCACTTGCCTTGATAACATCAATCAGCACAAGTACAACAATCACATGTGTTATATTGGTCTTCTCCAAAATCTAAACAAGCAATAACAATACAAACATAAACATAACACACAAACCATACAAACATAAATATGTATGCATGCATGAATGCAAGATTTTTTTACACCAGTTAGATGTAGTGTTGAGGTGTGTTTGGCATTATATGAGTTTTATTTAGTTGACACAAGGCTCTAGTTAATATTTATTTCAATGCATTAAATTAATTACTCCCATTTAGTAGTTCATTAATAGATCTTTAGACCAAATTAATTTTAATCACACTTTTAAGTTTCCGTAAAAATTGGTCATTGTTCTCTATGGACAGATGGCACTAATACCAAGGTGACCCAATTGTTCTCTATGGATAGATTACTGATTTGACTAAATTTGAAATAGAAAGTGTATGCACGATTCAAATTTTGTTTTCTCTGGTTCCATGGTGTTCTACAAGCTCTAAGGAATCCAGAGACTACAAAGTTAACAAAATTGGGATAGTAGAACTCAAACTATGAATTAATTGGTGTTTATGAGTGGTTTTGGCTATTTGAAAACTACTCCAAAATTTTATACAGAGACCACCTAATATTTTTTTATATTTGGGTAGAGAATTTGATTAGCTTTCCATAGGTTCAAGTCTCACCATTTTTGGATCTCTATTTATTTTTCTATTGAATTTACAGTGAGTAAGATGTTTCCGTTTTTGAAAAATTAAACAAAATGATTTAAAACTGGGGTTGAGTGGGGCTGCCTCAGCGGCCAAGTGGCGCCACCTAACTGGTGGATACTGCTTCGCGGGGCGTTCTAATCTTAGGCGTATAGATCGAATCATACGGCGCAAAAATACAAAGGGAGGGGCTCACTGGCGGAAGTGGCCGGAGATGGCGTCGCGGTGGTCGACAGCACGGGGAGTTCGCCGGAGTTGCGCTCCCGTGGCCCTCGAGCTCGTCGGAGTGGTCGTAGAGGCGTAGCAGGGCACGACAAGGGCGACGGGCTTCACGGCGGATTCTCTCGCTTCCGGGACCGACGAGGGGAGGAGATCGGGGCGCGGTGATTTTCCGGCGATCTGGACGCACACGGCGTGGCCTCTGTGCTGCGCCAAAAATTCGAGGAAGTGTCTTAGGTGGTGCGCAAGACCATGGGGAGGCGAGAGAGAGTAAGAGGGAAGGGCCGGGTGGTGGGGACTCACCGGAATCGGGGTTCTCGCGTGGTGGCCGTAAGGTTTCCGGCGAGCGAAATCAGCAGCCTGGGGGCGTGTTCTCGCGAATCGTTTGGAGAAACAGAGAGAGGGAGGCGGGGGTTTTATCGGGACGGTGGAGTCGTGGCAATTGGGAGCCCGAGGGAGTGGGGCGAGTGGCGCAGACGTCGACGTTTTCCCGGCGAAAACGGGAGAGGTGTTGAGGGGAGACGTCACGGTGACATAGACGCGGCGTCAAATGGGCCCACCTGGCAGCGGGGGAAGATGGTGCGCGGGCTGGGCTCGCCTCTGCTGCCCCTGCGCGCGTGCGGTAAGTAGGAAATGGGCCGTGGGCTGCTGGGGGGGTGAGAGAGATGGGAAAGGGTGCAGGATGGGCTGGGCTGGCCGCTGGGTTGTTTTCTTTTCCCTTTTTTTTTGTTCTGTAATGTTTTTGTAATTTATTCAAGGAAGGGAACCCCAATAAAATAAAATTAGTAAAACTCATTTAGTGGGATTTGTAAAAGTACAAAATGTAAGGTTCAAACTATTCAAATGTTTTGGTGATTTTGGAAATATCAATTTAAATTTTGATTATAGGTAAATTGTATGGAGCCATTAAAGGGATTATTTTTGGAGATGAAAACACATACGGTTTTTGTTTAGTGATGTTTAAATTTTTAAATGCACTTCTGTGTGACTATGTTATGATGATATGTATGCATGCTGGTTTATTCTTTTTGAAAAATCTAGGATGTTACAGAATCACACATATAGGGATTTATTTGTGATGAATGAGATAACTTATGCTTCCTAATGATTTGTTGCACTACAAAATATGATGGATGTCCTAGGCGACTATGCCATGTAGATGATGATGGCTTTATTGATAAAAAAGCATGCGTCGAGGACCCTGAAGAAATTAACTCTAGAGGGTAGAGACCACCACGACATGGTCCTTTAAACAGAGTTCTTCTGGTGGCCTGATCCTTGATCAAAAAGAAAGTGGGACGAAACTCAAAGAACGCATTATTATCAAGTGAAATCTTATGAACAGATAGCAAACTTTTTGAGGCACTAGGAACATGTAAGATATTTTTGAGGTGTAGGGAATCATCATGTGGGGTATTGAAAATAGAATGACCAATATGGGATATGCGCATACCATTATCATTAGCCGTATGGACGAAGTCACACCCCTGATATTTCTCACGAGTGGAGAGCTTGTTTACTTCCCCCGTGATGTGGTCGGTGGCGCCGGTGTCGATGTACCAGTTGGTGGCGACCCTATAAGAGGCAACGTGTGCCCCCTTCTCTCCACGATCACCTCCACGGTCACCACCCTCGTCATCAGTTTCATTATCTTTGTAGCGCCACCAACAGTCCGATGCTGTGTGGCCGTAGATCTTGCATATTTGGCACGTGGTGTCAACGAATGGCGTCGGAGTGCGACGACGACAACGACCACCACGGCTGTCATCACGCCTTCTGTTGCCATCAGTGCGATCATGATAGCGACCGCAGTCATTGCCGCGATCATCGTTATGTATGGTACGACGCGTATCGTCATAGCAGCGCGGATCGTCACGGCACCCATCATCCCGGCGATCGCGATCACCGCGGCCACGTCCATCGTCATAGAGGCGCCCGTCGTCGCAGCGCTCGTAGCCACGTTCGCGTTCACCGCGGGCACGGTCACCGCACCCTCCATCTTCAGGTCTGCCGCGGTCACCGCCACGGTCACCTTTGGGCTCTTCACGGCCGCGGCGCGCCACGTTCGCCGAATATGTCCCCGTGTCTTGCCCGCTCTCAGCGAGCATGTCCTGCCTCATGTCGTGCGCACTGACCTAAACAAAAAGATCATCGAGGGATGTCCCCCTGTTGGCATTGACAGAGGCGACTAGAGCATTGTAGGAGCCGTCAAGCCCGTTCAGGATACACCCGACTAACTCATCCTCATTCACGGGCTTCCCGATCGCGGCGAGCTCGGAGGCTAGCCCCTTCATCTTGGCAATGAATTGAGCCGTGCTGAGGTCACCGTTCTTCGTGTTGTTGAGAGCACCATGTAGGTGCTGGATTTTGGATCGGGACGGCGCCGAGAACATGGACATCACCACAGCCCAAACTTCAGCGC
The DNA here is from genome assembly GCA_028641055.1 of Alopecurus myosuroides. NCBI lineage: Eukaryota > Viridiplantae > Streptophyta > Magnoliopsida > Poales > Poaceae > Alopecurus > Alopecurus myosuroides. The sequence continues at coordinate 368,875,185 of CM054061.1, forward strand.
AGGTCTACAATCCGAGCACATGAGCTAGAACTTCCGGCGACAGGGTGTTCACAAGGAACCCGAGCATAGTGGCGTCCCGAGCCACCCAGGCCGAGTAGGTGGGGTTGGGGACGGAGGTTTTCTTATGGGTTTCATCAAGCCCTTCGATAGTTTTGGCCGGTGCAGCTTCGATGCCGTTGAGCAGATCCATGACTTGCGCGGCTCGAAGTGGCGGGTAGACGAGAGTCTTCCAAAAAAGGAAGTTCCCCCTCGTGAGCTTCTGAGAGGGCGGCGTTCCGAGGGCAGCGGCAAGGGCGAAGGTCGATGAAGAGGCCGCCATGCACTAGTGGAAACAGGGGCATTAGTCCCGGTTATTAAGGCCCATTTGTCCCGGTTGTGCAACCGGGATGGGCTAGCCGGGACAAATGGCCCTCCCCATTGGTCCCGGTTGTGCCAGGACCCGGGATTGTAGGGATGGCCCTCGTGGCGAACCTGGGCCAGGGACGGCCAGGGAGTTCGTCCCGGTTTGTTTTAGGAACCGGGATGGATACCTTCTTAAAAAATGATATTCCGCCCGCTTTTCCCTGCCGCGGCAGGTTTTTTTTCGATTCGTTTTTTCCCCTGTCTCGCAATCCCCAACCGGCCTCCCCTTCCCCAACCGCGTCCACTGGCCCACGTATTTTAGTAAGCCCACTGGTCAAAGGGCCCACTGGCCCGCGTCTTTTATTATAAGCCCCGGTGGCTGCATTCGGTCAATGGGTCGCGGGGGTCAACAAGGGCCACTGGCCAGCGGCCTCGTGGCTGGCTCGCCCGGTCCCTTAAATTAAGACCACATGGACGGTCAAAGGGCCCACTGCCGCCTCGTCTTCCCGCCCCTCCACTTCCCCACGCGCGCGTGGCCACGAATGGCACGCCTCGGCTCCCCCCCGCGCATTCATGGCCGCCTGCAACCGCCGCCACGTTCCGGCCGCCGGTTGGCATGCCAGCCCCCCACGGGTCCTTTTTAAAGGGCCCCCGCCGCCCGTACAACCCATCCACCCCGGCCGCGTCCCAGCCAAAGGAACCCTAGCCACCATGTCCCGATGGTTCAAGCGCCCCAGGAACGACCACGAGGCCGGGTCCTCGAGCGGCCAGAGATTTCCCCCGCCGGCGGCGGAGGCCTTCGGCTTCGGCCCGTTGGGTATCCGCATTGGCGGACAGCCGCGCGTCCCCGCCCCGCCGCCGGCATCACGCGCGCCGCGCCTAAGGGCAAACGCTTCCGCCGGTACGTGCGGAAGGAGGAGGCAGAGTGGCACTGGAGCCACTCGACGCCGGTGTTCTGGCCAGACGTCCACCTCCCGGACGGCTGGCACCTGAACCCCCAGCGGATCCCCGTGCCGCCGGCCCCGACTGGCGAGGCCGCGCGCGAGGAGATCGACCGCCGGCGCCGTCTCCTGCCGGCCCACCTCCTCAGGGAGCGCGCGTACGCGCGCAGCTCCCCCTACTGGGCCACGTGGTTTCAGCAGGAGCACGACCAGCACCGTCGCTCCTACATCCCCACGCCCCAGGAGGTAAGCACCGCCGACTACCCCGCGCCGCCGCCGGGCAGGGAGCCGGAGCTGTGGCTCCTTGAGGACATCGGCGACGCCATCCCCGAGGATAAGGACCCCGAGCTCCGGGACCACTTGGAGGAGGCCTACGAGGCCTCCCGCCGCTCCCTCGTCGAGGACGAGGTCAAGCGGTGGGAGCAGGTTCTGGCCGCCGCCGCCGCCGACGCCGACGCCATGCCGCCCCCGCCCCCTTCGGCGCCTGCCCCTTGGTGGCAGTTAATGAACGCCGAGCTGGAGGCGTCCGAGGACGAGCCGCCGCCGCAGCCGCTGCCCCCCGGCCTGGAGTACGGCATGTCCTGGGCCTGGACCGGCGGCGTTTGGTCGCCGGAAGAGCTGCCCCCGCCGCCGCCGCACGCGCCCCCGATGCCTCCGCAGCCACCGGCGGGCCCGCCCCAGCCGCCTGCCTACCTGTGGCAGCCATCCCCCTACCATTGCATCTCCTCCGACGAGGAGGAGTAGTCCGGCGCTGGTGCGCCCCCCTAGGCTAAGCTACCCCCCAAGAAACGGCCGGCCGCCCCCTATTTGTAATCACGGCCGGCCGCCTGTGGCCGCGCCGCCCCCCCTATGTAAGCAAGGCCCCGGACCTTTTTTTAATATATATTTGTGTCCCTAGTCCAACGTGTCCCTAGTCCAACCCCGCCGGCGGAACCAGCGCCGGTAGGATCTTAATACTTGTTCCCGCCGCCGGCAGGGCTTTGCCAAGCCATGTCCGCTATCCTGAGTGGTCGCTCGGCCTGGAGAGAGGGCCGAGATATTTATACAACCGGGCCTCTAGTCCCGGCCCGTGCCACCAACCGGGACTAGAGCCCCTTTGGTCCCGGTTGGTACCACGGGCCGGGACCAAAAACAGATTTCGAATTTTGGTGGCATCCTGCGCGCCCAAAAGTTTTTAGCGCCAAAATTTGAAAATTGTTAAGTTTGCAGATTAACAACTTCTATATGCTTTCGAATTTGACAAAAAATTCAACATGAAAAATGCTAGAATTTGCATAACTAATTCAAATCCATTTTTCGTTTAACTAAATAATTATTCTAACTATTGAAACTATTAATTATTTTATAATTTGTATATAATATGAATATAAATATCTTACAATTTTTGTTTTCTCTCGTGATCTTCCTAGTTAGTCCAGAACATACAAGGCATCCCGGGTGATTTATATAAAGTTTGACAAAGCGAGTTGTACCTTATTGACACGGTGAATTTGAGATCTTCGTCTACAACAGAAAAACAATAGTTTTACTTCGAAGGTTTACTCTGAGCATTCTTTCGCCATCTTTTCAAAACATACTGTGGTGGAATTTCTTTGATATTTCTGATCTCAAGAACCTTCAGTACCTGGCAACACGGAAGACCTACATTTTCAAACTTCTTGCAGCTACAAATGTATTCTGATGAGTGGAATCTAACAAAATGACCCCGACGCCTGTTTTTGACAGTTATCTCATACTCGGATATGGGTCCAATTTCGCCACAGTTATAGACCACGCAATCCAAGATCAGTTCAAATTCTAATATGAAAATCTCAAACAGTGCAGGAGTGTATGCATTAGCAGCTTGCCAAAGTAACCGAAGAGGTGCAACCTTTTGCGTCATTTGAACTCCAAGGTAGTACCGAAGATCTATTTCTATTTTAAGGATATATGTCAGGATGGTATCCGTACTATCACTTTGAAGTGTGCCTGCAATATCTTCCTACAGTTATCTCATAGTTGTCAGTTTTTTACCGGTCAATACAAAATACTGATCAAACAGAACTATATGATCATGTATTCCACGCTTATTATTACACATCACCAACAGACGGAGGAGAGAGAAACAGAACAGTGGGTGGGTGTGCCACTGGTTGGAATAATAATGAAGTCAGGCTGGTCATAGTTGTCAGCTTTTTACCGGTCAATACAAAATACTGATCAAACAGAACTATATGATCATGTATTCCACGCTTATTATTACACATCACCAACATACGGAGGAGAGAGAAACAGAAAAGTGGGTGGGTGTGCCGCTGGTTGGAATAATAATGAAGTCAGGCTGGTCATAGTTGTCAAGCACTCAATGCTTGCCAGCTTTTGACCGATCAATACAAATTATTGGTCAAACTTGCACCTACTCCATTCATAATCACAGAATATATATAAATATCATTTTGGCTAACAAAATCTCATTCATACTACGTTATAAGAACTATGATCATGTATTCCACGTTTATTATTACACATCACCAACAACATCCCTATCTAGTCTTCTGAATTTTCTTCGTGTCCCTTGCTTATGATCGCTTCGGCCGTAACCATGGAGCATCTTCATTATTTAACGGGTGGTGGGGTCAGCTTTCACTGTGAAGGGTGGAATTTCAACAAACTTATTATAATCTTCTGACATGTCTGTCGTGTCCTCGATTCCCACGATGTTTCTTTTCCCTGAGAGAACTATGTGACGCTTCGGCTCATCGTATGATGAATTTGTTTCCTTATTTTTTCTTTTCCTTGGTCTGGAAGACGTGTCCTTCATATAGAAGACCTGAGCCACATCATTGGCTATGACGAATGGTTCGTCATTGTAACCAATATTATTGAGATCCACTGTTGTCATTGCATAAAGCGGGTCTACCTTTACCCCTTCTCCATTCAGGTTGACCCATTTGCACTTGAACTAAGGGACCTTAAAAGAAGGTCCATAGTCCCATATCTCCTCTATGTAACCATAGTATGTGTCATTTTTTCCATTCTCGTTTGTTGTATCAAAGCGGACACCACTGTTTTGGTTGGTGCTCTTCTTATCTTGGGAGCTCGTGTAAAATGTATTCCCATTTATCTCGTACCCTTGAAAACTCCCAATAGTCGAAGATGGTGACCCTGCCAACATGTACAGCTGATCTTCAACAGTTGTGTCATTTATAAGATGTGTTTGCAACCAACTTCCGAAAGTCTCCATGTGTTTGCGTTTAATCCATGAGTCATCCTTCCCCGGGTTTGCAGACCGTACAATACTCTTGTGTTCCTCGAGATACGTAGCCATGAACATAGAATTTTGTAGAACTGTGTAGTGTGCTTTGGTCAAAGAATGCCCGTCCCTAGGTATCATTGTTTTCTTTCCCAGCGTTCCTTTTCCCCTCAGTATCCCCTCATGCCGCGATTCAGTAACACCAATTGTCTTAAGGTCAGGAATAAAGTCAACACAGAATCCAATGACCTCCTTTGTTCCATAGCCCTTCGAGATGCTTCCTTCTGGCCTAGCACGGTTATGAACATATTTCTTCAAGACTCCCATGAACCTCTCAAAGGGGAACATATTGTGTAGAAATACCGGACCAAGAATATGAATCTCTTCACATAGGTGAACCAGGAGATGAGTCATAATGTTGAAGAAGGATGGTAGGAACACCAACTCAAAACTAACAAGACACTGGACCACATCCCTCTGTAATCTTGTCAGAATTTCTGGATCGATTACCTTCTGAGATATTGTGTTCATGAATGCACATAGCTTCACAATGGGTACTCGAACATTTTCCGGTAGAAGCCCTCTCAATGCAATCAGAAGCAACTGCGTCATAATCACGTGGCAGTCATGAGACTTCAGGTTTTGGAAATTTTTTCTCCACCATGTTTATTATCCCCTTTATATTCGACGAGAAGCCAGACGGAACCTTGATACTGTAAAGGACTTCAAAGAATATTTCCTTCTCTGCTTTAGTAAGAGCGTAGCTGCTTAAGTAATGGCGCCCTGTATCTGTGTGCTTGTTGCTTGGGTCTTTCATACGTTGCTGGTCCTCCCGTGCTTCTGGCGTATCTTTGGACTTCCCATACACGCCCAGGAAGCATAGCAGATTGACACAGAGATTCTTTGTCACGTGCATCACGTCGATCGAAGACCGGACCTCTAAAACTTTCCAATAGGGTAGCTCCCAAAATATAGATTTCTTCTTCCACATGGGTGCGCGCTTATCAGGGCCGTACGGAACTGGTTGGCTGCCAGCAGCCTTACCAAAGATTACTTCTAGGTCCTTGACCATATCGAATATATCATTACCACTACGCATCTCAGGCTTCTTCCGGTTATCTGCCTCACCTCTGAAATGCTTCCCTCCTTTCTTTCTTACGGGATGCTTGATTGGAAGAAATCTACGATGCCCCAAGTATACAACCTTTTTAATCTAAACAATGTGTGCATGCATTGTATCCCTTGTTTGTATGTCCGGAAATGTTACTAAGAGCAGGCCAATCATTGATGGTTACGAAAAGCAACGCACGTAGGTCAAATGGCTTTTGTTCGTTCTCATCCCACACACGTACACCTGGTTTGCCCCACAATTGTAAAAGTTCTTCCACTAATGGCCTTAGATACACATCAATGTCGTTGCCAGGTTGCCTCGGGCCTTTGATGAGAACTGGCATCATAATGAACTTGCGCTTCATGCACAACCAAGGAGGAAGGTTGTACATACATAGAGTTACAGGCCAAGTGCTATGACTGTAGCTCTGCTCCCCAAAAGGATTAAAGCCATCTGTACTTAGACCAAACCATAAGTTTCTCGCCTCTCCTGCAAAGTCTGGAAAGTCTCTCTCGATCTTTCTCCACTGTGATCCATCGGCGGGGTGCCTCAATTTTCCGTCTTTCTTACGGTCTTCTTTGTGCCATCGCAACAACCTAGCATGCTCTTTGTTTCTAAACAGACGTTTCAGCCGTGGTATTATAGGAGCATACCACATCACCTTAGCAGGAACCCTCTTACGTGGGGGGCTCGCCGTCAACATCACCAGGATCATCTGCTCTGATCTTATACCGCAGTGCAGTGCATATCGGACATTCATCCAAATTCTCGTACTTCTCACCGCGGAAGAGGATGCAGTCATTAATACATGCATGTATCTTCTGCACATCTAATCCTAGAGGGAAGAGAGCTTTCTTTGCTTCGTACGTACTCTCAGACAATTCGTTATCCTTTGGAAGTTTTGGCTTCATTAGTTGAAGTAAACTCTCAAATGCCTTGTCAGTCACACCGTTCTGTGCCTTCCATTTCAGCAACTCCAGTGTGGTACCGAGTTTTGTGCTACCATCTTCGCAATTTGGGTACAACAATTTTTTGTGATCCTGTAACATGTTGTCCAGCTTCAACCTCTCCAATTTATTTTCACAGTCTTCCCTTGCATCAGCAATAACTCGGCCAAGATCATCATCGGGTTCTTCCGATGCCTATTCTTGATCACCTCCTTCTTCTGCATTCTCTTCCACTGCACTATCGTCGTATTCAGGGAACAAAGGATCTTCTTCTTCTTCTTCATCGTCTGCCATCACAACCCATCTTTCTCCATGCTTGGTCCAGCAATTATAGATGGGCATGAAACCTCTCCGAAGTAGATGGACGTGAAGGATTCTTTCGGAATAGTGCTCTCTGACGTTCCGACAATCAACACATGGGCAACACATGAAGCCATTATCTTTGTTCTCCTGAGCTACAGCAAGAAATGCATTCAGACCTGCCATATACTCGGAACTGCGTCGGTCACCGTACATCCATCGCTGCCGTGCATCCATCTGCATCATATAATTAAGTTTATCAAAATACATTACAATAACATATTAATACAGAGATGACCACAGTACATCGACAAATACTACTTTTTATGTATCAGTTACAGATGAAAAGGATAATTTGTTAACCTCGGTCGAAGATACCATTTTCAGTGAGCTTATGTGCGGCTCGGGAATTTCGTCGAACACCTCGTGTGCATAGTAAAATAAAACACACTAACACCACACTCTCTCACACCTCCAAGCAAAAAAAAAAGATGGAATAGGAGGGGGCTGGGGCAGTATATATAGGGGAAGGGGGGCATTGGTCCCGGTTCGTGGACTGACCCGGGACAAATGTTCATGCGCGTGCCACGTGGCCTGTGGCTAGGCATTGGTCCCGATCCGTGGCACGAGCCGGGACCGACATGTCCCCCACGAACCGGGACCAATGCCCCCAGGCGATTCCTGTTGCCCCGGGCGCACGAACCGGGACAAAAGCATGGCATTTGTCCCGGATTCGGTGACAACCGGGACAGCTGCCCCCGGCCCCCTGGACGAGAGGGGTTGTTTCCACTAGTGATGGATGCCTAGGGGTTTTGGTTTTGAGGTTTTTCGAGGTTTAGGGTTTTGGTTTTTGCTGGAGATCGGATGGCGGCTAGGTCATGGGAGAGGTAGCTCTGATACCATGTCAACGCTAGGCCGAAAACGATAGCCGGGTTAGGGCTTCGTGGTTCGTGTTATATAGGTGGGAATAGCCCCGACGGTGGCGAGTACACAAGGGGTATCGTACCTGTTGGTGTACTACACCATACGGGTACAATACGGTACATAACATGTTTAACATTACCTACGCGCGGTGATGGTGTGTTTGGTGGAGAGGGTGTCGTTGGCGTGGAGGAGCAGAGCCCTGGTGGGCGGTCATGGAGTAGCAACTCATGCCATGGTCCACAACCAGAACCACAGGCCAGATCTTCCGCCCCGACGCCGCGGGCTCGTCACCACCACCGTTATCTCGCTGCGGGATGCACGGTCCGCCTCACGTTCAGGTTAGAGAACATGGAGCAGCGGCACTTCACGTTCAGCCGCAGCCACTAGACGATGCACGCCATGTGGAAGTTGTGCGCGCACGGCCTCCCTCTATTTTTCAAACAGACTTGTAAGAATTGGATGGATTGCTACTCTTTTACTACTATGATAAGAGATTGATAGGAAGGGGAACTCTTTACCTGGGCGGTTGCTAGGTAGAGGCCGGGATGGTACGCGGTGTTCCTCGCAGCTCCAGGCCAGCTGCCTCGAATGCCCAGTCTGGCATGTGGGTCATGTCAACCAATACCTGCACACACATGGAACATTAGATCTAACACAGAGAACAAAATATGTAACATCCTGGGTGATACATTGCCAGACATTGCAGTACTGAACTGAGCACAAGAACACAGGAAAGAGAAGCGTGGCAATCAAAATACTGCTGACATATCACTTCCTGCTGCACCGTATTCAGACATTACCCCGTATTCAGGTATTGGAATCTCCTGGTGCACCCTTAGCTGGAGTGCCTTTTCAGCCACTGGCACAGAAAATTAAAAATTATGTGTGAGCTTACACATACTCATAGCAGTAAATTAAGCCCAGCACAATCGGGTTGTGTTACAGAAATACTAGCAACAGTCAATAAATTCATCATTGATGAACAGAAAAGTCTACAAGTTAACCCGGTTCTTTCCGGAAAGAGGTAAGAGTGGTAGATCTTAGAACACTGATATAAGACTCACAAACATAGGCAGAGTAGAATCTTTTGTTGTAGCAAAATGTTTGTTTAAAAGAATATTATGTGTTTGAAGAAATGATTATGCCATGTTTTTTTTGCACATTGTTGCTATCGGTCCAGTATCAAAGAACTCTATGACATGATGTGACTCTAATCACAGTATCATGCACTCCCAGACCAGGGTCTGTTTCAAAATATGTCATATATGTGTGTCAGTAACTAGACCAAAAAAAATACAGTGCCTAAATACACAACGCTTGTATCTTTGTACATGATAAAAGTAAGTTCTGAACGGTGGGCTCCTGCAAAGCTGGCAGGCTATTCAGACGGTTACGACCATAGAAGCAATGGACATGCCAATATACCATGAACCTTGCTGGGAGGGTTGGCAAAACAACACAAAAAGTTTGGGCAGGTTTAGCCTGGCATGTTGTTCTGGTGTTTGGGATGGTACTGATTTCTTGTAGACGACTCTTTCATGTATGGAAATAACGTGTGAAGAATTGACAGCAATAACTGGGAGATTCAGAATACAGGCTTTGCGTCATTCTTCCTATGCAGAATCAGAATACAGGCATCCACTGCAGTCGTGTTCATAAAGGCTTGCTCGAGTTGTCGAGCAGTACAAACTGAACGCTCTAATGCCGGGCAAAAGGGTCAGGCCCGAAACTGATATCCCCAGTGTAATATGTGATTTCGGGCTGAATTAGGGTCATTTTTCTCAGTCCTGAGAGGGTATGGTAAATGCAACATCAACCATGCCGCATAGCGAGGCTTGCTTGGGTCATGTTAGCAACGCTCTGGTCAGCTATTATGTAGTTTTTCTAGCATTTTTTTCCGTGGAATAGGTAGAGCCGTAGAGGAATGTATTTGTACTTTAGACGCAAAATTGAGCATTAAACCAACCAACGGTTACTATGCGAAGAATAACTGCCGGTTACTTTTGTTAGCAACCCTACTTACTTGCTACTATCTCGAATTTGGAGAAAGATACTGTGGTAGTAAAGGTTTGAGGAAGCAGTGTATCCCTTACCCAAGTTGTAAGTGCTTGTACAGAGTCATCTTTACCTACGGGCTACAACTAGGTAGTGAATTTCTACAATTGTACAATCCGACTAGGTTTACTGGGAATTTCCACAATTTACGCATATGAACATTTGAGCATCAACCGACCATAATTTCCGATGAATTTTTTTCTCATCGGCTTTCTTATTTGCTACTACTGTCATCAATTTGGAGAAAGCCCAAAATAGGTTTACCAAAACATTTTTTTGACTAGTAGAAAAAAGGGGAAACATGAGGACGAGAAAGGGGACGGACCACTTGAAGTCGACGCCGCGCATCGCCATTCCACTCAGATCTGGTGGTGGTCGGAGCCCTACTCCGGCGGCGTCATAATTCAACTCATTTTTTTTAGAGAAAGCACACTTTATTAAATATCTAGAATGTTTATAGGTACAAAAGCAGGATCATGGGGAGAACCCAACCAAACATGCCGGCCAATTCCCAGAGAGAGACCAAATTTAGCTAAATTATGAGCTTCCGTGTTGTAAGATCTACCCTCATGGGACACCTCACAATGATCAAAAGACTTCAACCTCCACTGTACTTCACGGATTACTGGACCAGAACAACCAAAGCCACTCGAAATAATATCATCAACCACTCTTTTGCAATCAGACACCAATTGGAAATTATTCAGAGCAAGATCTTCAGCTAGGAACAGGCCCTCACTGCAAGCCAAAGCTTCAAATACTTCTGGATCATTCACCCCTTCAGCAACAATGATGGATGAACGAACGTAACCTCCATTCACATCCCTACAAATGGCTGCAGCTGAACATACTGTCTAGAGAAAGCCCCATCTACATTTATTTTGACAGTACATTCGGAAGGAGGGAGCCATCTTCTGTTTACTGTAGGTACTGGCCTGCGGTTTCGAGATACACAATTGGCTTCAGAGTACTCCCTAATAAAACTCCCAACAAACAAGTGGGTTGCAAGTGGACTTTGGAAAATGTCCTCATGGATAGCTTCCCTTCTTGAGGACCACACAGCCCATAGTTTCACCACCATTCTAATGAAATCATCCTGACTCAAAAAGTCATTTAAGATAAACAGCCACTTCTTTGCACTTGATTCACCACATGATTGAATTTTTTCAAATAGATCATCCTCCTCAAGAGCCCACACACTTCTACCCATCGAGCAATCTAATAAAGAATGTCTCCAAGAATCGACATCACCACAAAGAGAACACCCACTATTTGCTGCCGTATTCCTCCTCAATAAGACATCAGCAGATGGCAGTGATTTTTTAGATAACCGCCAAATGAAAAATCTAATTTTTGGAGGGACCTTGAGCTCCCATAAAGATTGCCAAGCTTTCACTTCAATCAACGAGTTGGATGTACTCCCAAGACCACCTTCACCTTGTTGGTTTTTTTCGGACACCAACATTCTGTAAGCAGACCTAACCGAAAAACAACCATTTTTCTCATGCATCCAACCCCAAAAATCATCCATAGGACATGTGATGATGGTAATCGATCTGATCATGCTCGCATCCATAGGAAGGAAAAAATGGTTTAACATATCAGAATTCCACCTTTCTTCACTGTGATTAATAAGATCCTTAACAAGGGTGGGTGGATTATCATGGAGAGACAGCAGTGGCCGAGGCATGGTTAAACGAGGTAGCCAGTTATCCTTCCAAATAAATGTTGAAGCTCCATATCCAATCCTTCTGATTAAACCCCTCTTAAGAAAATCCAAACCCGCAACAATGCCTCTCCAAATCTGAGATGGATGGGAACCTAAAGATGCCTCCACGAAAATAGAATTTGGGTAGTAAACTGCTTTAAGAATCCTTGCGCTGAGGTAATTTGGCTCCTGAATAATTCTCCAAGCTTGTCTTGCGAGGAGTGCAAGGTTGAAGAGTTCCAGATCACGAAAACCAAGCCCACCCATGTACTTAGATTGTGTCATTGAGTCCCACGAAATCCAGTGAACCTTCCTCTTTCCCCTCTGACTGCCCCACCAGAACTGTCTTATAACCGAGTTTAGGTGCTCACAGAATCCTTTCGGTAACCGAAAGCATGCCATAATAAAAACATGGAGTGCTTGAGCAATGGATTTAATGAGTACCTCCTTGCCCGCAGTGGAAAGCAACTTCTCCAACCACCCTTTCACCTTATTCCACAATCTATCTTTCAAGAATTTGAAAGTCCCACTCTTTGAGTGCCCCACTTCTGTTGGCATACCCAAATATCTTTCCGATAAAGACTCATTTTGAACTTGCAACACATTTTTAACTCCTTCCTTGATGTGAGCTGGACATAATTTACTAAAGTGGATAGATGATTTATCTCGGTTGATCCTCTGCCCCGAAGCCAAACAATAGGTTTCCAACAGTTTAGATAATTCCTCCGCCCCTTGGACACTTGACTTAAAGAACAGCAGGCTGTCATCTGCGAAAAGGAGGTGGTTCACCGACGGTGCCGATGGAGCCGCCTTAATCCCATCCAAAAGAGATGACGGTGGTCTAAATTTTAGGAGGCACGAAAGGCCCTCTGCTGCTAGTAAGAAAAGGTAGAGTGAAATCGGATCCCCCTGCCGGATACCTCTTGTAGGCCGAAATTCCTCTAGTCTCTTTCCATTAAAAGATACCGAGAAAGAAACCGAGCTTACCATACTCATAACTTTAGCCACCCAAGAATGATCAAAATTCAACGGGAAGAGGGTGTGAGTGGACGTAGCCTCTCTACTCCCCATACTGGGCCACAGGTCCGTATGGGCTGGGTCCGCCTATGGCTGGCCAAACGGGCCGGCCCGCCGCACGGCCCAGGCTAACATGTCCGGCCTCGTACGAGACAATCGTGACTAACCACCCGTCTGGCCCATTTAGAAGCACGTATGTTTCCGATCCAGCGAGCAAGGCAGCCAGCAAACTCTGAACGTTTGCGAGCGAGTTAGGAACCCAAGTAACTAGCTCACGTACGCCTCCTATGCATGTACATCAAGGACCGTCTTTTCCTATCATAGCAAAGAAAATCTAAACTACAAATTACACACAGCACAAAATACAAAAGATATCAAAACGTACAGAGAAATTGATGTATAAAAAAACCAAAACCGGAAGTACGTGATGTACATAATACTATGGCTCGGCTACGCCTCGATATTTTTTTACGGCTCGGATTCGCCTCGATAACTATTTATAAATATCTTGAAAGGGTACATAGGTCGTTGTGGGCATTGATCGAAGCGTGCATTTGTCGTACTGCGTGCTACGGCTTGGCATTGCCTCGTGCTACCGCTCGGCTTCGCCTCGTACAAAGTGCCAACGGCGCTTCACCTAAGAAGTACATACATGTCGGAAGCACAATGCACGAGGGTGACCTTTCGGAAGGTTTTCCTTTTTCTAGTGATTTCCCGACACGATTTACAAATCGTGCATAATGGGACAGGTCGGGCCTTAGTCGTGCCATGTCGGACGTCCCATTTTGCCAGCTATAGGTCAACGATACCAGTTGTAAATGGGTCTGTGTGCCATCTCCGCGGCAACAACGGTTGGATCAGTACGAATTACCGTGCAGCTATGCGTTTTTCCATTCCATGTTGATTTTTGTTGTTAGGGAGCCTTCAACGTGGAAATAAGAAGGGCCATAAAGGCTTGGTACGGTTCTATTCCCGGTTCAGGAACGAAGTGCAATGGAATGGTATGGTTCTGTTCCCGGTTTCATTCTTATGCTTGATAGGTGCAAGTAATGGAAGGGTTGATTATGTTCCTGTCTTCCGTCACTAGTGGAAATAGAGGCATTCATCCTGGTTTTTAAGCCCCATTTGTCCCGGTTGTGCAACCGGGATGGGCCAGCCGGGACAAATGGCCCAAAGCCATTCATCCCAGCTGTACCAGCACCCGGGATGCCTGGGGTTGGCCGCCATTCTGGCAGGGACTATTCGTCCCGGTTCTTCCCACGAACCGGGATGAATGCCTCTTCTGCCGCGGCAGCACTTTTGCCTTTTTCTCTGCAGCGGCAGAGTTTGTATTTTTTGTGTTTATTGTTATTTTTTTTATGTTTTGCGATCCCCAGACCTCCCGGTGGCCCCTCCCTGGACCTGCCGGATCCCGTGAGAAGAGAGGAGCCCCGGTGGCCCCTCCCCGGATCCCAGGAGAAGAGAGGAGCCTGGTGGCCCGTTCCCGGACATTCCGGATCCCACGAGAAGAGAGGAGCCCCGGTGGCCCCTCCCCGGACACCTCCTGGATCCCACGAGAAGAGAGGAGCCTCGGTGGCCCCTCCCCGGACCTCCGGATCGCACGAGTGACTAAGTAATGCATATATATATCAAAATAAGGAACACTCATATTACAGAATCAAAGTATATCGAGCATATTACATGAACGATGGAATGAATTACAAAATCAAGTTCATTCCCAAGCGCGATAGTATTCTCCATTTACATTTAGGACCTCTGCATCAAAGAAGCCCGCAATTTTCTACTGAATTGCTCGTATGTGGTCACTTGGTAGAAGACCGTCCAGGAGCCGTTCGATCTAATATAAATAAGAGTGGTCAATATATATTAATGAAACTAAGTAACTAAAATAGATGGTAATAAGAAAAATTGACGACTCACGTACATGAAGTTTGTTGAAATCTCTACCCTTGGGATATGTTGTCTGACGAATGAACTCACAGATGTAGTATCCACACAAGTGATTCCCGTCTCCCTGTTGCAAGCAATTTACGAGAACATGGTTTCAATCAAAATAATAATCAACCAACCATGATAATGGTATCGAAACTAGAATCAACGAGATGCGCGGATCTAGATTGTAGTACTTACTTGCACAATTTCAAATGTGAGCCCTGATTTCCATTCACCCCTGGCCTTTTTTGTGAACCTCTTTCAAACGCTGTCTGGGAAAGAAAAAGAATAAAAAGAGTTAGTAATTACTTGATATCCGAAAATGAAACAAAGTAGTCGATATAGTGCCATATATAAAGATTGAAATTAATAAAGATTGAAATTACCGTTGAATCATTTCCTGCATGTCCGCCCAGAGCTCAAGAGGTCTATGTGTTGGGTCCATTACCAATACTTTTCCTTTGTCAACTTGGAAGATTAGCAGAATAAAATGGAAGCTGCGCACGCATAACTCATCAATTATACGTTGAACATCGAGTAAGGAAAACAGAATGTGTACAACACAGTAACACTCACCCGAAGTTGTAAGGAAATAGTATTTCCCGTCGGTGTTGTTGAAACCTTATTGCCCTCGGAAGGTTATCTTCTGTATCCTTGGGAAATAGCTCAAGAGTCTTATGATTAACAAAAAGTGGGTCAATGAACCCAATATCATAGATTTGTGCTCTTTTGCATTCGAGAATCTTCATTCTACAATTATAATATAATGAGTGTACTATATATATAAATATGCAATGAACGAGGTGAGCTAGCTAGAGACTTAATTAGAGAAATAAGTACTTATAGATAATAGGCACTGACAATAGATTTGTCGAGGGCCATCTGATGGAATAACTGAAACAATTCCTCAAATTGAATCAGAACCAGTCCCTCCCCATACCCTAGTGCTCGTCTCTAACTCCGACCACTATCCAGTCCTGAGATTTCTGAGCGGCTTCCATATACCAATTATGCACTATTCGCATTTTTGTTGGTGGATTCTTTACCTCCTCGGGTTCGACGAGATGATTCCCGTGCTGGTATTTGTACGCACATTCAGAAGCGGGGAAGTACTCTACTGTTTTCATATACTCAGCAATGGACAAATCCGCAGCAGCTGCCCCTGGTCCGTACAGTTCTATAAACTCCGGATCAATTTACTCGTCAGCATTAGTGCTCGACCCCACCTAGGTATTGGAAATCACTTTGAGCGGGGAGATGAATTGTTTTTCCTGCTCTTTGAGCTGGGCAACTGATTTCCCGCTTTTCGCGCTTGCGCTACTACTCTTCGTCGACCGCACCATTTCCTGGTGTGACATCAGAATAGAGCGGTCATAGTCAGATGAAAGCCTTGGCTCGGGTTGATGAAGATTTTTCACCATTTTCCACGCTCGTTCTACATCTTCTTCGGTGTTGGGGAAATCTGCCTTTTTCTACTCCTTCGACTTTGATTTCCACGCCTCGTATTCATCCCTTGCGATTTCCTGGGTTTGCTCAGGAGTATAGTCGTAAGGTAACTTGGGTACCTCCTTTGGTACCTTCGGGAGAGACGACCGTTGATGTTGGGTGATCTTTTACGACTCCACAGAGACTTAGTGGGCGGAGAAGGCTGACGCGGCGGCGTAGACGACCGCGCTGGAGAGGGCATGCACGGCGTAAGCGACCGCGCTGGAGACGGCGTGTACGGCGGAGACGACCGGGCTGGAGACGGCATGCACGGCGGAGACTGTTGAAAGTGCACTATGGTCAACTAGAGGGGGGGTGAATAGGTTGACTACCAATTTTTCTTTTCTTTTCCTTTTAGTGGGGCTTAGCAAGATAAAGTAAAGTTCTCTAAATATGCAACTAGGTGAGCAACCTATGTGAACAAAACGATATGCGCAACGGAAGTAAAGCGTAAGGTAGTAAAGCAAACAACAAGTGTAAACAAGGAGACAAGGATATGATTCACCGTAGTTCCTTCTCAAAGAGAAGTACGTCTACGTTGGAGAGGTGGGGAGCCACCTAGGCGCTCCTCAATAGCACGGTTGTGCACACCTTGTTCTCCTTGAGCTTCTCCGGTGAGGGAGATGCTCGTTTCCACTATGAGGTCGACTTGAAGGCGTTGACCAAACCCTTACAAGGACTTGAGGTCACTCCACAAGATGGATGGAGGCTCTCAAGCAATCCGTAGCTTCTTGCAACAAGGTGGAAACTACAAGCACGAGATCTACTAAGGTTTCTAGGCCTCAAGTAGGATTCTAGATCTACTAGGTTGTGGTGGATGGATTTGAGATTCCTTTGGTGGAAGTGTGGATCTAGTTCTCCTCTAGCTCTCCACCAAGTTTGGGAGTGTTTGGGTGGACGGAGTGGGAGATCTAGGTGGTTGAAGCTTTCATTAATGGCTAGGAGAGAGAAATGGGAAAAGCTTAGCATTTATGAGGTAGGGGAAGGGGTATTTATACCCCTTGCATTTAAGTGACCGTTTGCAGTCCAGGGCACCGGAGGCTCCGGTGGATTTCACCGGAGGCTCCGGTGGTTTCACCGGAGGCTCCGGTGGTCCGCACCGGAGATTCCGCTGGTCTTCATCTTGCTCCACAGTTGCGCCGTGCAGCAGCTAGTTTGCGCTGGAGCGGAGGCTCCGGTGGAACCTGCGGAGGTTCCGGCCACCGGAGGCTCACCGGAGGCTCCGGTGGAACATCCGCTCTGCCCCAACAGAGAGGCAGTTAAGCGGATAATCCATCGGACCCCCCACCGGAGCCCAGCTACCCTAGGAAAGGGGAGCCACCGGAGGTTCCGGTGGAACTTCCGCTCTGCACCAACAGAAGGGCATTTAGGCTGAGGTTCCACCGGAACCCCACCTGATCCCTTCTTGTGTGCAGCGCGTGTGGTAGAGGGAGGCGGAGCCTCCGGTGGAACTAGCGGAGGTTCCGCCCACCGGAACACCACCGGAGGTTCCGCTCCCCCGCTCCAGAGAGGGGTTTTAGCGGAACTTCCACCGGACCCCCACCGGATCCTTGGCGGAGCCTCCGGTGGAAACACCGGAGCCTCCGCCCCTGCTGTCGGATATATACTGAATAGGGGTATAGAAGATGGTAGACAAAGAGTTGGACTACCAGGGTGGCCTATAGGTAATGGGCTTAGGTCCATTGGGCGGCCCAGTAGTCCGACGCGCAGAAGCTAGATTCTAGAAGAACCCGGATCACGGCCCGCGTGATCTGGCTTGGAGGAGAAGACGGATTCCTTGCTTTCCAAGTTACAAGTTAAACGTAGTCTTCTTGGTTTCTTATTCTGTAAGCCCTAGTCCGGCTATTATATAAAGCTGGACGGGAGATAGATTAAACACAAGTTCTAAGTTCAAGCTCTACGCAACTCGCCGAGAAGCTCATCCTCGCCGAGTAGCTAGATCTACACCCTCACATTGCAACCCTGTTAAACGGGCTTTAGTCCCAATTAATGAGAAGTGCAGGAGTAGGTACGCCGTACTGTCGCGACGTACCGAACCTGGGTAAAATCCCGTGTTCTGTGTTATACGCTATCCCGTTACCCCACGTCTCTACCGTAGTCTCATGGCACCCCCGTCTATGAAAACTACTACGATGTCTCGACAGTTGGCGCCCACCGTGGGGCAAACGACGTCAGGCGTAAAATTCCGATCTGGGATACTCGGCGGAATTGGAAGATCGATCACTGTCGGAAGCTTGGAGTTCGACGACGACGTCGGGCGCTTCCTCGACAACGGATCCTACATACCGGCGCAAAACCACCTGGTAAGTGCCTGCGTGTTACCGATCGGATCTGCTAACATCTTTATCGGACTAACTGCAGAGGCAATGGGGTTTTGCGGTGGAAGCAAATTTATGCCACCCGCCCTATACCCAGTCGAAGACGACTATGATGCCGGATTCTGCTCAGATCGCCGACAAAAAAGTGATACACACTTTATCGGCATGGTGCAATCCGAAATCGCTGAAAACACGGATGACGGAAATCCCGTGCAAGAGGCAGATAACAACGTACCCGTCATAGAGACGGAAGAACAAACACCCGTCACAGAGGCGGAAGATCCGACATCCGTCAACAAGACGATGAACTCGGAAGCAGAGTCCGTGCTTGCCGCCATTGAGGCGAGGTTGGAGTCGGAAACCGGATCGGATAACTTTGACTCCGAAGACGAAGACGATGACGCCTTCGTAAGAAAGGTAAAGTCCTTTCAAGAGGGATTCCATGAAGTACTAATGGCAAAACCGGCTGAAGTCACGGATGCCGGCAGCCAGGAAAGCCCCAAAACTCCTCCGCCAGAGGAAGAGAGAGAAGATGGAGAAACTTCTCCGGTATTCCCTAATGTCAAGGAGATGACAGAAGATGAGCCTGCCAAAAATCCTCCCTCTTCCAAGAAAAGGCACAAGTCTGCTAAAAAACTCCGGAAGAAAAAGCTAGCTTATGCAGCTGAAGAAAACCCGGAAATAGGAGAAGCAAGCAGAGAAAAGCCAGCGGAGAAGAAAAAGGAAATCCTTGTTGTGCCAATGACAGAACAAGAAGAACAAGATCTGTTACAAACGCCAGTGGGTGCAAGCGAACCCCCTGAGATGCTGGAAGCCAGGAGACAAGCTTTCCAACGGCAACAGCAACGTCTACTCAGATCTCGGGAACACCTCCAACAAACCCAACATGATATCAAAATCATGAAGGAAGAAATAGAGGAATACGAGAGAAAGAATAGATCTGCCATCAAACCTACAAGGTTACCCGGAATCGCGAAACCGGAAGAACTGCCGCCAAAAGAAAGGTTTCATAACCCATCTTGGCAAAAGCGGGTAAACGGCAAAGACGCCAAGGGCAAACCAATATACAAAACCGCAGCAGAAAACGCGGAAGCAGCGTTCGCCATCCTAAACAATGATCTGTACTCCAACGGGGAAAAACTCCAAGGGGTGTATGCTTTCTTAGGAAAAGCATTACAGCAGCAACAGCGAGGCCAAGAGCGATCAGGGAGGCTGCATGATAATTTCGCCCTCTGCAAAACAGCTACTTGCGCTGCTGGAGCACCTGGACCGGAAGAACCCGGAGATTCGGATAAAAAAGAGGATCCGAGAAAAGACAAGAAAAACCCCGACAACCGGGACGCAGCGTCTAGAACCGGACCTCATCTCCCGAAAGATGGATATAAACCACGTGATCAGGAAGACAAACACCGGAATGACGGCAAAATAATGCCACCTCCGAGAAACCCAGCTGAGAAAGCTGGAAGATATGATATACCTCACAGACGCGAAAGATCTCGGACACCGCCTAAGGATAAGGAAAGGTACAGGAGCAGAACTCCACCTAATCCCAAGGGGCGTGACAATGGAAGAGATAGAAACAACCCCGGAAAAGCGCATCCGCGCAACAATGGAAAAGAGAGGAGTAGATCCCCCTCTGTCCATTCAGCCGGAAGATATTCTGCACACATTGATAGAGCAGAAAAGGATGATCTATACTTTGGTCCTAAGTGTTTTACTGACAGGATCCGAAGGATAAACCTGCACTCTGGCTTCGCCAAAGTTGGTCCAACCTACCAAAAATATACCGGCAGCACAAACCCGGATACCTGGCTCTCAGACTATTACACAGCCGTCCAGATCAACAATGGGACAGACCTGGAAGCTGTCAAGTTTCTTCCCCTAATGTTGCTAGACGGAGCCAGAGATTGGATCAATGGTTTACCATCAAGAACTGTCGACAGTTGGGATGATATGGCTAGGGTATTCACTCAGCATTTTCGGGGAACATACAAGCGCCCTAATAGCATCAACCAGCTGAACCGTTGCACCCAATTTGAGGATGAACCATACGTGGATTTCATCTCCAGATGGACTGCAATGAAGAATAGTTGTTCTGGAGTAACTGACGTACAAGCAATGCATGCTTTCGTCAATGGCCTGAAACCCGGACTCGTACCGTTCATGGTTGGTTCTAAAAAGCACAAAGATCTCGGATCTATGCTTACAACCGCTAATGAGCACGCTGCAGCCGAAGATGATATCAGAGCAAGATGAGGCAATATTGAGTCACTAATACTCGCCAAGAAAACTCCTCGTTCTGACAAAAAAGGAACCCCAGAGTCAACGACAAAGCCCAAGGAGGCCTTTGGAGGAGAAAAAGGGAATAAGTGGAAAGGTCGCAGCCCAGATCCAATCAATTACACCCCCGACGAGTGGGAGAGAATTAAGTCGGAACCCTGCGTCCACCACTCGCAATTTGGGAAGCCCACCCACACAAATGCGCAATGCCGGCTAAACAAGCATATGAAAGGCAATGCAGGATCCGGAAATAAAGGGAAGGGTTCCAAAAGGAAACCCGCCAAACAAAAGCCAGAAGCTGACAAAGAAGACAGTGAATCGGACACTGATGACAAAATCCAGGAACAACAACGAAAGGGCGAACCTAAATTTCCGAGAGTTGATGGAGAAGCAATGCTAACTTTCTTAGCAACCCCGTCAGCAAAGGTGGCCAAAAGAACACTTCGGGAGATAAACGCAGTTATCCCTGCGACCCCGAAATTCTTGAAGTACTCCAACACACCAATAATCTGGGATCAGTCTGATCATCCCGGAAATATCCCTGAACCCGGCACACAAGCTCTTGTTGTAAGCCCTATTGTTCAAAACACTAGGCTAAGAAGAGTGCTGATGGATGGAGGATCCAACATCAATATAATGTACCTGGATACACTGAAGCACTTGAAGATCTCCGAGTCCCAGCTCAACTACAGCAATATACGCTTCCATGGCATTGTTCCTGGCAGACAAGCACGATCCTTAGGAGAAATTTCCCTAGATGTCACCTTCGGAGATAAAGATCACTTCCGGCAGGAAAAAGTATCCTTCGAAGTAGTGCCGTTCGAAAGCGTGTATCACGCAATACTCGGACGTCCGGCTTTCGCCAAATTCATGGCAAGATCGTGTTATATCTACAACAAGCTGAAGATGCCAGGACCCAAAGGAGGAGTAATCACCATTGCCGGTGATTTCAAGCTGGCTAACGAGTTGGAGAAACAAAACGCCCTTTGCGCTCAGAGAGTTATAGCAAAGGAAGAACTGAAGGAATTAGCCAAGGAGGTATCGCCGAAAGAAATGCCGGCAGGAAAAGAAACTCGGAAGCCAACAGACAGCTTCAAGGCGTCCGAGAACACAAGACAAGTAATCCTAGATCCCAAAGATCCGACAAAATTTGTCGTCGTAGGGACTGGGATGACCGACAAATAGGAAGGCGAGCTCATCAAGTTCCTCCGTGAGAACTGGGATATTTTTGCCTGGTGTCCAGCTGACATGCCAGGCGTACCCAGGGAACTTGCTGAGCACCAACTCAAGGTTATTCTTGGATCAAAACCCGTCAAACAAGGTCTCCGTCGATTTGACGGAAGAAGACGGAAGGCTATTGGCAAGGAAATTATCCGGCTTTTAGCAGCGGATTTCATCAAGGAAGTAATCCATACTGACTGGTCCGCAAATCCGGTATTAGTGCCGAAGAAAGACACCACTGCTCTTAGAATGTGTATAGATTACACAGGATTGAACAAGTTGTGTCCGAAAGATAGGTTCGCATTACCGCGAATCGATCAAATAATAGATGCCACCGCAGGCTCCGAGCTTTTATGCTTTTTGGATGCATACTCCGGGTACCACCAAATACGCATGAAAAAGGAAGATCAATTCAAGACTTCTTTTATAACCCCGTATGGGACGTACTATTACGTAACCATGCCTTTTGGCCTGAAGAACGCAGGTGCAACCTACCAGCATTGCATGCAACGCTGTTTGCATAGTCAGATTGGCAGAAACGTCCATGTTTATGTGGACGATATCGCCGTCGTAACCAAGGAAAAAGATACACTCCTTGAGGATCTGCGAGAAACCTTCGAGAATTTACGCACTTACAAGATGAAGTTGAATCCATCTAAGTGCGTATTCGGGGTTCCCTCAGGAAAACTTTTGGGTTTCATTGTTTCCCACAGAGGAATAGAAGTTAACCCGGAAAAGATCAAGGCAATCTTGAACATCTCAAAACCTACATGTGTAAAAGATGTCCAAAGATTGACGGGTTTCGCTGCAGCCGTCAGCAGATTTATTAGTCGGCTGGGGGATAAAGCCTTACCACTCTACAAGTTGCTGAAGAAATCCGACAAGTTCGAATGGACAGAAGAGGCCGATGCAGCGTTGGCCCAGTTGAAGGAAACCTTGATGAAGGCTCCCATCTTGGCATCTCCAAAAGACGAAGAACCCATGTTATTATACCTTACGGCTACAAATCGGGTTATTAGTGCGGTAATCGTTGTGGAACGGACAAAGGAAGAGCAAAGCATACCAGATCAACATCCGGTATATTACATAAGCGAAGTTTTTTCCGAATCCAAACAAAGGTACCCACACTACCAGAAACTGGCATATGGCGTATTTTTTGCATCCAGAAAGCTGCGCCATTACTTCCAAGGGCATTCCATAACAGTGGTATGTAAAGCACCACTAGGGGATATTATAAACAATGCGGAGGCAACCGGCCGAGTAGCTAAATGGGGTATCGAGCTGGCAGCCTTCGACATTAAGTACCAGCCAAGGACGGCAATAAAATCCCTAGTTTTGGCAGATTTTGTCGCCGACTGGACAGAAGCAATGGAAAAAACACCGATGCAAGAATCCGAGTACTGGATCATGCACTTTGACGGATCCAAGATGAAGGAAGGAGCTGGGGCTGGCGTAGTCCTAAAATCTCCCAAGGGAGACACAATGGAGTACGTATTGCAAATACACTTCAACGCCAGTAATAACGTAGCAGAATACGAAGCTTTGCTTCATGGCTTGCATATTGCAAAAGAAATAGGGGTAAAACGCATCTTGTGCTATGGAGACTCAGATTTGGTACAGCATCAGCTCAACCAAACCTGGGACGCGAAAAGCCCTATAATGGCCGAATATCGGAGGACGGTGGATGAGTTCGCCATCTGTTTCTTCGGGTTCGAAGTCCTTCACATAAAAAGGGAGGAAAATTGGAATGCGGATGCGTTAGCCCGCATGGGATCAGAGAGAGTCAAAACTTTACCACCAGGGGTATTCGTCCAGCACTTGCATGAACCGTCCATAAAAGGTGGAGACGTTGATTACCCTCTGGCATCTGAAACAATCGAGGTCATGCTCATTAAACCGGATTGGACAATTCCATATTTAAACTTCTTAGTCAATCAGAAGTACCCGGAAGGAGCAGACGAAGTCTTGCAAAGGCAAATACAGCGTCGATGCAAAGGATACGTGGTGATCAACGACCACTTGTATAAACGCAGTACTTCCGGAATCTTTCAACGGTGTATTTCACCAGAAGAAGGAAGAGAAATACTGGAACAAATCCATGCCGGCGATTGCGGACATCATGCTCAATCAAAAAGCATAGTCAAAAAAGCATTCCGGGCGGGGTTTTTCTGGCTAACAGCCAAGTCAGACGCCGAGCGCATAGTGAATACGTGTGAAGGATGTCAATATTACGCCAAGCAGACCAATTTGCCGGCCCAAGCACTTAAAACTATCCCCATCACATGGCCGTTTGCGGTCTGGGGGCTAGATATGATGGGACCGTTCAAAACTGCAAGAGGTGGACTTACACATCTACTCGTAGCGGTAGATAAGTATACAAAATGGGTGGAGGCTAAACCCATCAAAAAGCTGGATGGCGCAACCGCCAGAAATTTCATTATTGACTTAGTAATGAGGTATGGCGTCCCACATAGAATAATAACTGATAACGGGACAAATTTCTCCATTGGAGAGTTGGCAAAATACTGCCAACAAACGGGAATCCGCTTAGATCTTGCATCTGTAGCACACCCGCAATCTAATGGACAGGTTGAAAGAATGAATAGTTCAATCCTGCAAGGAATACGCCCAAGACTCGAATCTCCTCTCCATAGAGCAGCTGGAGCGTGGGTAGAAGAGCTACCTTCCGTGTTGTGGAGTATTTGAACGACGCCAAATAGGTCAACTGGGCAAACCCCGTTTTTCCTAGTTTATGGTGCGGAAGCTATTCTTCCAACGGACATGATCCATGATAGCCCAAGAGTGCAGGGTTTTGACGACTCAGATGCCGAAGAAGCACGACAGGATGCCGTCGATCTCTTAGAAGAGGAACGAGAACTTGTGCTTCAAAGGTCCGCCATCTACCAACAAGGTTTACGACGTTATCACAGTCGGAAAATCAGGCATCGTTCTTTTAAAGAAGGTGACTTAGTGCTGAGATTGGTGCAGCAAAGAAAGCACAAATTGACCCCAGTATGGGAAGGACCATTCGTCATCAGTAAAGCCATGAAGAATGGATCATACTATCTTGTCGACATTCGAGATACGGAGGACGATCCCGAGAAGCCGAATCGCAAAAGAAAGAGAAAAATAGATGATGAACTAGGAGAGATAAAGAGGCCTTGGAGTATCCAGCAATTACGTCCCTTCTATACTTAGTTCAATTTCTATGTAAACATCTTTGAGACCATGAAATAAAGTTGTCGGAATTCATATTCATTATAAGTACAAAATATTTCCGCCTCATCTATTTCCCAATGATCTTACAAATACTCAATGTTAACCCGAATTGTGCCTGCGTGCTCGGTGTTTAAAAGATGAATGATTCGGCCTGTTAAAGGTTAAAGGAAACTCGGATTGTGCCTGCGTGCCCAAGTTTCAAAACAGTTCTTTGCTTTCTCTAAGTTTTATCTGATTGTGTATATGTTGGGTTACTGAAACTAGTCAGTAAAAATGCTTTTAGCATGATCCATGTTTCCGAGTTTCAAAACTGCTTGGTTCGTCCCCAGTTACTCGGCATGACGATTCATAGTGCTAGTTGAGCAATTTTTTAGCACTAGAGCAGTTAAAACACATTTGCCAGATTACTTAGAAGATAAAGGAACAGTCAAACCCGAATAAACTTTGCAAGAAACTTGAAATTGCAAAAGGCGGAGTTCTTGTTTCGACAAACGATATAGAAGCATTACAATATGAATTCCATTGTAAAAATGCTCTTATACACATCCATCATTCGGGTCAAGTATATTCCCTCAAGCATCCGAGTCTTCATCACTGCTATCATTCTCGGGGGCTGCGGGCACTTCTTCTTCCGGATAAGTAATGGAAATGTTAACCATAGAGGCAATCTTGGAAGCGTGCCCTTTAACTTCATCAAAAATCGCATTTTGTTGCGCTTCTGTATATTCTTGAGGGATACTGGATGCTACGCGCCAAGATTTAGCATTAGGGTAATGTAGACGCATAAGGCCAAGTGCCATGCGTGCACCACCTCGTGCGGCAGAGCGAAGGATGGATTCTTTCGACTCTGCTACCTCTGTGATGGCACCCGGAAGTCGGTATACTTCCGAAAATCGTACAGTACTTGTGGGAAGGAATTTATTAATCAGCTGCATTCCTGCATTCCTGATTGAATTCCACACTTCCCCAAAGGCCCGGATCTTTTCAGTCCGAGAAATTCCTGGAAAATTTCCTGCTTTTTTGACAAAAGCAAAGGTTACATGAAAAGATACAAGAAATAAGACATGAAGACATTGGTAAAAAAGAAGTTAACTTACCAAGAACCTTGTCAATTTCATCGCCTTCTTTCATGCGCGGGAGTAGCATACTTTCCAAATCATTGATAACAGATTTATCTTCCGCTGCCTGTAAAGAAGCCTTGGATTGAGCAATCCCAAGGGCCAGATTACTGGCTTCTAGGTCTTCTTGAACTTTCAGAAGTTCCTTTCGGAGGTTTGAGTTTTCCTCACGAAGTCGAGAAACATGGACAACGTTTTCTGCTAATTTGTTGGCTTTGTTTAAAGCAGCTGGAGGGCAATAAATACTTTGAGTTTACAAAACAATTCAGCAAGCATTCTCCAGAGAAAACAAATGGCACAAAATAAAATACCAGTGGCTTTGGATAGTTGCCGCTGAGATGACGCTAGTTCGTTGCTTTTCGACTCAATAACAGATTGAAGGGTCTTTACTTCTCTGCTCTTGAGACTAAGCTTCTTAAAAACTTCCAAGTTAATGGCGTCTGCGGAATGCTAAAACATGGAAATGAAAGCCAGATGCTTAAGTTCGAACAGGCATACGAAGAAACATTAAGAAGAATTCATATTTTCAACTTAATGCTTGGGGGCTAGAAGTATATTACCTGGCTCATTTCTCGCAAGTCGGTCAAAACCTCGTTGAATTCTTTGGCATATTCCGCGAAGAGAATCCCAACGTGATGAAGGCCATCGTGTATAACCTGACGAGGTGAAAATGCGATATCATTGCGAACAACTAATCCATTTTGTGGCCAAGGGCGAATCAGAGGCGCAGGAGCAAAGAATTTCTTTGCTTCTGGACGAATATATCCGAGTTCGTCGAATGGTTCTTCTTTTATCCGGATATCGTCCAGATTGGGAATAGATTCCTCTTTGATAGCTGATTGCCTTTTGCGCTTCCGATTGTTGTGAAACTCGGCATGTAATTTGTTGAGCTCAGCGTCGGAAGCAAGATCATTTTCTCCAAGTTCATCAAACTAGGAAGGAGTTAACAATATGTTAAAAAGCAGAGAGAGAAGATAATCTGAGGAAAAACTCGGAAACAAGGAAAGATAAATACCTTAGGGACCAGATTTTCCACGTGATAGATCGCCATATTTTCCTCAACCTGACCACTGACGGCGACCAGTTGGTGAAGTCGTCCTATAAAATCCTTTTTGGTAAAGGCCTTAACTGTTCCTCTCATGCTATCTTCTGGCCCTTGGTATTCGCAAAGAAGTCGGGAACAAAAATAGAGAGGTTGGATACGGCGTCCGAACCAGCACAAAACGGTATCCTTCCCAACCAAAGAAGGTTGAGAGGAAGAAAGTTTGGCGATGCACCGCTTTATCTTCATCAGGTTTTCTGGCAAATTTTCTACTATTACGGCTGTCCAACTCTCGCGAGGAGTAGCGGCAGAATTGACAAAGGGAGGAACCCCGGTTGCCCTGCCTGGGAATGGAATGTCCTGATGATAAAAGTAAGAACCTAGCCAAGATTGGTCAGGTTCCGGCATTTTTATTTTTGGATACCATTCCTCCCTAAATTTTCGGAGGGTGAAAGATATGGTCCCGCAAATAGGCGAAATGCCATTTGTGATGTTATGCTTTACCTCAAAACAATATTGCCAGAAACCTAGGTCAGGTGTTATCCCGAGATATCCTTCGAAAAGGGCTTGGAAACTGGCTAAGTAGAGGATGGAATTCAGAGAAATATTGTGTGGTTGAACGCCATAAAAGTTAAGGACGTCTAGAAAAAGGCGGAAGGGGGAAAACCCATACCTCTCGCGATATGAGAGGTAAGGATGACGCGTTCTCCGACTTTTGGCTTGGGCTCGGGTTCATCTTTCGAGATCCGCCATTTGCCCTTGACTATGGATCCCTCCTTTGACATCCGACGAAGAAGAATGAGAGAAGTATTACTCGGACTCCAATTTCCGACAATTTCTGTTTCGTTGTTGGATCCGGTAGCAAAGCGCTCGTCACCGCGGGAATGGATCTTGACCCTCGCCGTCGTTGGGACGGACGGCGGGGGTGCTGCGGAGCTCGATCCCGCAACGTCCGCGGCGGCGGAGGTGTTTTCTCCACCCGCCGCGGAGACCGTGGTCTTCTCCGGCACGTCGCCGATGAGCTTGGGCGACCCCGGCTGCGGATCCAGATCGCTGATCAGCTCGTTGATGGCGGCGCGGGTCGGCGATGACGGCGAGGAGGCCATCTTGTGGCGGTGCGTTTCGGTGTGCTTGGATGCTGTGAGCGCCTGGGACAAGTGCTTTGCTCTCGAGCTCGCGTTCGCAGCAATGGCGTAGGCAGTGGGGGAGTGAGGAAAGTTTCCGATGAGGACGAGGATGGCTATTTATAGCCGGAAAGCCGTTTAGATACGTGCCAACGGCTCTTTTGACCGTTGGATGTTCGACGCGTGTCGCTCGCCGGAAAATCCGGGAAATGAAACGACGGGGGAATGATGGCTATCTCCTCGTTTCTCGTGAGAATCTGTCAGAGATACGTTGCAGGGTTTCCCGCGTGAAACCAAGCGTCGCTTGCGTCAGCATGATTAAAGCGCTGACGTCATAAGTTCCTTTACCGCGAAGGATCGCGAAAAGAAAAGCCGGATTTTCAGAGTTCCGAGTTTTATGTTACCATCTCCTTCAAAAGGAAAGTAGAAAGAATCAAGACTGCTGAATCAAGATTTCCCGGACAAATGTATTTGACGAAAGACGGAGAATCAGAGTTTTTGATCCTTCCTGGGGGCTACTGTCGGATATATACTGAATAGGGGTATAGAAGATGGTAGACAAAGAGTTGGACTACCAGGGTGGCCTACAGGTAATGGGCTTAGGTCCATTTGGCGGCCCAGTAGTCCGACGCGCAGAAGCTGGATTCTAGAAGAACCCGGATCACGGCCCGCGTGATCTGGCTTGGAGGAGAAGACGGATTCCTTGCTTTCCAAGTTACAAGTTAAACGTAGTCTTCTAGGTTTCTTATTCTGTAAGCCCTAGTCCGGCTATTATATAAAGCTGGACGGGAGATAGATTAAACACAAGTTCTAAGTTCAAGCTCTACGCAACTCGCCGAGAAGCTCATCCTCGCCGAGTAGCTAGATCTACACCCTCACATTGTAACCCTGTTAAACGGGCTTTAGTCCCAATTAGTGAGAAGTGCAGGAGTAGGTACGCCGTACTGTCGCGACGTACCGAACCTGGGTAAAATCCCGTGTTCTGTGTTACTACGCTATCCCGTTACCCCACGTCTCTACCGTAGTCTCATGGCACCCCCGTCTATGAAAACTACTACGATGTCTCGACACCTGCATATTTCACCTTTCTGGATTTGTTTCTCCTAGCTCTTTTCATTTAACCTGATCATTTTCCCCATAAACTTAGTGAACCTAATAACCTGGGCAATTTCATGCATTGAACAAACATTAGATCAAATGGTTATGTTGTCATATGATTACCAAAACGGACGATGATCTTTCATTCTCCCCCTTTTTGGTAATTGATGACAACATAACTATTTGCATGATTATAAACATCATATGAACGGAGCTCCCCCTAAAGATATGCTCCTTTCATATTGAGGTCATCTAAGGCATGATAAATAAGAATGATATGATAATGATAGCACATAACACACACAACACATAAATAATATCAAACGAGGTTCACACGAACATAATATAACGAGGTCCACAATAGGTACGACAAATGTAAACAGACGAAGTTCCAAATAGTTCAACTACGAAGCCAAACTCCCTCAAGGAAAAGAAAGATGCAAATCGAGAAAGCTTGAGGGAGGAACCCATGCAAATGCCCGTTCCTAATATATATCTCTCTCCCCCTTTGGCATCAAGATACCAAAAGAGGGAGATAAAGACGCTAACGACCCAAAGATCACTCGTCCGAGGCATCCGAATCCGAAGGGGGGGCACGGCGGTGAGAGCTAGTAGCTTCTTCTCCTTCTTCCTCGGACCATTCAATGAGCTTGCCCTTGGAGTCCTTTGCTTGCCACACATCCCAATCTGTGATGCTATCAAGAACCGGGGATTCAATGGAGAGACCCTCTTCACGTAGACGTTCACGAGATGGTTGAGCCTTTTTGCGGTCCTTGAGTTCCCGATCATAATGTGCTTCCCATTGATGTTGCTCAATCTTTTTGTTCAAGCAAAACACTTTCTTGAGAGCCCGTGCCATCCATTTGAAGGCATTGCTAGAGGGAGGAGGTTGAGATGGACCCTCGGCTTCTTCCTCATCCACAATGATGCGAGGCCTAGCCTTGTGCTTGCGGACAGCGGGAGTGGGATGCACAACGGGTTCGGTGTGATCCTTCATGAGAAGCCTCTTCTCCGTGTGAGAGATCCAATGAGCATCATCAAGAGGGTCATTTGGGAACTTCTTGTTCCACACATCAAGGATGATCTTCATGATAAATGGCCCAAAACAAGCATTCTTCCTGTTGGCAATGGGATACCATAACTCATTCCAAATATAATCCAACACATCAAGCTTGTGTGGAGGCTCATCCATCCGGTGTTGATGAGTAAGGAGCATAAGGTTCTTCAGGAAGCCTTGAATCTCATCCACATTGCCCGCCTTTGGGTTGATGGTCTCGCGATAGATGCGCAACATGATGTCATAGGTGGGATAGAGGCCCTTCACAAACCCAACGGCATATTTCTTCCAATGATAGAGAGGAGTAAGTCCATCCTTGGCAAGTGAGGAGGTGTTAATGATATGAACACGGAACCATCCGTTTGCAAACTCTTCTCCCTCGGCAAATGGACCAAAATCTGGGTAGCCACCAAGAATGACACCAACGTCTTTCCATGTGATGTCAAGCTGCTTATCTTTAGTCATCCAAATCATGTTACGCTCGGTCTCATTGGAGAGATGGACCGTGGCAAGAAACTGACAAACAAGCTCTTCATCGAAATCTTGTTGAAGAGTAATGATGGGACCAAGACCAAACTTGTTAATAATCTCAAGAGCCTCTCCAAAGTACTTGTGATTCGTTTCCATGTGTCCAATACTAATTGCGTGTTGAGGGACGACATTTTCCTTTGACTTCCTCATCAATATCTCATTGAAAATCTGCCCTTGGAAGACGGTGTGAAAACGAGGACCCTTACCCCGGAATTGGGGCATCAAACGATCACGGGCAATCACATATGGGTTAGCACCCCTTTCCTTCAAGAACAGAGCCTCGGACATCTTGGAGGCGGTTGGTGTGGTGTTCTTTCTTGGCAAGGTCTTCTCGGGAGCCGGGAAGCGCTTACGCTTGCCTTGAGAGCTGTCAAGTTCGGCTTCGATCTCATCCACGGGTTGAGGCTTGCGGCGGCCGGTGGTCTTGTACCGTTGCCCTTTTCCCTTCGAACCGGAAGCATCTAAGATAGAAAGCAAGAAGAGCATGAAGAACGAGTAAAGCTCGAGACGATAAAGCACGCACAAACCAAGAAACCAAGATATTCATGGTGTTAGAGTTGAATAATCTAGGGTTAGGGCAAACGAATCTCCCCTACCATCACAACGATTCAAGCCTAACATGCATTTTCTAGGTTGCTAGGGTTTGTACTAGGGAAATTCCACTCCTAATACACCAAATCCACAAAGATAGAAGGCTAGAACATGAGCTCCTATGCATCTCATCCATCAACTAGATGAGAGAGAGAGAAAGAACGTACCGGCTGCATCCATGGTGAAAAAGGTAGGAGGGAAGGTTCCCGGGGCGTCCCGAGGCAAGGAGAAGGTCTCCCCGCGGTGGAGCACCCGAATCCGGCGGCGGAGAGCTTGGGGGCGGCGGCGGTTTGTGAGGAAGAAGATGGGGGCGGGTGGGGGAAAATGAGATTGGATCTCACTTACCCCCGCGCGCCCACAACTTATCCTCAGGAAATTTCCGCCGGCGGAGCCTCCGGTGGATTCACCGGAGCCTCCGCTCCCTGTCCCAAAACCTTAGGTTTTGTCCCGCTGAGCCACAGGGACCCAGCGGAGCCTCCGGTGGAGTTCCGGTGGACAGGCCCAGCGGAGCCTCCGGTGGTTTCACCGGAGGTTCCGCCCAATCGAATTTTGGCACGCCAAGATTGGAAAATCACAAGCAATACTATGGAAACGAGGTTTTGGGCAAGTGGGGCTTGGGTTGGAAGAACGCCACTGTTATACGAGAGACATTACTCGATGGGGTCCGCAAAAAGCAACAAAAACATGGAAGACCGAACCCGTACGAGTTGTCAAGACGGAGATATGATAAACGTGAAAAGATCCAAAACACACAATGGTCGATGGCCGAGGCCACCATGTTTGAGTGTGTAACTTGGCACCGCGAAGATATATCTTGGGTCCAAAATTACTACTCACATTTAAGCGCAATAAGTCACAAATGACTAGATATGCAATGATGATTTATTTTTCGCATAATAGGAGGAGCGCATATTGATGAGTTGAGTAGTGCTCCCCCTATGTCCATGCCTACATCTAAGCCTAATAGCATGCATAATGAGGGTAGATATGCAAGGTTTCAAGTGAAGTTGGAGGAATCTATGACATTTAGTTCATTCCTCAAAGCTCGAAATCTTGGTTCATCAAGGGCCTTCGTGAAGATATCGGCAAGTTGATCCGTTGTGGAGACATATGAGAGATCAATATCACCTCTCTCAACATGATCCCGAATGAAATGATGACGGATCTCAATGTGCTTCGTCTTGGAATGAAGAACCGGGTTGTAGGCGAACTTGATAGCACTCTCATTATCACAAAGAAGAGGCACCTTGTCAAAATGAATACCATAATCCTTCAAGGTTTGCCTCATCCATAGAAATTGGGCACAACAACTTGCCGCGGAGATATACTCGGCCTCGGTGGTAGAGAGAGCAATGCAATTTTGCTTCTTAGAAGACCAACACACCAAGGAGCGGCCAAGGAATTGACAACCCCCGGATGTGGACTTCCTATCCGTCTTCTCTCCCGCATAATCCGCATCCGAGTATCCAATGAGCTGAAAGCTTGAACCCTTGGGGTACTAAAGACCGAAGTTTGGGGTATGAACTAGATATCGAAAGATTCTTTTCACAGCTTCCAAATGACTTTGCCTTGGGGAGGCTTGAAACCTTGCACATTTACCTACGCTATACATGATATCGGGTCTAGATGCACAAAGGTAGAGCAAAGAACCAATCATGGAGCGGTATACCTTTTGGTCTACCTCTTTACCGTCGGGGTCGGGTTTCAAGTCGGTGGTTGTGGACATAGGAGTCTTCATAGGTTTGGCATCATTCATATTAAACCTCTTGAGCATGTCTTGAGTGTATTTGGCTTGTTTGATAAAGTTCCTTCATAATATTGATTGACCTCAAAGCCAAGAAAGAACTCCAACTCTCCCATCATAGACATCTCAAACCTATCGGTCATAAGCTTGCAAAACTCCTCATTGAACAAGGTGTTAGTAGACCCAAAAATGATGTCATCCACATAGAGTTGGCATATGAACAAGTCACCTCCAACCGTCTTGGTAAAGAGGGTGGGATCGATTAAACCAACATTAAACTTACGATCTACTAGAAACTCTTTAAGGTGCTCATACCACGCACGTGGAGCTTGTTTAAGTCCATAGAGCGCCTTATCAAGTTTATAGACATGATCGGGGTGGTTGGGATCCTCGAAACCCGGAGGTTGCTTGACATATACTAACTCATTAATGGGACCATTAAGAAAAGCACTTTTGACATCCATTTGTTGTAACTTGAAGTTATGATGAGATGCATAGGCAAGTAAGATACGAATGGATTCAAGGCGAGCTACGGGGGAAAAGGTTTCACCGAAATCGATACCTTCGACTTGAGAAAAACCTTGGGCCACCAATCTTGCCTTGTTGCGAATGACAATGCCATCTTTGTCTTGATTGTTCTTGAACACCCATTTGGTGCCAATGACATTTTTGCAATCCTTGGGTCTTGGCACTAATTTCCACACCTTGTTGCGCTCAAAGTTATTGAGTTCATGATGCATGGCTTCAAGCCAATCTTGATCTTTGAGAGCTTCATATACCTTCTTGGGTTCAATGAAGGAGACAAAAGCATGAGCCTTGCTAAAATCCGCCAATTGCCTTCTAGTGACCACTCTTCCACGAACTTGTCCAAGAATCATGTCCTCCGTATGACCCGCTCGTTCAAGATTCTCTAGCCTTCTCTTTGCTCTTCGAGCTAGTATCTCCTCTAAAGATTCCTTGGATATTGATTGAGAATCACCTTCTTCATCGGAGACATGTCCATCTTCATTTCGTCCTTGATCAAAGATGGGTGACGAATCACCACTAGGTTGAGCATTCTCAACAATAATAGAATCTTGATCATGATTTAGATGTGTTGCTTGGCCTTGTTCATTAGCTTGGCCTTGATTGTTAGCTTGAGGGCTTGGTGCATCTTGTTGGATAGCTTGATCATCAATGGGTGTAGTCAATGGCTCCACTTGAGTGGGGCATAGTCCTTCTCCCTCCGTCATCCTGTGTCCCTCAATGGGGATTATTTCACCAATCCCCATTCTTCTTATGACGATGGGAGGAATTGCATCTCCTACAACACCATGATCTATACGCCCCCCTTGGGAGCCGTTGTCCTCATCAAACACTACGTCTATAGCTTCTTCAACTTGCCCGGTGGACTTGTTGTAGACTCTATAGGCGTGAGCATTCGTGGCATAGCCAACAAAGATACCCTCATAAGATCTAGTCTCAAATTTTGACAACCGTTTTCCTTTCTTGCGAATGAAGCACTTGCAACCGAAGACCTTGAAATAAGATACATCCGGTTTCTTGCCCGTGAGAATCTCATAGGGAGTCTTGTTCAAGATCTTGCGAAGATAGAGCCGATTGGTAGCATGACAAGCGGTGGAGACGGCTTCGGCCCAAAAGTTATAAGGAGAAGAGAACTCCGCAATCATAGTCCTAGCCGCATCCATCAAAGTCCGGTTCTTTCTCTCCGCAACACCATTTTGTTGAGGGGTATAGGGAGTGGAATATTGATGAGCAATGCCTTCTTCACTAAGAAAACCCTCAACGGTGTAGTTCTTGAACTCCGAGCCATTATCACTCCGAATGGCCAAGATGGTAGCATTGTGTTGGCGCTCCACTAGAGTGATGAACTCGATGACCCTATTTTGAGTCTCACTTTTCCTCTTGAAGAAATATACCCAACAATATCGTGAATAATCATCCACAATCACCAAGCAATACTTCTTTCCACCGAGGCTATCATAAGATAGTGGGCCAAAGAGATCTAAGTGAATGAGCTCGAGAATTCTTGTGGTGGAGATGGTTGTCTTGGTTGGGTGTTGTTCTCCATGTTGCTTCCCAAAGGTACAAGAGCTACACACACGATCTTTAGCAAACTTAGCTTTGGTTAGTCCTAGAACATGATTGCCACTTTGGAGGTCATGTAACATTCTCATATTGGTGTGGGCTAGTCGGCGATGCCAAAGCCATCCCACATCAACTTTAGCCATTAGGCATGTCGCGGCACACGTGTCTTCTTTAGAGAAGTCCACTACATACATGCCGTTCTCGACAAACCCAACAAAGGCTACTTTAAGAGAAGTCTCCCAAGTGACAATCACACTCTCTTTATTAAAGAACGAGGTAAAACCACAATTTGCAAGTTGAAGAACGGACATCAAGTTATAACCAAGGGACTCAACAAGGAGAACATTCTCAATTGATAAATCATTTGAGATAGCTACCTTGCCTCGTCCCAATACCTTAAGCTCGGACTTGTCACCAATTGTAACGCAATTGAGATGTGGTATAGGAGGTTCAATATTACTTATTGCGTCATGGCTTCCGGTCATGTGTTGGGATGCACCACTATCCACTGTCCATCTATGTGCTCCGGAAGCGTTTCCCTACAAGAGATCAATTTCTTGATTTAGGTACCCATCCTTCAATGGGTCCTCTTTTGTTAGTCACAAGGGTCTTAGGAACCCAAATAGTCCAATGATAATCATCACCATAAGAAGTACCAACGTATTTAGCATAAACATGTCCATCTCTAGATTTCATAAGAACATAAGATGGGTTATATTTTCCGGCAAAATCATTATGAGTGATGCTCCCCCTAGAGGTATCACCACTCATAACGGCGTTGGTCTCCTTTTCTTTGGGCACCTCACCCTCTTTCACAAAGATAACATTATTGGAGGGGGAGGTGACACTCTTGGATGTCTTCTTTGACTTGGAAACAAAACCAAGTCCCTCTTTTCCTTTCTTGGCACCTTGAGAGCTTATTGCATCATTGAGAATCCTTTCCTTTCCTACAATGTTAGTTGTAGAAGAAGGGGTAGGCACAATAACAATGCTATTTGATGAAGATGCAACATGCTTATTAGATTGTTGAGCTAGAAGCTTGATTCGAGACTTAGCAAGTTTGTCATGGATTTCTTTAAGAGATTTAAACTCCTTTTTTAGTTTGTCATGCTCCTCGTCATGTTTTTCGTGAGCTATTCCTAGCTTCAACTCTTCCTCTTCAAATTCTTTAAGTAAAACAAGAGATTTGGCATGTTCTTTCTTAAGCTTGGCAAGAGATTTTTCGTTATCTTTTCTAAGCTTAGAAACACTAATAGCATAAGTCTCTTGTAGACTTGATAGTTTCTCTTCAAGAGAAGCTCTCATGGATCTCTCCTTTTCGAGAGCCTTGACGAGTTCGTCATCATGATTCTCATGGCTACCGCCATGGTTCTCCAAGGTTGCGATGATCTCCTCCTTCTCATCAATGAGAGAGTTGGCGTCATCAAGTTGCCTTAGGAGTGTTTTCACTTTTTCTTTAGTCTCACCTTCAAGACTACACAACCAAGATCCTAGGTTCTTGGCCTCCTCATTATCAACAATGTTTTCAACACAATTCAATAATGAGGGAGAGCTAGTGATAGTAGACTTGGAGGTGGAAGATATTACCGCAGTGGCTTTTGCCATGAGACATGTAGGTCGGATTGATGCCTTCTCATTGGGAGATTCGAATAGAGATACCGATGAAGAGGAAGTCGTAGCTATGGCAACGTGGGCGACACCTACGACTTCATCTTCTCCTTCATCTCCGGAGTAGTATGTCTCCAATGTTGGGCCCTCTTGAACATATAGAGCCCTTGGGACTCTTCTAGCGAGGTTCTTGTTTTGTGGAGACTTGTTCTTGTCCTTGCGAACAAGCTTCCCTTCATTCTCTTCCCGTGGCTCAAAAGGACACTCCTTGACGAAGTGGTTTGCACTTCCA
Organism: Alopecurus myosuroides; assembly: GCA_028641055.1. Classification (NCBI taxonomy): domain Eukaryota; kingdom Viridiplantae; phylum Streptophyta; class Magnoliopsida; order Poales; family Poaceae; genus Alopecurus; species Alopecurus myosuroides. Next base: position 368,912,510 of record CM054061.1, read on the forward strand.
CAATTGTAACAAGTCCTTGGCCGCTCCCCTTTCTTCCTAAAGGTCTTGTTCCTTGAGGGTCTAGGAGCACCGGCCTTGTGAGCCTCCCATCTCTTCCAATACCCTTGCATGGCAAGAGCAATACATTTGTGGGCACCCTTGTATGTATCCTCATAGTCCTCATCATCATCATCATCATCATCATCATCCACTTCTTCTATCTTGGCCATGGCCTTAGATTTTAAGGCAAGGTTAGGAGACTTCCCATGGCCTCTTGAGCGAGCAAGAGCATCATCCGCGCTCTTGTGAGACAAAGATATGGCTATGAACTCACTAAGAACACCAATGGATTTGAGTGAGTTGTAGTCGGATCTTGTTCGAATGCTAGTGGAGAGATTCTTCTCAAAAAAGGAGTTATGGCCTTGACTATTTTTCTCTTGATCCACTCATCGGAGATTTCCTTCTTTCCAAAATCCCTTAATTGATTGCCAAGGGTGACCACTCTTCTATATAGCTCCTCGGGACTCTCATCTTCATGCGTGACAAAGTTCTCGGACTTGTCAAGAGCAACATCGTATTTTGATGATTGGATGCTTGCATTGCCTTGGAACAAGGAGTCAAGCTTATCCCAAGCTTCCTTGGCGGTCTTGATACCGCGAATGTGTTCAAGATGTTCTCTTAAGAGGGCCTTTTGGATAGTCACAAGAGCGGTCTTGTTGAGTTGAAATTCCACATCCTCTCTTGGAGTCAAGTTGTTCGGATCGTGAGGGTGAAATCCATACAGAATGCTTCTCCACAATGCGGTGCAAGATCCTGAAATATGAGACTCCATATCGAACTTCCAAGAAGAAAATTCGTTAGTGTTAAGCATGGGAGGAACTCCAACATTAACCATGTGTGGCATAGTGGCAATAGGGTGGATAGAGTCGTAATTGGAAGGTGGTGGAACTTTAGATTGAGACCCCGAACCGTTAGCCGATTGAGACGTGGAGCCCTCGGAGCTCACACCACCCTTAGCCTTTTTATCGGCTTTTGCTTTGGCTTTCGCCTTAGCTAAAGCGATGTTAGCTTCCATCTCGTCGATATCCGGAATGGAATCTTCGTCCGAGCTAACATCGTCGGTAGTGAGAGGTGGTTCCGTGGACTCCTTGGTTTTCCCCATCAGTTCCTCCATTATCTTCTTCATGCTAGACATATCCGAGGTAACACTAGAGCTAACCTTAGATAGTTCGGTTTGGAGAATTCCAACCGTATCTTGTAGGTTAGATATAGTGTCGGCCATTTTAGATATTTCCGCACTAGAACTTCCGGGGGCATTTTCATCGACCATTGTACTCTTGGGCGGTTAAGCCCTTAGTAAGAGCCGAGGCTCTGATACCAATTGAAAGTGCACTATGGTCAACTAGAGGGGGGGGGGGTGAATAGGTTGACTACCAATTTTTCTTTTCTTTTCCTTTTAGTGGGGCTTAGCAAGATAAAGTAAAGTTCTCTAAATGTGCAACTAGGTGAGCAACCTATGTGAACAAAACGATATGCGCAACGGAAGTAAAGCGTAAGGTAGTAAAGCAAACAACAAGTGTAAACAAGGAGACAAGGATATGATTCACCGTAGTTCCTTCTCAAAGAGAAGTACGTCTACGTTGGAGAGGTGGGGAGCCACCTAGGCGCTCCTCAATAGCACGGTTGTGCACACCTTGTTCTCCTTGAGCTTCTCCGGTGAGGGAGATGCTCGTTTCCACTATGAGGTCGACTTGAAGGCGTTGACCAAACCCTTACAAGGACTTGAGGTCACTCCACAAGATGGATGGAGGCTCTCAAGCAATCCGTAGCTTCTTGCAACAAGGTGGAAACTACAAGCACGAGATCTACTAAGGTTTCTAGGCCTCAGGTAGGATTCTAGATCTACTTGGTTGTGGTGGATGGATTTGAGATTCCTTTGGTGGAAGTGTGGATCTAGTTCTCCTCTAGCTCTCCACCAAGTTTGGGAGTGTTTGGGTGGACGGAGTGGGAGATCTAGGTGGTTGAAGCTTTCATTAATGGCTAGGAGAGAGAAATGGGAAAAGCTTAGCATTTATGAGGTAGGGGAAGGGGTATTTATACCCCTTGCATTTAAGTGACTGTTTGCAGTCCAGGGCACCGGAGGCTCCGGTGGATTTCACCGGAGGCTCCGGTGGTCCGCACCGGAGGTTCCGCTGGTCTTCATCTTGCTCCACAGTTGCGCCGTGCAGCAGCTAGTTTGCGCTGGAGCGGAGGCTCCGGTGGAACCTGCGGAGGTTCCGGCCACCGGAGGCTCACCGGAGGCTCCGGTGGAACATCCGCTCTGCCCCAACAGAGAGGCAGTTAAGCGGATAATCCACCGGACCCCCCACCGGAGCCCAGCTACCCTAGGAAAGAGGAGCCACCGGAGGTCCACCGGAGGTTCCGGTGGAACTTCCGCTCTGCACCAACAGAAGGGCATTTAGGCTGAGGTTCCACCGGAACCCCACCGGATCCCTTCTTGTGTGCAGCGCGTGTGGTAGAGGGAGGCGGAGCCTCCGGTGGAACTAGCGGAGGTTCCGCCCACCGGAACACCACCGGAGGTTCCGCTCCCCCGCTCCAGAGAGGGGTTTTAGCGGAACTTCCACCGGACCCCCACCGGATCCTTGGCTGAGCCTCCGGTGGAAACACCGGAGCCGCCGCCCCTGCATATTTCACCTTTCTGGATTTGTTTCTCCTAGCTCTTTTCATTTAACCTGATCATTTACCCCATAAACTTAGTGAACCTAATAACCTAGGCAATTTCATGCATTGAACAAACATTAGATCAAATGGTTATGTTGTCATATGATTACCAAAACGGACGATGATCTTTCAACTGTTGCGCTGGAGAATGGTGAGTAGTCGATGGCATTGCCGTCAGATTTCGACGCCACCTAGAATTCATGGCTAGCATATAATCAGCAAAAATAATTATTTCACGAGATATTCGCAAGCTCGTTAAGCACATGTAGTTACCAGGGCGTCAGAGTTGTTGTCCCACAAAATGTTGCCCGTGGATTTGATGTCACTATGGATTATCCTTGGATGGCCTGCAACAATTTTCTTCTAGGAGACTCTTCTTTATAACACACATCCACATAGAATCTAGACAACAAAACATATATTACATCATCATCATCAAACAGCCAGTTCCGCTCTCTCATGGTTTTGGTTACCGGTCGGGAAATCCGGTAACCGCTCGGTAACCGGAGATCCCGACCACCCCCGGGAAATGCTCGTCCTGGTCAAAAAAATCCCAATTTTTTTGAAAGTTTTGAATTTTAACAAAACCCCTCAGTAAAAGGTTTTATTGGGAATCAATTTTTTTGAATTTTCAAATTTTGGTTTTGAAATTCGTCCGGTAACCGGTCGGGATTTTCCGGTAACGGCGGTAACCGGCAATCCCGACCCCCCTCGGGAAATTTTTCCTATCGGCAACCAAAACCTCAACGATCAGGCCGCTCATGCCCATCATCAACAACCACCACAACCCCACTCCCTACAGATGAACATTGAGACCGATCCTTTTGGGTCCCTGAAGCTAAACCAGACACGTCCGCCCTGCCGCCACTAGCCACCTCGCTGCTCCCCGAGGGGCGGTCAGCCTCGCTGCTCGCCCAGATGCCGTTGAGTGCACTGAGGTTAAGGTTGGGGAACACGCAGCGGCACCGCGGGCACTTCACGTTCAGCTGCAGCCACTGATCGATGCACGCCAGGTGGAAGTTGTGCGCGCAGGGCAGGGCGGCTTTTAGCATGAACCGAGGGAGCTCCTGGATAAGAGGCTCCACAGCTTCCCTCTGTTGATCAAATACAATACTTGTCAGAATTGGAAGCACTTCTTCCCTCTGATGCTGCCAAAGTATTTTTTTTTCAGAAACACGGTACAAATCGCAAGCGCTCATATACACGCGCATACACTCACCCCTAAGAACGCACACACGCACACCCTACCCCTATGAGCACATCCGAGAGACCGAGCCGGCGGGTCTTGAGATTGACGAAGTCACCACCAATGCTGCCAAAGTATGTATGTATATATATTGGAACTCTTTACCTGGGCGGTTGTTAGGTAGAGGCACGCGGACCATGTCAACCAATACCTGCACACACATGGACATTACATTAACATTAGGGTGCCATATACCTTCTTATTCTTAGAAATGGGCATAGCTATTTTTAGTAACACAGAATCCGTGCGCTCAAACAAAATATGTAAAATCCTGGGCGATTGCATTGCCCATAACTGAACTGAGCACAAGACCACGGGAAAGAGATCACTTCCTACAGGTGCAACCAGACATTGCAGTACATGCCAGGAAGGAAACGGACAGAGACATTACCCCGTGTTCGGATATTGGAATCCCCTGCTGAGCCCTCAGCCGGAGTGCGTGCCTTCGGTTCAGCCACTTCCACAGAAAATAAAAAGATCATGTGTGAGCTTACACATACTCATAACAGTAAGTTTAGCCCAGCACAATCGGTTTGTCTTACACAAAATAATAGCAACACTCGATAATATTTTTTTTTTTGGGTGCGAACCTCGTCAGAGGGCGGGGAGCTCCCGCATTGCATTATAGAAGAAGAGATTGGTCCAGTTGATAGGGAAACCGGACCTAAAAACCATACAACATGTGGTTAATTTATGGGAAACCTGCAAAAACCACACCACACACTCGATAAATTCATCATGTTTTCGTTCACTGGGTGATCCAAAGAAGCAGGCTTGAACAAACAAATGTCAAACTCCACACATTGACTGATTGACCACAAGTTTAATACGTCCAGTTCAAACAGCAGCTATAAGCCAATGCAACTGCAGTCAGCTAATAACACAAGCAGGCTAGCCTGAATAATATTGTCTGTGAAGAGCAAAATGTTACATCGATTAACATGATGTTTATTTTTTTGCAATAATAGTAATCATGGATAAAAAAGTATAAGTTAATAATAGCTGGATCCCATGCAAGAATCAAAATTTTCCACTTTGACAGATTTTACAGCAATACCTTTCCAACAGCCACAAACGCAATACAGGTGAGCCCACAGTAACTGAAGAGCAGCCATATGACGAAGCCCCATTTCTCTCCTTCCTCTGGCAACTGTATGTGAAGCGACCGAGCGAGTCAATCTGCATTGTCATTGAGTAGTTCCCCAGATGTCGGATAGCAAGATATCCATCCACGATAAAGAACTTACACAGCTCCTGGCACTATTAAACCACACTGTTCCTATCACGGTCCAAACCCACAGAAACGGGTAAAGAAGAAGTACAAGAACAGACAGAACAACTACCTCTGTTGCCATCCAAGATCCCTGCAATATGCCAAAAGAAATAAAAAATCATTGATGTACACAAAATTCTAGAAGTTAACCCTGATTCTTTCAGGAAAGAGATACGAGTGCTAGATCTTAAAAGACTGATATAAGACTCACAAACAAACGCAGAGTAGAATCTTTTGTTGTAGAAAAATGTTTGTGTAAAAGACTATATGTGTTGAAATAAATGATTATGTCATGTTTTTTTGCACATTGTTACTATTGTCTGGTCTAAAAATTAATTTCCATAAGAGTGAGATTTTTTGTTTTGGAAAGGTTAGTGATCATTTGGATGATTACCGTAATATCTTTGGATGTGAGGTTGGTAATCTTCCATTTCGATACCTTGGTATCCCGATACACTATAGAAGACTTCTTAATAGGGAATGGAAAATAGTTGAGGATCGTTTTGAGCAAAAGTTGAGCTCTTGGATTGGTAAATTGTTATCTATGGGGATAGACTTGTGTTGGTCAATTCGGTTCTAACAAGTTTACCCATGTTTCTTTTTTCCTTCTTTGAAGTTCTTGTTGGGGTACGGAAAAGAATTGACTTCTATAGGTCTCGCTTTTTTTTGGCAGAGTGATAACATTAAAAAGAAATATCGTTTAACAAAGTGGAATATTGTTTGTCGTCCAAAAGATCAAGGAGGTTTAGGTATTGAGGTTCTAGATGTTAAGAATAGGTGTCTTTTAAGTAAATGGTTGTTTAAACTATTAACTGAGGATGGGGTTTGGCATGAACTTCTTACTAATAAATATTATGGTGGAAAAACTCTAGCTGAATTGGAGGCTAAACCCACTGATTCTCCATTTTGGAAAGGAATTATGGGGGTTAAAAATGAGTTCTTCAAACGAGTGAAGTTCAACTTGGGTAATGGTGAGGGGATTCGGTTTTGGGAGGATTGCTGGTTAGGGAACGTGTCTCTCGCGAATCAGTACCCTTCTCTATACTCAATTGTGAGTAATAAGCATGTTCTAGTCTCCCAGGTGCTTGGTCAATCGCCACCTAATATTCTTTTTCGCCGAAATCTCGTTGGAGATAGATGGGAACGATGGTTGCATCTAATAGAAAGACTAATGGATGTAAATTTATTGGATGCTCAGGATCATTGTAGTTGGACTCTTACCCAGTCAGGGGTATTTTCAGTTAAATCATTTTATGCAGATTTGATGAATGAGGATGCTAGATTCCTACGAAAATATTTGTGGAAGTTAAAGGTGCCCCTTAAGATTAAGATATTTATGTGGTTTCTATCTAGGAATGAATTGCTGACTAAAGATAATTTAGCTAGAAGGAATTGGGTGGGTTGTCAAAATTGTGTGTTCTGTGGAGAACCAGAGACAGCTCATCATCTTTTTATCTCTTGTGATTTTGTTAAAAAAATTTGGAGGTTGGTGCATTTCACTTTTAGTATTTCATCACCTAATAATATCACATCTATGTTTGGGAATTGGTTAAGTGGCATAGATATTCCCACGAAAGCTCTAATACGCATTGGTGTATGTGCTTTACTTTGGACTTTATGGAATCATAGGAATGGAATTAGTTTTAACAATGAGAAAGCTTGGAATTTTTTGCAGGTGATTCATCAGGCCAATTATTGGATGCATCTTTGGTCCCATCTCCTTCCAGAGGGCGATCGTGTTCGTTTGGATGGTGGATGCACTCGGCTGATGGCGGTCGTTCAGGCTATCTTCAGCAAGGGTGGCTGGTTGCATAATAGGCGTCTTTGCTAGTTTCGGCCTCGTGTTGTCAGGGATTAAGTCTATTATTCGTCTTTGTATCTCGCTGTTTTAGCCTTGTGAGCTGTTGAGACTCTTATGGTTTTGGATGGTATATGTCTTGAATGATTATTGATTAATAAAAGCCGTATGCATCAACCTGATGCAGAGGCTGGGTTTCCCCTTTCAAAAAAAAAAAAATCCAAGAACTCTACTACATAATGTAACTCTAATCATATTATCATGCACTCCTGGACCAGGCTCTGTTTCAAAATATGTCATATATTTGTGTCACGCTATGCTCTTGGGGGATTTACGACAGTAACTAGGCCAACAAAAAAAGACAGTGCCCAAATACACAACGCTTCTATCTTTGTACATGATAAAGGTAAGTTCTGTACCGTGGGCTCCTCCAAAGCTGGCAGGCTATTCAGAGGGCAACGACCATGCATGGGCATGCCAATATACCAAGAACCTTGCTGGGAGGGTTAGTAAAACAACACAAGTCACAACACAGAAAATTTGGGCAGGTTTAGGCTGGCATGTTGTTCTGGTGTTTGGGGTGGTACTGATTTCTTGTAGAGTGCTCTTTCATGTTTGAAAATAATGTGTGAAAATTGACAGCGATAATTGGGAGATTCAGAATACATGCTTTGCGTTATTCTTCCTACACATAACAGAACATCCAATGCAGTCGTGTTCATAAAGGGTGCGTTTGGTAGCCTGGAGATTCTCGGGCCAGGCTGGAGAGCTACGAAGACGGTTGCATGTTTGTTTGCATGCGACCAAAAATGTGGCCCGCATGATACTTAAAGCATGCCTGAGCCAGGCCCGCTAGGAACGGCCTAATTGGCCGTTTCCATGGAGCCAGGCCACGCAGGGCCAAAATTAGTGCTAGCCATGCAACCGGTTATGTGATTTTGCTTTAGCTTTGCTCTAGCTAATCCTAATTAGGTAGTCTCTTTTAATCAACTCATATTAGCTCGAATCAAAATAAACTCTACACGATGGCCTAGTTCCGCGAATGACGGTGGCGACGATGGCTCACGGCCGGCACTCAGACGCACGGTGGCGTCTCCCAGCGTCCAACTCCCCAGGCTGCCGTGGCCCTGTCCTCGACACTGCTGCCTTCGACAGCGGTTTCCCGCGAGGCGACCTTCTGGACGTGGCTCCTAGCGGCGCAGTCGACCAAGACGCTCTCGCAGGCTGATGGCTCATTGTAATGCAAACGGTTTTGGGGTGGGAACCGGCTCAACCCTCTAGGGGTGGCCTATCACATATATATAATAGCTGAGATACAATGTTACAATACATGTACACATATACGGAAACTATACAGTCTAACACCCTCCCTCAATCTTAGCCACTTCCTAAAGAATCTAGAAGAGTAAGATTGCGCCTACAAGCCTCAAACTGTGGTAGAGGTAATGGCTTAGTGAAGATGTCCGCATGTTGATCCTTAGAAGAGATGAACCTGATCTGTAGTTGTTTCCGAGAGACACGTTCCCGTACAAAGTGATAGTCAACTTCAATGTGTTTAGTTCGGGCATGGAATACCTGATTTGCAGAAAGGTATGTAGCACCTATGTTATCACACCAAAGAATAGGAGACTGCGATTGGGATATACCCAATTCCTAAAGCAAAGACTGTAACCAGATAATCTCGGCACTAGCATTAGCCACAGCCTTATACTCAGCTTCAGTACTGCTACGTGATACAGTAGCCTGTTTCCGAGCACTCCAGGCGATCAAATTAGAGCCAAAGAATACAACATAGCCCCCCGTGGATCGCCTGTCATCCAAACTGCCAGCCCAGTCTGCATCAGAATATGCTGCGAGAACCACAGAGGGATTCGGTCGAATATGAAGCCCATGAGACACGGTGAGTCGTATATAACGCAGTATGCGCTTGACAGCGGACCAATGAGTGTCGCGAGGCGCCTGTAAATACTGACAAACCTTGTTGACAGCATAGGAAATATCTGGTCTCGTGATCGTCAAGTACTGGAGACCACCAACAATACTCCTATAGTCCGTCGCATCCACAGAGGATAGAAGTGTACCATGAACAGTAGTAATCTTGTCAGTGGTAGACATACGTGTAGTACTCGGGTTACACTTAAGCATCCCAGCATGCTGCAACAAATCCAAGGAATACTTCTTTTGCGTCATAACAAGAGCATCGTTACAAGAAGCAACCTCGACACCAAGAAAGTAGTGGAGCTTCCCGAGATCTTTGACAGCAAAATCAGCACCAAGAGCAAGAACAAGAGCAGCAAAAGCTGACGAGGAGGAACTGACCAGAATAATATCATCCACATAGACCAGCAAGTACATAGTTACCTTAGGTTTTTGTAGAAGAAATAATGAGGAGTCAGCAGTGGATGGTGCAAAACCATGAGCACGAAGCGCTGTGGCAAGACGGGCATGCCAGGCACGGGGAGCTTGCTTCAAGCCATAGAGTGCTTTGGTGAGGCGACATACATAATCAGGACGATCAGGATCAGAACAACCAGGAGGTTGGCGCATATAAACCTCCTCCTCTAGAACGCCATGAAGGAACGCGTTCTGCACATCAAGCTGACGAAGAGACCATCCTCGAGTGACTGCAATAGAGAGAAGAAGCCTGATGGTGGTAGGCTTAACCACAGGACTGAAGGTGTCTTCGTAGTCAAGACCATAGCGTTGTCGAAATCCACGGGAAACAAGACGCGCTTTATAGCGCTCAATAGACCCATCAGAATGCTTCTTGACCTTGACGACCCATTTAGAATAAATAACGTTGACTCGCGGTGGCGGAGGAAGAAGGGTCCATGTCTCATTGCGAAGAATAGCTTGATACTCCTGCTCCATGGCCGCTCTCCAATGAGGGATGCTCATAGCATCCTGATACGTGCGCGGCTCGGAGGATGGATCCGAAATAGCCGCGTTCATACAGGCAGCATACCAAGCAACTGTACCGTCAGTGAAGTTCCTCGGGCGAGAAATGCCACTGTGACTGCGCATATGTGGGCGACGAGCAACAGGAACCGTGGCAGTCGGGGGTGCAACCAACGAGGGACTGGGCGACGATGACGGAGAGGGCGACGGCGACGGAGAAGGCCCATCCGGCAACGGCAAAGGCCCAGTCGGCGACGGACTGGGCGACGGAGAGCTGGGCGATGCACTAGGCGTGGCAGCTAGCGGGCTGCTCGGCGACGGCCCAGTCGGCGACGGACTGGGCGACGGGGAGCGGGGCGACGCCGCGGGCCGTGGGCTGCTCGGCGAGGGAGACAACCCAGTACAGGAGGGCGATGACGGCGTGGAAGGCCGGGCGCGCGATGACGGCGTGGCAGGCTGGGCGCGGGACGAAGCGTCGCGGGCGCCTCGGCCTGGCGTGCATGGGAACGCGGACCAAGGCCATGCAGGGGCGCTGCATGATCGACGTGCTCAGCGGGCGGCGTCGACGAGGGAGGCTCCAGGACCTCCAATAATTCCAACCGAGCCCCACGTCCAGTGCCTTCACCATGGTTAGGCAATAATACAGGAGAGTATGCAACATCATCAAATTGGTCAGAGGCAATAGAGGATGAATACATGGATGGTGGTTCAGCGGGAGACACCGGAAGATTGGCAAATGGAAAAACATGCTCATCAAATACGACATCCTGAGATATGTAGACACGATTTGTGGGAACATGAAGACATTTATAACCTTTATGAAGGGAACTATAGCCAAGAAAAACACACTTTTTGGACCTAAATTCCAACTTGCGTTTGTTGTATGGGCGTAGGTGCGGCCAAGAAGCACATCCAAACACTTTGAAGAAGGTGTAATCAGGTTGTTCATTAAGAAGAAGTTCAATAGGAGTCTTCATGCTTAATACACGAGTGGGAGTGCGATTGATAAGAAAACATGCAGTGGTAAAAGCATCACTCCAAAAAAGGAAAGGAACCGATGCATGGGCCAAAAGGGTAAGATCAGTTTCGACAATATGACGATGCTTACGTTCTACAGAACCATTTTGCTGATGTGTATGTGGACATGCTAAACTGTGAGCGGTCCCAAGCGACTGGAAAAAGGAGTTGAGGTTGCGATACTCACCCCCCAATCCGACTGAACATGAACAATTTTATGCTTGAGAAAGCGTTCAACATGTTCTTGAAACTGAACAAAGATATCAAACACATTAGATTTACGCTTAATAAGATAAAGCCAAGTAAAACGAATGTAAGCATCAACCAAACTGATATAATAATTATGACCACTAACAGAAGTCTGAGCGGGACCCCATACATCTGAAAACACAAGTTCTAAAGGATGTTTCACCTCTCGACTAGACTCGGAAAAAGGAAGTTGATGACTCTTCCCCTGCTGACAAGCATCACACACTGCTACATCTTTATTACTAGATATGCTAGGAAGCTCATAACGACGCAAAAACATGACGAACAATAGGTGTGGCAGGATGACCGAGGCGAGCATGCCACTGTGACGACGAGACGCGAACTCCACTAAAAACACGAGAGACGCCAGGATGCTCCAGACGATAGAGGCCCTGGCACGGACGCCCACTAAGAAGTGTGTCCCTCGTGTCCCGATCCTTAATAAAAAGATCAAAAGGGTGAAATTCACAAAACACGTTATTGTCATGAGTGAGTTTAGGTACTGAAAGGAGATTACGCGTCATAGATGGTACTCGAAGAATATTGCGAAGATGAAGGATCCTATTTGCATGACTAGTGAGGAGAGATGCATGACCAATATGAGATATGTGCATACCTGCTCCATTAGCGGTGTGGACCTTGTCGGAGCCATGATAGGCTTCATGGGTGCACTAGTAGAAAAATGCCTTTCTGTGGCGCACCATTTTGGCATTCTGTGGCGCACCTAGGGGCCAGAGGGGTGCGCCACAGAATACACGCCATAATTTTTTTTCTGTGGCGCACCTCAGCCGTGCGCCACAGAAATGTCAATTCTGTGGCGCACCTCAGCCGTGCGCCACAGAAATTTGCAATTCTGTGGCGCACCAAGGGGGGGTGCGCCACAGATTTTTTTTTTGAATTTCAAAAAAAAAGGCGGCCAGATCTGGCCGCGGGAATTTTTCGAAAATTCGAAATTTCGCCGGATTTCGTCGAATGCTCGCCGGAGTTGGTGGATGGAGGATGGGGGTCACCGGAGTTGGTGGGGAGGAGAAAGAGAAGCTCGCCGGAGGTGGTGGTGGTGGTGGTGGAGGAGGAGGAGAGGTGGTGGTGGTGGAGGAGGAGGAGGAGGAGGAGGAGGAGAGGTGGTGGTGGAGGAGGAGAAGAAGGAGGAGGAGAGTTGGTGGTGGAGGAGGAGGAGGAGGAGCTCTCCGGAGGTGGTGGTGGTGGTGGTGGTGGTGGAGGAGGGGTGGTGGTGGAGGAGGAGGAGTGGTGGTGGTGGTGGTGGAGGAGGAGGAGGAGGAGGAGGAGTGGTGGTGGTGGAGGAGGAGAGGTGGAGTAGTAGGTGGAGGAGAGGAGAGAAGAGAAGTGGAGAGGTAGAAGATGAGAAGTGGAGAAGAAGTGGAGGGGAGAAGGGAAGAAGAGGAGAGTAGGAAGGTAGAAGAGGAGAGGAGGAGGCAGGATTTCGAATCCTGCCTCCACAATTCTGTGGCGCACCAAATGAAGGGGTGCGCCACAATTTTTTTTATTTTTATATTTTCTAGTCAAAATCTTAAAACGGCCATAACTTTTGTTCCTTCTGGTTTCTTTTTTCTCTAGTTTTTTTAATATCTTGATCATTTTTTTTCGACATCGTATGCAAAAGTTATGCCCATTTTACTTTTTTTTAACGAACTTTTGCTCAGAAAGTCGAAATACATATTTCAAAATTTGATAAAAAAGTAGACATTAAACTCTCCGTGCATCTATAAGGGATTTATTTTTTGATGCTTTTTAGATCGCAAACTCTTCCGTCAAAAACTAGAAAAGGCGTTCCGGGGGGGGGGGGGGGTGGAGTTGGTGCGTGTGGACAGAATTTTTTCGGATGGGAATTCGGTGGCGCACGTTACAGTGGTGCGCCACAGAAATGTCATATTTCTGTGGCGCACTAACCACCATGCGCCACAGAATAGAAGTGTGGCAATCATGGTGTGGGCCCCCAACTTATTTCTGTGGCGCACCCCTATCCGGTGCGCCACAGAATTCCTGTTTTCTGTGGTGCACCACGGTCCCGTGCGCCACAGAATGCCTCTTTTCTGTGGCGCATGCCCACCCGTGCGCCACAAAAATATATTTCTGTGGCGCACCAAGAAGCCATGTGTCGCACCCTGGTTTCTAGAGGATACTCATCGCACGAACTGGATAGCAGGTGCTTGGATTATGGGGCATACCTGCTCCCACGTCCCAGCTTCCTGGTAGGCCTGCGCTTATGCGCGACAACACAAGCCCTGCTATTCCATCGTCGATGTAAACTATCCACTAGAGATCAAAGGCACTTCCGTCGACGTACTTCAAACCATACACACATGGTACGTCAACGGCGTTTAACAAGTGATATCACAACAGATCTCTACGACACAAAAGATTGAAATAAGTTGCAAATGGCTCTCATTAGAGCAGAGATAGCAAATACAATCATTCAGAGGGCACATGCCCCAACAATACATCATTACAATACAGCGGAAGCATTCAACATGTCTGAGTACAGACAAGAACCAAATAGGCCTAAGAGGCCGGAAACGAACAGACGGAGCCCATCCACGAAGTCTCGGATCCTGCCCGGGTCCGCTATCTACTCGTCAGCAGTCTCGTCATACTCCACGTAGTTGCCACCATGAAGATCCTCGGAAATGTCGTCTGCGTAAACCACAGCCCCAAAGGGGTCAGTACATAAACGTACTGGCAAGCAAGACTCACAATTCACCAAAGTGTAACCCGTCAACACCAAGCACAGATGCCTTGGGTTCAACGGAGGAAAGGGGATATAAAAGATGCTGCAACTGGCTGCGCTAACCAACTACAGAGATTCTACCACTTCCGGCTAACAGAAAGGAGATAAGATCGAGGATTGTAACCAACTGAAAGATAACTTCAAACAAACCCATCCTGGATCTCGCCCCTTATCCAAAGAAGCAATCCGAGGATAACTCACACAGTTGCATTAAAGGTGAATCAAGTTATTGTGTCATCAACCTATTACTAGTCAAGTTATTAATCATTGGGTGTAACATGCTTGATCATTATGTTTAAGTTGTCCTGAGTACTTGTTAGCCAGTACTTTCACCAAGTAATCCATAACCGCGGAAAACACGGCTTCTCGAGAAGATTATCCCTGCAGGGTTGCACCAATTTGGCCGTACACTCATGAATAACCCGCCAGATGGAAAGGCCCTTCCACCAAGCGGGGTACTCAACACAACCAACCATTCCTCGCATCAAGCCCAAAGCACCTTGGGCGCACGGCTAATCGAGCCCAGAAGAAAATGGACCCTCATAGCACTCTAAGAACGTGTCCCCCTATATGCCGACTACGAAAGTTCCACCCTGGCCTGGGCTCGCAAAAACATGATGCGGCAAATGGAAAACACGAACTAAATGAGGCGATTTGGACGAGATGCGAATCAGGTCAAGTTGAGGGGGGCGCCCATACTCGCTTCCCAAATGCGGGTAGTGCGCTCATCATGGATCAGTAGACAAGACCCTTTTCCTATTAGGGTCGACACTAGCAGGCCTCAAAACCTCTCATGGGCCTCCTGCCGGTGCCTTATCATCAAATTTATTATTAACAGTAACATTAGCATGATTGATTGATTAAACATCGAGCCCCCAGAACATAATGAAATAGTAACTGAGAGTAACGGGTAACAGACTCGAGCAAAACAACCTAAGCATGCTAGTAAGACACGGGCTCAGGCAATGGTTATAGGTGTGGAGGTGGGGCAATATCAGGGTTAAAGGATACATGTGATAGGTTCGCAACAGAAACAACTACTACTAAGGCTAGCAGAAAAGAACAACGGAAAGTATCGGTAACCAATGTTGAAAGGAACACAGTGGTTCATGTGAGTGATAACTTGCCTGCAAAACCCAGTAGCCTGGTACTGAGCTAACTCCTTAGAAGGGGTGTCGTAAGGATCGTTGGTCTCAACGTCGCCGTTTATCCGATAAGAAGCAAACAGACAATGCAGAAAAGGTAGACAATCAATACATGGCATAGGTGCACAAACATGGGATGATGCATGTCATGTTAATAGATGCATCAAAGTATCCTACTTGACAAGTAACACAATTTAATTGGATCCATATGCAATGTGAATTGCATATGGATGCAAATGGTTTAGGTTGAAGCAATGATCTACATTTGATTAACAAGTGTAAGTAGTTAAACATGATGCATGCATGATGATAACAAGGAGTAAACAAGTTAGATGCAATTGGAAAAGGAGTAAAACAAGTGTGGGATTTTTATTTGTTATGTTAGGAATTTTGGTTCCTTATTGATGTCACACAAGTAATTGTTGTTTTCAACAAGTTAAAGTGTTCAAAACAAATAACAAAGTTGATATTTGAAAAGGTTATCAAATTTTAGTTGGTTTACATGTTTCACATTTTAAAATTGGACTTTGGATTAATTAATTATGAATTAAACAATAATAAACAATTTTTAATTGCATTAAACAAGAATTAAATGGTTTAGGCAATTTTAATTATTCAAAACATGAAACAAATTTTATATTTGGAAAGAGGGTTTAATTTTGCATGGAAAACATATTTCATTTGTGGAAATTGGATTTAAAATGAGCAAGTTATTATTTTGGCAATTTTGAATACAATAATTAAGAAACAGTTGTTTTCAGCAATTTAAAATATTCAAAACAGCAAACAAAATTTATATTTGGAAAGTACATGAAAAGTTGATTGGAAAACATATTTGGTTTGTGAAATTTGGAATTTTTATGAGCAAGTTATGAATTTTGCAAATTTAAGTGAATTTGACAAGTTTTCAAATTTTGCACCAATTTAAAATATTCAAAACAGTAAACAAATTTTATATTTGGATAGAACATTTAATTTGGTATTGAAAACATATAAAAAATGTTGAAATTGGAGTGGGGATGAATTTTTTATGCATTTTACAAATCTGGGGTGCAATCTGCCACTTTTAAGTAACTAGGGACTTAGAAATAAATTATTGCAGGGTCTAGATTAGATACCAGGGGCCTATTGGTTATTTCTAGGAAGTTTCTGGCTCAAAACAATGGTGAAAAAAAAGGTTTGGTTTTATGGGTGCAGGGGGGAATCGAACCCTGCACCTCTGATGTGCGTTTTGGCTCTGCTAACCAGATGGTCTACTCGATGTGTGTTGACAGAGAAGGGCTCGGGGGGTTAAGTGGTGGGTTTTCGCGCAGTTTTCTGAACAAAAAACTGAATCGTGGCAGGTTGCATCTCGACAGAACCATGGCCGGAGGTGGCTGCTGCTCTCGCCGGAGGGGGCGCCGGCGTGGTGGGGGCAAGGGAGAGGGAGGAGAGTGAGCGGGAGGAGAGAGGCGATGGGGGGCGGCCTCACCTGGGTGTCTCGATCGGACAGGAAAGGAGGAGGCCGAGGCGGACAGGTCGCAGAGGCAGTGGCAACGCCGGCGACAAACGCTTCACGGCGGCGCCGCCTCGGTCCTTCTCCCGCCTCCGCGCCTACAGAGAAATTGGAGCTGGGAGATCCACGGTTCCATTCCCATGCCTTGGAAGCGGGGCCCTCGACCACGGCGGCCACCCCAGGAGCTCCAAGAATCGGCCATGAATTGGGTTCAGAGGGAGAGTGTTTTACAGAGAGAGGATGAAGGTGGAGTCGAGATGAGAACGACGGCGGTGAGGGAAAGCTAGGGTTTAGGGTTTGAGGGGCAGAGGGGAAGGTGGAGCTTTATGGAGGGGGAGGCAGGGTACGGCTGCACATCCAGAGGGGAAGGAGGCGATCGTGTGGCTGTTTCGGTGATCGTACAGCGAGGAAGAAGACAAACGAGGAAGAGGGGGGGTACTGGGCCAGAGGGGAGTTGGGCTTGGGGGAAAGTTGGGCCCTTCTCCTTCTCTCTTTTGCTGTTTGTTTTATTGTTTTTATTTTTTGTAGAAAACCAAATTTGGAAGAAAAACATGAGGTTTTGTTCATATAAAAATTAGGAAAAAATTAGGATAAATTTCTTAATTGAAATGCAACCACTTGGTAGCTTGTGTTTTTCAAAAAGTTAAACATTTGCATTGCTGTTTGGAAATCAAACCAATTTAGATGAAATTGCAATATTAATTAATATTGGTAAAACAAAGCATTTTCCATAGGGTTTTCCCCTAGGGTTTTTAAAGTGATTTAAGAATACAAATGTGTGTTGAGATTCATGGATTCAAAAGAGGTACTGATTTTGAGAATTGGTTTGAATTTGGGGTAATTTGATAATTAAATAATTATTGATGAAAACCATGTTTTTATTAGGGTGACCCATATGCAATTTGATTAAATTAGTTGATTAAATTCATAAGTTCAAATTGGTTCTGCTTGATGCCTTTGATTTGAACTTGAAGGTGATTTGGAAATCATTTGTTTGATTAAAACCCACAATTTTAATGAGTGATCAACATGGAATAAAATGAAAGCAATTTGGTTGTTTTTATTTGAACTCTCACTTTGGAAATTGTAACATCACAAGGATGAAACAAAGGGTTTGAAATTTGAGTTGAAATTCAAACAGGAAACAAAGGAAAACGAATGAAAACAGTGGAAAACAAATGGAAAACAAACAAAACAA
Source organism: Alopecurus myosuroides (assembly GCA_028641055.1). Classification (NCBI taxonomy): domain Eukaryota; kingdom Viridiplantae; phylum Streptophyta; class Magnoliopsida; order Poales; family Poaceae; genus Alopecurus; species Alopecurus myosuroides. Next base: position 368,930,275 of record CM054061.1, read on the forward strand.
TTGCAATCAACATGATGCCATGATGCAAAACATAAAATAACAGAGAGCAAAACATTCTAAAGGCTATTTTTCAGACTTGGGATGTTACAAAACGCCCCCCCTTGAAGGAATCGCGCCCCGAGATTCCTACTGAGAAAAGAAAAGGTCCGGAAACTTCTTGGGAAGATCCTCTTGAGCTGTGACACGTGAAACACATCGTGCACAGTGGATAGACGTCAGGGAATTAGCAAACCACCGGAACATTTTCAAATAAAGGGAGAGGTTTTGTATGGAGGGTGTATAGCTGGATAGAATTTGATTCATTTGTTGAATAGACTATCTGTAATAAGGGTGGATCAGAGTTATTGACATCAATGGAACACCAAGGATGACATCAATGTCAGAATCAGCAACATGAGAGTAACGAGGAATATGTGGCCTCTCATTAGAATTGGATTGTTCTTACTTATCTTGGAAGTCAACATTTGAGATCCCGGGGAGTGAACAGAGTTTTGATTGCTTAGTGGAACCAGAATTGGGTTGTATGTTGTGGAAAAGATTGTTGACACAAAGGAATGTGATGCTCCGGTATCAAATAACACTTTAGTTGGACAAGAGTTTACGAGGAAGTTTTGATTAGACGTCGGTAGAAGATTTGAAGTGGAAAACAACAACAAGATTTCAACGGACGAGAAGGATGTTGAGAAGAACAGGATATCAACATCGGGGAAAACGAGAACAAAACTCCTGAGGTACTACGGAAAACCCATCCGGGCTTCTAAAGGATCAATATCTACTGCTTGAGGAATAGAGGATCTGCTTCCGGGGCTTACACGCCTCCGTTCTCAATCATGAGTAGGCAACATGATAAATCACGTCACAACCACCTCCATTCCTATGGTCTAGTAGATATAACCATCCTAGAGAAACCAGAATTCGTGAAATCCTAACTTGAAAGTTTAGATGAGAAGGGAAAACAACGTTGCACTTCCTTACCAGAAAAGGGAGGGAGGGTGGGGAAAGAAGAAAAAGAACAGAATTCCTACTCTCACGTTTCATTTTTCCTATATAGCTACAAAATAGTTTCTAGACTCAACTGCGACCAGTAAAAAGGGATCCTACAGGCAGACAGGCTCTGATACCATTTGTCGCACCCTGACTTCTAGGGGATACTCATCGTACGAACTGGATAGCAGATGCTTGGATTATGGGGCATAACTGCTCCCACGTCCCAGCTTCCTGGTAGGCCTGCGCTTATGCGCGACAACACAAGCCCTGCTATTCCATCGTCGATGTAAACTATCCACTAGAGATCAAAGGCACTTCCGTCGACGTACTTCAAACCATACACACATGGTACGTCAACGGCGTTTAACAAGTCATATCACAACAGATCTCTACGACACAAAAGATTGAAATAAGTTGCAAATGGCTCTCATTAGAGCAGAGATAGCAAATACAGTCATTCAGAGGGCACATGCCCCAACAATACATCATTACAATACAGCGGAAGCACTCAACATGTCTGAGTACAGACAAGAACCAAATAGGCCTAAGAGGCCGGAAACGAACAGACGGAGCCCATCCACGAAGTCTCGGATCCTGCCCGGGTCCGCTATCTACTCGTCAGCAGTCTCGTCATACTCCACGTAGTAGCCACCATGTAGATCCTCGGAAACGTCGTCTGCGTAAACCACAGCCCCAAAGGGGTCAGTACATAAACGTACTGGCAAGCAAGACTCACAGTTCACCAAAGTGTAACCCGTCAACACCAAGCACAGATGCTTGGGTTCAACGGAAGGAAGGGGATATAAAAGATGCTGCAACTGGCTGCGCTAACCAACTACAGAGTTTCTACCACTTCCGGCTAACAGAAAGGGGATAAGATCGAGGATTGTAACCAACTGAAAGATAACTTCAAACAAACCCATCCTGGATCTCGCCCCTTATCCAAAGAAGCAATCCGAGGATAACTCACACAGTTGTAATAATGATGATCAAGTTATTGTGTCATAAGCCTATTACTAGTCAAGTTATTAATCATTGGGTGTAGCATGCTTGATCATTATGTTTGAGTTGTCCTGAGTACTTGTTAGCCAGTACTTTCACCAAGTAATCCATAACCGCGGAAAACACGGCTTCTCGAGAAGATTATCCCTGCAGGGTTGCACCAATTTGGCCGTACACTCATGAATAACCCGCCAGATGGAAAGGCCCTTCCACCAAGCGGGGTACTCAACACAACCAACCATTCCTCGCATCAAGCCCAAAGCACCTTGGGCGCACGGCTAATCGAGCCCAGAAGAAAATGGACCCTCATAGCACTCTAAGAACGTGTCCCCCTATATGCCGACTACGAAAGTTCCACCCTGGCCTGGGCTCGCAAAAACATGATGCGGCAAATGGAAAACACGAACTAAATGAGGCGATTTGGACGAGATGCGAATCAGGTCAAGTTGAGGGGGGCGCCCATACTCGCTTCCCAAATGCGGGTAGTGCGCTCATCATGGATCAGTAGACAAGACCCTTTTCCTATTAGGGTCGACACTAGCAGGCCTCAAAACCTCTCATGGGCCTCCTGCCGGTGCCTTATCATCAAATTTATTATTAACAGTAACATTAGCATGATTGATTGATTAAACATCGAGCCCCCAGAACATAATGAAATAGTAACTGAGAGTAACGGGTAACAGACTCGAGCAAAACAACCTAAGCATGCTAGTAAGACACGGGCTCAGGCAATGGTTATAGGAGTGGAGGTGAGGCAATATCAGGGTTAAAGGATTCATGTGATAGGTTCGCAACAGAAACAACTACTACTAAGGCTAGCAGAAAAGAACAACGGAAAGTATCGGTAACCAATGTTGAAAGGAACACAGTGGTTCATGTGAGTGATAACTTGCCTGCAAAACCCAGTAGCCTGGTACTGAGCTAACTCCTTAGAAGGGGTGTCGTAAGGATCGTTGGTCTCAACGTCGCCGTTTATCCGATAAGAAGCAAACAGACAATGCAGAAAAGGTAGACAATCAATACATGGCATAGGTGCACAAACATGGGATGATGCATGTCATGTTAATAGATGCATCAAAGTATCCTACTTGACAAGTAACACAATTTAATTGGATCCATATGCAATGTGAATTGCATATGGATGCAAATGGTTTAGGTTGAAGCAATGATCTACATTTGATTAACAAGTGTAAGTAGTTAAACATGATGCATGCATGATGATAACAAGGAGTAAACAAGTTAGATGCAATTGGAAAAGGAGTAAAACAAGTGTGGGATTTTTATTTGTTATGTTAGGAATTTTGGTTCCTTATTGATGTCACACAAGTAATTGTTGTTTTCAACAAGTTAAAGTGTTCAAAACAAATAACAAAGTTGATATTTGAAAAGGTTATCAAATTTTAGTTGGTTTACATGTTTCACATTTTAAAATTGGACTTTGGATTAATTAATTATGAATTAAACAATAATAAACAATTTTTAATTGCATTAAACAAGAATTAAATGGTTTAGGCAATTTTAATTATTCAAAACATGAAACAAATTTTATATTTGGAAAGAGGGTTTAATTTTGCATGGAAAACATATTTCATTTGTGGAAATTGGATTTAAAATGAGCAAGTTATTATTTTGGCAATTTTGAATGCAATAATTAAGAAACAGTTGTTTTCAGCAATTTAAAATATTCAAAACAGCAAACAAAATTTATATTTGGAAAGTACATGAAAAGTTGATTGGAAAACATATTTGGTTTGTGAAATTTGGAATTTTTATGAGCAAGTTATGAATTTTGCAAATTTAAGTGAATTTGACAAGTTTTCAAATTTTGCACCAATTTAAAATATTCAAAACAGTAAACAAATTTTATATTTGGATAGAACATTTAATTTGGTATTGAAAACATATAAAAAATGTTGAAATTGGAGTGGGGATGAATTTTTTATGCATTTTACAAATCTGGGGTGCAATCTGCCACTTTTAAGTAACTAGGGACTTAGAAATAAATTATTGCAGGGTCTAGATTAGATACCAGGGGCCTATTGGTTATTTCTAGGAAGTTTCTGGGTCAAAACAATGGTGAAAAAAAAAGGTTTGGTTTTATGGGTGCAGGGGGGAATCGAACCCTGCACCTCTGATGTGCGTTTTGGCTCTGCTAACCAGATGGTCTACTCAATGTGTGTTGACAGAGAAGGGCTCGGGGGGTTAAGTGGTGGGTTTTCGCGCAGTTTTCTGAACAAAAAAAACTGAATCGTGGCAGGTTGCATCTCGACAGAACCATGGCCGGAGGCGGCTGCTGCTCTCGCCGGAGGGGGCGCCGGCGTGGTGGGGGCAAGGGAGAGGGAGGAGAGTGAGCGGGAGGAGAGAGGCGATGGGGGGCGGCCTCACCTGGGTGTCTCGATCGGACAGGAAAGGAGGAGGCCGAGGCGGACAGGTCGCAGAGGCAGTGGCAACGCCGGCGACAAACGCTTCACGGCGGCGCCGCCTCGGTCCTTCTCCCGCCTCCGCGCCTACAGAGAAATTGGAGCTGGGAGATCCACGGTTCCATTCCCATGCCTTGGAAGCGGGGCCCTCGACCACGGCGGCCACCCCAGGAGCTCCAAGAATCGGCCATGAATTGGGTTCAGAGGGAGAGTGTTTTACAGAGAGAGGATGAAGGTGGAGTCGAGATGAGAACGACGGCGGTGAGGGAAAGCTAGGGTTTAGGGTTTGAGGGGCAGAGGGGAAGGTGGAGCTTTATGGAGGGGGAGGCAGGGTACGGCTGCACATCCAGAGGGGAAGGAGGCGATCGTGTGGCTGTTTCGGTGATCGTACAGCGAGGAAGAAGACAAACGAGGAAGAGGGGGGGTACTGGGCCAGAGGGGAGTTGGGCTTGGGGGAAAGTTGGGCCCTTCTCCTTCTCTCTTTTGCTGTTTGTTTTATTGTTTTTATTTTTTGTAGAAAACCAAATTTGGAAGAAAAACATGAGGTTTTGTTCATATAAAAATTAGGAAAAAATTAGGATAAATTTCTTAATTGAAATGCAACCACTTGGTAGCTGTGTTTTTCAAAAAGTTAAACATTTGCATTGCTGTTTGGAAATCAAACCAATTTAGATGAAATTGCAATATTAATTAATATTGGTAAAACAAAGCATTTTCCATAGGGTTTTCCCCTAGGGTTTTTAAAGTGATTTAAGAATACAAATGTGTGTTGAGATTCATGGATTCAAAAGAGGTACTGATTTTGAGAATTGGTTTGAATTTGGGGTAATTTGATAATTAAATAATTATTGATGAAAACCATGTTTTTATTAGGGTGACCCATATGCAATTTGATTAAATTAGTTGATTAAATTCATAAGTTCAAATTGGTTCTGCTTGATGCCTTTGATTTGAACTTGAAGGTGATTTGGAAATCATTTGTTTGATTAAAACCCACAATTTTAATGAGTGATCAACATGGAATAAAATGAAAGCAATTTGGTTGTTTTTATTTGAACTCTCACTTTGGAAATTGTAACATCACAAGGATGAAACAAAGGGTTTGAAATTTGAGTTGAAATTCAAACAGGAAACAAAGGAAAACGAATGAAAACAGTGGAAAACAAATGGAAAACAAACAAAACAATTGCAATCAACATGATGCCATGATGCAAAACATAAAATAACAGAGAGCAAAACATTCTAAAGGCTATTTTTCAGACTTGGGATGTTACACCATGCGCCACAGAATCTGTTCCATAGAAAGGCACTTCTCTACTAGTGGTGTGAAGCTTCCCCATCTCACTCGTCAGGTGCTCCGTTGCCCCAGAATCCATGTACCAATGTGGGTCGATGGAGTACGACTGAGTTTGGCCATGTTGCTTCGGCGGCGGGCGATTAGCCATGGCAACCTGACGCGCGGTGTTCCGCGCATCCTTGCCATCATTGCCGAGGCCGAGGAAACTCTGCTGGAAACGGCGGTGACATTTGGAGGCCCAGTGCCCCTCAATGCCACAAAGCTGGCACACACGCTTACCCCCACCTAGAGGGCTCGATGACGAAGGGGGGGCCGGCGAATGTGGGGCCGAAGGCGGGGCAGAGGGTGCCTTCGATGGTGCACCCGAGGAGGAGCGGCCACCCTTGTAGGCAGCGTTCGCCGAGGGAGACCCACGGCTGCGGTTGGCACGGCGCGCCTCGACGCGCTGCTCGGTGAGAAGAAGGCGAGAATAAATCTCGTGAGCCATCATGGGAGTCGAATTACTCCGCTCGTTGATGATCTCAACCAAGCCATCATACTCCTCATCAAGACCATTGACGATGAAAGAGTTGAACTCGGAGTCGGTGAGGGGCTGGCCAATGGACGCGAGCGTGTCAGCAAGGGCCTTGACCTTGTTGTAGAACTCCGTGGCGGTGGAGTCGTTCTTCTCACAATCACCGAGCTCGTGGCGAAGGGCGCTGGCACGAGCCTGCGACTGCGACGCAAAGGAGCGCTCGAGAGTGGTCCATGCCTCATGTGACGTCTTGGCAAAGACGATGAGCCCGGCGACAGCCGGGGTGAGCGACCCCTGGATGGAGGAGAGGTTCGCCTGGTCCTGTCCCGTCCACACACGGTGCGCGTGGTTATAGACAGGACCGTTCACGCTGTCCACGAGTGCCGGGGGACAGGGAAGGGAGCCGTCGACGTAGCCGAGCAGGTAGTGGCTCCCAAGGAGCGGAAGGACCTGCGTGCGCGAGAAGATGTAGTTGTCCGGCGAGAGCTTGACGGTGATGAGGTTGCCGAAGTGAAACGGCGGAGGTAATGGACCCGTCGAGAAGACAGCCGGAGGCGCGTACGCCATAGGGGCAGAGGCGGGTGGCGGTACCGAGACCTGAGGCGTGGGCGCCATGAGGTGCGGTGGCGGCGGTGCAGAAACCGACGCCGAGAGCCCGGGTATCCATGCCGGCGACGTGGATACAGGCGCGAAGGCGAGCGGCGAGACGACAACATCCGTGGAGGTGGGCGTTGGCGCGCTGGAGGTGCGGACCGTGAGTGCGTGTGGCGTGGAGAAGAAAGAGCCGACGCTCTGCGTCCCGATCGGCGGCGGCTGGATGGCAGCGGCATCGAGGGGACGGGTGAGAAGAGCGGCAAGGGAAGCGGGGAGATAGCCCGCGTTGGTGGAGCCGGAGGTGGCGGCCCTCGTCATGGCGGCGGCGCGGCGAGTGTTTGGTGGCGCGGCGGAAGCTAGGGCTGGATCGTAGCGGAGTCTGATACCATGTAATGCAAAGGGTTTTGGGGTGGGAACCGGCTCAACCCTCTAGGGGTGGCCTATCACATCTATATAATAGGTGAGATACAATGTTACAATACATGTACACATATACGGAAACTATACAGTTTAACACTCATGGCCCGTGAAGTTGCGCCCTCCAGCACAGCAGCCGGCGATGGAGGCGGCGCCCTGACGCCTTGAACTGGCGCAGCTCGTGCAGCGTGCGTGTACTGGGAGGACGGCGCAGCGGAGGCGTGCCGGGAGGACGGCGCAGCGGAGGCCTGGGAGTCGCGGGCGCGGCTCATGAGCGTCGAGATGGCGTGGCTCGTGCGCCGCTGGAGCGTGGTACATGCCTCCTCTAGTAGTACTAGTTCTAGCTGGGATGCGCTACCATCAGCTAGTCCTAGTTCTAGATAGTTGTCTACTCCCATCAGCAACCACCACTAGCCAAGTTGCGCAAGCGAGCGTGTCGCCCCCCGTTCAGAGGTACCCAGCGACCGAGCACCACATCGCCTCGCTCAGCTCACAGGCAACCGCCCCAAGGTGCGCGACCAAAAAAACATATGGATTGAATGATTTCGACAATTCTAAGTGAATTGCCGGACTGGGGATAGGACGGGACGACCTTATTCTGACACCAGGGATGTCATTGCCAACTCGAAACCAAGAGAAAGACACGTAGAATAAATAAAACAAGAAACACAAACTTTCTCGCTGAGAACATTGCTGTGGTGTTGTCACGACAAGTGTCCTGATGGGAAAACTTAGTTGTGAGCCCATCGCTACTAAAGAAAGTCTCGAAAGGGTTATGTCGGGAACGAGAGACGCGAGTTTACGCAGGTTCGGCCCCTCCATGGAGGGTGAAACCTAGTCCTGCTTGCTTACTATTCATGATTCGAGGTATCGATTAAAAGGAGCCATTATGCCTTCCATTGTCTCGAGAACTGTTGATATGATCTAGAACTTAGAGATTTCCCCGTCTACGCTCCAGGAACCCCCTTATCGGTAGTCGGGTTCCTGGGTTTATAAAATAATCTACGTTCCGTCGGTAGTCGGAGTCCTAGACTAGATCTGATGGAACTCCCCGCTATCTAGGATGCATGTATATCTAAAAGTCCCACTACTAGGGATAAGACTACCGCAAGCGCACCAAATTAGTCTACCGCAGGCGAATTACGGTTCGCCTGGGACCACATCGCCAGCGGTAATGACTTATCGCAGGCGAACCTCAAAGTGCGCCTGGGGTAACTTGACATACCCCAGGCGAACTGGCCCTTTGCGCCTGGGGTAAGCCTTTTACCTGAGGAGAACAGGCACTGTGCGCCTGGGGTACAGATTCGCCTGGGATATGATTTCTTATTCGCCTGGGATATGGTTTGCTGTGTCAAAAAATAAAAGAAACGGAAATAACCGAATTACAGCAAATTGACAGAAATAAATATGAAAATGACAGCAAAATAACAGAAATATTCTCGACCATCAACACATAGTCTCGAACAATACTCTCGATCATCACCAAATAGTCTCGAAGCGATAGTTTAGTTACAAGCATAGTTCAAACACTAGGAGTACACATAGTTCAAACAAATCGATAGTTTAGTTATCTAGACAAGCGAAACAACAAGTAGCATCAACACTAGGAGTACAAGGAGTATAAGCACGGCGATGGCGAAGGTGGTCATCCGGGCCCTCGTCTTCTCCGTCTTCTCTCTCGCTAGGTAACTGGCGTATCGAGCTTCCGCCTCCGCCATGGTCTTGTACCCCTTGTAGCTGTTGCCGCTGAAACCGTGCACCTGTCTCCGGCATTGGTCCCAGTCGTCGTAGACACCGGGAAGCCTACCGACATACACAACATACCATGTCATCTGTGCATAGGACAAAAATACGAGTTTAGCATCGAAAGTGATAATAGACCGCAAATAACTATCAAAAAATAGAAGCATCAAGGTTTACGAATAAAACACGACAAATAAAGGACTAAAAGTTATATGATGCAGGTGTATACTAACATTTTGTCCATCCTATAGTCTCGGCGGGAACGGACGAACGCCTTCTAGCGTGTTGAATGTCCGGGTGTCACGTTGCTCTCGTAGGTGTCCTTCTATGTCACGGTTGCTCGGTGGTGCGTGGCCGTGGAAGAACAAGCCACCCCGAGTGATGACATCCGACGAGAGTATCGTGCAGATCCTCCGCTGGATGCGACGGAACTCAGCCCGCACATATTCATCGGGGGTGTTGGCCATCTTTGTGGTCAGGTCTCGGAGATGACTTGGTAGCTCGACCTGTTGGGCATCCTTTAAGTACCCCCTCATCTGAAAGATGGCATACCAAGCTTCCAACCCAGATTCTTGCTCCGATTGCTTGAGGCAGGGGTAGTTTGTTACGTGGATGCACACGTAGGCGCCTCGGACTACTTTCTCCCTTTTTAGGGGCTTGCCTAAATCGGCGGCGAAGCCGTTGAGGGCACTATTAAGAACAGCTTTTATGTCGGTGTAGTCCTTCTGCACCGCCCTACCCGCATCGAGATAAGTGCATTGCGACCAATTCGGTTCCATGATGATGAGTATGCATCCTCCGTTTCTACGCAGACCATTTCGAACAAGCCATAAATATCATCAATCGGAATACTAAGGAGATTCTAGAAAGAATGTAACGACGTGAAGCGGAGAGGACTACTTACTTGGGAAAGTATGGCATGAGAATGGCGTTCTTATCCTTGTTATCTATCAAAAACCCCGTTATGTAAGTCGTGATAAGAACCCGGTCCGCATGTGACCGCAAGTAGTCCTCATTCATGTAGTAGGGGTCCATAATCGTGATGTGCGGGGTATTCTCCATGACCATATCGTGCGCCATGATGAGCGATACCAGGCGGACAATGCTTCGGTCGAGCTTTCCCAAATGGAAGACCCTGAATATGTCTTCGTATCTCATGAAGAACACCACTGCGGGATTTGAATCCACAAAGCCCACGGATCGGGGCACCTTGACCACGTATAGCGGGTAGGAGGGATGTTTCTCACGTAGAAGTTCATTCTCTTTGAACAAAATCACGTCGTGGATGGTCCTCATGTCACCACCCATGACATCGACAACCTCTGGCGGCAGCATCGGCTGACCTATCTCATGCACCTTCCTCCACGGGACGGCGGGCGGCAAACGGCCCAGGACTCGGGAGGCCGCTGGCTGGCTACTAGACGAGGCACCACCTTTCTTCTTGTTTCCCGGCCTCTTCCGATTCTTCTTCGGCCTCAAGCAGATGGGAGTGCCGCTTTGTTTTACCGCCTCCTCGGCCGTAGCACGGAGTGTATTCGGGGTAACCAGCATAGGCTGTGGAGCCGTAAAGGCCGTCTGCTCCTCGGGAGTTTCTTGGAAATAGGTTAGCTTCTTCTGGATATCCGGTTTTCTGGTGGGTAACTCAGAAGAACCGCCCTCTCCGCCATCTACCTTCTTCTGGATATCAAGAGTTCTGGCGGGTAACTCCGTAGGAACCGGCTTCTCGCCATCCAACTGATTTATGAAATCGTCAATGGGAGCAAGTTCAATATCCATGTAGTCGTCATGGGTCTCATGCTCGTGATGTTGCTCGTCATTGGACGTCTCGTGCTCGGGAGGAGGAGGATCCACCGGAGGTGGAGAGAGGACATTTCCATGATGGACCTTGTCTTGTTGGCTTGCCGCGGGCGCAACCGGTGTAGTGGTGACGGTCATGGCTTGGCTTGGTGCCGACCCTGACGTCATGTTCAGCCGAATAAGGGCTTTCGGCCATAGCAAGATTTGATTGTCTAGTTGGCCGAGATTCAGCTCGCTGTCGGCATCGGCGGGTTGATTAGGAGGATACAAGTCCTCGAATCCCGGTAGCACCAGATCGACGCGAACCCGAAGCTCGTTGGCCGGTATATCTCTGCAGTGGTACTTGCGGGATAGTGGCTGCAAGATGCTCCCCTTTGCAACATCTTTCAACTCGCTGCCCACTTTTAGCAGGAAGGTGCATCCCGTCGCGTAAGCCTGCGATAACATGCATGGATAGGTAAGAGAGTAGGGTTATATTGAACTGGCTACAGCTTGAGACGGTCAATAATTTACAGTGAGGGCATTGAGCTCGGCTAACGTCGACGGACCACAGGTGATGGTGGGCTCGTCGAGCAACGGGGTGGTGGCCGCGCCGGACACGGCCGACAGTCCATCGGGGGCAGGCGCGTCGGGCACGGCGGGGGCGACAGGCATGGCCGATGTCGACGGACCACCGGCGGCGGCCGCGGCGGGCACGACCAACATCGACGGTATGTTGAACGTCGGTAACGGCCCCTGTGAGCCCCCGGCGATGTAGCCACATATTTTTTCAAATACGGCGGGGATGAGCGCATTCATCTTTTCCCCCACCGTTTTCTCAATCTTTTTCTCCATGTTTGTTTCCAAGTCATGGACCTTCTTCTTCAACGCCTCCGTCTCCTCGCTCTTCTTTGCCGCCCGCGACTCCTTAGTGCGGGGCTCAGCCAAGCCATAGTTGGTGTGCTTCTTATTAAGTCCGCCGGCGGTGATACGGCCTAAGTGTGGCCTTTTAAGAGGGTCCTGGCTCTTTGCCTTGTTGTACCCCCTGATGAAAGGTTTATCCCACGCGACTTTGGCCGTCGACGTCTGCGACGAGGAAGATTCAAGTTGTTGTTCTTCTAGCTGCAGAAGCAACATATGAACGGTTTATAAATGGTTTCGTACTAGAATGAAATCATGGACTTGATGATGATGAGTTGCATGAAATAGTAAATTTCTTACCACTAGCTTCTCAACATTCTTCACGCTATCGTCCGTGACCAAAATAACACCCTCCATTATCTTCGGGTCCGAGACAAGTTCCCCGGTCGGAGTTACTTTTCTGTACCTCGACCTCATGAATTTCTGGAATTGCGGGTCATGGGCATACTTGGCGTAAGGGTTCTCAATCCCTTTTTCAATGTAGGCCTGGTCCTCTTTCGCCCAAACTGGCTCCTTCCTGTCGTAGCCACGACAGCCGAGATTGTCGTGACCGATGTTCTTCCACGCTAGATCCTTCCCCCATTCCGTTTGATTCTTAGTAAAATCAAGCGACTCGTTATCTAGGAAAGTCTTGAAGTCATCGGGCGTAATCCGCAGGAAGTGGCGATGGATCTCTTCGAATGATGTCGATTCCCTAATCATTGCCCTCACCATAGTCTTGTAATTGCTCAGGGCTTTGGTGAATCTAGTGAGGGCGAGTTTGTTCACCAGGTTGCCCTTCAGATTCTCGTTGTTGTAGGGGGAGGGAACTCGTACCGCGTATGCAGCCTCGAGATGAGTTGGGCGCGCAGAGTTGGCTTCTTCTTGAGAGTCGGCTCGTTGACATTGACGACATGTCGAAGTATCGCGCCACGTTGGAGGAAGTACCCCTTCACAAGGTCCAATGGCATCACATGCGTGCCACTGGAAGGGTCCACCTCCGTGAATTTCTCTCGAACGGTGTCGACCTTGTTCGGAGCTTGCTTCCGACGCTTGTTTCCCGTCGTGCTGCTCCCTGAGGGACCCCCGGTGCCACTATCAGTGGTAGCCTCCTCGCCACCGGTGAGCCCGTCATCATTGTGGTGCTCGACATCGAGGACCGGCTGGTCAGTTTGTATCCGATCGTCACCGCCATATTTTTCTCTCTCTTCCTCTTGCGACTCTCGGGCCATAAGGATGTAGTGGTCAATGAAGCCGAATCCGTAGTAGAAGAAGACATGCCTAGTTAGAAGTAGACAAAACGTATACTAGGTTAGTCACCGGAAAAATTCGGCATGCGGACAAAACGTATACTAGGTCATGCGGGAGTGCCAGAAATTCGCCGGAACGGAAATGAATCAACGTTCTGGCAAAACATTGGCACTCAATGTACCTGCAACATAAATTGAATGCACACATGGTCACAAAAACAGTTTCTTGCATTGCTGTCATCACATGGCACAAAAACTCCCAGGAAATTCATATATCATTCCCAAAAAACCTTCCATATTGGCTGCAGCAATTAGCCAATACGGCAACCTACTGAAACAGAAAAAAAAACTTCCATATTGGCTGAAGAAATTATTCATCATATTGCATTGCTGTCATCAGGTAACATCCCAGGACGCCACGGGAGAAGAATGAGCTCAACCAGCCTACTCTGTTCCATATGCATCAGGTAACATCCCAGGTATATATAAAGCATCAGGTAACATCCCAGGTATAAATTAAGCATCAGGTAACATCCCAGGTATAAAGCATGCATCAGGTAACATCCCAGGTCATTTTCTAGAGATTAATCAAAAGGGAATATTGCTACGCACAACGACTTTTAAATTCAGCAACTAGCAGATCAAAATACTTAAGTATTCCTTGGAATTTAAATTTAGCAACTACTGGTATTTTTTGAAGAAACAGAAGCAGTGTACAAGCAATTTTAATTTTCTCGGTCATTCTTGCACAAGTTAATGTGAGTCTAGCTGCAAGTACTACTATATTGCTATTACATGTTTCAAGTTTGAAAGTTGCTTGCAAATTCGAGTGTACGGCATCGACTCAAACAGAAACCTACTGAAACAGAAAATAAGGCAAGCAAGCAAGCATGATTAGTACTGCAACTACTCACAGAAGGAATTGTGCAATTGTGATGGTGTATTGGAGTAGCAGTACATGGAGTAAATATAGCTATTAGCATGTTATATCGCACATATCGCGAGTATTCCTAGACGTACCAAAGCAGAAGTTCAGCGGGATGAAGTCTCACGGCTGTCACTTGAAGATGACGCAGATACTTCCAGTTGCAATTGGAGGGATAATGGACGAGCACATCCGCGAAACGCTGTTTTGACTCTGCAACTTTTTCGACGTCATCTCTTGAAAGTCGATTGGCGTGAAGCAACTCGCAAGGCTACAGGAAGAGATCGTGGTGATACTATGCGAGATTGAGATATACTTCCCGCCCGTATTCTTCGACATTAAGGTGCATCTCCTTGTCCATGTCGTGGATGATATCATCCAGCTCGGGCCGCCGTTTTAAGACTCCATGATGGCGTTCGAAAGGATGAATGATTCCATCATAGGATACGTCCGCAACATGGCCCGTCCAGATGCAAGCATTGCCAAGGGCTTTCTGACAGAAGAGTGCATCTCTTTCTGCACGAATTTTCTAGACAAAGATGAGAATCCTGGTCTGCCCGTAAATAGGCACTTTGGCAGGCTCGCTGGATAGGGACACCGTGAGGGCTAGCACGAATTGAATGTCGACTTTCAGGGCCGACGCAACGACTTTGACAGAGTAAACCTAGTCGCGCTACAACATCTAAGAGTGGTCGATCCTTGGTTGGAAGAGCACAAAATGTTAATCGCGAAGTATTACAGTGACCGGGGACAACATAGGACCGATGCAGAAATAATCAGAGAGAACAACATCCATTTCACACAGTGGTTCAGGGAGAAGATTATGACCGGTCCCCCGGAGACGCCTTATTCTGAAGAAGAAAAACTCATACTCACATTGTCACAAGTCCATGCACATAACCTCATGACCTATCAGGCATACGATATCAATGGTTACACATTCTACACGGTAAATAAGGACCGGAATTGCGAATACCAGAACTCGTGGGTAACGATGGAATGATTAACAGGTGACGTCAAGGAAAGATACTATGGTAGGATCGACGAGATATGGGAACTCGACTACTGCGGAGAGAAGGTGCCAATATTCCGTGTCACATGGGCCAAGAGCGTCAAGAAAGAAGGACAATATTTCACCACCATGGTTATACCTGAAGCCAAATCTGGCACGAATGTCACCGCAAAAAATGAGCCATGGGTCTTGGCTAACCAAGTGGACCAATGCTTCTTCATTACCGACCCGACAAGGCCTAGCCGTGTTGTCGTGCGGAGAGGTAAAAGAAGCATCATCGGAATGGATGGAGTAGCCAACGAGTAAGACTTTGACCAGTACGGCGACCCGAAAATGGAAGATGACAACGACGATGGAACGAAATACACAACAAGAAGAAGCAGGACAACGCTACCTACACATCGCCCATTCCATAGAAGAAGTCACGGCGTTCCGGGACTGAATTACTCAACCGCGACAAAGAAGGGAAAGAAAATTGTGAAACGCTAGCTAGAGCTAAAAGAATCATTATGTTGCCGTGTGTGTGCATGAATTCGACAAAATTATGATGATGTAATAAGAATATTTGAGATTTTATGATTTCTAAATGATTCAACACTTTATTTGAGAGTTTTTGAATTCATATCAATTTTGCAAATTTCGTTATATTTAAATCTATGTTGATCTACTATAATTTGTTATATATATATATATATTGATTTATATATTGATTTATTTTGAATCATTTTGTAAGAAAAAAATTATAAAAAATTGGGGGTGGACAGGAGTCGAACCCGGGTGGGAGGCTAGGCAGCAAGGGCACTAGCCACTGGGGTAAGTATCAGTTGTTGATACCTACCCACGCGCAGCTCTTTTATGTAGATATACGGATAGGCATGGCGCACCTCCATATGGTGCGCCACAGTTAGCTTAGGCGTGACACACCTTTGGTTGGTGCGTCACGGTTAGCTTAGGCGCGTCTAGTGTTTAGTTGGTGCGCCACGGTTACGTTAGGCGCGACGCACCTCTCCGCGGTGCGTCACGGCTATCTGCTGCTATAACACTGGACCGTTCCCCTTTTCTTCCTCTCTTCCAATCTCGTTCTGAACCAGCAGAGAGGACCGCACGCACGCCACCGTCGCCTCCCTTCCGTCGCCACGGCACGCACGCCTCCACAGAGCCACCGCACGCACGCACGCCTAGCCACCTACCCTAGCTAGCCACCACCGCCATCCAGGGCCAAGATCGGAGGAGGGGGAGTCGCAGGATCCGAGGAGGGGGAGTCGTGCCGCCGTCCAGTACAAGGAGGAGCAGGAGGGGGAGTCATGCCGCCGTCCAGTACAAGCCGCTGCCGCCAGCACTCCGACTGCGGCCTCCTCCGCGAGGACTACCTCGAGTGCCTCCACCACTCCATCCTGTCCCTCTGTATCTGACCACCGCCGTGAGTGCACCCACGCGGAGACGAGAGTGATTACAGAACGTACTGCCGTGGTAGATTCCGGCAAAGATTTCCTTAGCTCTGCGGTTGGGATTTCCTTAGCTCTGCGGTTGGTGTTCATGGATAATTTGTATCGATGGCGTGATGTGATTACAGAGATGCTTCCACCAACAGCTAGCCAACTTTTTTTTACAGTGGTTGCAACTTACCATGTCATAGTCGTAGAAGTACACAAACAAACACATAGTGTACCATATGAATACGCTTAAACGACATATGTACTGAAATTTGGAGCTACGCGATGTCAAGTTGGTTCGATACGTACGTTGGCGTTGCGTGTAGCTGAGCATATGCCTCCTTGGGCCCTTGTCGATAAATTATGCCTTTGCCTCTACTTGCATAATTGCATTGTGCATGATAGATTGATGACGTCAGAATACACCATCGAGGTGTCTGCCAGACAGCCATCTGAATGTTTTTCGTGCAAGTCCCAATACACTTTCAGTAACTGGAATTGCTAACGAATGACACACTGCTTCACATGTCAAGAAAATGTCACACTAGGATTCTCTGCAAAGATTTCACCAGTTTTTTTTTTCCAAATTTAAGAATATGTGTAACCAGTATTTCTTCATAATCACATATCAGGAATGGGAAAATATTTCTGGTTAGATTTTGAAACACACAGATTAGATCAGTCTTTAGCCGAAGATGTCAGTTTAGTACATAAATCCACCCAGCATGACCCAACACAAAAAACATAGCGAACCAGCACCGCATTAGATCAGTCCAGTCACTAAACTGGTTACATTTTAAATAGATTATATCAGTCTGAGCCGAAGATGTCAGTTTAGAACACAAAGTCCCCTCAACGCATAAACCATAACGATGCCCGCATTAGATCAGTCCAGTCACTTCCTTGCTGCGTCAAGTTCCTTGTATTCCGGTTGAATGTGCAGGTAGGATTGACCGTCCATGGAGAGATCCCGCCGCCTAGCTTTCTTTCATTTTCTGGCAGTAATGCCTCGGACTGATCCAAATCTCCCGTGCATTCTCTTCTTCGGAACACGATGCCCAATTCCAGAGGGCTAAGGATTGAACCTGTTTCATTTAAATCAACATAGATTGTCTAACATCATTTTCTTTGGCTCAATATCCTGCTGTTATCGCAAGGACTCATATCTGCTTTACAGGATACTCTGCTTTAGGTTGCATTTCTCTTCATTTTTTATCAAACCACAGAGCGTAGTGACAGTAATTTATGGTGCTTACAAATTTTGAGTACGTAAGTTTAAAAGTAATTTTTTTTTGTTGACTACAAAGTTTCTGTCTGACAATTTGTTATTTGCTGGTCATCGTAGAAGAGAAACGACTCTAGCGAATCAAACTCATCACACAATACCAAAAGTAAGAAACAGTCACTAGTGGAAACAACCCCTCTCGTCCAGGGGGCCAGGGGGCATCTGTCCCGGTTGCAACCAAATCCGGGACAAATGCCATGCATTGGTCCCGGTTCGTGCGCCCGGGGCAACAGGAATCGCCTGGGGGCATTGGTCCCGGTTCGTGGGGGGGCATCATCGGTCCCGGCTCTTGCCACGGACCGGGACCAATGCCTAGCCACAGGCCACGTGGCACGCGCATGACCTATTGTCCCGGTTCAGTACACGAACCGGGACCAATGCCCCTTCCCCTATATATACTGCCCCAGCCCCCTCCTTCCATCTTTTTTTTTGCTTGGAGGTGTGAGAGAGTGTGGTGTTAGTGTGTTTTATTTTACTATGCACACGAGGTGTTCGACGAAATTCCCGAGCCGCACATAAGCTCACTGAAAATGGTATCTTCGACCGAGGTCAACAAATTATCTTTTTCATCTGTAACTGATACATAAAAAAGTAGTATTTGTCGATGTACTGTGGTCATCTCTGTATTAATATGTTATTGTAATGTATTTTGATAAACTTAATTATATGATGCAGATGGATGCACGGCAGCAATGGATGTACGGTGACCGACGCACTTCCGAGTATATGGCAGGCCTGAATGCATTTCTTGCTGTAGCTCAGGCGAACAAAGATAATGGCTTCATGTGTTGCCCATGTGTTGATTGTCGGAACGTCAGAGAACATTCTTCTGAAAGAATCCTTCACGGCCATCTACTTCGTAGAGGTTTCAGGCCCAGCTATAATTGCTGGACCAAGCATGGAGAAAGAGGGGTTGTGATGGAAGACGATGAAGAAGAAGAAGATCCTTTGTTCCCTGAATACGACGATACTGCAATGGAAGAGAATGCAGAAGAAGGAGGAGATCAAGAACATGCATCAGAAGAGCCCGATGATGATCTTGGCCGAGTTATTGCTGATGCAAGGGAAGACTATGAAAATAAATTGGAGAGGTTGAAGCTGGACAACATGTTACAGGATCACAAAAAATTGTTGTACCCAAATTGCGAAGATGGTAGCATAAAGCTCGGTACCACACTGGAGTTGCTGAAATGGAAGGCACAGAACGGTGTGACTGACAAGGCATTTGAGAGTTTACTTCAACTAATGAAGCCAAAACTTCCAAAGGATAACGAATTGCCTGAGAGTACGTACGAAGCAAAGAAAGCTCTCTCCCTTCTAGGATTAGATGTGCAGAAGATACATGCATGCATTAATGACTGCATTCTCTTCCGCGGTGAGAAGTATGAGAATTTGGATGAATGTCCGATATGCACTTCACTGCGGTATAAGATCAGAGCAGATGATCCTGGTGATGTTGACGGCGAGCCCCCCCCCCCCCCTAAAGAGGGTTCCTGCTAAGGTGATGTGGTATGCTCCTATAATACCACGGCTGAAACGTCTGTTTAGAAACAAAGAGCATGCTAGGTTGTTGCGATGGCACAAAGAACACCGTAAGAAGGACGGAAAGTTGAGGCACCCCGCCGATGGATCGCAGTGGAGAAAGATCGAGAGAGACTTTCCAGACTTTGCAGGAGAGGCGAGAAACTTATGGTTTGGTCTAAGTACAGATGGCTTTAATCCTTTTGGGGAGCAGAGCTCCAGTCATAGCACTTGGCCTGTAACTCTATGTATGTACAATCTTCCTCCTTGGTTGTGCATGAAGCGCAAGTTCATTATGATGTCAGTTCTCATCCAAGGCCCGAGGCAACCTGGCAACGACATTGATGTGTATCTAAGGCCATTAGTGGAAGAACTCTTACAACTGTGGGGCAAACCAGGTGTACGTGTGTGGGATGAGAACGAACAAAAGCCATTTGACCTACGGGCGTTGCTTTTCGTAACCATCAATGATTGGCCTGCTCTTAGTAACATTTCCGGACATACAAACAAGGGATACAATGCATGCACACACTGTTTAGATAAGACTGACAGTGTTTTTTTGGATAAATGTAAAAAGGTTGTATACCTGGGGCATCGTAGATTTCTTCCGATCAAGCATCCCTTAAGGAAAAAAGGAGGGAAGCATTTCAGAGGTGAGGCCGATAACCGAAAGAAGCCCGAGCTCCGTAGTGGTAATGATATATTCGATATGGTCAAGGACCTAGAAGTAATCTTTGGTAAGGCTGCTGGCAGCCAACCCGTTCCGTACGGCCCTGATAAGCGCGCACCCATGTGGAAGAAGAAATCTATATTTTGGGAGCTACCCTATTGGAAAGTTTTAGAGGTCCGGTCTTCGATCGACGTGATGCACGTGACAAAGAATCTCTGTGTCAATCTGCTATGCTTCCTGGGCGTGTATGGGAAGTCAAAAGATACGCCAGAAGCACGGGAGGACCAGCAATGTATGAAAGACCCAAGCAACAAGCACACAGATACAGGGCGACATTCCTTAAACAGCTACGCTCTTACTAAAGCAGAGAAGGAAATATTCTTTGAAGTCCTTTACAGTATCAAGGTTCCGTCTGGCTTCTCGTCGAATATAAAGGGGATAATAAACATGGCAGAGAAAAAATTCCAAAACCTGAAGTCTCATGACTGCCATGTGATTATGACGCAGTTGCTTCCGATTGCATTGAGGGGGCTTCTACCGGAAAATGTTCGAGTACCCATTGTGAAGCTATGTGCATTCATGAACGCAATATCTCAGAAGGTAATCGATCCAGAAATTCTGACAAGATTACAGAGGGATGTGGTCCAGTGTCTTGTTAGTTTTGAGTTGGTGTTCCCACCATCCTTCTTCAACATTATGACTCATCTCCTGGTTCACCTATGTGAAGAGATTCATATTCTCGGTCCGGTATTTCTACACAATATGTTCCCCTTTGAGAGGTTCATGGGAGTCTTGAAGAAATATGTTCATAACCGTGCTAGGCCAGAAGGAAGCATCTCGAAGGGCTATGGAACAGAGGAGGTCATTGGGTTCTGTGTTGACTTTATTCCTGACCTTAAGACAATTGGTGTTCCTGAATCGCGGCATGAGGGGAGACTGAGGGGAAAAGGAACGTTGCGAAAGAAAACAATGATACCTAGGGACGGGCATTCTTTGACCAAAGCACACTACACAATTCTACAAAATTCTATGTTCATGGCTACGTATGTCGAGGAACACAAGAATATTGTACGGTCTGCAAACCCGGGGAAGGATGACTCATGGATTAAACGTGAACACATGGAGACTTTCGGAAGTTGGTTGCAAACACATCTTATAAATGACACCACTGTGGTTACATAGAGGAGATATGGGAACTTGACTATGGACCTTCTTTTAAGGTCCCTTTGTTCAAGTGCAAATGGGTCAACCTGAATGGAGAAGGGGTAAAGGTAGACCCGCTTTATGGAATGACAACAGTGGATCTCAACAATATTGGTTACAATGACGAACCATTCATCCTAGCTAATGATGTGGCTCAGGTCTTCTATGTGAAGCACATGTCTTCCAGACCGAAGAAAAGAAAAAATAAGGAAACAAATTCATCATACGATGAGCCGAAGCGTCACTAGTTCTCTCAGGGAAAAGAAACATCGTGGGAATCGAGGACACGACAGACATGTCAGAAGATTATAATAAGTTTGTCTAAATTCCACCCTTCACAGTGAAAGCTGACCCCACCATCCCGTTAAATAATGAAGATGCTCCATGGTTACGGCCGAAGCGATCATAAGCAAGGGACAAGGGTTCATGGACCATCTCTACACGCAGAAATTTCAGAAGACTAACAGGGATGTTGTTGGAGAAGTGTAATAGTAAACGTGGAATACATGATCATAAATCTGTTGAAAAAGTGCTCACAAATATTCTGTAATAATAAACGAGATTCTGTGATTATGAACGGAGTAGGTGCAAGTTTGACCAATAATTTGTATTGACCGGTCAAAAGCTGGCAAGCATTGAGTGCTTGATAACTATGACCAGCCTGACTTCATTATCTTCTCAACCAGCGGCCACCCACGCACTTTTCTGTTTCTCTCTCCTCCGTATCGTCCATTGAGATGTGCTTTGCACACAGGGCCGCTGTAACCAGCCCTGTGTCCAGACTTCGAGTAAGTATTTTAAGTATTCATTGTGTTGCTTGAGGAAGATACCAAATTCTCCGTGTTAAGAAGGTACAATTCGATTTGTCGATATTTATATTAAAATTATATGAAAATGGTATAATAATTAATAGTTTCAATAGTTAAAATAATTATTTAGTTAAACGAAAAATTAATTTGAATTAGTTATGCAAATTCTAGCATTTTTCATGTTGAAATTTTTGTCAAATTCGAAAGTATGTAGAAGTTGTTAAAGTGCAAACTTTAACAATTTTCAAATTTTGGCGCTAATTTTTTTTGCCGCGCAGGGTGCCACCAAGTTTTGAAAAAAAAAATTTGGTCCCGGCCCGTGGTACCAACCGGGACCAAAGGGGGGTGCCTCTAGTCCCGGTTGGTGGCACGGGCCGGGACTGAAGGCCCAGGTGTATAAGTAGCTCGGCCCTCTCTCCAGGCCGAGCAACCACTCAGGGACAGCGGGCTTGCCTTGGCGAAGCCCTGCCGGCGAGGGAGTAGGAAGATCCCGCCGGCGGGCTAGGGTTGAACTAGGGACGCGTTACTGGACACGAACAATATATATTAAAAGGCCCGAGAGCCGTGCTTACATAGGGGGGGGGGCGGCGAGGCCACAGGCGGTCGGCCGTGCTTACATCTAGGGGCGGCGGCGCGGCCACAGGCGGCCGACCGTTTCTTGGGGGGTCCTAGCATATTAGCGGGGGGGGGGGGGAGGGACGCTGGCCTAGTCCTCCTCGTCGGAGGAGATGCACTGGTAGGGAGGGTGCCTGCCAGAGGTGGGCAGGCAGCTGGGGCGGGCCCGCCGGCGGCTGCGGAGGCATCGGGGGCGCGTACTGCAGCGGCGGGGGCAGCTCCTCCTCGGGCTGCGGTGGCGGCGGCGGGGGCAGCTCCTCTAGCGACCAGGCGCCCCCGGTCCAGGCCCAGGACATGCCGTACTCCAGGCCGGGTGGGAGCGGCTGCGGCGGCGGCTGGTCCTCGGACGCCTCCCACTCGGCGTACAGCGCGTGCCACCAGGGGGTAGGCGCGGTAGGGGGCGGGGGCGGTGGCATGGCGTTGGCGTCGGCAGCGGCGGCGGCCACGACCTGCTCCCACCGCTTGACCTCGTCCTCGATGAGGGTGCGGCGGGAGGCCTCGCAGGCCTCCTCCAAGCTGGCCCGGAGCTCGGGGTCCTCCTCCTCGGAGAAGTCCTCGATATCCTCGAGGAGCCACAACTCCTTCTCCCGGCTGGGCGGTGGCGCGGGGTAGTCCTCCACGTTCACCTCCTCGTGGGGGACGGGGATGAAGGAGCGTCGGCGCTGCTCGTGCTCCTGTTGGAACCAGGTGGCCCAGTAGGGGGAGCTGCGCGCGTACGCGCGCTCCCTGAGGAGGTGGGCCGGCAGGAGACGACGCCGGCGGTCGATCTCCTGGAGCGCGGCCTCGTTGGTCGGGGCCGGCGGCACGGGGATGCGTTGGGGGTTGAGGTGTCACCCCTCCGGGAGGTGGACGTCCGGCCAGAAGACTGGCGTGGCGTGGTCCCAATGCCACTCGGCCTCCTCCTTCCGGATGTACCGGAGGTGGCGCGGGGACGCGCGGCGCCCCGCCGATGCGAACACCTCCAGGGCCGAAGCCAAAGGCCTCCGCCGGCGGGGGTGGGACGCCGGAGCCCCTCTGGCCGGCGCCGCTCGAGGAGCCGGATTCGTGGTCGTTCCGGGGACGCTTGCCGAACCAGCGGGACGACATGGCGGCTAGGGTTCCTTTGGCTGGGACGCGGCCGGCGTGGATGGGTTGTACGGGCGGCGGGGAGCCTTTAAAAAGGACCCGGGGGGGCTGGCATGCCAACCGGCGGCCGGAACGTGGCGCCGGTTGCAGGCGGCCATGAATGCGGGGCGGGAGCCGAGTCGTGCGGCGGTTGCAGCTGGCCACGCGCGCGTGGGGAAGTGGAGGGGCGGGAAGACGAGGCGGCAGTGGGCCCTTTGACCGTCCGTGGTCTTAATTTAAGGGACCGGGAAGGCCAGGCACTAGGCCGCTGGCCAGTGGCCCCGCGAGTCGTTGACCGAATATAATAAAAGACGCGGGCTAGTGGGCCCTTTTGACCAAAAATGTGGGCTTAATTAAAGACGTGGGCCTGGACGCGGTTGGGGAAGGGGAGGCCGGTTGGCGATTGCGAGGCAGGAGCCAAAAAAAATAAAACGAACCAAAAAAACCCTGCCGCGGCAGGGAAAATGGGCGGAATATTTTTTTTTTAAGAAGGCATCCATCGCGGTCCCTAAAACGAACCGGGACGAACTTCCTCGCCGTCCGTGGCCCAGAGTCGCCACGTGGGCCAGCCTTACCATCCCGGGTCCTGGCACAACCGGGACCAATGGGGGAGGGCCATTTGTCCCGGCTAGCCCATCCCGGTTGCACAACCGGGACAATTGGCCCTTACGACCCGGGACAAATGGCCCTGTTTCCACTAGTGAGTCGTACTTCAGTCATAAATCTCATCTAATTGTGCAACAAAGCCACATCACCCTAGATAACACAAAACAGAGAGCTGTTGATCATAGTTTCACTGGATGAAGCACACCACATCAAGCTCATACGCTTCAGTTAAACATGAATTTGAAGTAGCATGCCCCAGACCATCTTGTTTAAGTTTTAGGCTAAAGATGCATCATTTTTCTCAAGCTTTCACCGTGAAGAAGCTTCTAAACAGCTAAGGATGGATGCTAGCAAGCGTTTCTTCTATCTAGCATAGAAAATCAGTGCAAGTAACATGCATCAGATTTCAGTGACATATATGACATTAAAAGTTATATTTCTTTTATAACTCGTCGAAGGTGTAGCCACATACATAAGGTTTGGAACATGAATTCTAGTAAAGTGGGCTACCTCTAGCCCAACCAGCATTTTGACAATGCATTTGAAAATGATGAACTGGTTCTGTTCAGTACAAACACAAACATTCAGGTGGATCCATTCATCTGCTGCTGTTGCTAGGTTGCTGCTGCTGTTGCTAGGTTGTTGCTGCTACTTCTAGGCTGCTGCTAGGTTGTTGCTGCTACTTCTAGGTTGATGTTGCTGCTAGGTTGTTGCTGCTACTTCTAGGATGTTGTTGTTGCTAGGATGCTGTTGCTGTTGCTAGGATGCTGCTCCTATTTCAAGTTGTGTTGTATATGAAATGACAAGTATTGTGAAATAAAATCTTGGTGTTGCAGTACTGTGTTGTATATAAAATGGCAAGTACTGTGTTGTTGGACGTGTCAAAATTTGACTGGAAGAAATCTTGGTGTTGAAGTTTGGTACTTGAACAAATTTGGATATCTTTCCGGCCATCGAGCCATTTAAAACTTTGCAGGGAATTCAAATGAGTTTCCCATTTTCGCCGAAATGTTGATTAATTTCCGTTTCGTCGAAAATCGGGCACTCTAGTGTTAGAAATTTAGCAAAGGTCATGCCGAATTTTTCCCGTGAATTTAGGACTTAGCCGTTTTCCCGTGATCGAGTAGTATGTCGATTTTTTTTCCTTTAGATTAACCAATAATTTCCTCCTTCCGAACATGGCACACAATGACGAGGCCGGCACATCTAAGCCGTTCTGGAAAATATCCGAGGAAGAAGAGGAGCAATACGACCCGCCGGCGGATGCTGGGGCCGACGCCACCACTAGGGGTGGCGAGGAGGATAACGCCATGACTAGTGGCGCCGCCAGCGGAAATGACACCACTGATGTCGGCGGTCAGACAGATGGTGGTACCCAAGCCAAGAAAAAGACGACAACGAGAAAACGGAAAAGGAACAGTCTTCGCACCTACCGTGAAGTGTTCACGGAAATTGATATCAATGAGTATCCTATCGCGCCCGAGTCAGTGGTCAAAGGATTCGGAAACCAAATTGGTTGCATGGTCCGGGAAACTATCAGGATCACCACCGATGGTCTAAGGAAAAAAGAGAATACCCATTATCGGGTTGTTCTCTTTAGAAAGCTACACGGACGATACTTGTACCCGCATCCGCCAAGAGAGTCACTTAAGTACAATAACGACAATCTGGTGGGGAATCCAGTTAACAATGCCGCCATTGGTAAGATGAACACCGCCTTGTCCAACTGGAAACACCGGGTGAAGGTAGGCTCTTAAACCCCAAAAAAAGCTTTGAGGAGGTTTTAGCGAGTGAGCCGAACATCACCGAAGCTGAACTCCGGGACTTCAAGCTAATTTGTGATAGCGAAGTCGCCAAGGCTAATAGTGATTGGGGGCAGAAGCTGCGGGGGTTGAACATAGGTTCCCACAAACTGGGATGCGGCGGTTACAGAGCGGCGATTCCCAATTGGGAGAAGGAGGAAGCCACACGTGCAGCACGGGGTTGAACATAAGTTCCCTGACCCCCTCGCAAGGTACTCGCCATGGACAAAAAACTTCATCAGGGCCAGGTTTAAATATGACCCGGTAGCTAATGAGTAAACTACCGATGATGAGAAGGTGAAGAAATTGTATAAAAACTTGGTAAGTAAATACACCATCCTAAATAGTTTGCTCTCGACGATCAAGTCGATTGCATAATAGTGTACTGGTGGAATTCTAAACGGTTCACGCTAATTGTGCAAAACACAGAAATCGAACGTGGTGGAACCTCGGCATCCATGCCGAGGCTGCACAACCCGTGGGACGACCATTTGAACAGGGCGGTGAACGTGACGGAGGGGAAGGATAAGCACAAAAGGCCGTCAGGTGGCCGAGTTCGTGGCCTGGGCACGACGACGAAGCTCAGAGAGTACTACAAGGAGCCAAAGGAGGCGAGAAGGAATAGAAGGAGGACAATCGAAGATATCCAACGTGACGAAGCCCGCGATCGCAATATTACAGACCTCAAGTCCAAAGTTGCCAATATTCCGAATATTGTCAAAGAAGCTTTGACAGAAAAAAATGGGCAACGTTTTGCCTGCCATCTACGATGCAGTTACTCAATGGGATCGAGGAGGTCGAGTGGGGCCGTGCCCGGTGCCTAGCATGCAGGGCAGCAACTCAAGAGACTTGTCGAGAGTCTCGCCGGCCAACGCCACGTTGGCGGACCCACTGGTGACTCCGCCCGCCTACAACACGGCGCCGGTGGTGACTCCGCCCGCCGATAGCCACCTGACCATCCGTTGCGCGCCCACAGTCGGCGGTCCTCCACCAAATAAAGAGCGTGCACGAACGAACAACCGAATGGTCATCAGTTCCACGCCCGCCGCCTGCGGTCCCTCGCCAATTATCACTAGCACGCCCGCCGTCGTTGGCCCCTCGCAACTAGAGGAGCTCGACGCCATCGCCATCCAGGTAAATAGTTAAGCGTTGGAGCGTCGATATTCCTTTGCCTTAGACTGGTATCTCTGACGCCCTGCATGTTTTCCGCAGAACGCCGACGTTCCATGCACTCTCCTACACACAGTGGACGGCATGTTGAAGGATGTTGCTGTGGGTATGATCGTTCAACCGGCAACCCGCAAGTTCCACAATAGGCCGATGCGCGATGACGTATATAGAGTTCGAGTTCTTCGGGTGCTGGCGGTCTATGACGACTTGCTGCCTCCCATTCAACCCTACCAGGAAGAAGATGACCCCGATACCCTGACGCTGCTCCAGTGCCTACCTTGGAACATGGAATAGCTGAAGAGCCAGATTCGCCTGGGGAAGAGGGGCGCCAGCCCGCAGACATCGCCTCTAGAACTGCCGGCGCGAGGCACCCCTTCGAAAACAACCCCTCTAGAAGCGCCAGAGCGGAGCCATGGCAAGAACGTCGTAGCGCCGTAGCCTACCCCTGACATGGAGATGGCACAACACCCTACGGATGACGATCTGGATGCCTTGGATTTCATCGCCGATGACTTTGATGGTGGAGATTACATTCCTCCTCTCGCAGAAGAACCCTACCATAGCACGGAAGCTCGTGGTGAGGCTCCTCCCGCGGATAAATCTAGTTGCAAGCGTCTATTCGGTTCTCAGGAAGACACGCCTTCATATGTCGCCCACTGCACCGAGACTCGGAAAAGCGCGAAGGGAGGAGTTATTTTCAGCCCCGGCACTATCCGTAAGGAGGCTAATGAGGAGATTGAGAAGGAGTGTCTTTCGAAAGCGACGAAGCCGCGGAAAATAGGACCTAGATCCAAGGCCATAAAGTGCGCGAGCCAGCCTGCTAAGATGCCGCTCCGTGTTTAGGACGGGCCACCTACATCCAAGCATATGCCGAAGGTGCATGTGATGGGTCAGCCTATTCTTCCCCAGAACAAGCTCAAGGCCGCAAGTGGGGATATGCGGAGTTTGCATGAGAACATTCTTTATCTCGAATCACGCCTTATTGAAAGCAAGGATCCATCATACCTGAATTTCATTGCCCTGGTTCCCAAGGACTTGGGCTTCGTCGGTTCAACCGGCGCGGATAGGATAGTCCTGCGGTTTTCGGAGATCTTTGATATGTTCCATAACAATCCGCTGCACTAGTCCATGGTCCTCCTATACAAGCTAAGTCTGGCGGTGCAGATCATCAGCGATAATACACCGGGCGTCCCGATAGTGGACCCCTTCTACATGCGCCATGACGTGTTGTGCTCCGTTGGGAACCAGGTAGTCGCGTCGACATATCTCCAGGACTTCATGCTGGCGAACTAGACCAATGATTATATCCTCGTGCCTTATTTTGTCGGGTTAGTCAATATTCTTAGCCAAATCGATAGTGATTTTCTTTAGGTTTTCATCGCGTTTATCTCCAACACTTTGTTTGGATTGTTCCGCGCAGATATACACAATGCACGCTTATCTGCATTTGTCTCAGTCATTCGCATGCCACGTATCTCGACTCAGGGAGTGCGGTGAAGAAAGACTACTCCAACATGAAGAAAGTTCTGAATAATGCTCTCACCGGCTACCACGCAAAGGGGGGCAGAAACACAAGGGAGAAGGTCGTCTAGGGCGCTCGGGTGTTCACCCACACGACGGATTTCTCCTGCGCCAAGCAGCCGTCAGGCAGTAACAGGGACACCTACTACGTCCTCCATCACATGCGGGCGTACGTACGGGATCAACAGTACCTTACCCTGCCTAGTAAAGTCCAAGAATGGGCCTCCCGCTTGTCGATGATCGGCGATGACAAGGTTAGAGAAGAGATATATGATATCCAGAAGTGCTTTGCCACGAAAATCGTTCATGAAGTGGTGAACAAGAGTGGGACATTTCACTTCCGGTTCGCCATGTCGAACCGCGACATAGATACCTACCTAGCAACTTCATGTGACGACAGGCCCTTCATCACTCCGAAGAGCTGTCCTGTTGTAATCCCTGGGAGGATTGATGTAGCCCACCGTATTCAACCAAGCACAACATCGACACTCCACAAGGTGAACTCACTCCTATCTCCGTATGTTTCCGGTGTCTTTGTGAACGGTGCTCTACCTCATGAAATACCCCTCTACATGAATAGGTGGGATCACCACACGGAGACCCAAGAAGGTGCCCAAGATGCTCAAGACAATCAGTGGCGCACCACTTTGGACAATCAGTGGCGCACCATGGTGCGCCACTACTATTGCGCCACTGATACTCCATAGCATCAGTGGCGCACCAGTGTGGTGCGCCACTGATTCCTCATCAGTGGCGCACCAGTGCGATGCGCCACTAATTCCCCACAGTATCAGTGGCGCACCAGTGTGATGCGCCACTGATTCCTTATCAGTGGCGCACCCGTTTGGTGCGCCACTGATTCCACAAATTTTTTTAAATTTTTTTTTATTCACTCACCAATTTTGGTCAACTTCCCACTAGGTCACCCATCCTCAAACTACTCCAGCCCTAGCACGCTTAACATCTTAGTTCCATTCGACTGCAGTTCCGGGAAAGAAGTTATAACTTATTGATATATATATCATATCAATCCTATTAAGCCCCTGAGCATGATGTCACACATTTACCGTTTAAGTTTGATAACAATAATTTGAAAAGTTTGACCCAAGTTTGAATAGTTTGACCACACATTGACTAGTTTGACCACACGTTGACCAGTGATTGACCATAGTTTGAATATACATTGACCAACATTTGACCATAGTTTCAATAGTTTGACCATCATTTGAATAGTTTGACCAAATTTTGACCAGAGTTTGACCACATGTTGACCATAGTTTGACTAGTTTGACCACCCATTGATCATAGTTTGACCAAAGTTTCAATAGTTTGACCATACATTGACCACCATTTGACTAGGTTGACCATAGTTTGACTAGAGCATCAGTGGCGCACTGCGCACTGGTGCGCCACTGATACCTGGCACCCATGTATGTCCATAGCATCAGTGGCGCATCATGCACGGTGCGCCACTGATTCTTCATAGCATCAGTGGCGCACCATGCACGGTGTGCCACTGATACTAGGCACTCATGTATATCCATTAGTATCAGTGGCGCATCATGCACGGTGTGCCACTGATTCTTCATAGCATCAGTGGCGCACCATACACCATGCGCCACTGATACTAATGGACATACATGGGTGTCAGGTATCAGTGGCGCACCATGCATGGTGCGCCACTGATGCTATGGAGAATCAGTGGCGCACCGTGCACTCGTGCGCCACTGATACTAATGGACATACATGGGTGCCAGGTATCAGTGGTGCACCTGTACACGGTGCGCCACTGATGCTCATAGCATCAGTGGCGCATGAATACATGGTGCGCCACTGATGCCTGGACCTGTTTTCTCCCAAACGTATCAGTGGCTCATGGCTACATGGTGCGGCACTGATGCTAGTCCATCTATAGCCATTTTCCTAGTAGTGAGAACACATCCAAGATGGTGCACACAAAGTTAGGAAGAACGTGGGCGAAGACGGCATCAAGATCGGAGTTCCGAGGAGGAAGAACGGAGGGAAAAGGGGTCTCCCGGCCTCTCCCCCCGGCCAGGCCGGCCCCCCCCCTACTCAGGCCGGCCACCCACCCGAGCAGGCCGGCCTCCCTCACCCCCCACTCCGGCCTCGGGCCGGCCTCCCTTCCACCTCAGGCCGGCCCCCTACCCGAGCAGCCCGGCCTCAAGGCCGGCCTGCCTCCTCTCCACCCCGGCCTGGGGCCGGCCTCCCTCACTCCTACCCCGGCCTCGGGCCGGGTGCCAGGCCAGCCTGCCCTGGGCGGCCCCTCTCCTTCCACCCCGGCCTCCAGGCCGGCCAGGCCGGCTCCCAGGCCGGCGTGGCCCCAAAATACACGGAATCTGCATGTTTTTGCTCCGTTTCGACCCCCTTTTCGACCCCGACTATATAAGGGACTCCGGTGGCTAGATCTAGGGTTAAGGAATGATTTGAGAACTTCGGGCTTTACCCTTGTATCCCTCTTGTGAGGTGACTCCTCTTACGAGGCTACTCCTATGTTGATGATGTTCATCTAGGATCGTATCAAGATCTCTCCAAGGAGCTACTCTTTCATCTTGTGATTCTAGTAGCGCTTGCCAACCTTCCCCTTGCGGCTTCTGTTGGATCGGTGGACCGACCGGTGAGAGGAATCGGTTTCAATTAGCGTGTTGTTGACTTGGGTTTGTGATCCCTCGTAGGCTTCACGAGTTATCTTCCCCCCTTTTTATGTTTCCATGCGTTTGCCCTCGATTTCCCCTCGATTCCCCCTCTCGTGTTCATCGTGTTCATCGCGTTCTTCGTGCGTTCTTCGTTCGTTCTTGTCGATTCATGAAGATCGGGCCAACTTGGAGGTCAAGCCTTCATCATCTGGACGTTGCCACAAGAAGGACATAATCGAGGCCTCATCTAGCGAGAAGGCCAAGAAGCCAAGGCATCCAAATGACTTTCGGAGTCATCCCACACATGAGGTGCGGGAACGCCGCAAGCTCCATCGACAACACCGTCGACATGATCATCCCCACGCTCATCACAAAGACCGTCGCCATGATCATCACCGTCGTATGGAAGAGAGTGGTACACCCACCTCACCGCATCTTCCACCACAAGCTCCGTGACAACATTGGTTTGAGCATCGCTCGCCATCACCACTACCTCGACCTCGACACCGACAAGGCCGTGGTGACCCTCTTCAAGATCACCCTCTACGACCGGATATTCTTCATCACCCACCTTCTCCAAGCTCGACTCATGACATTGGTCTAAATGGCTTCATGGATGGTGCTTGCCCACATTCAAGGCTTCCAAGGAAAAATGTGTGTCACCACCACAATGACCACCAAGACCAAGGCCATTATCAAGAAGGTGCCTTCGACATGGCTTCTAGTGAATGCCTCCCTAAACTCCACCACAACCACCGGCGCCATCCTCTCCATCGTGATCGCCATCGCCAAGCCAATGAGGATGACCCACATGATCTTCCGCTACCTTTCTTCGATGACACACATGAGCTTCCGCTACCCATCTCTGATGAAGACCCGCATGAGAGGCTTCCGCAACGCCAAGCAAGTGAGAATGCTCCATATGGCTTGTCTTTCCCCATCTTTGAGGAAGACCCCCATGAGCGTCCATTTCGACATCAACCAAGTGGGATTCCTCAACATGCTACTTCACTACCCATCTTTGATGAAGATCCCAATGATCTCGTACATCGACAACAACCAAGTGGGCATGACACTCATGGCATTTCTATTCCTATCTTTGATGAAGACCCCTATGAGCGCCCACTTCGACCACAACTAGGCGCGGATGCTACCCATGATCTCTCATTCCCCTTGTTTGATGAGGAACCTCTTGAGCGACCTCTTCAACACCAAGCAAGTGAAGATGCTCCAAGTGACTTCTCACTTCCTATTTTTGATGAGGACCCACATGAGCGACCTCGCCAACAACAAGCAAATGGAGTTGCTATCCATGATTCCCCTCCTACCATATTGGATGAAGGACCGCACCAACTCGACCACGGATTTCCGTTGCATCATCACCAACATGAGGAATGGGAGCCTCCACCTCATCTTCATCAATAATGTGCTTTCTTCTCACACCCCGTCTTCGACAAGGATCAAGAGCATGAGCTTCCCTTCTCGCCACAAGCGCAACAACAACATCAAGAGTGCGAAGCTATTCCTCCCATGACACAAGATCGACATCACCATGGGCATGAGGATACCGCTCCTCCACTCTATGATGAAGACGTTGATACATGTCTCGTTGTGAAAGAGGCTCCTCCCTTGCAATCATCTCTAAGGCATTCTTCTTCGTCTCCAATGACACAAGTGACAACTCCGTTCACCCACAAGAGAGCTTCCAATGCTACCAATGAGATGACCATGGTTGCCAACCAAAATGGTGACCATGCCTACATGAGTGAAGGCCAATACTATGCCTTGCACCAACTAGCTCTCAATTCCTTGGACATGCCCACCAATGGTGACGGAAGCTTCTATTGCAATGAGGCCGCGAATTCATCGCGAGTGTTGACACGAGTTCTTCAAGCCTATCCTCAAGATAGGGACCAACGATGCAACCTCTCTAGAGCCGGCGTCAATGGCTCATCTATCATGGATGGAGGTAACGACAAATTGGGTGACACACTCCCCTTGACTTCAAAGCATATCATGCCAACCTCTACAAGGCCACGCTCAAGCCACCATTCTAGCCAAGGATATCTTCCTCATCATCATCATCGACCATTTGAGGATGCTACAAGGCATGGCTTACATTACCACTTGATGGAGCCTTCCTCGACACAAGCCATGACCCTACCTCCTCCTCCAAGAAAGCCACCCTTTCCACACTTGGAAAGAAACCCAAGAGATGAGATGTTCGAGTCCTCCTCGCCACATGCTATGACACTACCGACTCCAAGCAATGCAACGACTTCGACAAACCCGCACACCTCTTGTGCCAAGACTTGGGAGCCTTCTAGTGTCCCTTCTCAAGCTTCTAGTGAGATGAGTGGTGAGAGAGAGATGCAACATCACGTGAGTGCGAGCCACAAGCCCATAATGAGTGGAAAACGCATGAGTGTTCCTAGAGGCATTCATATGATAGCCACCAATAGTGAGATGAGAGTTGAGAGCAAAACCCCATGTGTGCTTATCGACACTAACGGCTTACCAACTTTCTCTCCATCTTTGTTGTCTATTTTGTAGAGATTTGGTGACCCTATCAAGCATCCTCGACCTCATGAACTTCTCCACATACAAGGCTCTCCACAACACATGATCATCGACACCGAATTGAAGAGTTGGAAGGAGCACATCCCGCTCATCATGATCCACATGGAGATTGACAAGAGATTCTACGACAAGACATTCTCCATCCACACTCCTCAAGTCAAGATCTACACGGCGCGTCACAAGCACTTCGACATCAACGATTTCTACGCCTACGTCCCTCATATCAAGATGTACTTGGAGTTCGACAAGCGCGTCAACGACAATGACTATAACATCTACATCCCCTTCGTCAAGATGCACTTGGAGTTCGACAAGCGCGTCAACGACAATGACGACATCGACTACATGCCAACCGCCACGACGTACATGGACTTCGACACGAGCATCAACAACAACCAATGCGTCAAGTTCATCTACGCTCTACCGCTTCCGCAAGCTCATCCTCATCCACCCATTGAGGATCATGTCAAGATCGTCATCGCCTTTGGACCACACCCTCCACGAGCATACCTTGGCATGATCTTCGATAAGAGGCTCAACTTCAACGACTACACCGCCTCGCAATATCTTCACCAACCTTTCATGGAGAAACCTTTCGTGCTCTTCATCAAGTTTGGACCATACCAACTACGAGCCTACCGTCACATGATCTTCGACAAGCGGCTCAACTTCAACGACATCTTCGTCGTCAACATTCCTTCTCCCACTCACAAATGGATGGAACGAGAGTCGAGGACGACTCTTCTTCAAGGGGGGGAGATGATGTAGCCCAACGTATTCATCCAAGCACAACATCGACACTCCACAAGGTGAACTCACTCCTATCTCCGTATGTTTCCGGTGTCTTGGTGAACGGTGCTCTACCTCATGAAATACCCCTCTACATGCATAGGTGGGATCAAGGCCGGCATGCCTCCTCTCCACCCCAGCCTGGGGCCGACGCCCAGGCCGGCCTCCCTCACTCCCACCCCGGCCTCGGGCCGGGTGCCAGGCCGGACTGCCCTGGGCGGCCCCTCTCCTTCCACCCCGGCCACCAGGCCGGCCAGGCCGGCTCCCAGGCCGGCGTGGCCCCAAAATACACGGAATCTGCCCGTTTTTGCACCGTTTCGACCCCGGCTATATAAGGGACTCCGGTGGCTAGATCTAGGGTTAAGGAATGATTTGAGAACTTCGGGATTTGCCCTTGTATCCCTCTTGTGAGGTGACTACTCTTACGAGGCCACTCCTATGTTGATGATGTTCATCTAGGATCGTATCAAGATCTCTCCAAGAAGCTACTCTTTCATCTTGTGATTCTAGTAGCGCTTGCCAACCTTCCCCCTGCGGCTTCTGTTGGATCGGTGGACCGACCGGTGAGAGGAATCGGTTTCAATTAGCGTGTTGTTGACTTGGGTTTGCGATCCCTCGTAGGCTTCACGAGTTATCTTCCCCCCTTTTTCTGTTTCCACGCGTTTGCCCTCGATTTCCTCTCGATTCCCCATCTCGTGTTCATCGTGTCCATCGCGTTATTCGTGCGTTCTTAGTTCGTTCTTGTCGATTCGTGAAGATTGGGCCAACTTATAGGTCAAGCCTTCATCAAGGATGAGTCAGAAGGAGTGATAACTATTGTAAGACTTGCTACATTTTTCGAAATTAGTTGAACTCGACCGTTAGGGTTATGAATCGTCCATCGCGTAACCGATGCTAAATTATGTCAATGCTTGATTATTTTGTTTTGTATTATTGCGATCCTACTTGTGATGTTCGTTGGATCTTTTGAATAAATGCCGATGATTAAAAGAGTTGGTTCACACTAAGATGGCCTTGGTGGTCTGGTGCGCCTTGTGATTTTCACAAAATTTTGATCTTGTGCATCCCACTTGGCGCTCCAGGTCCACCAAGGCTGCCTGTATGTGTCCACCCTAAATATGAGGCACACATTATTACGGTTATGAATCGTCCATTGTGTAACTGATGCTCAATTATGTCAATGCTTGATTATCTTGCTTTTTATTATTCCGGTCCAACTTGTGATGTTCGTTCGATCTTTTGTATAAATGTCGATGATTAAAAGAGTTGGTTCACACTCAGATTGTCTTGGTGGTCCGGTGCGCTTTGTGATTTTCAAAATGTTAGGATCTTGTGCATCCCACTTGGTGCGCTGGGTCCACCAAGGCTGCTTGTATGTGTCCATCCTAAATATGAGGCACACAGACCGATGACCAATTTGTTCCTGTTAAGAGGTACTATAGGCGGTGGTGATCCGGGTAAAGGAACGAACACGAGGGTTTCTGGATTTCTTTCGAACTAAATAATGTCACATATATAATATGGTTCGTGAGATCCGGATGAAGCTGAACCCTTTAGTGCACATTCGTAATGGGGACATTCCTCAGAAATGCCTTCCGGGGTTATGAAGAATGTCCCCATTATGTATGTGTACAAAAGGGTCTAGTTATTTTCCGGATTTCACTATTACATATATGATTTTGTTCAGTTTTAAAGATGTCCAGAAACCTTTCCTCCCCCGCATCGCCATCACGTGTACTTACCTCGTAACAAGCACAAAATGTGAAGGTCCAACTTCACATCAAGGCCCGATGACCATCTTGTTCCTGTTAAGAGGTACTACAGGCGGTGGTGATCCGGGGAAAGGACGAAGATGAGGGTTTCGTTTGGAACTAAGGAACCTCGCATATGTAATATTATTGTTAGTGTGATTAGAACTGAGTTGCGCCGTTTGGTACATATACATAATGGTGATATTCTTAATAGCCCCGTCCGGGGTTATTAAGAATGTCCCTATTATGTATGTGCACGAAATGGTCCAACTTTGTTCGGATCTCACAAACACTTACGTATGTGATTTTGTTCAGTTTCAACGAAGTTCAGAAACCCTTGTCTTCGTCCTTCTCCGGATCGCCATCACGTGTACTACCTCGTAACAAGCACAAGATATGAATGGTCAATTTGATCCTTTGTGTTTAACTTTCATCTTATTTATGTAATATTTCTCCATTTACTATTTATTGCAGACATGTTGAAAACTATTGTTTTTTGTTTTCTTTCTTGTCATTACAGATGCCGAGGTGCTACGTGGTGTTTAGAGGCAGGGTTTCAGGAGTCTACGACCACTGGGAAGACTGCTTCGAGCAGGTGAACAAGTTCAGGGGAAATGCCTACAAATCCTACAACACTAGAGTGGCGGCGGAATCTAGGTGGTTCATCCATCTCGAGGAACAGAAGAAGAACAAGAACAACAAGTAGATGAAGCCCCTCGCCGCCGCTCTTGCCGTTGTCACCTCGCTCGTCCTGCTATGGTTCCTAGCTAGATGATTAGGTTATCGGCGACTAGATAGGTCACTTGTAAAGATGATGAAGTCTCGATCGATGTAATTCTGTTCCGATGATTAACTGTCTGATGTATCTATTTGGCTCTGATGAACACTTTGTAGTGATAATCAACTGTTTGATGTAGCTATTCGGAATTCTAAGAAGTATGGTCGACTATGATACATTATTTGTTTGTCACACGACTGTTTTGATCAACTTTGTCTACTTATACTTTTCTGTATTTGAGTTGTATATACCTGTATAAATACGATGCTGCGTATTTAAAAAAATACAGGATATTATATCCGTGACGCACCTGGAGGAATAGGCGTGGCGCACGGATAAAGTTAGCCGTGGAGGCAGAAAATAGGCGTGGCGCACCAATAATGTTAGGCGTGACGCACCTCGTGAAGTTAGGCGTGGCGCACCTCAAGTAGCCGTGGCGCACCGCGGCCGTGCGTCGCGGGTATGTATAGGCGTGGCGCACATACTAGGTGCGTCACGGCTAACTTAATAGGCGCGGCGTGAGAGCCGTGACGCGCCACGGTGCGTCACGGATAATGTATTTTGGTGCGTCACGCATGACCTTTTCCCTAGTAGTGATAATAGCGTAGTGAGCATAATTTACACACAATAAACGAGCTGAGCTAGAGACCGTAATATAGAAATAAATGAACTGAATCCGTTATATACAATAGGTACTGACGAGACACAAGTCAAGGGCGTCAAGCTTGTATAACATATGGAGTTCTTCAATATAAATGTGTACCTGGTCTCCACCTACGTAATGGTCATATGTTACTTTCATAAGGATAATGTTTTTCTCTTCCTTTGGGGCTTCCATGTACCAGTCCAGCAGTCTTCGCATTTGTGTTGGTAGAAGGTTGATCTGATCCGGTGGGACCAGAGACTTCCTGTATTCCCATTTCCATATTTCTCCATCCAACATGGGGATATCTCCTACATGGGGATATCTCCTACTTGCTAGAGTTATACCAACGCATGTAGCCAATCCCGCCGCAAATCACGCTGTGGAGCCGTTATGAGTGGATAACACTTTCAACGGGGAGATCGACTGTTTTGCCTGCACTTCGAGCTGGACAACGTCTCTTTTTCCGTTGGCACTACTACTTCTCGACTTCTAGGACCTAGCTTTCCTCATAATCGTAAATACTCCTCTCGCTTATTTAGCCCAAATTGTGATGGATGCTCAAGGAAGTCCTTAGCCCACTTTATGGTTTCCGGACCAAATGTTTGCTTTGGATCGGGCATTTTCGGCGCTAGCTGTATTTTCAAGTCGGCCTTCATGACCAAGGCGGTTTCCTCATCAGTCATGTCGTAAGGAAACTTGGGAAGAGGCGGCGGTAATCACTACCGAATTCCGCGTGATCAGGAACGTTTGGAGCCCAACGTTTCGATAACGTCGTGTGTTTTCCGTCGCAGATGGCTACAAAGTGAAATTTTCTCTCAACATTGTGGTTGATCTCGACGTTTTCTACTTTTTGCGTCGCAGATGATCGTTCCCGGCCCAATAGGCCCAGTTGGAGGCGAGTTTTGTTCCACGAGAACGTCGCAAATTATTAGAATTTATCCCTTTTCATTTCTATCATTTATTAATAAAAATAAACATAGACTGCATATTAATAGAAACAACCAAATACAACCAACGAGATTATCGATGTAAACAGAACATCTGAAACATGCGGGCCACGTGCTCTCGCACAAAATGGAAATCGATCTCAATATGCTTAGTACGTGCATGAAAAACTGGGTTGGCAGTCAGGTATTAAGCTCCTAAATTATCACACCACAATATGGGGGTACGCTGCTGGGATACTCCTAACTCCGTGAGAAGGGACTCTATCCATATAGCTTCAGCAGCTCCATTGGCAAGTGCCTTATACTCTGCCTCGGTACTTGATCTCGAGACAGTGGGTTGTTTCTTCGAGCTCCAGGAGATGAGGTTCGGTCCAACAAAGACAGCAAAACCTCCAGTGAATCGACGATCATCAACACATCCTGCCCAATCCGCATCAGTGAAAATACTAATACTGGTGGAAGCAGACTTGCGGAAACTCAGCCCTGTATTCAGTGTCCCTTTGACATATCGCAGGATGCGCTTGACTGATTCCCAATGAACATCAGTCGGCTGTGAGAGGAACTGACATACTTTATTCACTGCAAATGAAATATCTGGGCGAGTAAGAGTCAAATACCGAAGGCCTCCAACAATACTGCGATACCGGAAAGAGTCATCGGTACCAAGAGGAATGCCAGACTCACGAGCAAGACGCTCTGTGGCAAACAACAGTGTAGGGGTAGGGCTACAATTCTCCATACTCACACGGTGCAAAAGATCCAATGCATACTTCCGTTGCCTGACAGTCATCCCCCCTGAATTGTAGGACGCCTCGAGACCTAGAAAATACTCCAACTTGCCAAGATCCTTAATGGGAAAACTGGCAGACATTGAGCGAACGAGAAAATCAATTGCTCCCGGAGTAGATCCAGCAATCACAATGTCATCGACATACACCAGCATATATATCTGAACACCATCTCGAGAGAAAGTGAATAAGGACGTGTCAGCCTTGGTTGGAACAAAACCAAGATCCGATAAGAGAGCACTCAACCGAGCATACCAAGCACGAGGGGACTGTTTTAGACCGTAGAGAGCTCGCTGCAGCTTGCACACATGAGAGGGATACTGCTCATCCTCAAAACCAGGGGGCTGCTGCATGTACACATACTCCGAGAGAAACCCATGAAGGAAGGCATTACTAACATCAACTTGTCGAAGACTCCACCCGCGAGAGACTGCAAGAGAGAGGACCAGCCGAACTGTAGCTGGTTTGACAACGGGACTAAACGTGTCACCGTAGTCAATGCCATGCTGCTGTGTGAAGCCACGAGCAACGAGACGAGCCTTATGCTTGTCAATAGATCCATCGGGGGAAATATTTGGTCTTGAAAATCCACTTGCTGCCGACGATATTAACACCAGGAGGGCGAGGAACCAAGACCCAAGTCTTGGTATGATGGAGAGCAGCGACCTCATCAGACATGGCAGCGCGCCAAGCGGTGTCGCGGAGAGCATCGCGATGAGACACGGGCGTCGCAAAGAAAGCGCGCCGACGAGTGTCATAGCGCACCGTGCCATCGGTGTATTTCTTCTCACGGCGCGTCTGATCCCGCATGCGAGTGACCATAGCATGTCCAGGATCAGCCAGGCGGCGCGGTCAAAGGGACAGAACCTCCTTCGACGAAAGGCGACGCGGGCTGAGCATCTGCAGCGACATCAGACTGCTGACGGGACGCGGCGGTGGGCGGCGAGCAAGCCGGCCCAGGCACTGTAGGCGATGAAGTAGCCGGCCCAGGCGATGAAGTAGCCGGCCCAGGCGAGGCCGGCCCAGACGCGGGCGGGGAAGGCGCGGCAGGCGACCTCGGGTCGCGCGCTCCCGCATGCACGGCGATCGCCGGGGCTCCATCCACGTCGATCACAGGCGACGGAGA
Organism: Alopecurus myosuroides; assembly: GCA_028641055.1. Lineage (NCBI taxonomy): Eukaryota > Viridiplantae > Streptophyta > Magnoliopsida > Poales > Poaceae > Alopecurus > Alopecurus myosuroides. The sequence goes on from CM054061.1 coordinate 368,970,910, forward strand.
AGCGGCGGCCTCGGCGGAGTCCTGTACAGAAGAAGAGCTGCCTGAAATAGGCATATTAGTGGACAAATAAGACAGATCATATTTACGCATAGTGGTACTCATAACCGGTTCATCGGAAGGATAGGATAGCGCATCCGCAAGATTAGAAACATCAACCGTGACACCTGGAGATGCATAAGGAAAGACGGAATCATCGAAGACGACATCACGAGAGATATAAATCCGACCCGTGGAGCGATCCAAACACTTATACCCTTTATGCATGGAACTATACCCGAGAAAAACGCACATAGTAGAGCGGAACGAGAGCTTATGGGCGGTGTACTTACGCAAGCTAGGCCAGCATGCACAGCCAAAGGTGCGGAGAAACGAATAGTCTGGTTTGACTTTGAGAAGACAATGAACTGGCGTATCCTGCTGTAAAACAGGTGTGGGCATGCGGTTAATGAGATAGCATGCCGTAAGAAAAGCCTCATCCCAAAAACGCAAAGGAAGGGACGCATGAGCTAAAAGTGCCAGGCCCGTCTCTACCAAGTGACGGCGCTTGCGCTTGGCCACCCCGTTTTGCTACGAGGTGTGAGGGCACGAGACGCGATGGACGATGCCGGTGCGCTGAAAATAGCGATTCAAACGATGATACTCACCACCCCAATCCGACTGAACGGCTTTGATCTTAGTGTCTAATTGACGCTCAACATGATTCTGGAACTCATAGAACACTTGCTCAACATCAGACTTATGCTTGAGGAGATAAATCCAAACAAAACGAGAGAAATCATCGACAAAGCTAACATAGTACTGATACCCCCGGAAGATGCAATAGCTTTACCCCCAAACATCGGAGTGAACTAACTCAAGAGGCATAGTAGAAACACGGTGAGAAGCATTATAAGGCAATTGTCGACTTTTAGCACATTGACAAGCATCACAAACTGAAGTCTGATTATTGAAAGAACACTCTAAATCATTATCCCTAACAATGTTCTGAACTACATTATTGGTTGGGTGGCCAAGACGATGATGCCACTGTGCGGTGATGACGCGGGTGCTGGAAGACGCTTGGCGGAAAGACGCAGATGATGCATGACCAAACGGGTTGGGGTAGAGACCGCCATGACTTCTACCGCGAAGAAGAACTCTCCGCGTGGCCTTGTCCTTAACAAGGAAAAAGAAGCGATGAAATTAAACGAAAACATCATTGTCACAGACAAGACGAAAAACAGATAGAAGGTGTTTGCTAATATGCGGAACATGAAGGATATTCTTCAAGTGAAGAGATCAACCGGCTAATTTAGAGTGACCAATATGCGAAATAGACAAACCTGCACCATTGGCCACCTGCACTTGATCCTTCCCGCCGTAGCGCTCGTGAACCTGGAGACGCTCGAGATCACTCGTCGGGTGATCGGTGGCACCCGTGTCCAAGTGCCAGTACTGCTCGTTAGAGGATGTAAATGCAGCGTTGCCGGTGCGTTGGTCCTGATCATAGCGCTTGCGACAGTCACCAGCCTCATTCGCCCAGTTTTTGCAAATCTGGCACTGGGGGCGCCATCGTCGGTTGCGGCCGTTGCCGCCACCGTTGCCTCCTCCATTGCGGCCATTGACGCCGTTGCCATCGTTGCGTTAACGGTTCTGGCCTCTTTGGCCGCCGGTGCCCTGCCCGTAGCCTCCCTGGACAGGGCCGTTCTGCCCCTGTGGTGCACCACCCGTGGGGAGACCGCCACTAGGAGGGTGATTGTCGTACGGGCGCCCGGAATTGTTGGAGTAGACCGGGCGCGACGCGAGGTTTGCGGAGGACGACCAGTACGCGACCTCTGCTTGCTGCTTCTGGAGGGCCTCGAAGTTTAGGACCTAGGAGTAGAACGTCCTGATTGTGACGGGGACCCCCACAAATCCCATGCCGGCGGCGATGGGGTTGAAGGTAGGGCCGAGCCCGCCCAGCATGATGTCGATGACCTTGTCATCACGAAGAGGAGATCCAGCCGTGGCCATCGCCTCGGCGAGGGATCTCACCTTCTGCATGAACTCGACGCCGGTCTTGTCATCCTTCCGGGGCCCATGGATCTGCCGACGAAGAGCTCGGATGTCGGTGCTGTTCTCGGCGGTGTACATGGCATGGACGGCGCTCCAGGCCACAGAAACCGAGGTGCAGCCGATGAGCTGCGCTGAGATATCCTCGTGCATCAAGGAGAGGAGATGGCCGAGGACCTTCCACCACTGCGCGTAGTCGGGGTTGGTGACGTCGATCGCAGCATCGCCGGTCCCCTGCTTGATGGTAGAGGGCGGCGCCTTCGCCGACCCGTCGAGGAAACCATGGAGACGGGCACCAGCGAGATTGGGAAGGCAGAGAGGCTTCCATAGCATGAAGTTAGTGCCGTTGAGACGGAGGTCGATGGCGGTGAGCACGGGCATGACCGTCGAGGCGGAGGGCGGCTCGATCACAGTGCCAGCGACGGTGGTGGAGAGAGCCTGGGAGGTGGCCAGCGTGAGCGCCGAGGACGTCACCGCGCGTACGCGGCCACGGGAGTAAGCTGGCTAGCTGATCTGATCGATCACAGCGATCGGTACGTGGAGCTAGCTAGCTCTGGCTGAGCTGATCGATCGTGGCCGACGGCGGCGGAAACAATACGGAGGCTCTGATACCAAGTCAAAATAAGTGTTTACGGTTTTCCGTGGGGCAAAGCCTCACCACGTCTCTCCTTTATATAATGATCAGCAGGGTTACATACGTACAATACATGTACGAATACATGACAGAACATATACAGCTAGGGGCCCCGCTTCTGTGTGAGTAGCGGTGAGTCCACCAGGTTCTGGACGGACATGTGGAGGGGGGAGGCGTCGTTCAGTGTGAGGTTTCCACACCTGTTCGCCATCTCCTCGGCCCCCGATGCCCTCATTGCGCAGGTTCAGGTGGCGGTGTTTTGGCCTAGAAGAGCTGGAGGAATGGAAGAGGTTGGGACGCGAGGTGGAGGATGTGGAGTTGCTCCCGGGGAGAGACAACATGTCGTGGTCTCTCACCCCCTCGGGCAAGTTCTCCACCAGGTCCCTGTATAGGATGCTGTGCATAGATGGCTTAGACTCTAATGCGGTGGATATTTGGCGGGCTCAGGTGCCTTTGAAATTCAGGATCTTCTGGTGACAGCTGGCGCGAGATAGGCTCACATCCAATGATTAGCTGGTTATTCGTACGGGTCCTTCCAATGGGCAGTGCGCCCTCTGTGATTGTCCCGAAAATGCCAGCCATGTTTGTTTCAACTGTGTCTTGGCCAAGTTTGTGTGGACTGGGCTGCGGGAAGCCCTGCAGGTGGTGTGGAACCCGAGTGAGTTCGCGGACCTCATCCGGATTCTTGCAACGTTTAAAGCCAATACCCGCAAAGTGCTGCAGATGTTGTTCGCAGCTGTGTGTTGGGCTCTCTGGCTCATTACAAATAAGTTCTCGATTGAAGGGAAATTTCCTAACCAACCTGATGATTGTTCGATTAAAATCTTAATCTTTTTGCATCACAAAAGACCGCTCCTAAAAGTCGAGGCAAGGCCGCTGCTGGACGAGCTTGTGGCCTCAATTAAGAACATCTTCACGGCTACCTCTACGCGCATTTTCTGTAATACCTCGTCGAGGGGACCCAGGACCTGATGGTGTTGCGGAGCTAGGGGCCTCTTGGCCCACCGTAGTTGGAAGTCTTCACCCTTTGTGGGGTTTTTGACTTTGGCTGTTATCCTCGCTGTCTGTCGGGCGTGATGTGGAACCAACCTAATGTGTAAAACTCTTAAGCTGTGTTGGGGACCTGGTAGGCAGTGTGCTTACAGGTGCTCCGGGGGTGAACTTTTGTAAGCTTGTCTGTGTGGTGAACGCTAGCCTGGGGCTTTATTAATTTAAAGTCGGGCACTCGTGCCTTTCGTCTAAAAACTATTCATCAACGACGGGAGTATATACAGTACAGGTTCAGTATGTGCATGACATAGATTGTGAGCAATCCACTAATAATACAGCTGACAGACGTCGGAGGACTGGTGGTGCGTGTGTGTTGACTAGGTAGAAGGGAATACTACATCCATTCCGAAAAATAAGGCGTATTTCACTTCGTTTGATCGAGTCTTTGACCAAGGATTGCACATTTAATATACGACATATGTGGTAAAACTCATAATCATAGTGAAGTATTTTTAAATAGGAACTCAATGATATTAATTATATATCAAAAAATTATATATATATAGACTAATTATTGGTCAAAACATCTGGTCAAAGCATACAAAACATGCCTTCTTTTGCGGAACGGAGGTAGTACAGACACATGTACGCACATCACCCTCTGTCGTAGTGCTTCCCGCAGGCCGCAGCAAAGAGATGCTCCTCCTACGCCGCACTGCCTCCATCATAAATGCTCCTCTATGCACGGTCGAGTATCCAACCGCACATGTAGTGTGCTGGAAAATATTGGTACATATCAGATGAAGTCGGCATGCTTTCTTCATTGAATATGATAAATTTTTCTATTTAGACTCTCATGCTTTGCTCACTGGATCTTACAAAATAGGTCCATAATTATAACATCCTATAAATTTTATAAGAAAATGGAGTGAAAATAGCAGTGGAACAAATATAAGATACATCTTGTAAAATGAAAAGGGACTCCTTTGGTCATGGTTATGATGTTGATTGATTATGTAACAATAATTGGGTCAGGGCAATTTTTGATCCAAAAGTTGGTTTTTCTCCAGTTGCAACGCATGGGCATGTTTTGCTATAATAATAAAAGCGTTAAGACTTCCTTGGTTGGTTACTTAGTTGGTCGGTCTGTCATCGAAATTGCCATCCAAGTTGACATAAATTACACACCACTGCCACCTATAAGTCGGGTTGGGAATGGGGCAAAACCCACCCCTAATCCACCCCACACCACAAATTAAGATTTAATCTAATTACCGATCCAGGCCAAACCAAACTATTTATTCCATTAACCCGCATGGCTCCGCCCCGCATGTATTTTCCACCCGCACCACACCAATCCACGTGGAGAATTTGGCCTGAGCCCATGGATCAACCCGCGGATTGTAGGCAAATGTGGAAAATACACCATTTTAATGCTACTTTTGCAATTACAAAATACGACTGAAATTTTTTGGGGAATCGGAGATGAACAGAGGAAGAAGTGGACTCGTGATTGGGGCATGTAGGCGATGAGGCATGGCCCCAAATGGCTGGTGCGGTCTAAACCCATGGGTTCAGTCCATTCAACCCGCACCAAACCAGAACGCCCCAGGCCGCTCTTCCGCTGATTCCGCACCGTCCCAGTCCGCATGCACTATTTATCGCTTATTGCGAGTAATAACAACGACTCGCCCGTATACGAATTTCAAACAGGCCGGATTCGAGCATGTGCAGTCAGGGTTCACGAGAGATCGGGCAAAGCCACCGGGCTATGACACATTTTGTGTCTAACTTCCTTTTTAAGGCTTTTTATTGTGTTTTTTCTGTTTTCGTTTTTTTCATTTTCTTTTATGTTTCTTTTTTTTTGTTCACCGATTTTTTTTTCAGATTCTTTTGGCTCAAACATTAATATATTCAAAAATAATTCAAATTCAAAAAAAATCGGATAATAACTGTTCAAATTTAAAATTTATACAAATTGTAAAATTTGTTCAAATGAAAAAATTGTTCAGACTAAAAATTGTTCATATGTAACATTTGGTCATATTTGAAATCGTTCAAACTTAAATATGTTCACCATTTAAAATAATATTCATTTTAAGTTATATTATTTTTTTCTAACATAAGAAATTGGAAAAGAAAAAACTTTGGGCCGGCCCAATATGGAGGCCGGGGACGCGCGCACGAGCGAGTTGGCTGTTCCAACTCCTTAAAGCACTAATGGAAAACGGGGCTTTTGCTCAGTCCCGAGCATCCCTTTCGCCCCAGCTCGGCCACCACCCGGTGCAAAAGACTGCAGAGGTGGGGCCGGGGCGAGCAGGGCGCGTGGTGTGGGGGTTATTTGCCCCGTTTGGTGGCTCCAACGGGGCTAATGGCCCTCGACGAGCAGAGCCCGTTCAGGCGCGTGGTATGGGTGGTCTTTTTCCCCGGTTGGAGCCACCAACCGGGGCCAATGACCCCCCCCCACTATATATAAACCCTGCCAGCCCTCTCTTCTCCTCATGTCACTCACTTTTTTTCTCTCGTATGCACAAGAGGTGTTTGATGAAATGTCCGGAAGAATAACGCCATCTCAGCTCGCAGAAAACAAGCACGATTTAATTTGTCCGAGCCACACTTAATTAAATAAGATTTCTCATTCTTCTTACCTTCTCGGTCGAGGTACCAACTTTAAGCTTTCATCTGTCGATGTAACATTGGTCATTTCTCTATTCATGGTGTTCTCTAACAGTTCTTAATTAATAATCATATAATGCAAATGAAACGGCAATGGATGTACGCTGACCGACGCTCTGCCGCGTTCATGAAAGACGTGGGTTATTTTCTCGAGGTGGCCCAGGTAAAGAAGCGGAATAATTTTATCTGTTGTCCATGTGTTGTATGTCAGAATCAGAAGGAACACTCTTCTCACAGAGTCATCCACTTCCACTTGTTTCAATCCGGTTTCATGCCCGGCTATAATTGTTCGACCAAGCATGGAGAAAAAGGGATTATGATGGAAGACAACGAAGAAGAAGAGAATGATGACAACTATCTTGACATGTTCCCTGAATACGGTACCGATATTGGAATGGAAGATAACAATGAAGTGGAATCAGAGTTGCAGGCACCAGATGATCCCATCGATGCTCTTGGCCAGGCTATTACCGATGCAAAGACAGAAAGCGATATTGAAAAGGTGAGGGTTTTGTATCCAACTTGCAAAGACAGGCAGAAAAAGCTGGGCAGCACACTGGAATTGCTCCAATGGAAGGCCGAGAACAGTTTGACTGACAACGGATTTAGGAAGTTGCTGCAAATAGTGAAGAAGCAGCTTCCTAAAAACAATGAATTGCCCGACAGTACATACCATGCAAAGAAGCTTGTATGCCCCCTAGGATTAGACGTGGAGAAGATACATGCCTGCATTAATGACTGCATCCTCTACCGCAGTGAGAAGTACGAGAATTTGGAACAATGCCTGGTATGCACTGCATTGCGGTATAAGATAAGACCAGACGACCCTGGCGATGTTGAGGGTGAGCGACCCAGGAAGAGGGTTCCTGCAAAGGTGATGTGTTATGCTCCTATAATACCACAGTTGAAACTTTTGTTTAGAAACAAAGAGCATGCCAAACTTTTGCGATGGCACATGGAAGATCGTAAGAAAAATGAGATGTTGAGACACCCCGCTGACGGGTCGCAGTGGAGAAAATAGAGAGGAAGTTCCCGCTCTTTGCATGTGAGACAAGGAACTTATGGTTTGGTCTAAGTATAGATTGATTTAATCCATTTGGTGAGCAGAGCTGCAACCATAACACCTGGCATGTAACTCTATGTATCTATAACCTTCCTCCTTGGTTGTGCATGAAGAGGAAGTTCATTATGATGCCAGTGCTGATCCAAGCCCCGAGACAACCGGGCAACGACATTGATGTGTACCTAAGGACATTAGTCGATTAACTTTTACAGTTGTGGCATGAAGAAGGTGTACCTGTGTGGGACGAGCACGTACAAAAAGAATTTAACCTATGAGCACTGTTGTTCGTAACCATGAACGATTGGCATGCTCTTAGTAACATTTCTGGACATACAAACAAGTGATACAATGCATGCACACACTGTTTATATGACACCGAAAGTGCATATCTGGATAAATGTAAGAAGGTTGTGTACCTCGGGTATCGTCGTTTTTTCCGCGCAAGCACCCCTTAAGAAAAACTGACAAACATTTCAATGGTGAGGCAGATACCCGGGAGATGCCTATGCTTCGACCTGGTGATGATGTATTTGATACAGTGAAGGATTTGAAAGTAATATTTGGAAAGGGTCCGGGTAGACAAGTTGTTCCGAATGACGCTGACGGACATGCACCCATGTGGAAGAAGAAATCTATATTTTGGGAACTACCCTATTAGCAAATCCTAGATGTCCGCTCTGCGATCGACGTGATGCACCCGACGAAGAATCTCTACATGAATCTGCTAGGCTTCTTTGGCTTGTATGGGAAGTCAAAAGATACATCTGAAGCACGGCAAGACCAGCAACACACGAAAGGACGAGACGACACGAATCCTGAGCGGTTTCAAGGTGGTCCTGTTAGCTACGCTCTTACCAAGGAAGAGAAGGAAATCTTTTTTGAAGCACTAAATAGTATCAAGGTCCCGTCTGGCTTCTCGTCGAATATAAAGGGAATAATAAATGTGGCGGAGAAAAAATTCCAAAACCTGAAGTCTCATGACTGTCACGTGTTGATGACACAATTTCTTCCGATTGCGTTGACGGGATTCTACCAGAAAATGTTCGACTACCCATTGTGAAGTTATGCGCATTTCTGAATGCAATTTCTCAGAAGGTAATCAATCGAGAAATTCTATCAGCATTATAGACAGATGTGGTCCATTGTCTTGTTAGCTTCGACTTGGTGTACCCACCATCCTTCTTCAATATTATGACACACCTCCTAGTTCACCTAGTCAAAGAGATTACCATTCTCGGTCTTGTGTTTCTACACAATGTGTTCCCCTTTGAGAGGTTCATGGGAGTCTTAAAGAAATATGTTCACAACCGTGCTAGGACAGAAGGAAGCATCTCCAAGGGTTATGGAACAGAGGAGGTAATTGAGTTTTGTGTTGACTTTCTTCCAGACCTTAAGTCGATTGGTGTTCCCGAATCGCGGCATGAGGGAAGAATGAGTGGAAAAGGCATGCTAGGAAGGAAAGAAAATATATTTATGGATGGACAATCTTTCACTAAATCACACTGCACAGTTCTACAAATGTCCACCTTGGTGGCTCCTTATATCCAGGAACACAAGAATATTATACGGTCCAAAAACCCGGGGTTGTCTGAATCCTCGATTAATGATGAACACATGGATAGTTTCGGCCCCTGGTTGCAGGCAGAACTCATGAATAACAACATAGTTGGAGGTCAGCTCTACTTGTTGGCCAGGTCACCATCTTTGACTGTACTGGCTTTCCAAGGGTACGAGATAAATGGGAATACATTTTTCACGATCACACAAGATAAAAAGAGCACCAACCAGAATAGTGGCGTGCTAATTTTAATGAGCACCAACCAACCAGAATGCAACCGGATACAATGGGACAAAGGACACATATTATGGTTACATAGAGGATATATGGGAACTTGAGTATGGACCTAATTTTAAGGTCTCTCTATTTCGGTGCCAATGGATCAAGATGACAGGAGTAAAGGTAGACCAGCAGTATGGAATGAAAACAGTGGATCTCAACAATCTTGGGTACAGAAGCGAACCATTCGTCCTAGCCAAAGATGTGGCTCAAGTTTTCTATGTGAAAGACATGTCTACCCAACCGAGGAAAAGAAAAAAATAAGAATTCTATTACATCATGCGGTGTGCCGAAGCGGCACATAGTTCTTTCAGGGAAAAGAAACATTGTGTGAGTGGAGGACAGGACAGATATGTCAGAAGATTATAATAACTTTGAAGAAATTCCGCCCTTTAGAGTGAAAACTGACCCAAGCACCGCGTTAAATAAGGAAGATGCTCCATGGCTACGACAGAGAAGTAAACAACGGCAGCAATAGTTGGTGATAACTTATTAAACCTTCATGGTTCATGTAATATTGATAGACTATTTTGTAATAATGTATCAAACATTGCAGATTAAACCATTCATAAACTAGTTTTTTTTAATGTTTGAATTTTCATACATTTTACTAGTTTAAATAGTTAGAATAATTATTTTATAAAACAGAAAATGTATTTGAAATGTTTACACAATTTTAAACACTTTTCATATACAAAGTTTCTCCAAATTCTAAACCATTCATAAAATAGGTTTGTTAAAATGTTTGAAAATTCAAAAATAGTTACTAGTTTAAATAGTTAGAATAATTATTTTGTAAAACTAAAAATGTATTTGAAATGTTTACGCAATTTTAAACACTTTTCATATTGAAAGTTTCTCCAAATTCTAAACCATTTGAAATGTATTTGAAAACATATTTTAAATAGTATTTGAAATGTTCGAAAGGAAAAAATTGGCTGCAGAAAAAAAAACTGAAATTTTGGGCCTTTTGCCCGGTTCGTGTTACAAACCGGGGCAAAAGAGGGGAGGTGGGCGGGCAACCGAGAGCCCACCTCCCCCCTTTTGTCCCGGTTGGTAACATGAACCGGGGCAAAAGAGTACCTTTTGCCCTGGTTCGTGTTACCAACCGGGGCAAAAGGCTCCTGTCTATATAACCCCGGGCCGCGCAATCGCCCGGGGCAACCAAGCAGTTTCGCAGTCTTTCGCTAAGTCCCCCGGCGCCGAAATCCAGAGCGAAACCGTGAGGCTGCCCAATTTCGACGCCGGGGACCCTCGCCGTCGCCACTCCTCTACGTCGCCTCCTCCCGCGCTGCTCATCGTCTCCTCCCGCGCCGCCCGTCCTCTTCTCCATGCCGCTCGTCCTCTCTCCTCGCCTCCCCGCGCAGGCGCCCGTCCTCGCGCCGCCCGAGATCGCCGGCGGAGGCATCGCCCGCGCCCAAGCCTTCCTCCTCGCGGCCGTGCCCTCCTCCTCATGTTAGATCGCCTCCTCGCCGCGCCCTCATCCTCCTCAACTTAGAAAAAAATTAGGTATTGGATTAGTATTAGTGTGTTAGATTAGTATTAGCGTTAGATTAGTATTAGGTATTGGATTAGTATTAGTGTGTTAGATTAGTATAAGTGTTAGATTAGTATTAGGTATTGGATTAGTATTAGTGTTAGATTAGTATTCGGTATTACGTATTGAAGACTTAGAAAAAAATTAGGTATTGGAAACTTAGAAAATATTTAGGTCTTCGAGACTTAGAAAAAATTAGCTAGAGGTTTTTAGAGGAAAAAATTTAGTTATTGGAGACTTAGAAAAAATTTAGGTCATGGACACTTAGAACAAATAAGTTAGAGGTTTAGAGGAAAAAATTTAGGTATTGGAGACTTAGAAATTTTTTTGGTCTTGGACACATAGAAAAAAATTCTGGACTTCACATCAAGGTCCGATGACCATTTTGTTCCTCTAAAGAGGTACTACATGCGGTGGTGATCCGGTGAAAGGAACGAATGCGAGGGTTTCTGGATTTCTTTGGAACTAAATAATGTCACAGATTTAATATGGTTCGTGAGATCCGGATGAAGTTGAACCCTTTGGTGCATATTCGTAATGGTGACATTCCTCAGAAATCCCTTCCGGTGTTATGAAGATTGTCCCCATTATGTATGTGCACAAAAGGGTCTAATTGTTTCCGGATTTCACTATTACATATATGATTTTGTTTAGTTTCAGAGAACCCCAGAAACCCTTCCTCCCCCCGCATCGCCATCACGTGTACTTAACTCGTAACAAGCACAAAATGTGAAGGTCCAACTTCACATCAGGCCCGATGACCATCTTGTTCCCGTTAAGAGGTACTATAGGCGGTGGTGATCCGGTGAAAGGATGAAGATGAGGGTTTCGGTTGGAACTAAAGAACATCGCATATTGTTAGTGAGATAAGAACTTAGTTGCACCGTTTGGTTCATATGCGTAATGGGGATATTTTTCATAGCCCCAGACGGGGCGATGGAGAATATCCCTATTATGTATGTGCACGAAATGGTCCAACTTTGTTCGGATCTCACAAACACTTACGTATGTGATTTTGTTTAGTTTCAACGAAGTTCAGAAACCCTTGTCTTCATCCTTCTCTAGATCACCATCACGTATACTACATCGTAACAAGCACAAGATATGAGAAGGGCCAATTTGATCATTTGTGTTTAACTTTCATCTTATTTATATCATATTTCTCCATTTACTATTTTTTACTAAGTTAGAAACACTAAGTTATTTTACTTAATTACGGAATATTTACTTAATCCGGATCTGTTTTTAGTTTATGTCTCTGTTGGACCCACCGGGCGATGTCCGGGACTGCGCCCCGACGGGCTGGCACTGGGAGGTCCTTAGTACCAGGGCACGCGGCTTGGTGAGAAATCCGGGTGACGTGGTCGACCCGGATATTCTTTGGTGGCCATCCCGTGGGCAACGGTCGGTGCGGAGAGAGCCGGCCCATGGGGAGATGGTACAACATCGTATCACGGAGGAGGACGAGCACGTCCGTCGCTACATGTACTTGCTCCATAGAAAATATAGCAGCAGTTGGTTGATTATTTGGAGGGTTCCTTACCCCGTGAGCTATGACCCTGTGAGGGTTCCTTACCTATGGGCCCGTAGCACCCGCGACTCACCACCCCGCGGCTTAGGACCCGGTCGAAGTTAATTAGTCAGAGATATGTTTCATGAATATGTATAAGTGACATTATCACATCGTGATGTATTAGGGCTGAATTAAATGAACCCGAGCTATCTAACTCTTGGTGTGTATTCATACGTTTAAATATTTCATCAATGTTGCATTTATAATTGAAATAAGGATCTGGAACATATAGTTACTCTTTTTTCTAACTTGTTTAGCTATTAGTACCATTAGCTATTATCTATAAGCAATTTTGATGAAATAGATGCTATTAGCTATATTTTTATTAGATTATATGCAATTTTTGCGAACTGATGAAATTGATGCTATTTGCTATTTTTTAGCCATGGCGAGACATCGTCCCCGTCGAAGAAACCCATGTACGTGGTGGACGTCCACGTGGATCGCAAACAAGTTGATCGCGTGCATCGAATGCACGTGGTAGTGCCGCCATAGTCATTAAGCAGGAGGAAGTGACACCTCCTACTCGCGGACGTGGACACGGACGCGGAGCACAGGGGGCATCAAGCGATGCAAGGGGGGCAAAGCGCGATGCAAAGGGGGGCATGGAGTTGTTGCTGCAGAGGAGGAGGCTGCGGAGGAGGAGGCTGCGGCGGAGGAGGAGGAGGACGGTCTCCGGCTACCGGAGTTCTACATCCACCTGTTCCACCCACAGGAGAACAGGCTCCGTCTTGATCTAGACAAGATTTCGGAGATCCTCCTCGAGCGCAAGGGGCCCTATAGTTTCACCCTCCGGTTGGAGGGTTTTGATAACGGGCCCGTGCGCGTTGTCCTGCAGCGACGTGACGATGACCTCTACCTGCGCTATGGGTGGGGTCAGTTCGCGCGCATGCACAACATAAATGCGGGCTACATGCTCACATTAAGGTACTTCAAGGATGAGGAGGTGGACGTGCAGGAGGTGAAGATCTTCGGCGGTAGCTTAGTCCGCCCCCTTTGATGCCAGGATAGCTCGTCTGACAGCAGCTCCGCCTCTTAGTCTGACTACGGCGAGTCTAGCCCAAGCAAGGCTGCCTCCGACGCCGAGGGCAAGGGCAAGGCTGCCTCCGACGCCGATGCGTAGTATATATGTTTCCGTCGATGTATGCTTACGTACTTATGTCGCTCTATATTTATATATCGTACTATATCTATGTCGAACTATGTTTTATTTCGAACTATCTTTAATTATGTCATTGTGTCGAACAATATTTGTATTCGCGGCAGACTATATGTGTATGTTATTGTTCGTTTTCATCTGTGTTTTTGTGCGATAATTTTTCATCTTTCTTACTATAAATGTTTAGTCCAGAGAACAGGAAAATAGAAAAGAAAATAAAATTTCTAATCTAGCGCAGAGAACACGAAAACAGCTATTAAAAAAACCTTTTGCCCCGGTTGGTGTTACCAACCGGGGTAAAAGGGGGCCGGCCTGCATGCTACGCAGAGCTCACGCGGGGCACACCTTTTACCCCTGTTGGTTACCCCACCGGGGCATAAGGGAGCCTTTAGCCCGGGTTTGAGGAACCCGGTTTGGCAGCTGGGGCATTAGGCCCTTCCCAACCAGGGCTAATGCCCTGTTCTGCACTAGTGAACCGCTCGACAGGGACCCGTCCCAGTCCGTGAAGTTGTCTCCACCATTTTTACCCAAACCATTTGAGGCCATAGTATAAACTGCACCAAAAAGCCCAATTTGGCCCTCACCATTTACAGCCTGGCCTATAAGTCATAACATACCGGGTATTTTTAATCTTCCTCGTGAAAACAATTAAACACGTTCCGGTTTGTTTTTCAGTTCGTTGTCAGCCCGTGCGTGTCTCCAATTGTTCAGCCCGAGCGAGCCACGTCTTGTTCGCATGAAGCCGCAGGGCCCAACAAGGCATGTAAACTTCCATCCAGCATACACTGGTCGAAAATAGGCCTTCCATACGCCCCCATTAGTCCCCAAAATAATCGACCCGCGACCATAGGGGTCTTTAGTCGCGGTTCGGTACGAGACCCGCGACCAATAGTCTAGGCCCAGCGCGCTCGGTCCACAGCTGGTGGAGGGGAGGGGCTTTAGTCCCGGTTGGCCAGACCAACCGGGGCTAATAGGTCCTCGGGCTGGCCCCACGGCCTTTAGCCGCGGTTGTCCAGGTGAACCGGGACTAAAGGCCCATCCCTATATATAGGATTCAGCTCGCTGCACTTAGCCACATTTGGTGTCACTTCTGCTCACAACATTCACAAGGGGTGGTGGGTATGCTTTTGGTTCCTACTATGCACACAAGGTGTTCGATGAAATGTCCGATAGCATGAAACACACATGATATTAAGTGTCCGAGCCGCACTTGAGCGTTTTCATTTATTTTACCTCCGCGATCGCGGTTAGCAACTTGAACCCTTTAATGATTTGTATTATTTCCAGCTACTTAGTTTAACAAATGCATGATGGTTAATTATATACTTTATATAATTATAATGCAGATGAATCGGCAATGGATGTACGGTAACCGACTCTCCGGCGAGTTCACTACGGGTTTGAAAGATTTCCTCGTAGTGGCAAATGCGAACAAGCAGCGAGGTTTTATTATCTGTCCATGTGCTGAATGTAAGAATGAGAAGGGTCACTCCTCCTCAAGAGACGTTCACATGCACCTACTTCGGCACGGTTTCATGCCAAGCTATAATTGTTGGACCAAGTATGGAGAAAGAGGGGTTAGAATGGAAGAAGATGAAGAAGAGGATGATATCGATTTCAACTATCATGACGCTTTCGGTGATACCTTCATGGAGGAAGATGCTGAAGCTGGGGAAGGGTTTGGTGAAGGTGAAGAAGAGGCACATGATGAGCCCGCTGATGATCTTGGTCGGACCATTGCTGATGCACGGAGACGCTGCGAAACTGTCAAGGAGAGGGAGAATTTGGATCGCATGTTAGAGGATCACACGAAGTCGCTATACCCAGGATGCGACAATAGTCTGAAAAAGCTGGGCTGCACACTGGATTTGCTGAAATGGAAGGCACGGGAAGGTGTAGCTGACTCATCATTTGAAAATTTGCTGAAAATGTTGAAGAATATGTTTCCGAAGAATAACGAGTTTCCCGCCAGTACGTACGAAGAAAAGAAGGTTGTGTGCCCTCTAGGTTTAGAGATTCTGAAGATAAATGCATGCATTAACGACTGCATCCTCTACCGCGGTGCATACGAGGATTTGAATGAATGCCCTGTATGCACTGCATTGCGTTATAAGATCAGAGGCGATGACCCTGGTGACGAAGTTGAGGGCGAGAAACCCAGGAAGAGGGTTCCCGCCAAGGTGATGTGGTATGCTCCTATAATACCTCGGTTGAAACGCCTGTTCAGGAACAAAGAGCATGCCAAGTTGTTGCGATGGCACAAAGAGGACCGTAAGTCCGACGGGGAATTGAGACACCCCGTTGTTGGAACGCAATGGAGAAAGATCGACAGAGAGTTCAAAGATTTTGCAGCTGACGCAAGGAACATAAGATTTGGTCTAAGTACTGATGGCATGAATCCTTTTGGCGAGCAGAGCTCCAGCCATAGCACCTGGCCCGTGACTCTATGCATCTACAACCTTCCTCCTTGGTTGTGCATGAAGCGGAAGTTCATTATGATGCCAGTGCTCATCCAAGGTCCGAAGCAACCCGGCAACGACATCGATGTGTACCTAAGGCCATTAGTTGATGAACTTTTACAATTGTGGGGCAGACCTGGTGTACCTGTGTGGGATGAGCACAAAGAAGAGGAATTTAACCTACGAGCGTTGCTTTTTGTAACCATCAACGATTGGCCTGCTCTCAGTAACCTTTCGGGACAGTCAAATAAGGGATACAAATCATGCACGCACTTCTTACATGAGACTGAAAGTGTATTTTTGGATAATTGTAGGAAGAATGTGTACCTGGGTCATCGTCGATTTCTTCCCCGAAATCATAACGTAAGAAAGAAAGGCAAGCATTTCAATGGCAAGGCAGATCACCGGCCGAAGCCTGCGGAACGTACTAGAGCTGAGATATTTGATATGGTCAAGGATTTGAAAGTCATCTTTGGAAAGGGTCCTGGCGGACAATCAGTTCCGCAGGGAGTTGACGGGCACGTACCCATGTGGAAAAAGAAATCGATATTTTGGGAGCTACAATATTGGAAAGTCCTAGATGTCCGCTCTGCAATCGACGTGATGCATGTTACGAAGAATGTTTGCGTGAACCTGCTAAGCTTCTTGGGCGTGTATGGGAAGACAAATGATACAAAGGAAGCACGACAGGATGAGCAACTTTCGAAAGACCCAGATGACCGACATCCGGAATGGTTTCAAGGTCGTGCCAGCTACGCTCTTACGAAAGAAGAGAAGGTCATTTTTTTTGAATGCCTGAGCAGTATGAAGGTCCCGTCTGGCTTCTCGTCCAATATAAAGGGAATAATAAACATGGCGGACAAAAAGATCCAAAACCTGAAGTCTCACGACTGCCACGTGATTATGACGCAATTGCTTCCGATTGCTTTGAGGGGCCTCTTACAGGAAAATGTTCGAGTAGCCATTGTGAAGCTGTGTGCATTCCTCAATGCAATCTCTCAGAAGGTAATCAGTCCAGAAGATCTACCACGGTTACAGAACGATGTGGTCCAATGTCTTGTCAGTTTCGAGTTGATGTTTCCACCATCCTTCTTCAATATTATGACGCACCTCCTGGTCCACCTAGTCGAAGAGATTTCCATTCTCGGTCCTGTATTTCTACACAGTATGTTCCCCTTCGAGAGGTTTATGGGAGTATTAAAGAAATATGTTCGTAACCGTGGTAGGCCAGAAGGAAGCATCGTAAAGGGCTATGGAAATGAGGAGGTAATTGAGTTCTGTATTGACTATGTTCCTGACCTTAAGCCGATTGGTATTCCTCAATCGCGGCACGAGGGGAGACTAAGTGGAAGAGGCACGATCGGAAGGAAATCAACGATATGTATGGACGGTCATTCTATGACTGAAGCACACTACACAGTTCTGCAAAATTCGAGCTTGGTGGCTCCGTACTTCGAGCAACACAAGAATATTTTACGCTCGAACAACCCGGGGAAGCCTGAATCATGGATTAGAAAGGCCCACATGGAGACTTTCGGCAGTTGGTTGCGAAAACATTTAATGAATGACAATGATGTTGGAGATCAGCTGTACATGTTGGCCAAGACACCATCTTCGACTATAACGACTTTCCAAGGGTACGAGATTAATGGGAATACATTTTACACGATCTCCCAAGATAAAAAGAGCACCAACCAAAACAGTGGTGTCCGCTTTGATGCAGCAACCGAGATTGGGCAAAAGGTCACATATTATGGTTACATAGAGGAGATATGGGAACTTGACTATGGACCCTCTTTTAAGGTCCCTTTGTTCCGGTGCAAATGGTTCAAGCTAACAGGAGGTGGGGTAAAGGTGGACAAGCAATACGGAATGACAATGGTGGATTTCAACAATCTTGGTTACCTTGACGAACCATTCGTCCCAGCCAAAGATGTCGCTCAGGTTTTCTATTTGAAGGACATGAGTAGCAAACCGAGGAAACGGAAAGATAAGAAATTGATCAGTACATCATGCGATGATCCAAAGCGCCACATTGTTCTTTCAGGGAAAAGAAACATCGTGGGAGTGGAGGACAAGACAGACATGTCAGAAGATTATAATATGTTTGGTGAAATTCCGCCCTTCAAAGTGAACACTGACCCAAGCATTAAGTTAAATGATGAGGATGCTCCATGGATACGTCCAAATCGTAAGAAAGCGGGGACACAAGGGAAGAATTGATGTGTAATAATTTATTGTAACAAACTTTGTTGAATGGATCATGTTGAATGGATCATGTGAATTATATTATCTCTAATTTATTGTAGCAAACTTTTACAAAAAACAAAAAACAGAAGGTATTTGCTCGATGAACTGAATATATGATGTATCAAACCTTAAAGGGGGTGTAGAACAAAACAGACGGTATCGCCGTCATACAGCCCAACCGTGGCTACTAGGTGCATATATGCATACCAAATGCACGGCAGGACGTATGACGGCGAATCCGGATGTTTTGTATTTGCTCGATGAACTGAATATATGATGTATCAAATCTTAAAGGGGGTGTAGAACAAAACAATCGGTATCGCCAGCATACAACCCTGCAGTGGCTACTGGGTGCATATATGCATACCAAATGCACAGCAGGGCGTATGCTGGCGAATCCGGATGTTTTGTATTTGGGAAATGAACTGACCGGTGTATGAAGCTGGGCCATATATAGGGTGCTCTGGCTCACAAAGTGTTGAGCTAGGGTTTTGATCCAACGGTTAAGAAACATCTCATCCAACGGCTCACAGCAGCTCTAAAGAAACACACCATAGCCCTGATCGAACGGCTCACAACAGCTCGAAAAAAACACACCGGGATCCAACGAATCACAAGATCTTGAAAGAAACACACGATCCGTGTGATTCTATCTGATTGGTCCAAACGAAACCCTAATTCCCATGTATTCCCGATTGGTGTCACCAATCGGGACTAAAGGGATGATTCGTTTCCCAATGAAACCCTAACCCATTTAGTCTCGGTTGGGGACACCAACCGGGACTAAATGGATGTTTTCTTCTCGCTATATATATGTATGCATTGCCACACCATTGGCATAAACACATACAAACTCACCACTCTCTCATGGCTTCTACCATACCCAATCTAACATTCATCCAGGCGGAGGCACTTTCCGCCTCGAACTACCCCTGCCCGCCCGGCTACAGCGTTCCCGCCGGTTGGATGCTTAGCGCCGGAGGAGTGCCGGTCCCTCCTCTTCCTCAAGGTGTGGCGCGTCGGGCGGCCATCACGAACCACTACTACCACGAGCGCACGCCGGAGCAGCGGAGGAATCCCAGTTGGCATCCCGATAACCAACATACTTGGGATGCCTTCTTCATCAATCGGCGTGAGAGGGCGCTCGCCAGGTATGAGGAGGACGGCGTGCCTCCTGGGAACTTTCACGAGGCCAGTCGTCGGCTATGGTGGTCCGGCCGGACTCTACAGAGCGTCATGGACTACATCAGGGCCGGCGATATCCCCCGCCTGCGCTACCCGCAGGCCCAGTCCTAGAGTCGTGATCCTCCGAGGGAGTGCAGAGCACTGTCAGACGATAGTGACGACGACGGCGGCGACTACGACGACCACGAGTGGTTGTACTATAGGCCTAGGCAGGAGTATGACTAGCAGCAGATATCAGATCATGCATCTATGCTCTCCGTTTAGGTTTAGATCCACTCTTGCCATTATGTACTGCCTTTTTTATCTATATATATATATTGAAGATTTTAAAAAGAATTAGTTTTATTTTTCTGAATTTTCTGATATATTATTTGTATTTTTAAGATTGGAAAAAGAATTAGTTTTTGTTTCTGAATTTTCTCATATATTATTTGTATTTTTAAGATTGGAAAAAGAATTAGTTTTATTTTTCTGAATCTTCTGATATATTATTTGTATTTTTAAGATTGGAAAAAGAATTAGTTTTAGTTTTCTGAATCTTCTGATATATTATTTGTATTTTTAAGATTGGGAAAAGGAAAATAATTCGAATAACCACCTTTAGTCGCGGTTCGTGTCACCAACCGGGACTAAAGGCTCGTTCTACGCGGGAACGGAGACGCCACGAAAAATTTCACCTTTAGTCCCGGTTCGTGACACCAACCGGGACTAAAGGCCCGCGGAGGGTACCCCAGGGGACCTTTAGTCCCGGTTGGTATATATTCCCGGCCCCAAAATTTTCTACGTCCAAACCCTCGTCTTCCTCGCGCCGGCACCCTGCTCGTCGATTCCGTCGTCGTCGCCCGATTCCGTCGTCGTCGCCTGCGAGAGTACCGCGCCGTCGCCGTCGCCCGCGCCCTTCTCTCCACCGCCTCCGCCCTGCTCCGGCCCCGCCCCGTCGCCGTCTCCGGTAGGTTCCCCGCGGGCCTCGTGCCGCCCTCGAACCAGCGACGCCCTCCCGCTCTCGAACGGCGACCACGAACCAAAGCCGCCCTCGCCGCGGGCCTCGCGCCGCCCTTGAACCCTTCCCCGTGGCCGGAAACCCTTCCCCGTGGCCGGAATCGCCGGAGAGAGAGCAGAAACTGCCACACCGCCGGCCACAGTGTCACGCCAGGGTGACGTCATCATGACGTCACCTGGCCAAGTGCTGGCGAGTTTTTTTTAAATGACGTCATCGTGACACGTGGGGCCCACTGTATATGGAATTACAGAAAATAATTAAATCTTCTAAATTAAACAACTTTTAATTTATAATTCCAAAAATTATGGAAAAATATGCGAAATGTTCGCAAAAATGTAAGCTATCTGTTTATATCATTTTCAATCATGTTTGACAAAGTTCAAAATGAGACCATATTTGAATTTGAGTTAAATTCATTAAAATAATGAAAATAAGTTTTAATTCAATAAATTCAGAATATTAAGTGTAATATACCAAAATGACCAGAAAAGCAAATGCAACCTAGCTATGGGGTTCTCCAAGTCATTTGAGAAACTAATCCTGGACACACCTCTAAAGTATGGTTTTCCCCCTCCGGTGGTCATCGTTCTTCCACCGGAGTGACATATGGCGGACAATTTGAGAAAGAGGGTGTAATATTAGCTAAGTCTTTTATATACTTAATTAATTTTTACTATATGCATGTCTGCAGGAGTGACATATGGCGGACAATGGAGCCTTGCCGTTTACGGATCAGGAGGCTGAAGGTATTATATACGGCATGATAGCCAACCAGATCCCTTATGTGCCAGAAGATGAGCAACAAGAGGATGTAGTCTCTTCTTATCTGAACCTTGATGATCAAGAACGTGGAGGAACGGACATTGTCGATGATGAAACAGGTGAAGAAACGGACATTGTCGATGATCAAGGAGGTGAAGGAATGGACATTGATGACGGAGGTCAATCGTCGACAAACGAAGATCTCCAATTGCAAAGAACAACCACCTCCGGTGAGGTATATATATATACATTGGGACTCTCGTGATACAAACTTACTGAAATGTGAATACATATGCACTAACGCGCGCGACTCTCTTTCTTATTTTAGCCCTTGGCCGGATCTAGTATGACAAAGCGTGGCAAATCCAAGTCGATGAAAGATGGAGAAACATATACCATCGAATCAGTCAGTGAAATCGGCAAACCCCTACAGCACACCACAAAGTTTATCAACCAATGCGGAGTCATTGTTAGAGACACCGTCCCGATCACCGTCCAGGAATGGAAGGAGCCAAAGAAAGCACGTCTTGGTTTCAGTTATGTCGACAAGAGAACGAAAAAGATTATGTTTAGAAAGATTATTGCACATTTCATTCTACCTCCGGAATACAACAAAAAAGATGAATTCGGTGAGGATGTTCCGGGTGGACGTCAGAGGAGGAGGATAGTCAAAGAGTTCGCTTTTCAGAAGATGGCCGAAGCATTCTGGAACTTCAAGAAAAAATTGTTCCGTGAATATGTCAGCAAGGGCAAGACTCCGATTTTCACTGGACAACATGAGAAACTGAGAGATGATTGGACAGAATTTGTGACGCAACATAAATCGGAGCATTTCAAGGAAATGTCGAAAAAAATAAGACTAATGCGGAAAAGAAACAATACCATCATGTTATGGGGCCAGGAGGATACCGCGTTTCGGCGCCTAAGTGGCAGGCAATGGAGGACGGCCTGAGGGCAAGAGGAATCCGTCTAGGTACAGAGGGATGGGACGAAAGAGCCAAAATATTGTGGTACGGGCATGGCGGATCGCTAGACCCGGAGACAGGGAAGTGTGTTCACCGGCAGAAAACGTTTGCTCCCACAAAAGACCTTGTTGACGCAATGACCAAAGCTCAACAGGGCGTGCTCACGTTCAACAGAGAGAGAGACCAACTGACCCATGCCCTCGGGAATCCTGAACACGGAGGACATATACGAGGCAAAGGCAGATTGCCGTGGAAAGTAGGGTTTTCCCAGGAGGGTGACCCGTACTGTTACAGAAGCCGTAAGAGAGGTACGGACCGGGTTGTAGATCAAATGTCGCATCTTGCAATGGAAGTTAGTGAGCTGAAGAAGATCGTGGCGGGAATACTTGAGAAAGAAAAAGCGTCGGCTGCAGGGCCGCATGAAGAACATGCAGCGGATCTCGGAAGCCAGCATCAACGGAGAAGCAGCGTGGATTCCACGGAGGCCCCGACTCCAGGTGCTAATGCACCGATGATCGAGAGTCGTGCACCGGAGCCTCACTACCCCGTGGATGATGTAAAGGAGATGAAAGAATGTGATCTGCATTATCCCGTGGGGAACATTTCCATGAAGGTAGCTACTGGCAGTGCTTTACCCTGTACACCTAGAGCACTCCATCACAACAACCCCATTCCATATGGCTATGCTCGTGTCATGGTGGAAGACATAGTCCAAGCGTTTGAGGACCTGGAGATTGACATAGCTACACCCGAAGGGGAGAGAAGACTTGGAGATGTCAAGCGCCAGTTCATTCTATGGAAAAGAAGTACATAGTGTTTCCAGGCGAGATGCCAAGGCTAACAAGTCCACCCCCTCCGATGGTGCAGGTGCTGGTGGTGGTGGTGGTGGTGGTGCTGGTTCACCTACGCCTCCTTCACGCCATTCGACGCCGTCCCCCGATCCACAATCTCCGGCGGGTAAGCAGCCGTCGCCCCCGATTCCTCCTCCGGCGGTTAAGCAGCCGTCGCCTCCCATTCCTCCTCCGGCGGTTAAGAAGCCGTCTCCCCCCATTCCTCCTCTGGAGGATAAGCAGACGTCGTCCCCCATTCCTCCTCCAGCGAAGAAACAGAAGCAGGCGGACAGCAAGGGAACCTGCTCTTGGTCTATTAACCCGGAGCCTTATGTACCTAAGACCACACGGGTACCGGAGCCATCACTGAAGCCTCTCCCCCCAAGGCCTTGGAAACTTAGTGATGCTGAAACCAAATGGGCCGTGAAGGCTGACGTTGAGAAATGGAAGGCCCGTCAGAAGGCGCTAAAGGAGCCTGAGCCCAAGGAAGTATTCTCTCCGATTGTAGACAAGTGGGCTACGGGTTTTTTTGTCGAAAGTGTCCCAAGCTGAGAAGAATTTGCCTAAAGACTATGATATTGAACTTCGTAAGCAAGCAAAAATATTGGAGGAGGAGAAAGCAAAAATATTGGAGGAGGAGAATGGAAAAGGAAAAAGAAAAAAAAGCGGGAAACAAGTTGACCAGCTCGGGATGCAGAGTAAACAATCGATCCCCCCGCTCATAGTGAAAGCCGCTCCGGAACACGACCCCGAGGTCATAAATGCTGTGGCAGGAATGAGATTGACTGTAGCTACTGCCATGGAAAATGCGTCCGAGGCCGGTATGTCTCTTCGTCTCTTTTTAGGCCTAGATGATGCGCCAATGGCTGAGGTAGCATTACAATATGAGAAGAAAGGGCCTCTCGTCGAGCCTACGAAGGAAAAGGATCTACCACCACTAATGCAAAGTCTGCTACATTGGTACAAACAATTCATATCATGGACCGACAAAGAATTTGTGTATGTGGATTATACAGAGGAGCATCACACCAAAAAGTACTCTGTAACAGTTGAGATGAGTGAATTGTTCCAGCTATTCAATCTGCGCGAGCTCGACAAATCTATCCCGAGTTGCTACGTTCTGTAAGTGATTTATTTCTACCTCATCTTGTTCTTCATTGCTTACACTATATATATATATATATAGTCCTAATTAACTATATTAATTGTTGCGTACGCTATTATGCAGATTGAAGACTTGGGAATGCAGAATAAGACTCATCCTTGATGTTGGGTTCATTGACCCACAAATCATTAATGGAACTATGTTAGAACGTCACCCCAAAGACGTGGAGAAAGACTTGTACAATTTTCTTAAAAAGCATGAATCCAAAAGTTATATTCTATTTCCTTACCATTTTGGGTGAGTGTTTCTCTCATGTTCCCATTCTCTTTTGTTTACTCCATGCATGGTATGTCTAATCGATAAGTTATGCATGACTGTGCATCTAACGTGTCCGCAGGTTCCACTGGATTTTGCTAAAAATTGATCTTCACAGCTCCATAGTTTTTATCATTGACTCTATGAATTCAAATACAGATCTTTGGATCGACATGAGAAAAATGATGCAAAGGTAATTATTTTCAATCATTTGCGCTCTATATCGATCGGTCTCTTTTGTTCATTTCCTAATATGCAGTAGCTAATAACTCACTTGTTCATTTAATTTTATTTGAAATGTAGAGTTTGGAGACGGTTCTCACTTGGACATGTCGGTGGATTCAAACATGAGCTAAAATTTAAAAATGTGGTCAAAGGTGTGGATAAGCAGACACCGGGGACCGGTCTATGTGGATACTATGTCTGTGAGAACATACGGAAAGAAATCTCTGAGAGGAAGAAGGACGAGACCACGCGGAGGGGTCTTAATAACTTGCGTAGGGCGCTTACTCCAGAAGCTCGCTTCCGACCAATTCAAGAGGAAATAGCAGGATTTTTTCTTAGGCATGTCATCGATAGGAAAGGAGAGTACCATGCGTCCACCGATGATGACTATTATACGCATCAGCCCTGAGTACTTTGAAACTTGTTCGAATTTGTGTATGGTCATCCATCTTGATTGTGTAATATGGAAACTTGTTCGAGGTTGTATATATGGTCACCCGATATTGAATATATATTATATATTCCTATTGAATTCTCCTTGTTTGAAATTTCATATATATATAAATATATATATATATATATGCATGTATATAGTATCGCAAAATATATATATATGTGTACTGAAACTTCATCAAAATTAAAATAAAACACAAAATAAAATATAAAAGAAATAAAACAAAACAAATTAAAAAGGAACCAGGTTTAGGGGGCCTAAAACCCTAAACCTGCACAGGTTTTCAGTCCCGGTTAGCCACAAGAACCGGGACTAAAGGTCCTCCCCCGCGACGGACTCCTGGCGCCCATGTGGACGGGCCTTTAGTCCCGGTCCGTAAGTGGCGGGACTATAGGGGGGGGTCTTTAGTCGCGCATAGCTAGTCCCGGTTGCGCGGCCGGGACTACTGGCCCTGGCGAACCGGGACTATAGGCCTATTTTCTACCAGTGATAGTCCAATCTGAACCAAACTGCCCGGGCTGCATCAGGTCATACGCATTGGTTCATGTCTCCACGTCACCAGCAATCAGGAGATTCACTTAATCAGTTGGAAAATAGAAGAACTCGATATGTTTTTCCATGGCCATCGAGACGCCCCTAGATCACGACAAGCAATGGCCTCCATACAACAGGATTTAGCCTGTCATAAGAAACAATTTTTGTAGGAATTGACCGTACGTATTTCTATCGACGGATGCCTTCTCTCTACTCTGTCTCTCTCTCCCACATCATACGAATCTCCTACATGGTTGGTTCTACACACAGCTGGATTGTATTATTGTACATTCTCTCATGTTTCTATATATTTCCCGGCTTTCCGTGATCAAGTCATCCTATCGCAACCGGATCGATTAATTAGGTCCCCAGACTCCAGCCCGAGACGGTTCTCGGCGGATCTTTGCATCCACGACCTCATCGGCAATCCCAACCATAATGCTCCCCCACCAGCTCGACGACGCGTACCCCAAAATCCAATCCGCCACAGAGAGCTGTCGGTACCCAGGGCTTTTGTGGTCTGCGCGGCAGAACTTGACTCAGCAAGCCACCTCCAACTCTTTTCTCGAAACTGGCCAGCTTTCTTGGTGGCAGATACAGTGGCCTATGCTGCCACGGGCTATAGAATTTCCCTAGAATCGAAGTCCATCACCTACACAGTTCAAGAGGCCCTTGGGCTTTCTTGGTGGCTTTTGTGGTTATGCATCATATCAGGCCCTCGGCACGCTCCTCAATGGTCTGGCATGCATAGTTCAAGAGGTTGGGAAACCGCCAAATAAACATGAAAACACAGTTCTATTCCACGCTAGCGAGCCACCCCATGCTCGTCGCCTACCTAAACTTGATGAGTTCCACTGGCCGCATGGGAGAAACCATCAAACCTATACTCCACGGATGGTGGCATAGAGCAAGCGAACCCGACGGTGATGAACATGAAATTTATGTTTTGGGAGTACACTAGCAGCGCCGAGGGTGGACTATATCTTACAACGTTGACGGTGGGTCATGCCATTGCAGGTCCCCGAGGGGGCACCGGACTGGGGGTGCTTCTTGAACAACCTCTATCTCAAGTGTGAACTCTAAATGTGTGCCCAGATGCAGAGCTTCCACAACTCCTACATCATCTGTTACAGCCTAGATCCATTATTTTTGCACCCAATTTAAACTTTGTCCTTCCGAGCTGTTTGTGGGCTGATTCGTTTACCATTCCAAGTTTATTATTTTTGGTTGATACTAGGACATATGTAATGACACTAGGCGAAGGTCTCGCGTTATTTAGATTTTTTTTGAATTCTTTGGAATTTTATCAGCCCGATTTACGAGAAAGTCAAGACGGCGGGCATTACCGTTCGTAACTAGGGGTTCTATATTTAGCAACTCATCATGGATCTCTATTGAAATAGGTAGTTGAATACCTAAAAATAATTTTTGCCAAAATTCATGAACAAATTACGAGTCACATGTAGTTCAAATTTGTCCCTGTTTTCAGCTAAATCGGCAGAAACTTGTGATTTTCAAAAGAGGTGGATGGAAATCTTTTCTTAGAAAACAAATTGTTTATCTGTACATGTCACATGTTCTAGCATGTCCTCACAAAAAACCCGTCATTTCAACCGAAACCCTAGAATGGTTTATTTCAACATTGTCCGTGCTTGCAAGATGCATGTTTGTGTGCAATATGGGCCCATTATAACAAACTATGCCATGTATTTGGCCATAACACCCGTCATTTCAACCGAAACCCTAGAATGTTAGGAGGAGATAGCTCTTTTTTGTGAAAACTTTTTCAACAGAACTGTCGTATTCCAAGTTTATTATTTTTTGGGTTGGATTCTTTCTAACTCTTCTGAGCCGTTCGATCGGTGGTTCTTGAGCCTCTTAATCACACCAATCTAGAAGAATCACACATGTCGTGTCTGAATCCCTACTTTCTAACTTTAGCGCGTCTGAATTCATATGATACGGCTTTTTTTTGTACATGCTTTCAACAAACAACTGTCGTATTCCAGGTTTATTATTACACATCACCAAGAAGATCCCTATTTAGTATTCTGAATTTTCTTCGTGTAGAGATGGTCCATGAACCCTATGTCCCTTGCTTATGATCGCTTCAGTCGTAACCATGGAGCAAATTCATTATTTAATGGGATGGTTGGGTCAGCTTTCACTGTGAAGCGCGTAATTGCAACAAAGTTATTATAATCTTCTGACATGTCTGTCTTGTCCTCAACTCCCACGATGTTTCTTTTTCCTGAAAGAACTGTGTGACGCTTCGGCTCATCGTATGATGTATTTGTTTGCTTATTATTTGTTTTTTCGGTTTGGAGGACATGTCCTTCACATAGAAGACCTTATCCACGTAATTGGTTAGGACGAATGGTTCGTCATTGTAACCAATATTGTTGAGATCCACTGTTGTCATTCCGTACAGCTGGTCTACCTTTACCCCTTCTCCATTCAGTTTGACCCATTTGCACTTAAACAAATGGACCTTAAAAGAAGGTCCATAGTCAAGTTCCCACATCTCCTATATGTAACCATATTATGTGTCATTTCTTCCATTCTCGTTTGTTGTATCAAAGCGGACACCACTGTTTTGATTGGTGCTCTTCTTATCTTGGGCGATCATGTAAAATGTATCCCCATTTATCTCGTAGCCTTGAAAACTCCCAATAGTCGAAGATGGTGACCCGGCCAACATGTACAGCTGATCTTCAACAATGGTGTAATTTATAAGATGTGTTTGCAACCAACTTCCGAAAGTATCCATGTGTTTGTGTTTAATCCATAAGTCATCCTTCCCCGGGATTGTGGAGCGTACAATATTCTTGTGTTCCTAGAGATACGGAGCCACGAAGATGGAATTTAGTAGAACTGTGTAGTGTGCTTTAGTGAAAGAATGCCGGTCCCTAGGTATCATTGTTTTCTTTCCTAGCATTCCTTTTTCCCCCAGTCTCCCCTCAGTCCGCGATTCAGGAACACCAATCGTCTTAAGGTCAGGAATAAAGTCAACACAGATACCAATGGCCTCATATGTTTCATAGCCCTTCGAGATGCTTCCTTCTGGCCTAGCACGGTTATGAACATATTTCTTCAAAACTCACATGAACCTCTCAAAGGGAAACATATTGTGTAGAAATATCGGACAGAAAATATAAATCTCTTCACATAGCTGAATCAGGAGATGCGTCATAATGTTGAAGAAGGATGGTGGGAACAACAACTCAAAACTAACAATACACTGGACCACATCCCTCTGTAATCTTGCGAACCATTCGTCCTAGCCAAAGATGTGGCTCAAGTTTTCTATGTGAAAGACATGTCTACCCAACCGAGGAAAAGAAAAAATAAGAATTCTATTACATCATGCGGTGTGCCGAAGCGGCACATAGTTCTTTCAGGGAAAAGAAACATTGTGTGAGTGGAGGACAGGACAGACATGTCAGAAGATTATAATAACTTTGAAGAAATTTCGCCCTTTAGAGTGAAAACTGACCCAAGCACCGCGTTAAATAAGGAAGATGCTCCATGGCTACGACAGAGAAGTAAACAACGGCGGCAATAGTTGGTGATAACTTATTAAACCTTCATGGTTCATGTAATATTGATAGACTATTTTGTAATAATGTATCAAACATTGCAGATTAAACCATTCATAAACTAGTTTTTTTAATGTTTGAATTTTCAAACATTGTTACTAGTTTAAATAGTTAGAATAATTATTTTATAAAACGGAAAATGTATTTGAAATGTTTACACAATTTTAAACACTTTTCATATACAAAGTTTCTCCAAATTCTAAACCATTCATAAAATAGGTTTTTTAAAATGTTTGAAAATTCAAAAATAGTTACTAGTTTAAATAGTTAGAATAATTATTTTATAAAACTAAAAATGTATTTGAAATGTTTACGCAATTTTAAACACTTATCATATTGAAAGTTTCTGCAAATTCTAAACCATTTGAAATGTATTTTAAAACGTATTTTAAATAGTATTTGAAATGTTCGAAAGAAAAAAATTGGCGGCAGAAAAAAAAAACTGAAATTTTGGGCCTTTTGCCCGGTTCGTGTTACAAACCGGGGAAAAAGGGGGGAGGTGGGCGGGCAACCGAGAGCCCACCTCCCCCCTTTTGTCCCGGTTGGTAACATGAACCAGGGCAAAAGAGTACCTTTTGCCCTGGTTCGTGTTACTAACCGGGGCAAAAGGCTCCTGTCTATATAACCCTGGGCCGCGCAATCGCCCGGGGCAACCCAGCAGTTTCGCAGTTTTTCGCTAAGTCCCCCGGCGCCGAAATCCAGAGCGACACCGTGAGGCTGCCCGATTTCGACACCGGGGATCCTCGCCGCCTCTACGGCGCCTCCTCCCGCGCTGCTCGTCGTCTCCTCCCGCGCCGCCCGTCCTCTTCTCCATGCCGCCCGTCCTCGCGCCGCCCGAGATCGCCGGCGGAGGCATCGCTCGCGCCCAAGCCTTCCTCCTCGCGGCCGTGCCCTCCTCCTCATGTTAGATCGCCTCCTCGCCGCGCCCTCATCCTCCTCAACTTAGAAAAAATTTAGGTATTGGATTAGTATTAGTGTGTTAGATTAGTATTAGTGTTAGATTAGTATTAGGTATTGGATTAGTATTAGTGTGTTAGATTAGTATAAGTGTTAGATTAGTATTAGGTATTGGATTAGTATTAGTGTTAGATTAGTATTCGGTATTACGTATTGGAGACTTAGAAAAAAATTAGGTATTGGAAACTTAGAAAATATTTAGGTCTTCGAGACTTAGAAAAAATTAGCTAGAGGTTTTTAGAGGAAAAAATTTAGTGATTGCAGACTTAGAAAAAATTTAGGTCATGGACACTTAGAACAAATAAGTTAGAGGTTTAGAGTAAAAAATTTAGGTATTGGAGACTTAGAAATTTTTTTGGTCTTGGACACATAGAAAAAATTCTGAACTTCACATCAAGGTCCGATGACCATTTTGTTCCTGTTAAGATGTACTACATGCGGTGGTGATCCGGGGAAAGGAACGAATGCGAGGGTTTCTGGATTTTTTTTGCAACTAACTAATGTCACAGATTTAATATGGTTCGTGAGATCCGTTTGAAGTTAAACCCTTTGGTGCATATTCGTAATGGTGACATTCCTCAGAAATCCCTTCCGGTGTTATGAAGATTGTCCCCATTATGTATGTGCACAAAAGGGTCTAATTTTTTCCGGATTTCACTATTAAATATATGATTTTGTTTAGTTTCAGAGAACTCCAGAAACCCTTCCTCCCCCCGCATCGCCATCACGTGTACTTAACTCGTAACAAGCACAAAATGTGAAGGTCCAACTTCACATCAAGCCCGATGACCATCTTGTTCCCGTTAAGAGATACTATAGG
This sequence comes from Alopecurus myosuroides, assembly GCA_028641055.1. Taxonomy (NCBI): domain Eukaryota; kingdom Viridiplantae; phylum Streptophyta; class Magnoliopsida; order Poales; family Poaceae; genus Alopecurus; species Alopecurus myosuroides. Next base: position 369,001,870 of record CM054061.1, read on the forward strand.
CGGTGGTGATCTGGTGAAAGGATGAAGATGAGGGTTTCGGTTGGAACTAAAGAACATCGCATATTGTTAGTGAGATAAGAACTTAGTTGCACCGTTTGGTTCATATGCGTAATGGGGATATTTTTCATAGCCCCAGACGGGGCGATGGAGAATATCCCTATTATGTATGTGCACGAAATGGTCCAACTTTGTTTGGATCTCACAAACACTTACGTATGTGATTTTGTTTAGTTTCAACGAAGTTCAGAAACCCTTGTCTTCATCCTTCTCTAGATCACCATCACGTATACTACATTGTAACAAGCACAAGATATGAGAAGGGCCAATTTGATCATTTGTGTTTAACTTTCATCTTATTTATATCATATTTCTCCATTTACTATTTTTTACTGAGTTAGAAACACTAAGTTATTTTACTTAATTACGGAATATTTACTTAATCCGGATCTGTTTTTAGTTTATGTCTCTGTTGGACCCGCCGGGCGATGTCCGGGACTGCGCCCCGACGGGCTGGCACTGGGAGGTCCTTAGTACCGAGGCATGCGGCTTGGTGAGAAATCCGGGTGACGTGGTCGACCCGGATATTCTTTGGTGGCCATCCCGTGGGCAACGGTCGGTGCGGAGAGAGCCGACCCATGGGGAGGTGGTACAACAGCGTATGAGGGAGGAGGACGAGCACGTCCGTCGCTACATGTACTTGCTCCATAGAAAATATAGCAGCAGCTGGTTGATTATTTGGAGGGTTCCTTACCCTGTGAGCTATGACCCTGTGAGGGTTCCTTACCTATGGGCCCGTAGCACCCGCGACTCACCACCCCGCGGCTTAGGACCCGGTCGAAGTTAATTAGTCTGAGATATGTTTCATGAATATGTATAAGTGATATTATCACATCGTGATGTATTAGGGTTGAATTAAATGAACCCGAGCTATCTAACTCTTGGTGTGTATTCATACGTTTAAATATTTCATCAATGTTGCATTTATAATTGAAATAAGGATCTGTAACATATAGTTACTATTTTTTCTAACTTGTTTAGATATTAGTACCATTAGCTATTATCTATAAGCAATTTTGATGAAATAGATGCTAATAACTATATTTTTATTAGATTATATGCAATTTTTGCGAACTGATAAAATTGATGCTATTTGCTATTTTTTTAGCCATGGCGAGACGTCGTCCCCGTCGAAGAAACCCATGTACGTGGTGGACGTCCACGTGGATCGCAAACAAGTTGATCGCGTGCATCGAATGGACGTGGTAGTGCAGCCATAGTCATTAAGCAGGAGGAAGTGACGCCTCCTACTCGCGGACGTGGACACGGACGCGGAGCACAGGGGGCATAAAGCGATGCAAGGGGGGCAAAGCGCGGTGCAAAGGGGGGCATGGAGCTGTTGCTGCAGAGGAGGAGGCTCCAGCGGAGGAGGAGGAGGACGGTCTCCGGCTACCGGAGTTCTACATCCACCTGTTCCACCCACAGGAGAACAGGCTCCGTCTTGATCCAGACAAGATTTCGGAGACCCTCCTCGAGCGCAAGGGCCCCTATAGTTTCACCCTCCGGTTGGAGGGTTTTGACAAAGGGCTCGTGCGCGTTGTCCTGTAGCGACGTGACGATGACCTCTACCTGCGCTATGGGTGGGGTCATTTCGCGCGCATGCACTACAAGAAATATGTTGATACATGACCATTTTATAATGACCGTGGATGAATTGGTCATGTTTCTATGACCATTTAAAATCAGTTGGTCGGTAGCAGTTTGGAAGGGTCCAAATCTGAAAACATAATGACTATTTGATGAGAAAAGTCATGATTTCATTAGATGAATTGGTCATAGGCCGACAATATTTTGATGCATTCCGACACCTCATCATTTTTGATGATGTGTCATCCTAGTTGTCTATTGTTTGATTATGTGTCGCTGAGCTGTCAATTTCGTGTCATGCTGACATGTAAGCAACTAGCACCACACCACACCACACAGCACCCACTAGTGGAAACAACCCCTCTCGTCTAGGGGGCCGGGGGGCAGCTGTCCCGGTTGCAACCAAATCCGGGACAAATGCCCTGCATTGGTCCCGGTTCGTGCGCCCGGGGCAACAGGAATCGCCTGGGCGCATTGGTCCCGGTTCGTGGGGGGCATATCGGTCCCGGCTCGTGCCACGGACCGGGACCAATGCCTAGCCACAGGCCACGTGGCACGCGCATGACCTGTTGTCCCGGTTCAGTCCACGAACCGGGACCAATGCCCCCTTCCCCTATATATACTGCCCCAGCCCCCCCCCTCCTTCCATCTTTTTTTTTGCTTGGAGGTGTGAGAGAGTGTGGTGTTAGTGTGTTTTTTTTACTATGCACACGAGGTGTTCGACGAAATTCCCGAGACGCACACAAGCTCACTGAAAATGGTATCTTCGACCGAGGTTAACAAATTATCTTTTTCATCTGTAACTGATACATAAAAAAGTATTATTTGTCGATGTACTGTGGTCATCTCTGTATTGATATGTATTTTGATAAACTTAATTATATGATGCAGATGGATGCACGGCAGCGATGGATGTACGGTGACCGACGCACCTCCGAGTATATGGCAGGCCTGAATGCATTTCTTGCTGTAGCTCAGGCGAACAAAGATAATGGCTTCATGTGTTGCCCATGTGTTGATTGTCGGAACGTCAGAGAACATTCTTCCGAAAGGATCCTTCACGGCCATCTACTTCGGAGAGGTTTCATGCCCAGCTATAATTGCTGGACCAAGCATGGAGAAAGAGGGGTTGTGATGGAAGACGATGAAGAAGAAGAAGAAGATCCTTTGTTCCCTGAATACGACGATACTGCAATGGAAGAGAATGCAGAAGAAGGAGGTGATCAAGAACAGTCATCAGAAGAGCCCGATGATGATCTTGGCCGAGTTATTGCTGATGCAAGGAAGACTGTGAAAATAAATTGGAGAGGTTGAAGCTGGACAACATGTTACAGGATCACAAAAAATTGTTATACCCAAATTGCGAAGATGGTAGCACAAAGCTCGGTACCACACTGGAGTTGCTGAAATGGAAGGCACAAAACGGTGTGACTGACAAGGCATTTGAGAGTTTACTTCAACTAATGAAGCCAAAACTTCCAAAGCATAACGAATTGCCTGAGAGTACGTACGATGCAAAGAAAGCTCTCTGCCCTCTAGGATTAGATGTGCAGAAGATACATGCATGCATTAATGACTGCATTCTCTTCCGCGGTGAGAAGTACGAGAATTTGGATGAATGTCCGATATGCACTGCACTGCGGTATAAGATCAGAGCAGATGATCCTGGTGATGTTGACGGCGAGCCCCCCCGTAAGAGGGTTCCTGCTAAGGTGATGTGGTATGCTCCTATAATACCACGGCTGAAACGTCTGTTTAGAAACAAAGAGCATGCTAGGTTGTTGCGGTGGCACAGAGAAGACCGTAAGAAAGATGGAAAGTTGAGGCACCCCGCCGATGGATCGCAGTGGAGAAAGATCGAGAGAGACTTTCCAGACTTTGCAGGAGAGGCGAGAAACTTATGGTTTGGTCTAAGTACAGATGGCTTTAATCCTTTTGGGGAGCAGAGCTCCAGTCATAGCACTTGGCCTGTAACTCTATGTATGTACAACCTTCCTCCTTGGTTGTGCATGAAGCGCAAGTTCATTATGATGCCAGTTCTCATCCAAGGCCCGAGGCAACCTGGCAACGACATTGATGTGTATCTAAGGCCATTAGTGGAAGAACTCTTAGAACTGTGGGGCAAACCAGGTGTACGTGTGTGGGATGAGAACGAACAAAAGCCATTTGACCTACGGGCGTTGCTTTTCGTGACCATCAATGATTGGCCAGCTCTTAGTAACATTTCCGGTCATACAAACAAGGGATACAATGCATGCACACACTGTTTAGATAAGACTGACAGTGGTTTTTTGGATAAATGTAAAAAGGTTGTATACCTGGGGCATCGTAGATTTCTTCCGATCAAGCATCCCTTAAGGAAAAAAGGAGGGAAGCATTTCAGAGGTGAGGCAGATAACCGAAAGAAGCCTGAGCTCCGTAGTGGTAATGATATATTCGATATGGTCAAGGACCTAGAAGTAATCTTTGGTAAGGCTGCTGGCAGCCAACCAGTTCCGTACGGCCCTGATAAGCGGGCACCCATGTGGAAGAAGAAATCTATATTTTGGGAGCTATCCTATTGGAAAGTTTTAGATGTCCGGTCTTCGATCGACGTGATGCACGTGACAAAGAATCTATGTGTCAATCTGCTATGCTTCCTGGGCGTGTATGGGAAGTCAGAAGATACGCCTGAAGCACGGGAGGACCAGCAACGTATGAAAGACCCAAGAAACAAGCACACAGATACAGGGCGACATTCCTTAAGCAGCTACGCTCTTACTAAAGCAGAGAAGGAAATATTCTTTGAAGTCCTTTACAGTATCAAGGTTCCGTCTGGCTTCTCGTCGAATATAAAGGGGATAATAAACATGGCAGAGAAAAAATTCCAAAACCTGAAGTCTCATGACTGCCACGTGATTATGACGCAATTGCTTCCGATTGCATTGAGGGGGATTCTACCGGAAAATGTTCGAGTACCCATTGTGAAGCTATGTGCATTCATGAACGCAATATCTCAGAAGGTAATCGATCCAGAAATTCTGACAAGATTACAGAGGGATGTGGTCCAGTGTCTTGTTAGTTTTGAGTTGGTGTTCCCACCATCCTTCTTCAACATTATGACTCATCTCCTTGTTCACCTATGTGAAGAGATTCATATTCTCGGTCCGGTCTTTCTACACAATATGTTCCCCTTTGAGAGGTTCATGGGAGTCTTGAAGAAATATGTTCATAACCGTGCTAGGCCAGAAGGAAGCATCTCGAAGGGCTATGGAACAGAGGAGGTCATTGGGTTCTGTGTTGACTTTATTCCTGACCTTAAGACAATTGGTGTTCCTGAATCGCGGCATGAGGGGAGACTGAGGGGAAAAGGAACGCTGGGAAAGAAAACAATGATACCTAGGGACGGGCATTCTTTGACCAAAGCACACTACACAGTTCTACAAAATTCCATGTTCATGGCTACGTATGTCGAGGAACACAAGAATATTGTACGGTCTGCAAACCCGGGGAAGGATGACTCATGGATTAAACGCGAACACATGGAGACTTTCGGAAGTTGGTTGCAAACACGTCTTATAAATGACACCACTGTTGAAGATCAGCTATACATGTTGGCAGGGTCACCATCTTCGACTATTGGGAGTTTTCAAGGGTACGAGATAAATGGGAATACATTTTACACGAGCTCCCAAGATAAGAAGAGCACCAACCAAAACAGTGGTGTCCGCTTTGATACAACAAACGAGAATGGAAAAACTGACACATACTATGGTTACATAGAGGAGATATGGGAACTTGACTATGGACCTTCTTTTAAGGTCCCTTTGTTCAAGTGCAAATGGGTCAACCTGAATGGAGAAGGGGTAAAGGTAGACCCGCTTTATGGAATGACAACAGTGGATCTCAACTGTATTGGTTACAATGACGAACCATTCGTTCTAGCCAATGATGTGGCTCAGGTCTTCTATGTGAAGGACATGTCTTCCAGACCGAAGAAAAGAAAAAATAAGGGAACAATTTCATCATACGATGAGCCGAAGCGTCACATAGTTCTCTCAGGGAAAAGAAACATCGTGGGAATCGAGGATACGACAGACATGTCAGAATATTATAATAAGTTTTTGAAATTCCACCCTTCACAGTGAAAGCTGACCCCACCATCCCGTTAAATAATGAAGATGCTCCATGGTTACGGCCGAAGCGATCATAAGCAAGGGACACGAAGAAAATTCAGAAGACTAGATAGGGATGTTGTTGGTGATGTGTAATAATAAACGTGGAATACATGATCATAGTTCTTATAACGTAGTATGAACGAGATTTTGTTAACCAAAATGATATTTATACATATTATGTGATTATGAATGGAGTAGGTGCAAGTTTGACCAATAATTTGTATTGATCGGCCAAAAGCTGGCAAGCATTGAGTGCTTGACAACTATGACCAGTCTGACTTCATTATTATTCCAAATGAAAATGAGGCCCTAGCTCCAAAAAGTGTATGGGTGGAAATTTCCAGAAATTTGTATGACATAGAGCCGGAGTTTGTGGATTCTAAGCACTTCTGTGCAGCTGCTCAAGAAAGAGGCTACATCCATAATTTGCCAATTGAGAATAACAAGGTTGCCCCTCTAGAGCCAGATGAGATGGAATTTTTACTCGGTCTCCCAAGAAACCACACAAGGGGAGTCGCGAAGAGAGAGAGGTACAAATCTCTTGGCAATTCATTCCAAATTGATACTATGGGTTGCCACTTGTCGGTGTTGAAGAACATGTTTCCCAATGGTGTTAATGTGGTGTCCTTATTCTACGGTATTGGAGGAGGAGAGATAGCTTTGCACAGGCTTGGCGTCCACATGAAGACAGTGATTTCAGTTGAGATAGGTGAAGTTAATAGGAGGATTTTGAGGGGTTGGTGGGATCAGACACAAACTGGCACTTTAATTGAGATTGCCGACGTGAAGTCTCTCAGTAATGATAGCGTACACGGAATGCAATTCATTCCAAATTGATACTGTGGGTTGCCACTTGTCGGTGTTGAAGAACATGTTTCCCAATGGTGTTAATGTGGTGTCCTTATTCTCCTGTATTGGAGGAGGAGAGATAGCTTTGCACACGCTTGGCATCCACATGAAGACAGTGATTTCTGTTGTAGACGAAGATCCCAAATTCACCGTGTCAATAAGGTACAACTCGCTTTGAATTAGGAAGATCACGAGAGAAATCAAAAATTGTAACATTTTTATATTCAAATTATATACAAATGAAAAAATAATTAATAGTTTCAATAGTTAGAATAATTATTTAGTTAAACGAAAAATGGATTTAAATTAGTTTTGCAAATTCTCGCATTTTTCATGTTGGAATTTTTGTCAAATTTGAAAGTATATAGAAGTTGTTAATGTGCAAACTTAACCCTTTTCAAATTTTGGCGCTAAAATTTTTTGGGCGCGCAGGGGTGCCACCGAAATTCGAAATTTGTTTTTGGTCCCGGGCCGTGGTACCAACCGGGACCAAAGGGGCTCTAGTCCCGGTTGGTGGCAAGGGCCGGGACTAGAGGCCCAGGTGTATAAAAAACGCGGCCCTCTCTCCAGGCGGAACGAACACCCCAGGGACAGGTACGAGTGGACATGGCTGGGCGAAGCCCTGCCGGAGGCGGGAACGAGTCGTCAGATCCCGCCGGCGGACCGCCGGCGGGTATGGGCTAGGGACACGGTGGACTAGGGGGCACACAACTTATATTAAAAAAAGGCCAGGGGCCTTGCTTACATAGATAGGGGGCGGCGCGGCCACAGGCGGCCGGCCGTACTTGCATAAAGGGGCGGCGGCGCGGCCACAGGCGGCCGGCCGTTTCTTGGGGGGTAGCTAGGGGCCTTGCTTACGTACAATAGGGGGCGGCGGCGCAGCCACAGGCGACCGGCCGATCTACTAGTCCTCCTCGTCGGAGGAGATTTCTTGGTAGGGGGGCGGCTGCCACAGGTGGGCAGGCGGCGCCTGGGCCGGGGGTGCAGGCATCGGGGGCATCGGAGGCGCGTACGGCGGTGGCGGGGGCAGCGGCTCATGCGGCGGCGGCGGCGGAGGGGGCAGCTCCTCCTCCTGCTCCGGCGACCCTGGCGCCCAAACGCCGCCGGTCCAGGCCCAGGACATGCCGTACTCCAGCCCGGGGGGAGCGGCTGCGGCGGCGGCTGGTCCTCGGACGCCTCGTACTCGGCGTAGAGCGCGTGCCACCAGGGGGTAGGCTCGGTAGGCTCGGTAGGCTCGTTAGGGGGTGGCGGCGGCGGCGTCGGCGGCGGTGGCGGCCACGACACGCTTCCACCGCAGGATCTCGTCGTCGATGAGGGAGCGGCGGGAGGCCTCGCAGGCCTCCTCCATGGCGGCCCGGAGCTCGGGGTCCTCCTCCCCGGAGAAGTCCTCCGGGTCGTCCACGAGGAGCCATAGCTCCCTCTCCCGGCCGGGCGCTGGCGGGGGGTAGTCGTCCACGTTGGCCTCGTGGGGGGCGGGGATGAAGGAGCGGCGGCGCTGCTCGTGCTCCTGCTCGAGCCAGGCGGCCCAGTAGGGGGAGCTGCGCGCATACGCGCGCTCCCTGCGGACGGGGGCCGGCAGGAGCTCGCGCCGGCGGTCGATCTCCTCGAGCAGCGCCTCGCCGGTCGGGGCCGGCGGCACAGGGATCCGGTGGGGGTTCAGGTGCCAGCCGTCCGGGAGGTGGACGTCAGCGTAGAACACCGGCGTGGCGTTGTTCCAGTGCCACTCGGCCTCGTCCACCCGGACGTACCGGCGGAACCGCTTGCCCTTGGGCGCGGGGACGCGCGGCACCCCGCCGAGGCGGACACCTCCAGGGCCGTAGCCGAAGGCCTCCGCCGGTGGTGGTGGGATGCGGCCGGCGCCGCTCGAGGAGCCGCCTTCATTCCTGGGGCGCTTGCCGGAGCCGCTGCCGGAGCCGCTGCCAAACCAGCGGGACATGGTGGCTATGGTTGGTCTGCCTTGGGCGCGGCCGGGCTGAATGGGTTGTACGGGCGGCGGGGGGCCTTTAAAAAGGACCCGGGGTGGGCTGGCATGCCAACCGGCGGCCTAGACGTGGCGGCGGTTGCAGGCGGCCATGAATGCGGGCAGGAGCCGAGGCGTGACGGCGGTTGCAGCCGTGGCACGCGCGCGTGGGGAAGTGGGGGCGCGGGCAGAAGCCGAGGCGGGGCGGGAAGACGAGGCGACTGGCCCTTTGACCGTCCTGCAGTCTTAATTTAAGGGACCAGGCGAGCCAGCCAACGGCCGCTGGCCAGTGGCCCCTTCGAACCATTGACTGACCACGCTGGCCAGTGGGCCCTTCGAACCGTTGACTGACAATAATAAAAAACACGGGCCAGTGGGCCCTTTTGACAAAAAATGTGACCAGTGGGCTTAATAAAAGACGTGGGCCTGGACGCGGTTGGGGAAGGGGAGGCCGGCTCGGGATTGGGAGACAGGAGCCCAAAAGACCGGGCTCGGGATTATATATATTTTTTTGTCAAAAAAGTATCCATCCCGGTCCCTTGAACGAACCGGGACGAACTCCCTGGCCCAGGTTCGCCACGTGGCCTATCCTTACCATCCCGGGTCCTGGCACAACCGGGACCAATGGGACGGGCCATTTGTCCCGGCCAGCCCATCCCGGTTGCACAACCGGGACAACTGGCCCTTACGACCCGGGACAAAAGGCCCTGTTTCCACTAGTGACCGCACCTGCACGCACCACACCGCATCGCTGTGGTGGCCTCGCACCTGCACCTGCACCTGCACGCACCACACATCATCGCTGTGGTGGCCTCGCACCGCACCGCACCGCACCGCACCGCCTCGCTGTGGTGGCCCAACGTTTTTTTTCTTGGTTAAGATCCGCTCTCACCTCCAAACTGTGGCCCCACCGACCTGTAGAGCGGGACCCACCACAGAGGTTTCAGGTCGGGACTAAACCACAACCTCACGGGGGAAAATAAAACTCCGCGCGGGGGATCGAACCCACCACCTCCTCGCTAGTAGAGAATGCACAAACCACCAAGCCAACCGATCATGTGTGCCATAGAGGAACATCGAGGCCTTTTCTATACTGCTTACGCGCCCTGGGCCGGACCGGCCGCTCTGGCCGGACCAGTCTGCTGGGCTGGGACGGAACTCTGTCGCCCATACGAGTCTCCTGGGCTGGGCTGGATTGGGCCGGCCGGCTGAGCATCATTTTTTTTTTGGTTTTTTCTGTCTTCTTTTATAATTTTTTATTTTAAACTCTAATTTCTAATTTCAACCAAATAAGTTTTGATTTTTTTTAAATATGAATTATGTTATTATAGAATAATAGGGACTCTATTTAGTCAAAATGAAATACAAAATATCCCTAAGAATTATATATTTAGTCACATATGATGACACAACGCGAAGGTTTTTTTTTTTGAATTTTTATGAACATCTTTTGAACCTTTTATGCCGAGTTAGTCCCTAGGTGTTGAATCTTGATGAACTCTTGGTGTTTCTATGTTGAAATAGGTACTTGGCTACCCAGAAATGATTTTTTCAAAAAATAAAGAGAAAACTACAAGGCACCTGTAGTTCAAATTTGGCCCGGTTTCATGTGAATCGGCAGAAATTTGTCTTTTTCAAAAGAGGTGTATTTTGAGCTATTGAGAGGTAGTAAGTTTGTTATTTGTATATAAAACATGACATAATATATTTAGAATTTTACTTTATACATTTTTGCAACATATTTTGTGTATGTGCTACACAAAAAAAGCCAGTTTTGACACTCCGGGAACGGAAAATGGTATTTTTATTCAACGAAAAATAAAACTTTCTTTGTGAACATTGTTAGTTGTACTAATATGCATATTTTTGTGGAATATGGTAACATTTAAACAAACTATGCCATGGATGTGGCCAAAACATCCGTCATTTGGCCCGAAAGCCATGAATCTTCGTACGAGATAGCTCATTTCTGTGAACACATTTTCAACCAAATTGTAGTATTCCAAGTTTATTATTTTTGATGGATACTAGGACATATATAACAACACCACGCGAAGGTCTTGCATCGTTTCGAGTTTTTTTGAATTTTCTGGAATTTTCAAAGCCGGTTTCACAGAACGGTCAAAGCGGGGGACATGACCGTTCGTACAAAGGTGTTGAATCTTGATGAACTATTGGTGTTTCTATGTTTAAATAGGTACTTGGATACCTAGAAATGATTTTTTTCAAAAAATAAAGAGAAAACTACGAGGCACCTGTAGTTCAAATTTGGCCCGGTTTCAGCTGAATCGGCAGAAATTTGTCTTTTTCAAAAGAGGTGTATTTTGAGCTATCGAGAGGCAGTAAGTTTGTTATTTGTAGATAAAGCATGACATAATATATTTATAATTTTACTTTGTACATTTTTGCAACATATTTTGTGTATGTGCTTCACAAAAAAAAACCGGTTTTGACACTCCAGGAACGGAAAATGGTATTTTTATTCAACGAAAAATAAAACTTTCTTCGTGAACATTGTTAGTTGTACCAATATGCATCTTTGTGTGGAATATGGTCACATTTAAACAAACTATGCCATGGATGTGGCCAAAACATCCGTCATTTCGCCCGAAAGCCATGAATCTTCGTACGAGATAGCTCATTTCTGTGAACACATTTTCCACCAAATTGTCGTATTCCAAGTTTATTATTTTTGGTGGATACTAGGACATATATAACAACACCACGCGAAGATCTTGCATCGTTTCGAGTTTTTTTGAATTTTCTGGAATTTTCTAAGCCGGTTTTGGAGAACGGTCAAAACGGGGGACATGACCGTTCGTACCTAGGTGTTGAATCTTGATGAACTCTTGGTGTTTCTATGTTGAAATAGGTACTTGGGTACCTAAAAGTAATTTTTTCAAAAAATCACGAGCAAACTACGAGGCACCTGTAGTTCAAATTTGGCCAGGTTTCAACTAAATCGGCAGAAATTTGTCTTTTTTGAAAGAGGTGTATTTTGAGCTATTGAGAGGCAGTAAGTTTGTTATTTGTAGATAAAACATGACATAATATATTTAGAATTTTACTTTGTACATTTTTGCAACATATTTTGTGTATGTGCTTCACAAAACAAGCCGGTTTTGACACTCCGGGAACGGAAAATGGTATTTTTATTCAACGAAAAATAAAACTTTCTTCGTGAACATTGTTAGTTGTTCCAATATGCATTTTTGTGTGGAATATGGTCACATTTAAACAAACTATGCCATGGATGTGGCCAAAACATCCGTCATTTCGCCCGAAAGCCATGAATCTTCGTACGAGATAGCTCATTTCCGTGAACACATTTTCCACCAAATTGTCGTATTCCAAGTTTATTATTTTTGGTGGATACTAGGACATATATAACAACACCACGCGAAGATCTTGCATCGTTTCGAGCTTTTTTGAATTTTCTATAATTTTCAAAAGCGGTTTCGGAGAACAGTGAAAACGGGGGACATGACCGTTCGTACCTAGTGGTTGAATCTTGATGAACTCTTGGTGTTTCTATGTTGAAATAGGTACTTGGGTACCTAAAAATATTTTTTGCAAAAAATCACGAGCAAACTACGAGGCACCTGTAGTTCAAATTTGGCCCGGTTTCAGCTGAATCAGCAGAAATTTGTCTTTTTCAAAGGAGGTGTATTTTGAGCTATTGAGAGGTATTAAGTTTGTTATTTGTATATAAAATATGACATAATATATTTAGAATTTTAATTTTTACATTTTTGCAACATATTTTGTCTATGTGCTTCACAAAAATACCCGGTTTTGACACTTCGGAAAGGGAAAATGGTATTTTTATTCAACGAAAAATAAAACTTTCTTCGTGAAAATTGTTAGTTGTTCCAATATGCACCTTTGTGTGGAATATGGTCACATTTAAACAAACTATGTCGTGGATGTGGCCATGAATATGGGTACATAGAGGAACAAATTTTGTGTTGTTTGCAAGTTAAACATATTAATACATGTTTTCTCGTATTACGTTAAATTCATAGTATTACAAACATGTGGATATTTTTTTAGAATAAAACTATGACAATTAGAAATATATTTTACAATGAAACTATAACTTATATATATGTTTTAAAGGTTTCTCTATTTTCATAGAGAAAATGAACTAGTTTATATGATTATATTAGTGAAACTAAAACTATTTTATATTGATACTAACAAACTCCCTAACCAGAGACTATGTTGTGGGGTCAAGAAGTGTCATGTCCCACCTGCAGCCGGTGAGTGAGACAATGAGTATGAAAAGAAGTCCAATCTAATTTCCCCTCTCCGCGCGCGAGATGCAAATTTCCCTCGCCCTTGTGTCCCCCTCCCCCTAAACCTAGCCTCTATCCCCCTCCCCCAATATATCGCGCCGCCTCCCTCGCCTCGATCCAAATCAACGGCGCCGCCCTCCCTCATCTCGATCCAATCTCCCCTCCCGTCCCATGGCGAGCTCCGGCCACCGCACCTTCTCCCCCTCACGGCACCTCCTCCCTCACAGACCGCAGCCGCTGTCGTTCCCCAGACCTCTCCCAGCAAGCACCAGATCCAGATCCCCTTCCATTCTGAAGCCAATCCGGATCCTGCTCCCAACGCCGCGACCCTGCTCACCTACCAAGACTCGCCTCGTCGGCATGCCCCCTGACGACACCGAGTGCTCTAAGACCCACTCCCCCCTCTTCAAGCGTGGCCGTGACCTTGTCCTGGAGTCAGACCCGGACCAGGCGCTCAGCTACTTCCACCGCGCGTGCTCCCTCACCATCCTCGCCATCAAGCACATCGACGCCGCCATCGCCGTCGTCTCCAGCTTCCTCGACCCCAAGGAGGTTGCCAAAACCGCCGAAATGGCCGACGAAGACGCATACATCTCTGAGGTACATACAGTCATACACCAGGTACTGCTAGCTACCAGATCCTTTCCATGAATCTAACTGTCAAATTCATTCTGTTCACCTCACTGCAGGACGGGCCCTATCTCACTGCATCTCTCCTTGCCCAAGGGCGTTGGCGGCGGTCAAGAGCGTCTCCTCAAGAGGATCCTCTCCGTCTAGGTCTTCCTCACGGACGCTGCCCAGGAGAAGCCTCCCGCCTCATCGCATCCAACACCGCCAAGCTGTCCGCCTTCCACGGTAACCACACCCTCTATGCCTGGCTGCTCTGCTCCGTTCTTCAACTGTGCACTGGCTCTGCCTCTATGTAGGCACCGAATGTTTCAGATTTGGGTTGCCACTAGTGTCCCCCTGTCATTGAACCATGCAGTGCAATAGGAGAGCACATGTATACTATCCTCCTAGCAATGGTACAAACAACCAGTTTTCTAGATTAGCTTCCTGCTGCCAAGTAAGCTACTTGGGTACACAAACCAGTCATAGATAGAGATACTTAGCTGCCTGATGCCAGTGATAGATAGACATACTGAGATGATGTCAATTGTATATGCTTTCAGTGACCCCCTTATATCTATTGTTGCTATATTTGTTGTCTCTGTAGTCTGTAGTGTTGTTTGAACATAAAGTGGTTGTCATAGCATCAAAATCTTCGTTTCTTACTATGTTTGTAAGGCTGGCTTGGAATTCGGTCAATATAGGAAATATCCTCCTCTCCTGAAGCTGGTATCATCGAAGCATACACTTACTTGGACTGGATAAACAAACCTAGATGTATTATTTTAACCATTGGATCCAATGTTTGTAATTTTGAGTCTAGTAAATTTTTGGGAAAAGAGCATGGTTCCCTTGAGTGTTATTCATATTTCATGTTTCAGTTCATATATCGTCACATGTGGACATTCATCTATATGGTTTGTCAGTTTATATGGTTTCAATAATTCTACTAATGTATCAAGCAATCACTTTGCAATCACCAGGTTTACAAATTTGTGATATCGCATCATAACTCCATCTATACATGCATCTGTTTTGATTTGTCAAAGCAATATCTAGATAGTTTTGCATCTCTAAAACTAGAGCTATGTAGCCTTCTCTTGCTTTCAATACACACCACTTGTAGAATCGAAGTTGTATTATTTCTTTCTCTGTTGTGATGTATAAATTACCTCTGGCAACATGTGTAGGTTATGTTTTCTAATCATAGCTTTCATAGCTTTGGATCGGAACTGAATGGCCAGTCCACATATTTGGCTTGTAAATATTCATCTAGTATGTTTGGTTCCTAAACTTGATGTATGATTTCATCATGTTATCATACAACAGATGAAACCGTGTATATGTATTTTTGCTTGTAAGTATTCTTGTGGTTTGTTTGGTTCCTAAACTTCTCTATTCTTCTTAGAGACCACACATATACAATAAAAAAAGAACTTGAAATGTTTCCAGGTTTCATGCAAGCTGAATCCATCATTTTTTGCTGATTATTGAACTACTGTTATTTGTTTTTTGCATGCACGAGCTCGCTGGATTGATCAAACAGGAGCGTCTGGCAAAGCTTTCAGGCGGCATTGCTGTTCTGAAGGTAAAGTTATGATCTATATTGAGGCATTTCAGTAACGTGCAAATTGCCAGATAGGCACTGATTATTAGGGACATAAGAATTGGTACAATTTTAGTACCGATAAGAACTAGAGCATCGCATTTCTTATTGTGTTTATTCTGGTAACTGCTCTTAGTTTCTAATGTGTATTTTGATTCTGATAGTGTGTTCAGATTGGTGGAGCGAGTGAAGCGGAAGTTGGTGAGAAGAAGGACAGAGTGACTGATGCACTAAATGCTACCAAAGCTGCAGTAGAGGAGGGTATTGTACCAGGTACCATACTTGAACTTGATCTCTGCTGTTTGAGTTCCCTGGTGTTCAAATATCAGCATGTCAGAGAGCCTTATCTGTTTGTGAATGTATGCAGGTGGTGGTGTTGCCCTTCTTTATGCTTCAAGAACCTGTGAACTTCATGTTGATCGTATTTGCAGGGTGGACCCGACTAATACAGCTGCGAATGTGAGATTTTTGGGACACGAGAAATGTTGATTGTAATTTTGGTCTATTATTTGAACCTGTAAAGTATGATGTTGTGTGCTGATGTAGTCTGTCATGATTTTTGTGGTTGTAACTCAAATTTACTGGAATGAAAATTATGTTTGAATTAAAGTTTGTTTAAAGAGATTCGAATTTGAGTGGGCTTATGAATCCTGTGGTGAAATATTCTTGCAGAATAGTTGGGCTATAAGGTCTCAGCCCAACTAATAGTGGACTCGATTTTGAAATGAAGTAAATAAAATTATGAAAAAAAACATGAAAAGGGAAAGGTGGCCCAGATTCGAAATCGACGTAAGAGGCCTGGGCCAAAAAAGTAAAATGCTGGAATATCTACATCAGCCTGTTAATCTGCCAAAAAAAATTTACAGGGAAAAATTATATAACGGGCCAAAAAATTGGGCTGGCCCATATAAAAGAGAAGTATGGACTGGGCTGAATCTGTGCCACGTAGGATTAGCCACCTAGGATCTGACGTGGCTATGCCAGGAAATCCCATGACCAAAACAATTGGTTGGTCATACACAACTATATGACCAATCTATTAAAATGGTCCTAGATGATCAAACAAGACGCTCGGTATGTGACTTTCATAATTTGGTCAAAAAGGGGTCATGAATGAAACCATGTGACCTTTCGGTGACAAAATTTGAGGGTCATGTATCAACAAATTTCTTGTAGTGATGCACAACATAAATGCGGGCTACATGCTCACATTAAGGTACTTCAAGGATGAGGAGGTGGACGTGCTGGAGGTGAAGATCTTCGGCGGCAGCTTAGTCCGCCCCCTTTGCTGCCAGGATAGCTCGTCTGACAGCAGCTTCACCTCTTAGTCTGACTCCGGCGAGTCTAGCCCGAGCAAGGCTGCCTCCGACGCCGATGCGTAGTATATATGTTTCCGTCGATCTATGCTTACGTACTTATGTCGCTCTATATTTATATATCGTACTATATCTATGTCGAACTATGTTTTATTTCGAACTATCTTTAATTATGTCATTGTGTCGAACAATATTTGTATTCGTGGCAGATTATATGTTTATGTTATTGTTCGTTTTCATCTGTGTTTTTGTGCGATAATTTTTCATCTTTCTTACTATAAATGTTTAGTCCAGAGAACAGGAAAATAGAAAACAAAATAAAATTTCTAATCTAGCGCAGAGAACACGAAAACAGCTATTAAAAAAACCTTTTGCCCCGGTTGGTGTTACCAACCGGGGTAAAAGGGGACGGCCTGCATGCTACGCAGAGCTCACGCGGGGCACGCCTTTTACCCCGGTTGGTAACCCCACCGGGGCATAAGGGGGCCTTTAGCCCGAGTTTGAGGAACCCGGTTTGGCAGCCGAGGCATTAGGCCCTTCCCAACTAGGGCTAATGCCCTGTTCTGCACTAGTGAAGCGCCCGATAGGGGACCCGTCCCAGTCCGCGAAGTTGTCTCCACCATTTTTACCCAAACCATTTGAGGCCATAGTATAAACTGCACCAAAAAGCCCAATTTGGCCCGCACCATTTACAGCCTTGCCTATAAGTCATAACATACCGGGTATTTTTAATCTTCCTCGTGAAAACAATTAAACACGTTCCGGTTTGTTTTTCAATTCGTTGTCAGCCCGTGCGTGTCTCCAATTGTTTAGCCCGAGCGAGCCACGTCTTGTTCGCATGAAGCCGTAGGGCCCAACAAGGCATGTAAACAAACTGGTTTCTTCCATCCAGCATAGTCCAATCTGAACCAAACAGCCCGGGCTGCATCAGGTCATACGCTTTGGTTCATGTCTCCATGTCACCAGCAATTAGGAGATTCAGTTAATCAGTTGGAAAATAGAAGAACTCGATATGTTTTTCCTTGGCCATCGAGACGCCCCTAGATCACGAAAAGCAATGGCCTCCATACAACAGGATTTAGCCTGTCATAAGAAACAATTTTCGTAGGAATTGACCGTACGTATTTCTATCGACGGATGCCTTCTCTCCACTCTGTCTCTCTCTCCCACATCATACGAATCTACTACATGGTTGGTTCTACACACAGCTGGATTGTATTATTGTACATTCTCTCATGTTTCTATATATTTCCCGGCTTTCCGTGATCAAGTCATCCTATCGCAACCGGATCGATTAATTCGGTCCCCAGACTCCAGCCCGAGACGGTTCTCGGCGGATCTTCGCATCCACGACCTCATCGGCAATCCCGACCATAATGCTCCCCCACCATCTCGACGACGCGTACCCCAAAATCCAATACGCCGCAGAGAGCTGTAGGTACCCAGGGCTTTTGTGGCCTGCGCGGCAGAACTTGACTCAGCAAGCCACCTCCAACTCTTTTCTCGAAACTGGCCAGCTTTCTTGGTGGCAGATACAGTGGCCTATGCCGCCACGGGCTATAGAATTTCCCTAGAATCGAAGTCCATCACCTACACAGTTCAAGAGGCCCTCGGGCTTTCTTGGTGGCTTTTGTGGTTATGCATCATATCAGGCCCTCGGCACGCTCCTCAATGGTCTGGCGTGCATAGTTCAAGAGGTTGGGAAACCGCCAAATAAAGATGAAAACACCGTTCTATTCCACGCTAGCGAGCCACCCCAAGCTCGTTGCCTACCTAAACTTGATGAGTTCCACTGACCGCATGGGAGAAACCATCCAACCTATACTCCACGGATGGTGGCATAGAGCAAGCGAACCCGACGGTGATGAACATGAAATTTATGTTTTGGGAGTACACTAGCAGCGCCGAGGGTGGACTACATCTTACAACGTTGACGGTGGGTCATGCCATTGCAGGTCCCCGAGGGGGCACCGGACTAGCGGTGCTTCTTGAACAACCTCTATCTCAAGTGTGAACTATAAATGTGTGCGCAGATGCGGAGCTTCCACAACTCCTACATCATCTGTTACAGCCTAGATCCATTATTTTTGCACCCAATTTAAACTTTGTCCTTCCGAGCTATTTGTGCGCTGATTCGTTTACCATTCCAAGTTTATTATTTTTGGTGGATACTAGGACATATGTAATGACACTAGGCGAAGGTCTCGCGTTATTTAGAGTTTTTTGAATTCTTTGGAATTTTATCAGCCCGATTTACGAGAAAGTCAAGACGGCGGGCATTACCGTTCGTAACTAGGGGTTCTATATTTAGCAACTCATCATGGATCTCTATTGAAATAGGTAGTTGAATACCTAAAAATGATTTTTGCCAAAATTCATGAACAAATTACGAGTCACATGTAGTTCAAATTTGTCCCTGTTTTCAGCTAAATCGACAGAAACTTGTGATTTTCAAAAGAGGTGGATGGAAATCTTTTCTTAGAAAACAAATTGTTTATCTGTACATGTCACATGTTCTAGCATGTTCAAAAAATTTACCCCCAAGCTTTGAAACATGTTTGTAGTAGGTCCTTCACAAAAAACCCGTTTCTGACACTCTGAAAATAGAAAATGGTTTATTTATTCAGTACAAAAAAACTTTCTTCGTCAACATTGTCCGTGCTTGCAAGATGCATGTTTGTGTGCAACATGGGCCCATTATAACAAACTATGCCATGTATTTTGCCATAACATCCGTCATTTCAACCGAAACCCTAGAATGTTAGAGGAGATAGCTCTTTTTTGTGAAAACTTTTTCAACAGAACTGTCATATTCCAAGTTTATTATTTTTTGGGTTGGATTCTTTCTAACTCTTCTGAGCCGTTCGATCAGTGGTTCTTGAGCCTCTTAATCACACCAATCTAGAAGAATCACACGGATCGTGTCTGAATCCCTAATTTCTAACTTTAGCGCGTTTGAATTCTTATGATACAACTTTTTTTTGTACATGTTTTCAACATACAACTGTCGTATTCCAGGTTTATTATTACACATCACCAACAAGATCCCTATTTAGTCTTCTGAATTTTCTTCGTGTAGAGATGGTCCATGAACCCTATGTCCGTTGCTTATGATCGCTTCAGTCGTAACCATGGAGCAAATTCATTATTTAACGGGATGGTTGGGTCAGCTTTCACTGTGAAGCGCGGAATTGCAACAAAGTTATTATAATCTTCTGACATGTCTGTCTTGTCCTCAACTCCCACGATGTTTCTTTTTCCTGAAAGATCTATGTGACGCTTCGGCTCATCGTATGATGTATTTGTTTGCTTATTATTTGTTTTTTCGGTTTGGAGGACATGTCCTTCACATAGAAGACCTTATCCACGTAGGACGAATGGTTCGTCATTGTAACCAATATTGTTGAGATCCACTGTTGGCATTCCGTACAGCTGGTCTTCCTTTACCCCTTCTCCATTCAGGTTGACCCATTTGCACTTAAACAAAGGGATCTTAAAAGAAGGTCCATAGTCAAGTTTCCACATCTCCTATATGTAACCATATTATGTGTCATTTCTTCCATTCTCGTTTGTTGTATCAAAGCGGACACCATTGTTTTGATTGGTGCTCTTCTTATCTTGGGCGATCGTGTAAAATGTATCCCCATTTATCTCGTAGCCTTGAAAACTCCCAATAGTCGAAGATGGTGACCCGGCCAACATGTACAGCTGATCTTCAACAATGGTGTAACTTATAAGATGTGTTTGCAACCAACTTCCGAAAGTCTCCATGTGTTTGTGTTTAATCCATAAGTCATCCTTCCCCGGGATTGTGGAGCGTACAATATTCTTGTGTTCCTAGAGATACGGAGCCACGAAGGTGGAATTTAGTAGAACAGTGTAGTGTGCTTTAGTGAAAGAATGCCCGTCCCTAGGTATCATTGTTTTCTTTCCTAACATTCCTTTTCCCCTCAGTCTCCCCTCATGCCGCGATTCAGGAACACCAATCGTCTTAAGGTCAGGAATAAAGTCAACACAGAACCCAATGGCCTCATCTGTTCCATAGCCCTTCGAGATGCTTCTTTCTGGCCTAGCACGGTTATGAACATATTTCTTCAAAACTCACATGAACCTCTCAAAGGGAAACATATTGTGTAGAAATATCGGACATAAAATATAAATCTCTTCACATAGGTGAACCAGGAGATGCGTCATAATGTTGAAGAAGGATGGTGGGAACACCAACTCAAAACTAACAATACACTGGACCACATCCCTCTGTAATCTTGCCAGACTTTCTGGATCGATTACATTCTGAGATATTGCACTGAGGAATGCACATAGCTTCAGAATGGGTACTCGAACATTTTCCGGTAGAAGCCCCCTCAATGCAATCGGAAGAAACTGCGTCATGGGACTTCAGGTTTTGGAAATTTTTTCTGCCATATTTATTATCCCCTTTATATTCGAAGAGAAGCCAGACGGCACCTTGATACTGTAAAGGACTTCAAAAATTATTTCCTTCTCTTCTTTGGTAAGACCATAGCTGCTTAAGTAATGGCGCCTTGTATCCATGTGCTAGTTGCTTAATTATTTCATACGTTGATGGTCCTCCCGTGCTTCTGGCACATATTTTGACTTTCCATACACGCACATGAAGCATAGCAGGTTGACGCAGAGATTCTTCGTCACGTGCATCACGTCTATTGAAGAGCGGACCTCTAGAACTTTCCAATAGGGTAGCTCCAAAAATATAGATTTCTTTTTCCACATGGGTGCGCGTTTATCAGGCCCGTTCGGAACAGGTTGGCTGCCATCACCCTTCCCAAAGATTACTTTTAGGTACTTGACCATATCGAATACATAATTACCACTACGGAGGTCAGGCTACTTCCGGGTATCTGCCTCACCTCTGAAATGCTTCCCTTCTTTCTTTCTTACGGGATGCTTCATCGGAAGAAATGTACGATGCCCCAGGTATACAACCTTCTTATATTTATCCAAATATACACTTTTAGTCTTATCTAAACAATGTGTGCATGCATTCTATCTCTTGTTTGTATGTCCAGCAATGTTACTAAGAGCAGGCCAATCATTGATGGTTACGAAAAGCAACGTCCGTAGGTCAAATGGCTTTTGTTCCTTCTCATCCCACACATGTACACCTGTTTTGCACCACAATTGTAAGAGTTATTCCACTAATGGCCTTAGGTACGCATCAATATCATTGTCGGGCTGTCTCGGGCCCTGCATGCGCACTGACATCATAATGAACTTGCGCTTCATGCACAACCACGGAGGAAGGTGGTAGATACATAAAGTCATGGGCCAGGTGCTATGACTGGAGCACTGCTCCCCGAAAGGATTAAATCCATGTGTACGTAGACCAAACCATAAGTTTCTTGTCTCTGCTGTAAAGTCCGGGAGGTCTCTCTCGATTTTTCTCAATGCGCACCATCAGCGAGGTGTCTCAACTTTCCATCTTTCTTACGGTCTTCTTTGTGCCATCTCAACAACATGGCATGCTCTTTGTTTCTAACGTTCGTTCCAACCATGGTATTATAGGAGCATACCACATCATCTTTGCAGGAACCCACTTACGGGATGGCTCGTCGTCAACATCGCCAGCAGTGCAGTGCATACCGGACATTTATCCAAATTCTTGTATTTCTCACCGCGGTACAGGATGTAGTCATTAATACATGCATGTATCTTCTGCACATCTAATCGAAGATGGCAGAGAGTCTTCTTTGTTTCGTACGTACTGTCAGTAGATTCGTTATCCTTTAGAAGTTTGGGCTTCATTATTTGAAGTAAAATTTCAAATGCCTTGTGAGTCACACCGTTCTGTGCCTTCCATTTCAGCAACTCCAATATGGTACCGAGCTTTGTGCTGTTATCTTCGCAATTTGGGTACAAAAACTTTTTGTGATCCTGTAACATGTCTTCCAAGTTCAACCTCTCCAATTCACTTTCGCAATCTTCCCTTGCATCAGCAATAACTCGACCAAGATCATCATCGGACTCATCTGAGTAGATCAATGTGTAACACTAAGCAGTACAAGCCGGACACAAATTCTTTTGAATTAAATTGGAGCGAATAACGAGAGTAAGTAGCACCTGGTAATTTTCGTGTTGAACTTGTATGTGCACGTAGCGATTGGAGCAAGCAGATCCGTGTGTGCGACCACCTCCGACGGACTTTGTCTCCGGCAACCCGTTCGGTCAGGTGCCCACCCTCGAGGACAGCGACCTCACCCTCTTCGTAATCTCTATACCCGCCAATATCTCTATTTCTCTAATTAGTCAAGGAAATCAGTTACTAAGAAAATCGGTTACAATCTATGGCAGAGTCATCGGCGTTCGTGAGGCACGTGCTGCGCAAGCACAAGCTAGAGCTGTTGGTTGGCGACGGCTCACCGGATCCGACGGCCATGATAGACATGTGGCCGGAGGTGGAGTCTCCGCAGCACCAGGCCCCGACAAGCGCCATCATGTGGCAATGTATCCTCGCGCTGCTTCTCGGAGGCGCGCGTGGTAAGGCCGTCGTCCACGAAAATGTCGTCAAGCTGATGAAAGTGTTGGAGGTGTACGAGCTAGACACAGTTCTCGGCGTCGAGTTACCTCGCCAGTGAGTTGGCCAGCCTCAACGACCTGAACCACTTCCGGATGATGCGCTACTTCATGGAGATCGAGTGCAAGGGTTTGGTGGAGGAGCTCCCGCGCGGACGTGAAGGCGTGGTGGGAGGAGCTCAAGGCCAGGCCGGCGCCGAGGACAATCATGGAGTTCATGCCCGCGGACAACGTTTTCGTGTTTCAACGGTGCAAAACCAGTTAAACCGTGTAGGCAGACCAGATCACAACGTCTTCCCACGTCCAATCTAAACATTATAAACCACATCAAACCATTTCAAACCGTGGCAAATGGTCTGGTTTAAGAAAACTGTCTAAACCAGCTTAAATCGGGAATGCAAAGGACGAAACAGAACGTATACACTAGCAGATCGCTTGGATGCCTTCACGTGATTGCTTGTCCTTGGAAATTGATCCGTAACGAATTTATCCCACCTCCCATCCCACCAAATAAAACCTATTTATCCCACTTAGTGAACCCATTTATCCCTAACGGATTTAACGGAACGAGCCCACCTTAGCCCATCAAAAGCCCACGTATCCCTACTTCCCAACGTAGAAGGCTGGATGGACGGGAGACCTCCTCCACCTTATCCCCATCTCGACTGGAGGCGGGAGGCGATCCATCCAGGCGAGAGGCGATCCCCACAAGGACAAGGGGTGGGCGGCTTCGCCGGCGCCTTCCACCGGTTCTTCACCGACACGTTAAAGATCGGGGCCCCTGCGGGTACCGCGCATGCATGTCCCGGCCGATTCCGGTCCCCAGGCGACCGGAAACCATGCGAGCGCCGAGCGGAAGAAGGTTCATCCCCCGCCCGGCAGCCGGTGGCGGTCACTGGCCGAGGAGCGGTGCACCACTTTTCCACCGCACCGGCGCACGCTTTTGCCAGAGATGATTGGAAGTTGGCGTCGAGGCAAAGCGTCAGGGTGACCAAATGTAAACTGCTGATCGATCGATCAAGTTTTCCGTGACCGATGATTCTACGTAAACGTAAGTGCGCTGCTTCTGACGGCAGGCAGCCCGTGCAGGATTCGACCGACAATTTTCATTATTTCTGTACTGTTTATCAGATGTAGGTGGGATTTAAGCGGGACAAGTGGGACATCCCACAAAAGTCCACTAATTTGTCAATTTGTGGGATAAATGGGAAGTGGGCGATGGGATAACTGGACTTGTATGTGAAGTGGGAAGTGTTCATCCCAATCACATCCCACCTGAAATCATACCTGCACGGAATTCATACACAATACGGTCAAATCGGAAATCCTTCCAAATAGGAAAACTTGCAGACGGAACGGATCATCAAAGGCGGCACCCGGAACGTCGACGAAAACACCGTCAACTCTCAATCCGGGATCCAATCTTAAATGATGCTTGAACTTGATGCGGCTGTATGATGCCACAAAATTGCGGCAGATGATTGAATCAACATTGCGCGATGCTGCCCGGGAGCGCAGCGGAAAGTCTCCCGGGCAGCGACTCGATCTTAAAGCATGAATCTTTGATACCACTTGTTACAAAACGGCGCAGCGAAAGCGGATCAACACGACGAACAAGAACACCGATTTTTACGTGGAAAACCCTTACGGAAAACCATGGAACGCACAAAGACGTGTCACTATAATTGGGAAGAGTATTACAATACACGAGAGGACAAACCCTCTACGTGCTAATAAGGTGGATCTCTCTCTTGATCTATTGATCTCACATCTATTCTATGACTACCACGTATTATATATTGGGGCAAACAACTCTCATTCTTGGCGGACACGAAATAGAGTTGTAGTTGTGCACGTCTAGCACGGTTGACATGCCTTAGTCTCGTAGGACTCCATATGTACTACAGCACTTGTGTGGGATTCGGAACACAATAAAATAACATGCACAAGCTCAACCTTGCTCAATGTCGTGCGGACTTGGAAAGCGGTGCTCACCAGGTTTGCGGTCGTTTTCAAGCCCTTCACCAAGCAGGAGAACACCGTGATCCAGTGTGTTGTCGCCTGTTACGACCTCTCCGTCGGCGGTACCTGTCTATTTTATCTCGGAATTTTAGGTACCATATTCAGTGGATGTTGATATATCAACTAAAGGTTCATAATTTAATATGCAGGTGGCTTTGGGTCATATATTTCGTTATAAGTTTGTCTTGACTTATTACCCTGCTAACAGGGTGGTGGATGTTAAAAATCCTTCACTGCCATGGATGATCGGCTTCATGTTTGGTGTTAGATTTCACGGCGGATGCTTAAGATGATTTTTGTGTATGTTTTGGTGTTTGCAAGTTGAACTATTCTAGTGGAACTGCTACCGCAATGTTGATAAATAGCTTCCACTCCACTAGTGGAAGAGAGCTCGCAGAGTAAGCTACAAAAGGATTTTCCGTCAATTAGTACTCATAGTTCAATCTGGCTGCATCGTTTATTCTTAATAATTTGCATGGCATTATGATGTAAAAAATCCAAATCTAAATATTTCTTTCTATAGAACATCGTTACTAGCAAATTTTAATAATCGTTACCTTGGCCCACTATGTGTGTCTTTCATCTATCGAGTCTTTCGGAGATAAGGTATCTATGGTAGCCTATTTCGATTGAACTTCAGTGCTCGGAGATTTGATAATATTTTTATCTGTCATGCTCAAATAGATACATAGGTGAAAATACCAGTTTCCTGTTTGCACAGTATTCACAAAGCATATACCTAGTGCATGTACTTCAACCATACGGTTGAAAATACCCTTATACAAAATAGAATAGCATTGCGTTGGTTCACTTTTTTCACAATTTTAAATGACACTAGCAACGGAGCAGCAACTATATTCATTGTGTTTAGCTTATTCTCCTCTGATATCTTTTTTTAATACCGCGTGAGCAGGATCTTGCACTTGAGTCGTTTTGGCCCCGGTATCATATCGAATTGATGTACTAGTCATCTATCTTGAAAGTCTGAACTAATGGAAAGTGCTACGCAGTATATTTATATCTCAACAAAATGAACATAGGTTCAACCGTTCAAGCTCTGGATAATATCGCAAGCATGAAAACATCTATAGTAATATTGATGATTCGGAGTAACGCAAATAACTGCATATTATAGAATTCAATTTTTCGATAAAGAGAATGGCCAATTACAACACAGTCTGAAAATGAGATGAATTCATATGGAGTCTTGTATGGTCTACAATTTGTCTATGCCACTTAGGTTGAGACTCGGATGCACAACAAGGAAGTGGAGATATCCGGTGTACTTTGTGAGGAGCAAAAGAGGAACGAAGTACCAGGGAGGCAGCAGGCCTTAAAAACCCAGATACTCCAATGGCTTGGTCATAACCAATATGGTAGGAACGCAGATTGGCCTGTCGGTGGTAGGATCATATCGATAGATAACTATAGAATCGTCCCCATCTGATAACATTAACATTGTCCCGATCCGATCCCCATCAAATAATTGCAGATTTGGAATATCTGAGCTCCGCCAAAATAATTCAACCATCTACTCGGCATCCAAATAGTTGCAGACTGTGCCCTCGTATGTACACCGTGGAGTGTTTCTAAAAATATATATGAATTATATAAGTTGGCTCTAGAATCCTCATGCAGGGTTAGGATAAAAATTAATATGGACGATTGGAATCCCTCAAGGAGAAATCATCGATATGCTAAGGATTAATAAAATATGTTAAGTTATAGTGCTATTCTGAAGGAGAATGAGTGGTCGCAGTGGGAGTAACTTTAGCAGTAACATACATGACACCTGTTGCATGCCCTTCCTCCACTTTGATAACCGTGTGAACGGAGAGTGAGCAGAGCAAAAGAGAAGGAGGTCCTCATACGGAGTCGCACACTTGAGCGGTGCGGGAGACTGGAGAATGGGCCGAGTAAACTCCCTCTTACGAAAAAAAAAAGATTTGGCAACTACTCCCATCGGTTCTAAAATAGATGACTTCTATTTATCCAAATATGCATGTATCTAGACATGTTGTAGTATCTACATACATGCATGTTTAGACAAATGAAAGTCATTTATGTTAGAACGGAATGAGTAATTAATAATGAACATTGATTCAAGCTTTGAGTAATATCACCACTAGTAGAAAACATCCCTTTCGTACCGAGCCCAATTTGGTACTATTACCGGATGACGTTTGAACCGGGACTAGAGGGGGAGGGGGACTAGTCCCGGTTCAATGGCTACTCGATTCTTCTCTACGGCTCTATCTATCATCAGGATTGACCCACCCATGTGCAATTCAAGCCATCTCCTGCATACTGTTGAAAATAACCTCACATTGTTTGTTTTACACGGAATTGAATAGCATTACTTTGTGTACAATTTTTACACAATTTTAAATAACACTAGCAAAAGAGCAGCAACCATTTTCATCATGTTTATCTATTCTCCTCCAATTTGTTTTTTTAATACTGCATGAGCGGAGTCTTGTACTTGAGTCGTTTTGGCTCCGATATCATATTGAATTGAAGCACTAGTCATTTATCCTAAAAGTGTGAACTAATTGAAATGGCTAGGCAGTATATTTATATCTCAACAAAATGAACATAGGGTCAAACTTTGGATAACATCACAATGATGAAAACAACTAAGTAATATTGAAGATTCCGAGTAATGCAAATACCTGCATATTTTAGAATACAATTTTTTGAGAAAGAGAATGTCCAATTACACAACAGTCTGAAAATGAGATAAATTAATATGGAGTCTTGCACACGGTCTGCAATTTGTGTATGCCACTTGGGTTTATTCTCGGATGCCCAAAAAGGAACCGGAGATATCTCGTGTACTTTGTGTGGAGCATAAGAGGAATGAAGTACCAGGGAGGCAGCAGGCCTTAAAAACGCAAATACTCCATGGTTTTGCCATACCCTATAAGGTAGGAACGCAGATTGGCCGGTCGGTGGTTGGATACTTGGATCTGATCGTCTTCAAATTACTACAGAGTCGTCCCCATCTGATAACATTAACTTCGTCCAGATCCGATCCCCAACAAATAATTGCAGAATTGGATTATCCGAGGGCCCCAAAATAATTCAACCATTACTCGACATCCAAATAGTTGTAGACTGTGCCCCTGTCTGTACAGGGAGGATTGTTTTCAAATGATATATAAATTATATAAGTTGGCTCTGGAATCCTCTTGCATGGTTCTAATAAAACTTAATGTCGACGCATGGAATCCCCCTAGGCGTAATCATCGACATGCTAAGGATTAATAAAATATGTTAAATTATACTAGTGCTATTCTGAAGGAGAATAATGAGTAGCTTATAAGCAAGACCGGTCACGGTGGGAGTAGCTTGAGTAGTAACATACATGCCACACCTAAGCAAAAAAGATGAGTTGGCAACTAATTAATAATGAACATAGGTTCAAGCTTTGCGTAATATCACAAGGATGGAAACAACTAAGTTATAATGAAGATTCCGAGTATGTAAATAACTGCATATTTTAGAATACAATTTTGTAGAAAGAGGATAGCCAATTACACAACACAATTTGGATGCACAATGGAAATGAGATGAATAAATATGGAGTCTTGTACGGTCTGGAATGTTGGCTATGCCATGCCCAAAAAGGAAGTGAAGATATCTGAGTACTTTGTGTGGAGCACTCTTGCGAGCTAGGAACGAGCTCTCACCTGGGACCAACGTAAGGTAGGAATGAGCCCTCACCCGGGGCATAGGACCACTGTACAATCAATACACCATGCTCCTCCTGCAGGCGCGTTAGCGAACGGCGGTTCGAGCCCTACCACTACAAACACACGATCGAGCTATGGAGGTGAGATCAGAATCTAGAAGAGGAGAAAGATGAACACACGGTGGTTTTGGCGCAACGCTCAACTTGCTGCTTTTCTGTTCCTTTTATTGTGCAGGAATAAAAGGCTTGCCGTGGCGATCGCCATGATCCCGACTAATTCGTGCCATCCCACGCCTTGGATCGAGCGCACAGCTCTCCTAAAGACCAGGACGTGAGCGTACAGAACGCGTCATCGTCTAGACTAAAATAGACTGAAATAACGACTCTGACGAAACTGAACCTAGCGACACCTAAACACTTAACTGACGAAATTGAAAACTTACTTAAGAAATCTCCCCCTAAGTTTTAGTCCTTGGTGATGTCGATGATGCCGATCCTCGCACGCAGGTCCTGGAACGGAACTCTCCCGATGGACTTGGTGAGAATATCGGCGAGCTGGTTGGTGGTGTGTCGATGTGCTCGACGGCGACCTTGCCGCCCTCCACGCACTCCCGGATGAAGTGAGAACGCGTGTCAATGTGTTTGCTGCGTTCATGGTACACCGGGTTCTTGATCAGCTGAATGGCGCTCTGGTTGTCGATGTAGAGCTTCACTGGCTCCTCCTCCTTGTTGAGCAGCTCGCCTAGGAGGCGCCGGAGCCATGCACCTTGACATGCCGTGCCAGTGGCGGCCATGTACTCAGCCTCGCATGAGGACAACGCAACAGCGTGCTGCTTGACAGATTGCCATGTCACCGGACAACCATTGATTAAGAAGAGGCTGCCCGTCGTGCTCTTGCGATCATCCAGGTCACCGGCATGGTCGGAGTCGTTGTAGCCCACGAGCTCGATCTGCTCGCTGCTGCTACGAAGGACGCACCCGAAGTTCTTGGTGCCGGCGATGTAGAGGAGAAGAAACTTGACGACACTCAGGTGCTCCGTCGTTGGCTTCTCATGAAGCGGCTAACATAGCCCACAGCGAAGGCGATGTCCGGCCTGCTGTGAACCAGATAGCGGAGGCTCCCGACGATGGAGTGATAGAGGGTCACGTCCACCGGAGGGTTCGAGCTTTCCTTGCTGAGCTTCAGGTGCGGCTCCATGGGCACCTGTGACGTGGTGCAGTCCATCATGTCGGCCTTCTCCAAGAGCTTGGCGGCATATGCGGATTGGCAGAGCGTGCTCTTGCCGTTCCGCTGAGTCACCTCGATGCCAAGGTAGTAAGCGAGAAGGACCAGGTAACTCATCTTGAACATGTCCGTCATCTCCCGCATAAACTTGGGATCTCCAGTGTGAGGTGGCTTCGCCGCGAGTGTACACGGCGTGCTCCGAGGGACTCCGGGTGAACCCAAGCGAACGAAGCGTGCTGTCGAGCTTGGCGTTCCACGCCCGTGGCGCTTGGCGAAGCCCATACAGTGCCTTGTTAAGGCGCAACACCTTGCCCTCCGTGCCGTCGATGACGAAGCCAGGTGGCTGGGACACATACACCTCCTCCGTCAGATCGCCGTTCAGAAACGTGCTCTTCACGTCAAGGTGGTGCACCTCCCAGCCGTGGTGCGCAGCAACTGCGAGAAGGACACGCACGGAGTCCAAGCGTGCCACCGGCGCGAAGACCTCCTCGAAGTCGATGTCGGCGCGCTGCGTGTAGCCCTTCGCCACGAGTCGAGCCTTGTGCCGCACCACCTCTCCTGCGGGGTTCTTCTTCAGCTTGTAGACCCACTTGAGGACGATGGGGCGGTGGCCAGCGGGGGGGCGTAGAGCTCCCACGTGTCGTTCTCCTTGATCGAGTCCATCTCCTCAGTCATGGCGGCTCGCCATCCTGCCTCTGATTGGGCTTCTGCGAGCGTTCCATCTCCTCCCCTTCTGCAAGAAGTAGCTCCTGCTCGAGTTCCTCGTTGATGTTCGTCATGGTTCTGTACCTGTGCACAACAGTGTCGTGATCCTCCGCGGTCGGAGTGTTGGTTGTTGCTGGCGTGACGAACTCTACCCCTCCACGATGTGGTGCAGTTGCCTCAGCGGACGTGGGCGAGGTGGGGGGCCCCATTTGGCGCGGCGTGGCCGGTGACGCATCCCTTGAGCGGCCTGATCCGGAGCCTCGCCGTGCATGGCCGGTGCGGGCTCTGGCGCACTCGTCGAGCCACGCAGGTCTGTGGACACCAGTGTGTAGGTGATGTCGAAATCGCCGTTCAGCGAATCCACGCCTCCGTCCTCCCAGCTCCACGATGATGCTTCGTCGAAGACGGCGTCTCTTCTCACGTGAACCCGCTGCGACAACGGGTCGAACACCCTCCACGCCTTGGTGCATGGCTCGTAGCCAAGCAACACCATCTTCGTGCTCCTGTCCTCCAGCTTCTTGAGGTGTGGACACGCCGTTTTGACGTGGACGATGCATCCGAACACGCGCAGGTGAGGCAGGTGAGGCGGCGTCTCGTGCCACAGCTCGTACGGAGTTTTACCGTCCACCGCGCGCGTGAAGGAGCGGTTGAGGAGATAGTCTGCCGTCGTCACTGGCTCCCCCAAAAACGTGATGGGAACACCTCTTCCCTTGAGCATGCTCCGTGCGGTGGCCACCAACCACTGGTAGAAAACAGGCCTATAGTTCCGGTTCGCAAAGGTCATTAATCCCGGTTACGCAACCGGCACTAAATAGGCGCGACTAAAGGCCCCCACTTTAGTCGCCCCCTTTTACGAACCGCGGCTAAAGGCCCGTCCATGTGGGCGGGTGGCGTGCGCCGGGTGCGGAGTACCTTTAGTCCCGGTTGGCCACACGAACCGGGATTACATCTATTTCGTTATTTCTTTAATTCATTTGGGTTTCTAATTATTTTTCACTCCCTTTTTTTCACTCCAATTTTTTCACTCCTTTTTTTTCAGAATTTTTATTATTTGCTTAGTGTCTAACTACAATTATCTCTAGTCAAATTTCTTACTCGTGGTCAAACTTCCCGCTCGGTCACCCATCCTCCCACTACTCTAGCACTAGCACGCTTAAGTTCCGAGTTCCATCCCGTCCCGCATCCAAGTGTTTCGCACGCATGTATGTGATACTAATATCATATCAATTCTATTAACATGTTGGTCGATGCCACATTTCTTTATTGTCTGAATTTCAAATAAATCATTTAATAAACAAAAGTAATGATGTAATTAATAATTTTGAATAAATAAATAAACATTAACTTTTTAATTTGTATTATTTCTAAAAAATATTCAGAAAAATAAAACTAATTCATTTTAAAATCTTAAAAATACTATTAATATATCAAAATATTCAGAAAAATAAAAATAATTCATTTTTAAATATTAAAAATACAAATAATATATCAAAATATTTAGAAAAATAAAACTAATACATTTTAAAATCTAAAAAATACAAATAATATATCAAAAAATTCAGGAAAATAAAACTAATTCATTTTCCCCATTCATAAATGCAAAATAAAATCTGATAAAATTCATGAACCAAACCATATGAAATCTAAACCATATAAAATTTGCAAATCCAAGTTTCGACAATTATTTTGGACACAAGAACTGTTTTGGCAATGACTATCTGTGAGAATGATTTGAACCTAACTTTTAAAATACATAACCAAAATGGACAAACTAAAATGTTCTGGATAGATATTGAAAAGATCTATCCATAACACTTAGCCTCACATCAAGGTCAACAACCAAATGAAAATACCATCCTTTTTAATAAAAGACCAGTAGGTTCTTCTATTATTTTTAGAATGAGTTCAAAAATGTATTTTGAAGTAAATCCAACTGGATGAGTTTGGTATTGACTAGATCTATGTTTTTGGTGAACAGATATATAGAAACGGTAGTTTTTATGTTTTGTTTTCTTGATGTGTTTTTGTTTGTTTTCTTGATGTGTTTTTGTTTGTTTGTTTTGAAATGTGTAGTGATCTTCAGGTATCACAATACCCAAGCGCATCAACTTCTGCCGGTCTTGAGTGATGTCAACGCTGCAGAAGTCGTACCCCTTGTTGACAAGAAAATCAACAAGTTCCGGAGAATGCTTTGAACTACTGCAACAACAAAAATAGAACACGTGTTAGATATGTTGCAACACATGTATTCTTCCAATGCAACAAACAAATCAAAAATGCAACACTAGCTATCCTACAAGAGAGATTGTACGTGTGCGTTACCTTGCCCATTGAAAGACCAACACGATCTCCTTGAAGGCAATCTGGATGACGACAACATCCCGTTGATTCGCCGTATACTCTAGATCAAGCCCGAAGAACCTATGGTGTTTATCGGCTTCTTCATAGAGATTGCTCAAATGCTTAAGAAGATCGGGGAGCCTCTCGCACATATTGGTGTAGGCCACGTCGAGACTCTTGCGGCATGGTGTGGCCACACGAAGAGTGTTCCAAACTTGAGCCATGGGTGCTTCGTGGAGGAAGATCGAAGAGAAGAAGAAGAGAAGAGAGAAGAAGAAACAGAGACTCTCGGGTGCGCATTGTAGCAATGGCCTTCTGCCTCTCGCTCGCGAAATAAAACCGCCGCGCGGGAGGCGAGCAGTTTGTATCTTTAGTCGCGGGTGGCCAGGCCAACCGGGACTAAAGACAGGGAGGCCAGCAGACTGGATCATTAGTCGCGGGTGGCCAGGCCAACCGGAATTAAAGCCCTCTACGCGCTTCCTAACCCGCGACGCATGACCTTCATTCGCGGGTCTCCTCCCGAACCGGGACTAAAACCCCTTTAGTCACGGTGCGCAAAGTTTGGGGACTGATGGGGGCGTATGGAAGGCCTTTTTTCTACCAGTGAACGTCTGATTTCTCCGCTCGACGATGTCATTGTGTTGTGGTGTGTACGGAGCGGTGAGGTGGCGCTGGACACCATTGTCGGCGCAGAACTCGTCGAAGGACCGGGAGGTGAATTCACCTCCCCAATTGGTGTGCAGCGTGCGCAACACGCACCTGCTCTGCACTTCGCTGCAGCCTTGACACGCCTGATCGCCGCCTCCGCTTCGTCCTTGGTGGAAAGCAGCACCAGCCACGTGTAGCGGCTGTAGTCATCCAGCATGAGGAGGAAGTAGCGTTTCCCGCCCGGGGTCGCCGGCGAGATGGGCCCACAAAGATCGGTGTGGATGAGCTCGAGACGCGCCGTCGCACGGAACTTCGCCACTTGAGGGAAGGACGCGCGCTTCTGCTTGCGCCAGGAACGCGTCGCACAGCTGATCAACGTGCCCAATCTCCGGCAGACCTCGGACCATGCTGCTGCGAGACATGGTGCGGAGGGCCCCGAAATTCTGGTGTCCGAGGCGCTCGTGCCAGGTCCAGTCCGCGGCACGCTGGCTCCATGATCTGCAGCTTGACCTTGTAGAGGCGATTTGGCGATCGCGGCACCTTCGTGAGCATGCGCTCTCTCCGATCCCACACACGCATGAAGCCGTCACGGATCGAGGAGGGGCAGCCATTCTCATCGTGCTGCCCCAAACTGACGATGCTTGTATTGAGCCTGGAATATAGTACACGTCAGTCAGGGCGAGGTGCTCGTCGCCACGCACCACGATCACCACCGTGCCGCGCCCGCGGATGTCGACGATCGAGGTGTCGCCGAAGCGCATGGTGCCGACGATCTTGGTGTCCAGGTCGGCGAAGGCGTCGCGCTGCCCGTCATATTATTTGACTCGCCGCTGTCAAGGTACCATGGCACGTCGCTCGGCTCCCTCTCGTCGTCGATCCGCACCTTTGACCGGTCCTCGTTTAGGAACACGAGGCCGCCGTCTAGCTCATGTGCATCGCCAGTGAGGTTTAGCACCGCCGCGAGATACGCCACAGGCTCGTCCTCGTCTCCCTCCTTGACAAGGTGGGCCTCTTCGCGCTTCTTACGGCTGTCTCGGGCCCATTGCCCGAGTTTGCCGCAGTAGCAGCACTTGTCATCGCGGGCAGCGCCGCCATTGCTGTCCCGCAACTTGTCTCGCGCGCCGTCGTGGCCGCGTCCTTTGTCGCGGCGGTTTCCGCCACCGCCGCCGCTTCCGAAAGAGCCATCCTCCTTCATACACGCGCGCCACTGCTCCTCCGTGAGCAGCAGGTGGCCTCCGTTGGAGGCGCCCACGGGCTCGTCCTTGTCGACTTCCTCGCAGACCTTGAGGCGCCCGGTGAGTTCTTCGATGGACATGGTCTTCAGATCGAGGAGGCTCTCGATTGACCGTGCCATCTCCTTGTACCTCTTCGGCACGATCCGCATGTACTTGTGGGTCACCTTCTTGTCGTCGATGGGGTCGCCGTGGATGTCCAGCTGATGGACCAGCTCGTGCAGCCGCAACCCAAAATCATCGACCGACTCACCAGGTTGGAACCTCAAATCTTCGTACTGCGTGTGGAAGCTTTGGGCCTTCGAGTCGCGGAATCGATCTCTCCCGATGCGGATCGTCTTGATCGCATCCCACGCCTCCTTTGCCATGTCCTTGACGGCGAGTATCGGAATCATCTTCGGCGGCACGGCCCGGAGGATCGCCTCCAGCACCATGCGGTCGTCGTCGTACTTGCCTTCTCCCGTCTCGATGATGTCCCATAGGTGACGCACCTGGAGGATCACCTTCATCAGCAGCGACCATGAGTTGTAGTTTGTCCTCGTCAGCGTGGGCCACGCCGTGCCCGAGCCGCCGCCGAGATCGCGCCCGGAGCGCGGGAGAGCGAGGGTGGATTTGTGCGCGTCGTCAGCGCCATCCACGACCTTCTTGGACGAGTCACCTCCTCCTACCTTCGGCATCCCTCCTTTTGGCACAGACTGACAGTGCTCTGATACCACTTGTCAGCCCTACCACTACACACACACGATCGACCTATGGAGGTGAGATCAGAATCGAGAAGAGGAGAAAGATGAAGACACGGTGGTTTTGGCGCAACGCTCAACTTGCTGCTTTTCTGTTCCTTTTATTGTGCAGGAATACAAGGCTTGCTGTGGCGATTGCCGCGATCCACGACTTGGATGGAGGGCACGGGTCTCCCAAAAACCAGGACGTGAGCGTACAGAACGCGTCATCGTCCAGACTAAAACAGACTGAAATAACGATTCTGAAGAAACTGAACCTACCGACACCTAAACACTTAACTGACGAAACTGAAAACTTATTCAACATAGGCCATCCCTCCCCCTTCGGGCACTCACGCATGGGATAATGCTGCGAGGATTCATGCCACGGAGGCCGTCGGCGACGAGTTCGGCAGCCGCAAAGTCGCTGGGAGTTCGTCAGCCGGCTACGAAACATGCTGTCACGGATGAGGACAAGGGCGTAGGAGGACGCGCTGAGGCCACGACAGCACCACAGAGTGGTTGGCAAACACACTGTAGGCGGAGGCGTTCGACGGCGGTCGGCACATACTGCTTCCCACCTTTAGTGTTGCTCTGCTTCGTGCTTTCTTGAGACGACGAACCTTTTGCCTGCGAACCTTTCTCTGCTCTGCTGCTTTTGACTTGAGCAGTTTAGGCTATAGCGGCCAGCCCACCATCAAACCTGAAAAAAATGACGGGCACTCAACTAAACAACATACAATCAGTCTAATGTTGCAGGCTATCATGATGTCGATGGCTCACGACCAAAGTTTAAAATAGCGGGCTATTGCAAATAGCCCCGGCGATTTCAGAAGATACGAAAGGTTATAGCCGGGCTATAACCATATAGCCGTTTTACTAGAATATTGAAAAAATAGTAAAATTTAGACAACATTTTTTTTTACAAACGACGCGAGCCGGGTTCCATTATCGGGTGACAACAGAACAGAGTTTTTACAAAAGTAACCAAAAGGCAACAGAAAATGACGAAACCTGCAAGCATTGGAAACAAGCGTCTCCCCCCACAGAGGAGGAGAGCCCCCAAGCAAAGCAAACAGGTTTAAACCATCTACTCGACACGGAGCCTAGCGGAGGTAAAATAGCCACAGCAGGGCAAACCTAGAAGTTTTTAGGGAGTACAGACCGAATAAGTTTTCGACACAATCCAGAACCACGCGCAGGTGGCCAAAAAACCAAACAGGGGGGGACAGCAGCCGAACTTCAGGTTGAGAAGCTCAACCCTCAACGTCAACATCTTCTTCATCATCTTTTTCTTGATGGCTTTCCAGGCGCGCACGCGTACGGGCATGCTGAGCCAGAGCTGCTTCCTGGATGATCCTAGCCCCCTCTTCAACAGTCGCCCTGTCATCAGCATTCTGCAACCCTGCCCAATAACGAAGAAAAGCACACATATAACATACCAGATCAATAGGGGAGGAGATAAGTTTCTTCTCAAAACAAGCCCTATTCCTAGTTTTCCAAATTGCCCAGCAAAAGGCAGCAATTCCAACCACATGAAGATTAGTCTTGCGAGGAAAAAAGTTTGCAATCCACCAGAAATATTTAGTGAAATTAGCAGGCCTGTTAGAGGCCCCAAGAACAGAGCAAACAATACCCCACATAAAAGAAGAAATAGGACACAAGAAAAACAAATGATGAATGGACTAATGAGCAAAACAAAAGCTGCAGGAGAAATCCCCTTTCCAATTCCTTTTTTTCATGTTGTCTTTAGTAGCAATAGAGTTATGCCAGATCAACCAAAGCCAGATTTTGATTTTCGGAGGAATTTTAGCCTTCCAAAGATGAGAAAAGGATCTGTCCACAGCCGAGGAAGACAGATGTTTATACATCGATTTGACCGAGAATATGCCAGATTTTGTAAACTTCTACTTAGGTTTATCAGGCCCCTCACCCAACGCAACAGTGACCAGGAGATTTCTAAGCTTAGCAACCTGGTTTTGCAGCTCAACATCCAGCCATCTCCTAAACCTCATCTGCCAGTTCCTGGAGTACATCTCCTTGACTGTGCACACTTGGTCCAGACAAATCTCAAACAGACCAGGATATGTTTCACAAAGTGGAAGGCTTCCACACCAATGGTCGTGCCAAAAATCAGTCTCACCTCCACCATTGATGATCATCATCCTACCTTGTAAATACCATTTCTTCACCTTCAACAAGTTCTTCCACACAGGGGAGTCCTGTTGTCTCGCAGTAATCCTCCAAATCCCATGCGAGATGCCATATTTCTTTCTAACCAACTCCTGCCACACTCCATCTTCCATCTCAAGCCTCCACCACCATTTACATAGAAGGCTGAGGTTAAAAACTTTCAGATTCTTGATTCCCAAACCCCCCTTAGATCTGGGTTTATTGATAATATTCCACCTGACCAGATAGTATTTCTTTTTGGAGTTAGTCCCTTGCCAGAAGAACCTCCTAATGATTTTTGTCATCTCCTCCAAACATGAATCAGGCAACAGATACATGGACATGTGATAGATGGGAATTCTGCTGAGAGAAGACTGAATGAGAGTGAGCCTCCCCCCAATGGATGAATTGTTGCCAGCCCAACCATCCAATTTCTTTCCCAATTTTTCCACAATAGGTTTTAAGTCAGCCACCAGCACCTTGGATCCACTGACTGGAACCCCCAGATATTTCATTGGCCAGTGACCAATCTGGCAATTCAGCATATCAGCATACTCAACACTTTTGATGGAATCCTCTAACACTAAGAACAACTCACTTTTCATGAAATTGATCTTGAGACCAGACATAGCCTCAAACAGGTACAAGATAAGCTTCAACTGTCTGATTTGCTCTACATCATCCTGAACCATCAACAAGGTATCATCTGCATATTGGAAGATGGTGAACCCTTTGTCAACCAAATGAGAAGCCAATCCAACAATATGACCATTATCTTGAGCCTGCTGGATCAATTTTGCCAGCCCTTCAGCTGCCAAGTTAAAGAGAAAAGGAGAGAAAGGGCCCCCCTGCCTGACCCCCCTATGGCTACCAAAGTCTTTTCCCCTGGTATTGTTGATTTTCACACACAGAGTACCATCTTTCACAATCTCTTCTATGAGCCTTCTCCAAAGGGGGCTAAAACCCTTCAGATTAACACAGTGAAGGAGATAGGACCAGTCCACCTTATCATAAGCCTTCTCAAAATCTAACTTCAAAATCACACCCTGCTGTTTTTTCCTTTTTGATTCATGAATGATCTCATGCAGGGACATAATCCCATCAACAATATTCCTGCCTTTGATGAAAGCAGTCTGACACTTGGAAATGAGTTTATCCATATAAGGTTCCACTCTGAGGGTGGCCACCTTAGTGATGATTTTATAAATAACTTGCAACAAACAAATTGGTCTGTACTTTTGCAAACAATCAGCATCTGGTGTTTTCTGAAGCAATATAATCATGCCAAAGTTGAGTCTGTATAGACCAAGCTCCCCCAAGAACCAATCATTAAACAGTCTCATGACATCTTTTTTGACAACACTCCAGCAAGACTGAAAGAATTCGATAGGAATCCCATCCGGGCCTGGTGCCCTGTTCTTGATCATGGAATCAATGGCAAACTTCACCTCTTCCACAAAAAAAGGTTTGTCCAACAAAGAGTTATCCAGCGGAGATAACCTCTCGTCCTCACTCCAGATGTGTTGAGAGAATCTGAGTAACCCTCCTTCCCCAGGACCAAACAAGGCCCTGTAATAGTCAGTAGCATGATCAAGAATCTCAGCAGTCCCCTGGACGCACCCATCACCATTCTTTAATGAGTACATTATATTCTTCCTTCTCCTCCCATTAGCTATTGTATGGAAAAAAGCAGAGTTGGAGTCCCCCTGTAGCAACCATCTGGCACTTGATCTTTCATGCCAGAACTTTTCTTCCTCGGAGAACAATTTCATTAGCTCACTTTGGATAAAACTTTTCCTTCCATATTGGTCAGCAGACAGCATCCCAGATTCTTCCACTTGCTCTAAAACTTCCAGTTCAGCAGATAAATCTCTCCTCAACCTGATTGAGTCACCTCTAATATTAGCACCCCAACCCTTGAGGCAATTCTTTACCTTCTTGATTTTCAACTGGATGGATGAAACACTATCCACAAAGGGGATAGGAGCTCCCCACACTTTATCAATCCTGGCAGCAAAGTCAGGATGGAGCAGCCAGGATTTTTCAAACCTAAACTCCTTTTTCCTAGGGATTATCACCTCTCCAGTATCCACAATCAAAATTTAGACAACATATAATAGTTTATATAGTATTATTCGCAAACGCATAACGTAACAACATAATCATATAAGATGAACGAACAATCAGAAGTTTAAATAAGAACTATTCATAACACAGTTCAGCAGTTCTGAAACCAGGTCATTATGTATCGCACTCGCACCTCACAACAGCAATTAAACAACCAACGGTGATTGATTTGGGCTCCGAAATTGACGGAGGTGACAAATTTTGGTCCAAAATTTTTGGTCACTTAGACGGGATATAGCCGGGCTAAGAGGCTATATCCGGGCTATATCCATACAGTCGGGCTATTAGCTGCTATTCTCCATATAGTCTCTGAAATCTGTAGCCGTAGCCCCGAGCCTCTCGGAAGGCTATAGCCGGGCTATAGCCGGCTATTTAAAACTTTGCTCACGACTCAAGCATTCCATCTACTAGTAGTCTGGTCTTTGCATTTGATAGCTATCTTATAGCTGGTTTGAGAATGGTTTAAGTTCTCAGTAAGAAATTGCTCGTATTAGTATTATCTTCTGACATGTTATGATATGAATTTATTTATTGGCAGTAAATGGTGGATCTCCACGTAGCCCTTGTTTGCCCGTAGATGTCATGACCCCGAGCGAGCGCAGCCAAAGAAAAATGGCCACGACTGCGGTACATTTAACTTTTTCAAAAACTTGGTAACACTACTCCTTTATTGTGTCTTGTTTCCTCCTATTTCTCCCGATTATATCATCCCTCTCATGCGAAATTAGGCAATGGAAAGTACTGAAACTGTAGGAGCTACTGCCTTTTCGGTGTAGGAGAAAGAGAATGAGGCCATCACCGAATTCCGCGGTTGTGGCCATGTAATCGTCGTTTCTTGGCGTGATTCTAGTTG
Source organism: Alopecurus myosuroides (assembly GCA_028641055.1). NCBI lineage: Eukaryota > Viridiplantae > Streptophyta > Magnoliopsida > Poales > Poaceae > Alopecurus > Alopecurus myosuroides. The sequence goes on from CM054061.1 coordinate 369,042,598, forward strand.
GAGCTCAACTAAATTGTTGAAAATCCACTAACCTAGCCAATCAGGAATGAATTGACTTCCTTGACAACCGAGGTTTTCTAAAGGTGCGAAACTCATGGATCTGGATAAAATATGAGAGCCAATTATGTAGTTACCAACCAAAGACTAATGTAGTTAGCTACCATAAATTGACGGAGTTAACCACACAGTAGTGTTGCCCTCTTTCGGAAGATCTAATCTCTGGGCGTTCTGAGATTAGCTTTACCCAGACGCACCGTTAGTCGTTCATTTTCCTTTCTGCGACCGAGAATCCCGCTCTCTTATCTGAGACAACAACCACCCTCTATGTGCTCGCGCGACCATGGGGCAGTGGCGCAGCGCACCCCTGCACGAGATGGCAGTGCCCACCGCCGGCGCGGAAGCGCGGGGGAGATGAAAGGCGACATGGTGAGCTCGAGGCCGCTCGCCGGCCGGTAGCGCAGCTAACCTTCGGGCAGTTAGGGTCGACGGGAGGCATGGTGGGCAAGGAATAGGAGGTCGGAGATGGCGGGGTTTGAGCGCGGAGGAGCATGAGCTCCAGGCGTACAGCTCTTCGGAGCACTGGTGAGCTCGGTTCCCAAGCTAAGAGGGTGGCGGCCTGGTGGACTGGTGGCGGCGGCCCGGAGGACTGGTGGTGGCGATGGCTTGGAGGGCCGGTGGCGGAAGCCGTTCGTGGAAACGGAGTACGTGGGTGGAGGAGGGATGTGGTGCCCAGCCGGAACGCATGTCGATTTGGGCGATCTCCGAATGTAGGCAATCCAGGATGTGTATGTGACGTGATGGTGATCAGGGACGTTTTGAGCGCACCGTTTCGATAACGTCGTGTGTTTTTCGTAGCGGATGGCTGAAAAGTGAAATTTGCTCTCGACATTGCGGTCGATCTCGAAGTTTTCTACTTCTTGCGTCGCATATGATCGTTCCCGGCCCAATAGGCCCAGTTGGAGGCGAATTTCGTTCCACGAGAACGTCGCAGATTAGTCGAATGTACACCTTTTCATTTCTGTCATTTATTTGTCCATATTGTGAAATCAAATTATCGGCCGGTATATGTTTTGCATCAGCGTTAGTCTAATGTAACCCTTTTCTGTCACTTAGATCCGTCGAAACTTCTGTCGTCTATTTCTCCATATTGTGAACTGCATATTAATAGAAACCACCAAATACAACCAACGAGATTATCGATCTAAACAGGACATCAGAAGCACGGGAGCATCAGTCAACACACACACACACACACACACACACACACACACACACACACACAAACACACATATATATATATACGTAGTTTTGAAGCACGGCTAGAGAAGTTTAGCTAAGACTAAAAGAACATCAGTAGGGGGCTGACAGCTCCTCCGATGGCACTGGATCCTCCCTTTCCTGGGCCCTCACAGCTGCGAGGAGATCGATCAGAGTATTCTGCTCTGCCAGGGGTAAATCGATCTTCAGTTTCCCAACCTTGGAGGTCAGTTCGAGGTTGTTGGCAATCATCTTCGACATATCATCGAGCAACTTCCGCAACACCGCGTGGTAAGCTTCGCCCTGCTCCACCTGCTCCTTCCTGGCATCGTCTGCCTTCTTGAGATTGTGTGGGCGAGCTTCATGGCCTTCTCAAGCTCAGCTTCTAGGATGGTTACCCTCTCCTCCAGAACGGCGAAGATGACCCTCTCCTCGGCTTCAACTGCCCTGTAGATAGTTGCATCATAGGAAGTTGATGTTAATCTAAAAAGAAAAAAGGGATCTAAGAAAGATGAAATCACTAGGAATTAAGAAAGGGATCTAAGAAAGATGAAATAACGAGGAATTTAGAAACGGATCTAAGAAAGATGAAATCACGAGGAATTCAGAAACGAGTCAGAAGTACGTGAACGGAAATGGAACCTACATGAGGGCAGCAGACTGCTTCGCCGGTGGAGCCATGGCCGCCTGGAGGAACGCTCGACCAGCTACTACGTCAAAGGTTTTCGCTTGAGGGGAGGTGGTGAGACATATAGAGGATGAACTCAAGTGTGCATCTATTTTATATACCGGGAGGGGGAGTGGAACGGAGGAGCCGCATGCACGACGGAGGAATAGCTGGCCGCCGGAACTAAAGCGACACGTTTAACGTTCACAATATCACGACGAAGTCACCAACGCACGGGAGGCGTGCTGCCAGGGTTAAGGCGGTGAGTGGAAGAGCGGTTGTTTCCATACTTGGGCCATCATGGCACTTTCTTGGGCCCTCTCCCTCCAGGCCATTTTTATTGGGCCTTATAGCACATTGTAGCACATAATTATCCTAGTTGCAATCGAAAATAAATAGGAAGAAATGTTGAAAATTCAAAGAACACATAAAATGTCGAAATTTCGATTATTTTGACACATTTTAATATCTTCCACACTCTAAAACACTACACATCATCCCAGAATGCGTCGTCAAGTTCGTCGTCATCTGAGTCCTGCATAAGGCTCTCACATAATGCTTCGTCCATCTCCTCATCCGACGATGAGACGACGATGGTGGAGGGGCCAACATCTGTAACATCCCTGTTTTTCTACATTAGGGTGGTGGTGTGTTGTTGGCATCTCATACGTGCATGAAAACATGGGTTAAAATTTTGCATTTTATAATAATAAATGAATTGACCAAAAATCACTTAAAGTGGTCACCCAAAATTTCTTTTAAAAATAACTTCAAATTTGGAAAACGAAAATATGGTGACATTGGATTTTTGACAAGGATTCCAAAAACTAATTTTGCCAATTTTTCTGTTTGCAAAAAAAGGCCCTCAAAACAGGTTTTTCTGTCATGTTTTAAAACGGAGAAGGACCTATTTGTGCTTTCCGGAAGTTCTGGGGGTTTTCGAAAAATGCCCTTTTGTCTCTTCCATCTCCGGCCAGTAGACGAGAAGGTCGCCGCTGACGCTTTGCCACCTCCTGCTTCGCCTCCTAGGAGTGGATAGGACACGAGGAGGCGTCTTGATCGAACCCTCCTCCCTCAGAACCCCCCCTCGCGACCCTCCTCTCGCTCTCTGCTCCTCACAACGAGCACCAAACCCTAACCCGAAACCTTAATCGCCGGCCACCGCAGATTCCCGCCCTCTCCGGCCACCCCGGGCCAATTTGAGCACCCCCGTGTGTTACCCATGGTCTCCTCCTCCTCATGGACTAGTTTCGTTTGAGGGGAGTGGCCGAGCCGCCAGAATCGGAGCTGTCTTCTCCGCGGCCGGCGAGTCTCCGTCGCGCCTTTGCCGTTGACTCCGTCCCTCCCGCACCTCCCCGTCGACGCCATCATGCTCCCCGTGTTCCGGTGAGACTCCCCGCCACCTTAATTCGTCCCCCTGTGCACCCCAGCTCGTTGCCGCCCTCAGCCACGTACGGCTGCCGCTGCAGCTCATCGCCGGCGTAGCTCCGGCGCCACGAAAAGGGCGGCACCACCACCGTTTGGTTCATCGTCGTTCCCACTACGCCACTGTGCCCTTCGATTCGAGTTAGGAGCTCGTAATCTCCCGATTGAATCACGGCATAGCCGATTTGGGCTTTGCTGCCATCATAATGACGTCAGCCCGGCGTCATATATCCTGTTTTCTTTTATCAGAGATGTTTAAAAAATCCCAGAAATGAATTAAAATGGAAAGTTTAATATCTCTCAAATTTTAATCAGAAAAATAAAAGTAAGGTATAGAAATACTCAGAAAAATATACTCTATCTGAATGTAACATTTTCACACATGTTTGAGAAAGTCCAAAGATGAGGTTTTATTTAAGTGTTGTTTAATTCATTTAAATGCAGAAAATAAGTTTTTAATCAATAACATTAGAAAATTAAAATTTATACACCAAAATGCTCAAAATGACAAATGAAACCTGTTTATGATGTTTTCAAACCCATTTGAGCCTTTTAAATTGTACACACCTTTAGAATTGCCCGAAGTGCCCCTCAAAGGTCTATTTCGGGATAATTTCAATAAAATTGCATAACTGACATACGAACCCTAGCAACCCATCGAACATGTTTAGGGCTTTATCTCAGTGTATTAAATTGCTCATGCATACATATTGCACATTGCATCGATGCCATGTGTTGATTGTTGTTCTTCTTGTTTCGGTGTTTATTCCCCCTCGGTAGAACACGACTCCGAAGTGGAGGCCAACAACTCCAATGGCGAATACTTGGTCTTAACCGACAAGTCAAGCACTTATCCGAGAAGACATTTCTATTGGTTTTCTTATAACCAAGTCAAGCATAACCTCTTATCTGCTCATATATGTTTTCCAAAACCAATTGATTCTCGTACTTTGCATTCGATTCCAAAGTATTTGATACTAGTAGATATAGTTCACCTATATACTGCATTGCCTCAATATCCTGATCCACTGCTCCTAGCCACCATAGATTTTCTTGTGCGCATCGCTAGAGCCTCATATCTGCTTCGCTTAGCTTTACATTATTGTTTACCTCTGCTCCATCCGATTGATGAATCAGAGCTGCGATAACCTAATATCATATGATGACATGGTGAGATGAGCACTGTGTGGTTTACTTGACTAAGGCTTGGACGGGAGGCCACTTGGGAAGTGGTTGTTCGTTCCGTACTTGCCAACCCTAGGAGTAAGGTCGGGGCGCAGAACCCAAGACTGAGCGTACAACCATGCGCGATGGCCATGAGCCTCGCCGACCGACTAACTTAGCTGGCTTTATCCATGAGTCACGTAGTTTGAGATTTCCATTCGGCAACGCAAATAAAACCTTTTAAACGGTTTTGAAAACAAAATGCTCCGCTTGGGCGTGACCGGGGCCAAGTGATGGACGTACACGGATCTTGACCCCGCCTCACAGAGACAGGTGCCGTCAGGAGGATGGCCAACTCGCTGTTGACGGGGTGGCCCTGTCTTGGGTTGACTCATGGACAGGGTCGGGTAAGGTAAAGGTCGTGGCCGACCACACTCTGCCGGCACATCATCGGAATTGTGCCAATAGCTTGGCATTAAGAGTCGGTTGGTACGTGTGGGTAAATTGTACCCCCTACAGCGATAAATCTTTCGGAAAGCCGTGTCCGCGGTTAAGGACGACTTGGTGGAAGTATTTTGGCCATAGATAACCTGAACGTGGCGTAAAAGATGTTGACAAAGCATGGAGTCAATAGATGAAGGATGCCTCCTCGGAGATGCCGAGAGGGGTGATCCTTGTATCATGTGAGATGCTGGGAAATGATGTTGGTGGATTCAGAAGATGATGGTTACAGTAGTGAGTTTCTCATCCGTTTTGAAAACCTTCTATGAGACAAGCTATTCCTCCTCAATTTGGAAAACAAAGATTGCTTTACGCAAATCAACCTTCATAAAACCCATTATTAAACCAACAGATATATAATAGGTTAACTAAGTCTTGTTGAGTACCTCCGTACTCAGATTTGCTTAAATTTTTGTTCAGGTGGAGTTCGTCACTTCAGTAGTTGTTCAACGTGGACATCGACGAGTAGTTTGGAGTTTCCAGGTAGCAGCCTGGAATCTATGGGATGGGACATCGCCTTATGTTGCGGCCTCTTAGGCCTTTTTGGTTCTTGTTGATTAGCAACATAATTTGCCTTCCGTTGTCTGATGTAATGTTGTGTCATGTGACCTATGCTTGTACAGCTACTCTAGTAACACCTGTTTAGTAAAACTTCATGGCTAGAGTGCTGCTTTGATCGGTTGTTGGTTTTGAGCTTATTGTTATACAGTTTTGTCTATGCCTGCATAGTTGTCGCAGTCGAGGGGTTGTGGAGCCGATGATCCATGTCTGAGTCCGCCTGCCGATGTGATTCGGCCTGGGGCGAGGTAACCCCAGTAACCCTAGATTGTTGTTGCACTTTCTGGACACATAGCAGCTCTGTATAACTTTGGTCCCGTTCCTTCAGTTTCATCCGACTCGTGGACGCTTGGGTATGCATAATTGGTTATGACTAGCATGGATACAAGGAGTAGTAGACCGGGGATCCGGACGACGTGCCGATGAATCCGGTCTGCCTGCCGTTGTTTGTTGCGGCCGAGGCTGGTAACCCTGAAGCACTTGTGAGTCCATGGCTAGGAGCACATAACATTATGTATATCTCTGGGTCCGGGGTCTGACAAGTCATGGTATCAGAGCAGGACTGCCTATAGGAAAACCTTACTGCTTGGTCGATGTTGAGTCTAGAGTTTGTGAAACTATTTTGAAACTCAAATGGATTGTGAAAACCCTTCTTATGATTCTTTTTACTCTTTATCTAATATCGCTCTAACTCTGGGTCACCTTACCGGTTTTGATGTGAAAAGGATTCATTATCTCTTCTATTCATTCAAAACCTATGTGCCTTCTTTGGCAATGACGTTTTTACCCAAGTTGACCTAGTGTTATAGTTTCCGGAGTCGTGTGTGTTCCACAATCTGTTTTCTCTTGGTTTAAATTGGGAGATTTCCTTTCCATCCAGTCTCTCTCAATGTTTTGTGGATTCCAAAGTCCTTGATGTTCTAAGTCTCAAAAATCCTGAACCTCGAGATTTCCTTTTCATCTCGAATGTATCAGTTATCTTCTGCTCAAATACTTACGGAGCTATGTTTGTCTTCTTGGAAAGATACTTCGTGATTGCTATTCGTAGTGTTCTTCAAGGCACTAAGATAGTAGTTACTCCTTTCTCAATGTTTTTAACCCTGGGACTTGAACCGAAGGTCCCGGAGTGTGCTAAATTGCAGTGGGTTGAATCATGTGGTTTCTCAACTATTCGATGCTCACACTATCAGTTCATGATGCTGACCTTTAACCCAAGTTCTGCTTCTTTGGATCCTAAGGAATCTGTTCCACCTCAGGGTGGTTAGGAAATTCCAACTCTCATAGCCATAGGTTCTCTTTTGGAACAGAAATGGGTCACAACAAGAGTGATCATTATGGCTTCCACATCTTTCTCATTGATTCAACTATACCTCTCTTTTAGCATGGGTTTTACAAATGAGTATTACCCTGTGCAATCAACGTGATCCTAGGATCTCCCCTAAGCATGATTCTACCCTTCCAGATACTCTCAAATCTCCGTCCGTTGTTTTGAAACCAAGTTGCATATATGGTGTTGAATTCTTCCAATGCATTTGCTCTTGTGTTCCGTCAGAACGTTCAACCTTGGAATGTCAGGAGAAACAAACTCCAGTACCTCGTTCATCTCCAGGACCAGGTCAAAGTTTTGTAATCCGCAGATTAAAGAAGTTTCAGTAGCATTTGTTCTGTTCCACCTTTGAGTATCACACTCTTACATATCAAGAGGCCGTGTTAAGTTTCATGGCCTTAATGATGAAGTGATGCTTCTACACGTTTTTACTCACCCTTCCTCCAAGCTGAAATGCTTGAGAAGGTTGGGTGTGTGTATCGATGTGTGCATCAAATATTCCTAGCAACTTCTATTGCTTCGAAAAATCTAAGAAACATCCCTAACCTTCTTAGCACCTCTGGTTAACCGGTCTTTGATTATAGTTGATTGTGTTCCAAATCTGTTCATTCCGGTGTACATTCTTGGTCAGAGAGTTAGGTTCATGCCGAAGCTCCCAATACCATATCAGTTGCTTGAAAAGCAATATTCCTTTCGAATTCCGAGACATACCGGTAGGTTGTGATATTCTGGTTGTCTTTCTAGAAGTATCACCAGGTTGTTACCTGACCATGATGTCTAACCAAGGGGTAATTTGAACTACTCCTCTCTCAAAACAGTGATGGATACCCTGGACTAGTTGGTCGAGCTTAAACAACAACTTGGAAAGTTGAAAGACAAAAGCTCATCCTAACTTGATCCTTTGTTAAGGGATGTCTAGTTTTCCTCATGTTGAAGAAGGATAGTATCTACTTTGTGGAAATGCTATCACTCTACCTATTGATTTTATTTGGGCTATCGTCAAATCGAGAAAAGATTCAAGGACTATCCTGATAGTGTTTTCACTCATGGTGTTTGGCCCGAGTACACCTCATGTCCTTTGGTCTGACCAATGTTCTGCCTTGTTCATATATCATATGAACCCCTCTTCTTGGAGTGTTATGATAAGCGTGTTGTTGAGCCCATCATGACATCCCTATTTCCTCCAAGTTGAAAGAGGTTCATGTTGAACAGTTGGCATTAATGTGGGAAACTTTTAAGAACCACCTTTGTGTCATCACGAAGTTGGTGTTCTGGTTATTGAAGTGATTTTCTCGGGTTTGAGAGCTTATGGAGAAAGTTTTCGCCATGGATCCGAGAAGAGTTTTCTTGTTTCCTCGGGAATCATCCCAAGTCGGTCATGTATGCGTGGTCTATTCTTGAGGTGGTAGGTTGTTACCTCCATTTACTTGATGAAGTTTGCATCCACACCAAGTCACTGAATGATTGTTTGTAAAAGAGAAGAAGTCCAAGAACTTCGTTATCTTTGTATCGTCTTCCCAGCAAAGACTCTGGTGTGTTCCGTTGCAAGTAGTTCATGTAGGTGCAACCGTCTTTCACAAGTTGCTAATACATGAGTTATGTAATCTCGCTCATCTTCTTGAGTGTGGCATCATAGTTCATACCTTGAGAGTCCATCATATGTATCCCGTTGGTAACTAGTGCAATTTCTTCAATCAAACACGTTGACTCTCAGTTATTCAACCTACTAACCAAAGCTGAATCTCAAGCAGCAATGATGGTTGGTGTTTCCTCAAGGGTATTGAATTAGGTCCTTTCGAAAATACGGCATGGCTGATGTTGTGGTTGAGACAATTAGTCAAAAGGCCTAATGTCATATCTCTTTGAATCCGTAAAAACAGCCACTCTCCGTAATAATTCTTGTGTGGCTTGTTCTTAACAAGTTTTCCCTCCCTGTTCTTCCAAAACCGGGGTTCTACATTCACTTGGTGACCTATTGAAGGCTTATGTAAGCTGGATATGGGTGTCGGGAACGTCAAGAAGACCTTGGAACTTACCATGTCCAATGTCTCTCTACCAATCTCCCAAATCATTGTTCTCGTGAAAACAAGTTCATTATGAGAACCATCTCTTGGTGTTTCGTAACCGCCAATGATCAGTTCCTTCTATCAAGTGGTTATACTTGAAGTTCTATTTATTTCACACATTGTGTGAATTTGTCAGTCACTCCAGCCATGGGGTCTTAACCGTGTGGTAGATGTACTGCTACGTCCAAACCACAATATGAAAGAGATTCCTTATTCCTCCCGATGTCAACTTCTTTTGGTTACTCATATTCTGTCGTGAAGTAATATCCTGATCCTTGACAAGGATTTCGAGAAATTTTGACGGAATGAAAGTCCCTTCCTCTTTCATGTCCACCCTGAAGAGTGAACATGATCTAGTATCAAACCTTCATCTTGGACGCGATTCCATCGTATCTTTGTGTTCTCTCTCGTCTACGGATATTACTTTGTAGTATCCAAGACCATCCTTCCCTTCTTGGTGTTCTATTTCGAAGAAACCTCGATGTCATAAGTTGTCCAACCTCTCTTTTCCCAAAAGGATTTAAAGTCTTGTGCAAAGCTCATATTCTAAATCCTTTCAAGAACCATCGTCCAAAAACTTGAAACCTTCTCTCATTCCCTCCGTTACCTTGATGTGTTTCATGCACGATAACTCAACAGTTCCTTACAAACATTCATGTCATGAGTTACCCATGAGATACTCGATTCGTGAAGATCAATTCCTAAGAGTTTTCCCTCTACCTAAGGTGTAGCCGCTGGAGATCTTCACAATTGCTACGGATCAACTCCATTACGAAGAGAATCGTAAGTTTCAAGAAGATCGTTCAAAACCGGTGTTCCTTCTTTCTTTCTTTCTTCTTCGGAAATCTCGGGACGAGATTCTTGTAAGGGGGGGGGGGTAGATTTGTAACATCCTTGTTTTGCTACATTAGGGTTGTTTCCAGACTTGGGCCATCATGGCACTTTCTTGGGCCCTCTCCTGCCAGGCCATTTTTATTGGGCCTTATAGCACACTGTAGCACATAATTATCCTAGTTGCAACCCAAAATAAAAAGGAAGAAATGTTGAGAATTCAAAGAACACATAAAATGTCGAAATTTCGATTATTTTGACACGTTTTCAACATCTTCCACACTCTAAAACACTACACATCATCCCAGAATGCGTCGTCATCAGAGTCCTGCATAAGGCTCTCACATAATGCTTCGTCCATCTCTTCATCCGACAATGAGACGACGATGGTGGAGGGGCCAACATCTGTAACATCCCTGTTTTTCTACATTAGGGTGGTGGTGTGTTGTTGGCATCTCATACATGCATGAAAACATTGGTTAAAATTTTGCATTTTAAAATAATAAATGAATTGACCAAAAACCACTTAAAGTGGTCACCCAAAATTTGTTTTAAAAATAACTTCAAATTTGGAAAACAAAAATATGGTGACATTGGATTCTTGACAAGGATTTCAAAAACTATTTTTGCCAATTTTTCTGTCTGCAAAAAAAGGCCCTCAAATCAGGGTTTTCTGTCATGTTTTAAAACAGAGAAGGACTTATTTGTGTTTTCTGGAAGTTCCCGGGGTTTTTCGAAAAATGGACTTTTGTCTCTTCGATCTGCGGCCAGTAGACGAGAAGGTCGCCGCTGACGCTTTGCCACCTCCTGCTTCGCCTCCTGGGAGTGGATAGGACGCGAGGAGGCGTCCCGATCGAACCCTCCTCCCTCAGAACCCCCCTCGCAACCCTCCTCTCGCTCTCTACTCCTCAAAGCGAGCACCAATCCCTAACCTGAAACCTTAATCGCCGGCCACCGCAGATTCCCGCCTCTCCGGCCACCCCGGGCCAATTTGAGCACCCCCGTGTGTTACCCATGGTCTCCTCCTCCTCATGTACTAGTTTCGTTTGAGGGGAGTGGCCCAGCCGCCGGAATCGGAGCCGTCTTGTCCGCAGCCGGCGAGTCTCCGTCGCGCCTTTGCCGTCGACTCCGGCCCTCCCGCACCTCCCCGTCGACGCCATCATGCTCCCCGCCACCTTAATTTGTCCCCCTGTGCACCCCAGCTCGTTGCCGCCCTCAGCCACGTCCGGCCGCCACTGTAGCTCATCACCGGCGTAGCTCCGGCGCCACAAAAAGGGCGGCACCACCACCGTTAGGCTCATCGTCGTTCCCACTACGCCACTGTGCCCATCGATTCGAGTTAGGAGAACGTAATCTCCCGATTGAATCACGGCTTTGCTGACATCACAATGACGTCAGCCTGACGTCATATATCATGTTTTCTTTTATCAGAGATGTTTAAAAAATCCCAGAAATGAATTAAAATGGAAAGTTTAATATCTCTCAAATTTTAATCATAAAAATAAAAGTAAGGTATAGAAATACTCAGAAAAATATACTCTATCTGAATGTACCATTTTCACACATGTTTGAGAAAGTCCAAAGATGAGGATTTATTTAAGTGTTGTTTAATTCATTTAAATGCAAAAAATAAGTTTTTAATCAATAACATTAGAAAATTAAAAGTTATATACCAAAATTCTCAAAATGACAAATGAAACCTGTTTATGATGTTTTCAAACGCATTTGAGCCTTTTAAATTGTACACACCTTTAGAATTGCCCGAAGTGCCCCTCGAGGGTCAATTTCGGGATAATTTTAATAAAATTGCATAACTGACATACGAACCCTAGCAACCCATCGAACATGTTTAGGGCTTTATCTGAGTGCATTAAATTGCTCATGCATACATATTGCGCATTGTATCGATGCCATGTGTTGATTGTTGTTCTTCTTGTTTCGGTGTTTATTCCCCCTCGGTAGAACGCGACTCTGAAGTGAAGGCCAACAACTCCAATGGCGAATACTTGGTCTTAACCGACAAGTCAAGCACTTATCCGAGAAGACATTTCTATTGGTTTTCTTATAACCAAGGCAAGCATAACCTCTTATCTGCTCATATATGTTTTCCAACAACAATTGATTCTCGTACTTTGCATTCAATTCCAAAGTATTTGATGCTAGTAAATATAGTTCACCTATATACTGCATTGCCTCAATATCCTGATCCACTGCTCCATCCGGTTGATGAATCAGAGCTGCGATAACCTAATATCATATGATGACGTGGTGAGATGAGCACTGTGTGGTTAACTTGACTAAGGCTTGGACGGGAGGCCACTTGGGAAGTGGTTGTTCGTTCCGTACTTGCCAACCCTAGGAGTAAGGTCGGGGCGCAGAAGCCAAGACTAAGCGTACAACCATGCGCGATGGCCATGAGCATCGCCGACCGACTAACTTAGCTGGCTTTATCCATGAGTCACGTAGTTTGAGATTTCCATTCGGCAACGCAAATAAAACCTTTTAAACGGTTTTGAAAACAAAATGCTCTGCTAGGGCATGACTGGGGCCAAGTGATGGACGTACACGGATCTTGACCCCGCCTCACAGAGACAGGTGCCGTCAGGAGGATGGCCAACTCTCTGTTGACGGGGTGGCCCTGTCTTGGGTTGACTCATGGATAGGGTCGGGTAAGGTAAAGGTCGTGGCCGACCACACTCTGCCGGCACATCGTCGGAATTGTGCCAATAGTTGGGCATTAAGAGTCGGTTGGTACGTGTGAGTAAAGTGTACCACCTGCAGGGATAAATCTTTCGGAAAGCCGTGTCCGCGGTTAAGGACGACTTGGTGGAAGTATTTTGGCCATAGATAACCTAAACGTGGAGTAAAAGATGTTGACAAAGCATGGTGTCAATAGATGAAGGCTGCCTCCTCGGAGATGCCGAGAGGGGTGATCCTTGTAGCATGTGAGATGCTGGAAAATGATGTTGGTGGATTCAGAAGATGATGGTTACAGTAGTGAGTTTCTCATCTGTTTTGAAATCCTTCTATGAGACATGCTATTCCTCCTCGATTTGGAAAACAACGATTGCTTTACGCAAATCAACCTTCATAAAACCCTTTATTAAACCAGCAGATATATAATAGGTTAACTAAGTCTTGTTGAGTACTTCCCGTACTCAGGTTTGCTTAAATTTTGGTTCAGGTGGAGTTCGTCACTTCAGTGGTGGTTCAACGTGGACATCGATGAGTAGTTTGGGGTTCCCAGGTAGCAGCTTGGAATCTATGGGCTGGGACGTCGCCTTATGTTGCGGCCTCTTAGTCCTTTTTGGTTCTTGTTGATTAGCAACATAATTTGCCTTCCGTTGTCTGATGTAATGTGCTGAAATTCGGATGGGCTCTCAGGGCCCATTAGGCAATTTCCATTAAATCCAAAGGCCCATGCTGCCATAGCAAATGGTGGGAGTTTAGTCCCATATTGCTAGTTGGGATAGTTTTGCACCAGTTTATAAGGTGAGCTCTCTCCTCACTAGTGTGAGTTGGTATGAAGAGAGAGGAGTAGTGGAGGTGTTCCACACGCGCGCTCCTCCTCCTCCGCCGCCCACCTTGCCACGCCTCGCCTCGTCACGACACGACACGTCACGACGCGCCGCGCCACGGGTTGCGGGAATGAGCCGAGCCGATGCCTTTATTTTGGCAGTCGGAAACGGGGAGTCAACAGACACGGCAATAATATGAGACGTCATACTGATTGCTGTCTATTGCGTCACATTTATTTTGGTAACAGCCGCGTGTAAAACGCCGCATTGATCACATGGTAACCGCGCGCAGTAAAACGGCGCATTGACTACGTGGTAACGGCTGTAGTAAACGCCAAATTAATTTGTGAGCTGACCGTTCTCCTACCGGGCCGTGCCTATATATTGAGGGCGCAGGGCGGACACAAACACACAACTCATACGCTCTGCACCCATTGTCGTTCCTCTCTCTGTTGCTGCCGCCGGTGATCCCATCCCGTCTACCGCGTACACGGCCGACGGGAGAGCAGGCCTCCGAAACCCCGCCTCTCCAGATCCTGTACGGGAGAGGGGCGATTAGGTTTTTGGGGAGCGTCTCCTACGCGACTGCTTGCTGCCGTACGTCTACTTCGACTACTACCTCATCGTCAACTTGGCCACCGAAGCCGAACAAGCTGCTGCTGCCGCCACTGCTGCCACCGAGGCCGCTGCTGCTGCTGAGGCCGCCACCGCTGCTGCCGCCGCCGCCGCCGCTACGTCTACTGCCAACTGGCCGGTCTCAGGGTATAACACGTTTATCCCTGCCCTTGTTATTTCCATGTGTGCGATACTAGTAATTTGCGTAGATGTGTCTACTGTCAATCTAGTATGCATGAATTGGTTAATTATCAGTATGTTTACGTGATGCTCGTGATTTATACTTGGATTAATTTAATCTGTAAATTTCCTAGATTATTAACAATCCAAAAACCTAATATGTGTAGGCAATTTTCGATTCATGGCTTTGCTACTGCACTGAAACCGGACCCGTTTACGGTGGATGTACTTTAAGCGTTGGCAGACCAAAACATTCTTATGGCTCACGGCTATGAACGTGTTCTGGGTCGCCGGTGTCAGTCCCACGGGAACGATTATGCCACCGTCGTCTTTGTCGGATGCGTTCTAAGCGTGATCGGAGAGAAGTTTGTTGACGCATATTTACATGTGCGGGTTGCCAAGGACTTGTGGTAGGCCCTCGAATCCAAATTCGGCGCAACCGATGCTGGCAGCGAGATGTACAGTATAGAGCAGTTCCATGACTACAGAATGGTCGAAAACCGTTCTGTTTTGGAGGAGGCTCATGAGATACAGTGCATCGCTAAGGAGCTTGAAATTCTCAAGTGCGTGTTACCGGGCAAGTATGTCGCGGGATGCATAATCGCCAAGCTGCCTAATTCCTGTAGGAGCTTTGCCACTACTCTGAAACATCAGAGGCGTGAATTCTCAGTAGAGGATGTCATTGGCCATCTGAGTGTTGAGCAGAATTCGAGGGCAAAGGACTCGTATGGAAAAGGGAAAGAAGGGACTTCTGCGGCCAATATGGTACAGAAGAACTACAACTCCCACAAGAACAAGGCGAGGACTGGTGTCCAGCAGAATACCGACTTCAAGAAGAAGTCTAAGAAGACCTTCAAGAAGGATAAGAAGAAAGATGGCTGCTTCACTTTTGGTTCACTGGAACACTGGGCTGTGAAGTGCCCAAAGAAGTATGTGAAGCCAGGACAGGATTCCAAGGCTGTCAACATGATCGTGAGCAACAATGAGAATGGGGCATCTGGGTATGGTAATTTGTTTATTGTATTTTCAGTTTGTCAGTCTACTGATTGGTGGATTGACACAGGTGCAAACATTCATGTGTGTGCTGACATCTCATTGTTTTCTTCTTATCAGGTAACAAGGAAAGAGTCCGTATTGATGGGGAACGGCGCA
The DNA here is from genome assembly GCA_028641055.1 of Alopecurus myosuroides. Classification (NCBI taxonomy): domain Eukaryota; kingdom Viridiplantae; phylum Streptophyta; class Magnoliopsida; order Poales; family Poaceae; genus Alopecurus; species Alopecurus myosuroides. Next base: position 369,057,860 of record CM054061.1, read on the forward strand.
AGTGCTTCTGTACTTGGTGTTGGCACGGTCGATATGAAGTTTACTTCGGGAAGGATCGTGCAGCTCAAGAACGTGCAGCATGTCCCCGCCATCAAGAAAAATCTCGTTAGTGGCTCCCTTCTATGTAGAGAAGGATTTAAGTTGGTTTTCGAGTCCAATAAAGTAGTTGTAACGAAATATGGACTGTTCGTTGGAAAAGGGTATGAGTGCGGAGGTCTGTTCCGCTTTTCCCTCGCTGATTTCTGTAATAAAGTCGTGAACAATATTCATTCGAGTGTTAATGAAACAGAAGTTTGGCATTCACGTCTTTGTAACGTTGGTTTCAGTTGCATGACGCGGTTAGCAAAACTAAATTTAATTCAAAGTTTCACTTTAGCCAAAGGTTCTAAGTGCCATTCGTGTGTACAAGCAAAGCAACCTCGCAAGCCCCACAAGGCTGCAGAGGAGAGACACTTAGCGCCATTAGAACTCATACATTCTGATCTCTTTGAGATGAATGGTGTGTTGACTAAAGGTGGAAAGAGATACTTCATGACGTTAATAGATGATTCCAGTAGGTTTTGCTATGTATATCTGTTAAACACTAAAGATGAGGATCTATAAGGCAGAAGTTGAGAATCAACTTGAAAAGAAAATTAAACGAATCCGGTCAGGTCGTGGTGGAGAGTATTTCTCTAATGAGTTTGACTCTTTCTGTGCAGAACATGGCATTATTCACGAGAGGACGCCTCCCTATTCACCTCAGTCAAATGGGGTTGCCGAACGGAAAAACCGTACTCTAACAGATTTGGTTAACACCATGTTAGATACATCTGGTTTATCCAAGGCATGGTGGGGGGGGAGGATATATTGACATCATGTCATGTCCATAATAAAGTTCCGACGAAAGACAATGAGGTCACTCCCTATGAATAATGGGAGAAGAGAAAAACAACACTCTCGAACTTACGTACTTGGGGTTGTTTGGCGAAAGTCAATGTGTCGATCCCCAAAAAGCGTAAACTTGGACCAAAGACCGTGGATTGCGTTAATTTGGGATACGCTAAAAATAGCGTTGGCTATAGATTTCTAGTAGTGAAATCTGAGGTACCTGACGTGAAGGTCGGTACGATTTTGGAGTCTAAAGATGCTACATTCTTTGAGGATATTTTTCCTATGAGAGATATGCAAAGCACTTCTACACAGGAATCAGATGAGACTCCTGAACCTGCCATTCCTATGTAATATTATGAACAAACACATGATGAGAATCCTGAGAAGGATAACGAGGAAACCCTTTGTAGGGGCAAGAGACAGAGGACTGCAGAGTCCTTTGGTGATGATTTCCTTGTGTACCTTGTGGATGATACTCCCACTTCTATTTCAGAAGCTTATGCATCTCCAGATGCTGACTACTGGAGAGAAGCGGTCCGTAGCGAGATGGATTCCATCATGGCTAATGGAACGTGGGAGATCACTGAACGTCCTTATGGTTGTAAACCATTAGGATGTAAGTGGGTGTTCAAAAAGAAGCTTAGGCCTGATGGTACGATTGAAAAGTACAAGGCTAGACTTGTGGCCAAGGGTTACTCCCAAAAAGAAGATGAAGCTTTCTTTGATACTTATTCACCTGTGGCCCGATTGACCACCATTCGAGTATTACTCTCGTTGGCAGCCTCGCATGGTCTTCTCGTCCATCAGATGGATGTTAAGACGTCTTTCCTAAATGGAGAGTTAGATGAGGAAATCTATATGCAACAGCCATATGGCTTTGTGTTAGATGGTCAAGAAGGAAAGGTGTGCAAGTTACTGAAATCTTTATATGGGCTGAAACAAGAACCTAATCAATGGCATGAGAAATTCAATAGAACTTTAACATATGTTGGCTTTGTTGTTAATGAAGCTGACAAATGTGTATACTATCGCCATGGTGGGGGCGAAGGAGTTATATTGTGTTTGTATGTTGATGACATACTGATATTTGGGACCAACCTTAAAGTAATCAATGAGGTTAAGTCATTTCTATCCCAGAACTTTGAGATGAAAGATCTTGGTGTGGCTGATGTTATTTTGAACATCAAGCTATTGAGAGACAATGAGGGTGGGATTACACTTCTGCAATCCCATTATGTTGAGAAGGTTTTGAGTCGTTTTGGATATTCGGACTGCAAAATTTCTCCAACACCATATGATCCTAGTGTGCGGATTCGAAAGTTCGAAGGCACAACTAAGGATCAGCTGAGGTACTCTGAAGTAATTGGTTCACTCATGTATCTAGCGAGCGCTACGAGGCCTGACATCATGTTTGTTGTGTGCAAACTAAGCCGGTTTGTTTCCAATCCGGGTGATGTGCATTGGCATGCTGTAGAAAGAATTATGCGCTATCTGAAAGGTAATGTGAACCATGGACTTCACTACAGTGGATATCCTTCGGTACTTGAAGGGTATTGTGATGCAAATTGGATCTCTGATGCTGATGAGATGAAAGCCACAACGGGGTATGTGTTTACCCTTGGAAGTGGTGCTGTTTCCTGGAAGTCTTGCAAGCAAACGATCTTAACGAGATCGACAATGGAAGCAGAATTAACAGCATTAGACATGTCTAGTGTCGAAGCAGGATGGCTTCGAGATCTTTTGATGGACTTTCCTGTGGTTGAAAAGCCAGTACCGGCTATCCTTATGAATTGTGACAATCAAACATTAATTGTCAAGGTGAAGAGTTCAAAGGACAATGCACAGTCCACAAAGCTATCAGACATTTGAGAAACTCCGGAGTGATAGCGGTGGATTATATCCAGTCGGCTAAGAATCTGGCAGATCACTTTACTAAAGGGCTATCACGTGTTGTGATAGAAAGTGCATCGAGGGAGATGGGTATGAGACCCACATGAGTTGCCATGGCAGTAACCCAACCTATGTGATCGGAGATCCCGTGAAATGGGACCTGGGAAAACAAGCTAGTGGTTAACTGAGGAGAGTAATTTTTACTAACCCACTCCACTAGAGATGCAGTACTCTCAAAAACTGTATGGCCGGTTGACTTTTGTCTTAATGTGTTCCAATGCTTGTATAAGCAAGATGCTATCCTACAGAGCGATCTTTGGAGTAACACACCTATATGATCCTGACTGCTGGTCATAGTCTATGAGATTGGGTAATATCTAATAAGTTCTTGAATAGGCCAGGAGTATGACTAATATGCTCCACCCGAGGGGTTAGCCTTCGGCAGCCTAGTACTGGCAAGACATTTAGTGAAACTATTTTACGCCAATCTGATAATTCAAGGCAAAGTCCATTGTTCAGTTGTGATGTAGTGTAGCTACTTGTTCTAGGTGGATGTTCAATCTTAACGGGTCTCCACTGAAAATGCCGGTATATAAAAATAGTGAATGGAACAGAGGACAACACCATGGGTCTTCGGTATCTGGTGGGGGATTGCTGAAATTCGGATGGGCTCTTAGGGCCCATTAGGCAATTTCCATTTAATCCCAAAGGCCCATGCTGCCATAGCAAATGGTGTGAGTTTAGTCCCATATTGCTATTTGGGAGAGTTTTTTACCAGTTCATAAGGTGAGCTCTCTCCTCACTAGTGTGAGTTGGTATGAAGAGAGAGGAGTAGTGGAGGTGTTCCACACGCGCTCCTCCTCCTCCGCCGCCCGCCTCGCCACGCCTCGCCTCGTCACGACACGTCACGACGTGCCGCGGGTTGCGGGAATGAGCCGAGTCGATGCCTTTATTTTGGCAGTCGGAAACGGGGAGTCAATGTTACGCCCCGAGATCGGGCACTATGCAGATTTCAGCATTCCCGCCAAATCCGCATAATAACCGATTCCAGGTTGCCACTTATGATAACATTACAACAGTTCACGAATATTCCACAATTACAACAGAAACAGATAGATACAAGATGACTCAAACGAGCCGGGGATACAACTGATACATTACAATGATCCAAATAACAGCGGAAGAAACAACATATCGTCCGTCTACGGACAAGATACAAATTGGACTAAGAGTCCTGAAGATAACCGAGAGTGTCCAATCCCTGCCCAGGCCAAGCCGGAGGGATTCCCAAGCTAACGTCGTCAGACTTCAAACCTGTTGACTGCAATGTTGAATATGCAGCCACAAAAGAGATTCGTGGGTCAGTACGGTTAAGTACTGGCAAGTGGATAAACCATACTCACAAGATACCGGCGTAGCCAGTCATCACAAGATACAAGTACTTTGGGATCAACGGAAAGGAAGGGATTATTGCAAATAAGCGACAGCAGGCTGCACTAACCAACTACAGAGAGGTACTACAACTTCCGGCTAACAGAAAGAAGATAAGATCGAGTATGGTAACCAACTGAAAGGTAACTTCAAACAAACCCATCCTGGATCTCGCCCCTTATCCGAAGAAGCAATCCGAGGATAACTCACACAGTTGGATTAATGATGGTTCAGATTATTGTGTCAATAAGCCTATTACTAGTCAAGTTGTTAATCATTGGGTGTAAGATTGTTAATCATTAGGTTTAAGTTGTCCTGAGTACTTGTTAGCCAGTACTTTCACCAAGTAATCCATAACCGCGGAAAACATGGCTTCTCGAGAAGATTATCCCTGCAGGGTTGCACCAATTTGGCCGTACACGTAAGAATAACCCGCCAGACGGGGGATCAACCCACCAAGCGAGGTACTCTACACAACTCAACTCTTCTTTGCATCAAGCCCAAAGCACCACGTGCTGTGCGTGCGCGGCTAATCGAGCCCCCACGAAGAAAAGGGGGACCCTCATAGCACTGGAAGACCACGCCGCCCTAAATGCCGACTACAAAAGTTCCACCCTGGCGCCAAGGGTTCGTACCTGCATATGCGTGCATCAAATGGAAAGCCCGAACTAAGTGTGGCGATTTGGACGAGATGCGAATCGAATCAAGTTGAGGGGGGGCGCCCATACTCGCTTCCCACATGCGGGTAGTGCGCTCATCATGGATCAGTAGACAAGACCCTTTTCCTATTAGGGTCGACACTAGCAGGCCTCAAAACCACAAGGGGCCTCCTGCCGGTGCCTTATCATCAAATTATTATTACCATTAACATTAACAGGATTGATTGATTGATTAACCTCGAGCCCCCAGAACATAATAGAGTAGTAACAGAAAGTAACGGGTAACAGACTCGAGCAAAACAACCCTAAGCATGATAGTAAGACACGGGCAACAAGCAATGGTTATAGGTATGGAGGTGAGGCAATATCAAGGTTAAGGGATTCATGTGATGGGTTCGTAACAGAAACAACTACTACTAAGGCTAGCAGAAAAGAATCAACGGAAAGAATCGGTAACAAGGGATGAAAGGCAGCCATATGGCAGCAAGTGAGTATACTTGCCTGAGATCCCGCAAGGTAGCAGAACTTGTCGTTGCTCACATCATCTCAACGTCCTATCCGGGAAGAAGCAATGAACCTCGAACAAACACCGGATGCAACAATTACTACTACGGCAAAAGATCCAGCACGATCAAGATATGGATGCATGACAATTTAATGGATGCATAGAAATAAACTAGTTGACAAGATAAACAGATTTAAATGGACCCATATGCAATTTGAGTTGCAGATGAAAAGCCCATGAATTTTGGTTAGATTATTTGTTTTCCAACTAATCAACAGATGAAGGTGGATTAGCATGATGCCTGGATGAGGAAAACAGCAAAATAACAATAATAGAACCAATTGAAATAAGGTTTAACAAGTTTCGAAATTATTGGTTAAGTGTGGAAAGTTTGGTTACTTAAACATGTCACACAAGCAATTGTTGTTTTCATCAAGTTAAAGTGTTCAAAACAATTAACAAAATTTGTACTTGAAGAGAACATCGAATTTTAGTTGGATTACATGTTTAAAATATTGAAATTGGAATTAGGATAATTTAATTATGAATTAAACAATATTAAACAAGTTTTAAATGGATTTGAAACAAGTTTGAATTTAATTGAAGTTTTATTTGTTCAAAACATAATTTCAAACTCACATTTGAAAAGTTCACACTTTGATGGTTTGAAAACATATTTTGCATGTTCAAAATTATTCTATTTTGAGCAAGTTATGATTTTATCAAATTTGAATGAATTAAACAAGTATTAAATTATTTAGGCAATTTAAATTATTCAAACCATGAAACAAAATTTATATTTGAAAAGGTTATTCAAAATGGTATGGAAAACATATTTTATTTGTTGGATTTGGAATTAAAATGAATTAGTTTTGAATTTTGGCAATTTAAATTGCATTAAATAGGAGGTGAAATAATTATTCAAATTAATTGTTGTAAACCAGAAAACAAAGTTGATATCCAAGTGTGGCATTTGATTTTGGATGAAAAACATGTTTTGAGTATTTAATTTGGAGCAACCATTTGAAAGTTATTAATTATGCCATTTAATTAACCAATTTAAGGATTATTAAATAACATTAATTTTAATTGCTCAAAATGCAAAACAAAGTTGATAAACAGAAAGTACATTGAATTTGGACTGAAAAACATATTTGATTTGAGTTAATTGACTTAAGTATGAATTAATTATGGAATTAACCAAATTGGAAGAGAATTGATTCAATTTGAAATTTGAAACAATTTGAATTGTTCAAAACAGATAACAAATGTTATATTTGAAAAGTTCATGGAATTTTGATTGTAATACATATAAAATTTGTGTTATTTGGACTTGTGGTTTGAAAACTAGGAGCATTTGAAGTTTAGGGTTATTTCTGTAAAAAGCAGGGGCTTAACTGTGAAGGAAACATTGGAACAGGGGCTTGTGCGAAAAAAAGAAATCACGCAGGGGGCTTGGTGCAAACTAGCCAGATCCAGATCTGGATCTGGTTGTGCACCGTGGCGCACCCCAGCCACAGAGGCTGCCGCGCGGGCCCGGTGCCACGCGGGGTGCCAGCGAGGCTGGTGCGGGCTGAGGTGGCCTGCCAGGTCCATGACCAGTGGGCCCAACCCGCGCGCGAAGGGAAAAAGAGGAAAAAGGCCGTGCGGCCGCTGGGTTTCGAACCCGCGATCGACTCGCTGCGCGCACGAAAGCGCAACCAGTAGGTTGGGTGCGTAGTCTTGTTGGGATACAGGTGCAAGGGTAGATGTGCTCGCTGTCGGGGGATAACTGAATTTACCAGCAGAACACAACTCCGGTTCAGTTACAGATATCGAGCGGACGGGGACGGCTCGCCGGAGAACCACGATGCGGCCGCTCGAGGGCTGGCACAGAGCAAGTGGGAGGGAAGGGGAGGCCCTAGGGCGAGAGGAGGGGCCTCACCTTGCGCTGTCGAGGGAGGAAATAATCAGCGGCGCCTGACAGAGGAGGAGTTGCGGCTTGCTCCGACGGGGAAGAAACGGACTCGGCGGCGGCGTCCTGGAGGGCGACGGTGGGTCCCTTGGGGCGCAGAGGGAAGACGACGCTGCGAGGGCCCCATTCCCGTGATCGGCCGTCCGTGTCCGCTGCTCAAGCCCCGTCGCCGTGCTCATACTTCTCCGGCGATGGAAGGGTTCAGAGAAGGGACAGAAGGTGGGGAAGACAGTGGAGGTTGGCGGCGCTAGGAGGGGGAAGGAGTAGGGCTAGGGGTCTAGGGCGAAGGGGGGGACTATATGGGGGGCTGAGCTCGTACGGCGCACATCGGGTGGAGGTGGAGGTTGATCAGGCGGTGCAGAGGGAGTCGTACCAATGCTGACGTCGAGGAAGAAGACAACAGATCGAACAGGTACTGGGCCACCAGAGGGAAGTGGGCTGGGGGAGAAAACCAGGAAAGGATGGGGTGGGCTTGGGAAGAAAAGGGAAAAGGGGGGTGGGCTGCCTCTCTCTCCACCCCTCTCTTCTATTTTTTTTTTGCTGTTTTTTTTTTGTCCTTATGAACAATTTTTTGGAAAGGATAAAAGAGGGAGAAGGAATAGAATTTGGGGGGGTTTAGGGTTTCTTTCTTTTATGCATTGTTTGTATTAATTTCCAGAATAGAAATTTAAGCAAATGTTTACATTGGTTCACAAGTTTGAAAGCTTAATTGGATTTAAAGTTGTTAAGTGAAATTTTCAAATAGGGTGGTGAGGGTGTTTATTTGATAATTAAGTTTATTAATTTGCAAAACAATAATTGAAAACAAGTGTAGTTATTGATTTCAAGATTTGGTAATATTTGATTTGAATTTTTGGAATTGGCCAATAGGGTTTTAATAACAGGGAAAATTTTTGTAACAGGCAAGTTGATTAAAACAAATTCAACCAGTGAAAAACAATTGAGTTGGTTTAGTTTGAAATTTTGAAATTGGAAATTTTGAGCAGGGGGTGAAAGTTTAAATTGTTTTGAATTTTGATTTGTTTTGAAAAACAGAATGCAATGCTCATGGGATGCATATGATGCAAGCAAAAAGAAAACAACACTCTCTAATAGGGTAACACCCCAGGTGTTACAGACGACACAACTAACAAGGGATTGCGCCCTCGCAATCCACCTGCTAACCCGGGAAGGGAAAGAAGTTCGACTATCGATTCTTCGTGCTTCCAGTTGATCTCCTCGACACCACTAACAAGGGATTCTTGCTCGGAGTGACGACGATGTTCTCCCACCAGGAACCTTCCGATGATCGAACCTATTAGGTTAAGGGCTCAGAAAACGTCCACCCACGTCGGATCCTAACACTTTGAAAGATAGACAAGAGGGGAGACTCCAAAACAAATAAGATGGGAGGGGAAATAGAATAGGGGTAAGGAGAAAACAAGAATCCTATTGAGATGTTTTTCCAAAATAGTTTAGCGGAAATAGTTTTGACACTCTAGAAACAACGACCGTTAGCTAGGTTATCCTACAGGCTTTGCGGACCCGTTGCTTCGATAACCATTCGTATCGAAACAATATCGGGAATCAGAACCAAGGCTCTGATACCATTTTGTTACGCCCCGAGATCGGGCACTATGCAGATTTCAGCATTCCCGCCAAATCCGCATAATAACCGATTCCAGGTTGCCACTTATGATAACATTACAACAGTTCACGAGTATTCCACAATTACAACAGAAACAGATAGATACAAGATGACTCAAACGAGCCGGGGATACAACTGATACATTACAAAGATCCAAATAACAGCGGAAGAAACAACATATCGTCCGTCTACGGACAAGATACAAATTGGACTAAGAGTCCTGAAGATAACCGAGAGTGTCCAATCCCTGCCCAGGCCAAGCCGGAGGGATTCCCAAGCTAACGTCGTCAGACTTCAAACCTATTGACTGCAATGTTGAATATGCAGCCACGAAAGAGATTCGTGGGTCAGTACGGTTAAGTACTGGCAAGTGGATAAACCATACTCACAAGATACCGGCGTAGCTAGTCATCACAAGATACAAATACTTTGGGATCAACGGAAAGGAAGGGATTATTGCAAATAAGCGACAGCAGGCTGCACTAACCAACTACAGAGAGGTACTACAACTTCCGGCTAACAGAAAGAAGATAAGATCGAGTATGGTAACCAACTGAAAGGTAACTTCAAACAAACCCATCCTGGATCTCGCCCCTTATCCGAAGAAGCAATCCGAGGATAACTCACACAGTTGGATTAATGATGGTTCAGATTATTGTGTCAATAAGCCTATTACTAGTCAAGTTGTTAATCATTGGGTGTAAGATTGTTAATCATTAGGTTTAAGTTGTCCTGAGTACTTGTTAGCCAGTACTTTCACCAAGTAATCCATAACCGCGGAAAACACGGCTTCTCGAGAAGATTATCCCTGCAGGGTTGCACCAATTTGGCCGTACACGTAAGAATAACCCGCCAGACGGGGGATCAACCCACCAAGCGAGGTACTCTACACAACTCAACTCTTCTTCGCATCAAGCTCAAAGCACCACGTGCTGTGCGTGCGCGGCTAATCGAGCCCCCACGAAGAAAAGGGGGACCCTCATAGCACTGGAAGACCACGCCGCCCTAAATGCCGACTACAAAAGTTCCACCCTGGCGCCAAGGGTTCGTACCTGCATATGCGTGCATCAAATGGAAAGCCCGAACTAAGTGTGGCGATTTGGACGAGATGCGAATCGAATCAAGTTGAGGGGGGCGCCCATACTCGCTTCCCACATGCGGGTAGTGCGCTCATCATGGATCAGTTGACAAGACCCTTTTCCTATTAGGGTCGACACTAGCAGGCCTCAAAACCACAAGGGGCCTCCTGCCGGTGCCTTATCATCAAATTATTATTACCATTAACATTAACAGGATTGATTGATTGATTAACCTCGAGCCCCCAGAACATAATAGAGTAGTAACAGAAAGTAACGGGTAACAGACTCGAGCAAAACAACCCTAAGCATGATAGTAAGACACGGGCAACAAGCAATGGTTATAGGTATGGAGGTGAGGCAATATCAAGGTTAAGGGATTCATGTGATGGGTTCGTAACAGAAACAACTACTACTAAGGCTAGCAGAAAAGAATCAACGGAAAGAATCGGTAACAAGGGATGAAAGGCAGCCATATGGCAGCAAGTGAGTATACTTGCCTGAGATCCCGCAAGGTAGCAGAACTTGGTGTTGCTCACATCATATCAACGTCATATCCGGGAAGAAGCAATGAACCTCGAACAAACACCGGATGCAACAATTACTACTACGGCAAAAGATCCAGCATGATCAAGATATGGATGCATGACAATTTAATGGATGCATAGAAATAAACTAGTTGACAAGATAAACAGATTTAAATGGACCCATATGCAATTTGAGTTGCACATGAAAAGCCCATGAATTTTGGTTAGATTATTTGTTTTCCAACTAATCAACAGATGAAGGTGGATTAGCATGATGCCTGGATGAGGAAAACAACAAAATAACAATAATAGAACCAATTGAAATAAGGTTTAACAAGTTTGGAAATTATTGGTTAAGTGTGGAAAGTTTGGTTACTTAAACATGTCACACAAGCAATTGTTGTTTTCATCAAGTTAAAGTGTTCAAAACAATTAACAAAATTTGTACTTGAAGAGAACATCAAATTTTAGTTGGATTACATGTTTAAAATATTGAAATTGGAATTAGGATAATTTAATTATGAATTAAACAATATTAAACAAGTTTTAAATGGATTTGAAACAAGTTTGAATTTAATTGAAGTTTTATTTGTTCAAAACATAATTTCAAACTCACATTTGAAAAGTTCACACTTTGATGGTTTGAAAACATATTTTGCATGTTCAAAATTATTCTATTTTGAGCAAGTTATGATTTTATCAAATTTGAATGAATTAAACAAGTATTAAATTATTTAGGCAATTTAAATTATTCAAACCATGAAACAAAATTTATATTTGAAAAGGTTATTCAAAATGGTATGGAAAACATATTTTATTTGTTGGATTTGGAATTAAAATGAATTAGTTTTGAATTTTGGCAATTTAAATTGCATTAAATAGGAGGTGAAACAATTATTCAAATTAATTGTTGTAAACCAGAAAACAAAGTTGATATCCAAGTGTGGCATTTGATTTTGGATGAAAAACATGTTTTGAGTATTTAATTTGGAGCAACCATTTGAAAGTTATTAATTATGCGATTTAATTAACCAATTTAAGGATTATTAAATAACATTAATTTTAATTGCTCAAAATGCAAAACAAAGTTGATAAACAGAAAGTACATTGAATTTGGACTGAAAAACATATTTGATTTGAGTTAATTGAATTAAGTATGAATTAATTATGGAATTAACCAAATTGGAAGAGAATTGTTTGAATTTGAAATTTGAAACAATTTGAATTGTTCAAAACAGATAACAAATGTTATATTTGAAAACATATAAAATTTGTGTTATCTGGATTTGTGGTTTGAAAACTAGGAGCATTTGAAGTTTAGGGTTATTTCTGTAAAAAGCAGGGGCTTAACTGTGAAGGAAACATTGGAACAGGGGCTTGTGCGAAAAAAAGAAATCACGTAGGGGGCTTGGTGCAAACTAGCCAGATCCAGATCTGGATCTGGTTGTGCACCGTGGCGCACCCCAGCCACAGAGGCTGCCGCGCGGGCCCGGTGCCACGCGGGGTGCCAGCGAGGCTGGTGCGGGCTGAGGTGGCCTGCCAGGTCCATGACCAGTGGGTCCAACCCGCGCGCGAAGGGAAAAAGAGGAAAAAGGCCGTGCGGCCGCTGGGTTTCGAACCTGCGATCGACTCGCTGCGCGCACGAAAGCGCAACCAGTAGGTTGGGTGCGTAGTCTTGTTGGGATACAGGTGCAAGGGTAGATGTGCTCGCTGTCGGGGGATAACTGAATTTACCAGCAGAACACAACTCCGGTTCAGTTACAAATATCGAGCGGACGGGGACGGCTCGCCGGAGAACCACGATGCGGCCACTCGAGGGCTGGCACAGAGCAAGTGGGAGGGAAGGGGAGGCCCTAGGGCGAGAGGAGGGGCCTCACCTTGCGCTGTCGAGGGAGGAAATAATCAGCGGCGCCTGACAGAGGAGGAGTTGCGGCTTGCTCCGATGGGGAAGAAACGGACTCGGCGGCGGCGTCCTGGAGGGCGACGGTGGGTCCCTTGGGGCGCAGAGGGAAGACGACGCTGCGAGGGCCCTATTCCCGCGATCGGCCGTCTGTGTCCGCTGCTCAAGCCCCGTCGCCGTTCTCATACTTCTCCGACGATGGAAGGGTTCAGAGAAGGGACAGAAGGTGGGGAAGACAGTGGAGGTTGGCGGCGCTAGGAGGGGGAAGGAGTAGGGCTAGGGGTCTAGGGCGAAGGGGGAGACTATATAGGGGGGGGGCGAGCTCGTACGGCGCACATCGGGTGGAGGTGGAGGTTGATCAGGCGGTGCAGAGGGAGTTGTACCAATGCTGACGTCGAGGAAGAAGACAACAGATCGAACAGGTACTGGGCCACCAGAGGGAAGTGGGCTGGGGGAGAAAACCAGGAAAGGATGGGGTGGGCTTGGGAAGAAAAGGGAAAACGGGGGTGGGCTGCCTCTCTCTCCACCCCTCTCTTCTATTTTTTAGGGTGGGCTTGGGAGACAACCTACTCCTGCTTGCTTACTATTGATGATTCGAGGTATCGATTAAAAGGAGCCATTATGCCTTCTGTTCTCTCGAGAACTGCTGCTATGATCTAGAACTTAGATATTTCCCTGTCTACGCTCCATTATATAATAAGTTGCTCAATCCTCTTTCTAACAATTTATGATTGATTTCCCTGCCTCGGAAAGGGGGAACAAGATATCGATTGAATTTCCCTGCACCATCACCACTTTGGAAAGATAAAATAAGTGTTTAGGTGACCTCGGTCGATAAAAAAAAACATATGGATTGAATGATTTCGACAATTCTAAGTGAATCGCCGGAGTGGGGATAGGACGGGACGACCTTATTCTGACACCAGGGATGTCATTGCCAACTCGAAACCGAGAGAAAGACACATAGAATAAATAAAACAAGAAACACAAACTTTATCACTGAGAACATTGCCGTGGTGTTGTCACGATAACTGTTCTGATGGGAACATTAGTTGTGAGCCCATTGCTACTAAAGAAAGTCTCGAAAGGGTTATGTCGGGAACGAGAAACGCGAGTCTACGCAGGTTTGGCCCCTCCATGGAGGGTGAAACCTACTCCTGCTTGCTTACTATTGATGATTCAAGGTATCGATTAAAAGGAGCCGTTCTGCCTTCCGTTGTCTCGAGAGCTGTTGCTATGATCTAGAACTTAGAGATTTCCCCGTCTACGCTCAAGGAACACCCTTATATGGTGGTTGGGTTTCTGAGTTTATAAGAGAGTCTACGTTCCATCGGTAGTCGGAGTCCTAGACTAGATCTGATGGAACTCCCCACTATTTAGCATGCATCCGTATCTAAAAGTCCACCTCAAGAAATCTATCCAGCAAATCTCTCGGGTATTAAGTTGCAACAACGAAGTGATTCCTTTGTGTGCAACTGACAAATGCATTAAGAACAATACGTAATGTAAGCAGTGGTCCTCGTCTGTAGACAAGAGAACCGCTGTTTTCTCCCTAGTAGCAACATCACATCCCCCATCCGTCATGTTTCTGTCACTCGAGCACAGATATAAGGAACGAATAAACATACCATCTAGCATATAGACCCTCTCTTGGAGGTGAAAATAGCTACATGGCCAAGGTAATCGTAAACACCGGAGAGCATTGCAAGACAAGATTAAAACTCTCTATGAATGTAAGTGAAGCATCTCAGAATTACATGGACAAAATTATCACAATCACATGATTCATCGGATCCAAGCAAACACAACATTCATAATTACATAACGGTGGTCTCGATCATGTGAGGCAGCTCACGAGAGTCTAAACATGGAGGCATATGGGAGAGAACAACCATCTAGCTACTAATATGGATCCATAGTCCCGAGATTAACTACTCATGCATATGTCTGGACGCGATCATGGGGATGAAGAGGCCTCCGATGACGATTTCCCCCTCCGGCAGGGTGCCGTAACAGGGCTCCAGAAGCCTCTCTGCATGTTTCGTGGAAAATAACTTCATCCCTGATGTCTTTAGGGTTAAAGGCATGGTATAGGCGAAGAGGCTGTTTGACGCGGTTGCCAGGGAGGCCATGGAACCACCAGGCGCGGCCTTGGGTGGTGTCGTGCCTGGCACCCCTCCATTTCTTCCTTGGACTCCGACTTCGTCCCGGGTAAAAACCGATCTCCGTGAATTTTCAGACCTTTCCGAGAATATTTTCTTCAGATAATTTCTAAAATAGAAAAACAGCAAAAACACAACAACTGGCCTGGGGCATCTCTTAAAAAGTGAGCCAATGAAAAGATCCGGAAAACATGATAATAACATAAGTGCGCTGTATACAAAACAAGCATGGAGCATAAAATTATAGACATGTTTGCAACGTATCCCTGGGCTCTGTCGAGCAGCTCCCCTAGCTCGGCCACGAGTATGGGGTGATGGTTTTCCAAGCCTTCACGTTCGCCTGCTGGACACGAGTTTTGAATCACCTCCCATGTAGCATTCACACGAGTTTCTGACTCTTGAGAATTAAGGCAAACTTTTCCCATCCACGAGCGTGACAATTTCTTTAGCCACCTCTTGAGGAACCGGATCATCCTCATCCACAACTTTGCATATCATCATCACCTTCCCCTTCCATGAGCGTCCACTCGTTCGGGGGATTTGCAACACTGCGACTTGAAGTCTCGGAGCAATTTGCAGTGGTCGTCTTACTACTATCAAACTTCTTTTTCTTTGTCTTTTTTACTATTCGCCAGTCTTGCCGGGTAGAGATGTTTTATCTCCCTCGGTAGTGGCATTGCGCATATCATTGTTCGTTTCAACTTCAATTCTGTTAAGCGTGTTCATTATCCTGGTGGTTTTAACGATGTTGCACACGCGTTAATTAGGTGCGATAGCTGAGCCCGTTCGCATGTAGCTGGAAGGGCGAGGTTCGTGACCATTGTGGTGCTTGTGTCCAGCGAGTTTGCTGAGCGTCTTAGTTAATGGAATCGGGGCATTCCAATTCTAGAAAAAAATACAAAAGATAAGGATGCACATGCTTCAAAGATTTTTTTATGAAACCATCAGGTATTACAAAACGACTGGATACCAGTTTATTTAAAACGAAATAGCATCGCCCCACACCAGGGGGAATAATACGCGCATGCAGGCGCCGAAAGATAGGTAGAAAGTATATCCAACAAACTCCACGAGGCCCAGCAATCAGCTCGGCTTATTATAGGACGTCTAAGCAACAAAAGCACTAGTAGAAGGTGCCCATAGGACGCTATCATTGCCGATGAAGTGGCAGAGCGGGGCGTCCCCGGGCTTGACGTGCTCAGGCATCTTTGCCGGGTCAAAGTCCGAGGTGTCGAGGTGGCACACGGCAAGCGCATTCATCCTCTCCGGTCCGCCGGCCTCGTTGTGCTCCCTCAACATCGTCACAGAGTACAACCTCGTTGGGTTCACCGCGTGGCAGAAAAACAACGCGACTGGGAATCTTAGGCCATGGCATGTCACTGTATCTCCTGCCTCAGTGACCCTCCGCACCTCTGTCACCTTGTACCTCTTCTCCGACGTGACTCCATCGTATGGCACGTCCGATGAGGAGAATGCCCGGAGGTGGTGTGTTGTGCCGAGCACGGATGAGACAAACTCCACCATCGACTGTACTGACAAAACACACGAGTCTATCTCGCCTTTCACACGGGGCGGGTGCTCGCACAGGGACAACGTCGACCATATATCGTCCTCCATGTCATAAGACAGCGGTGCAAACATTGCCATGATGTCTGTGAAGTTTCTGGTGGAGACGGGGATGAAATCGGCAACATGGCGTGGCAGCAAAGAAGCGCCTAAGGTAAATGATGGCTGGATGTAGGGCGTGACTGTGGATCCTGGTATCAGGATATCTTCCATGAAAAAAATGCCTCCATGGACATGAAAACCTTCTCCCTCGTCATTATCTCCTGCCGAAAAGTCTATATTTAGTTAGTATTGTCCGGTAAGGAAATATATTGGCGTGTGCTGAATATCTAGGTAAGAAATACTAGATTACAGTACAAAAAATTAGCTAGATTGACTTTAAATGACAAGCGATAATGGGATATTTACCTTGCACAATTGATTTGGTGACCTCTGCATCAGTGTTCTCTGTTTTTTTATACTGAAATATGAACTTCCGGTTATCTTTATGCTCATTTTTTATGCCGCCATGAACATGGTCCTCGCCTGGCAAAAAGTTAATGAGTACTTAGTGTGATTGGGTTAAGAAATATATTAAGGATATGTGCTAACCATATATGTCATAAACATTAAATTTAAATCAACAAAGAAAATTATATCATACAAAAACGTACGAAAATTTTATATTTACCTTGCACATTTGATTGGATGACCTCTCCGTCACTGTTTTCTGATTTGTGATACTGAAATATAAAATTCTGCTTATGTTTATTCTCGTTTTTCATGCCATCATGAACAGGATCATCGGCTGCCGAAAAGTCGATGGAAGTTAGTACTATCAGGTAATAAATATATTAAGGATGTGTGCTAAATAGCTAAATCTAAAATATCGTACTTTATTAAAAAATATTATAGTAGACATATACAAGAAAACAAATTATGTTTACTTAGCAGATATGATTTAGTGACCGGTCCATCATCGTTATGTTTTTTGTGACACTGAAATATAAACTTGTGGTTATCTTTATTCTCGCTAGATCTAAAATATCATACTTTACACACACACATATAATTTACCTATATATATAGGAAGCCCAAATGAAGCACCTGTATACCGGTATTTTGAATATATAGTGCAAACTACATGCTCAATTCTATAATTCTCACAAAACTTGTTTTGGAGTATCTTAGATATTGTATATGAACATACTCAGACCGAAAAAGTATTACACGTACCTCCGTATGGCAGTATATTAGACGTGGGTGTAGCTACACCCGAGAGTAGAAACCATTTTCCATATATATATATATAGGATATTGGTTATGTACACCCAGGCGCACGTACTCCCACATTCAATATATATATATATAATATACTTTGCGTAGAAAAGAAAAAAATTTAGATTTACCTTGCACATTTGAATTGCTAACGTCTCCATCATGGTTCTCTGGATTGTGATACCGAAATATAAAATGCCGGTTATCTTTATTCCCGTATTTTCTGCTGCCATGAACATGATCATTGTCTAGAAAAAAGTCGATGCTAGTTAGTACTATCAGGTAATAAATATATTAACGATGTGTGCTAAATAACTAGCTTTGAAATATCATACTTTATAAAAAAATATTACACTATAGAAAGGAATTAATAAAATGATATTTACCTTGCACATTTGATTTGGTGACATCTCCATCACTGTTAGCTGGTTTGTGATATTGAAATATAAACTTCTGGTTATCCTTATTCTCATTTTTTCCTCCATGAACATGATCATCGCCTACCGAAAAGTCGATGGTAGTTAGTACTATTAGGTAATAAATATATTAAGGATGTGTGCTAAATAGATAGCTCTAAAATGTCCTACTTTATTAAAAAGATATTATATTATACAAAGAGAAGCAAGAAAATTATATTAACCTGGCACATTTGATTTGGTGACCTCTCCATCTTCGTTCTCTGTTTTGTGATACTGAAATATAAACTTCTGGTTATCTTTATTTTTGTTTTTTGTTCCTTCATGAACATGATCATCGCCTGGCAAAAAGTCGATGGTAGTTAGTTCTATCAGGTAATAAATATGTTAAGGATGGGTGCTAAATAGCTAGTTCTGAAATATTATACTTTATTAAAAAAATATTATACTATACAAAGAGTAGAAATAAAATAATATTTACCTAACAAATTTGATTTGATGACCTCTCCATCAACGTTCTCTGTTTTGTGATACTGAAATATAAACTTTTGGTTATCTTTATTCTTGTTTTTTCCGCCATCATGAACATGATCATCGCCTACCGAATAATCGATGGTAGTTAGTGCTATCAGGTAATACATATATTAAGGATGTGTGCTATATAGCTAGCTCTGAAATGTCATACTTTATTAAATTATAATATATTATACTATACAAAGAGAAGCATACAAATTATATTTGTAAGGCACATTCGATTTGGTGACTGCCCCATCATCGATCTCTATTTTGTGATACTGAAATATAAACTTATGGTTCTCTTTATTCTCGTTTTTTCTGCCATCATGAACATGATCATCGCCTGCCAATAAGTCGATTGTTGTTTGTACTATTGTTGGGCTAAATGGATAGATCTAAAATATCATACTTCATTACAAAAATATAAATATTGTACCTTACGAAAAAGAAGCAAAAAAATAGATTTACCTTGCACATTTGATTTGGTGACCTCTCCATCACGGTTTTCTGGGTTGTGATACTGAAATATCAAATTCTGGTTATCTTTAATCTTTTTTTTTATGCTACCATGAACATGATCATCGTCTGGAAAAAAAATCGATGGCAGTTAGTACTATGAGGTAATAAATATATTAAGACTGTGTGCTAAATAGCTAGCAGTGAAATATCATAGTTTATTATAAAAATATATATTACAATATATGAAGGAATTAAAAAAATCATATTTACCTTGCTCATTTGATGTGGTGACATCTCCATCACCGTTATCTAGTTTGTGATATTGAAATATAAACTTCTGGTTATCTTTATTCTCATTTTTGCCTCCATGAACATGATCATCGCCTGCCGAAAAGTTGATGGTTGTTAGCACTACGAGGTAACAAATATATTAAGGATGTGTGCTAAATAGCTAGCTCTGAAATATCATACTTTATTAAAAAAACATATTAAACTATACAAAGAGAAGAAATAAAATTATATTTACCTAACAGTTTTGATTGGGTGACATCTCTATCATCGTTCTCTGTTTTGTGATACTGAAATATAAACTTCTCGTTATCTTTATTCTTGTTTTTTACGCCATCATGAACATGGTCATCGCCTGCGAGAAAGTTGATGATAGTTAGTACTATCAGGTAATAAATATATTAAGGATGTGTGCTAAATAGTTAGCTCTTAAATATCATACTTCATTAAGAAAAATAAAATATTATACTACAAAAAGTGAAGAAATAAAATTATAGTTACCTAACAATTTTGATTTGGTGACCTCTCCATCTTCATTCTGTGTTTTGTGATACTGAAATATAAACTTCTGGTTGTCTTTATTCTCGTATTTTGTTCCGGCAATAATATGATTATCTCCTGCCAATAAGTCGATGGTAGTTAGTACTATCATGTAATAAATATATTAAGCATGTGTGATAAATAGCTAGCTCTCAAATATCATACTTTATTAACAAAAATAACATATTGTGCTATACAAAGAGAAGACATAAAACTTATAGCTACCTAACAAATTTGATTTGATGACTTCTCCATCATCGTTCTCTGTTTTGTGATACTGAAATATAAACTTATGGTTATCTTTATTCTTGTTTTTTCCGCCATCATGAACATGATCATAACCTGCCGAAAAGTCGATGGTAGTTAGTGCTACCAGGTGATAAATATATTAAGGATGTGTGCTAAATAGCTAGATTTGAAATATCATAACTTATTAAAAAAATATTATATTAGACAAATAGTAGCAAAAAACATTATATTTACCTGGCATATTAGATTTTGTGACCTCTGCATCATCATTCTTTGTTTTGTGGTACTGAAATGTAAACTTCGGGTTATCTTTATTCTCATTTTTTCTACCATCATGAACATGATCATCGCCTGCTGAAAAGTCGATGGTAGTTAGTACTTTCAAGTAATAAATATATTAAGGATGTGTGCTAAATGGATAGCTATACTATACAAAGATAAGCAAACAAATTATATTTACCTGGGACATTTGATTTGGTGATCGCTCCATCATCGTTCTCTGTTTTGTGATACTGAAATATAAATTTGTGGTTATCTTTATTCTCGTTTTTTATGCCGTCATGAACATGATCATCGCCTGCCGAAAAGTAGATGGTTGTTAGTACTATTAGGTACTAAATATATTAATGATGTGTGCTAAATAGATAGATCTAAAATATCATACTTTATTACAAAAATATATATATTATACTTTACGAAATAGTAGCAAAAAAATTAGATTTACCTTGCAGATTTGATTTCGCGACCTCTCCATCATGACTCTCTGCGTTGTGATACTGAAATATAAAATTCTGGTTATCTTTATTCTCTTGTTTTATGCTACCATGAACATGATCATCATCTGGAAAAAAAATCGATGATAGTTAGTACTATCAGGTAACAAATATATTAAGGATGTGTGCTAAATAGCTAGCTATTAAATATCATACTTTATTAGAAAAATATATATTAAACTATTGGAAGGAATTAAAAAACCATATTTACTTTTCGCATTTTATTTTGTGACATCTGCATCACCATTATCTGGTTTGTGATATTGAAATATAACCTTTTGGTTATCTTTATTCTAATTTTTGCCTCCATGAACATGATCATCTCCTTCCGAAAAGTCGATGGTAGTTAGTACTATCAGGTAATAAATACATTAAGGATGTGTGCCAAATATCTAGCTCTGAAATATAATACTTTATTAAAAATAACATATTATACAATACAAAGAGAAGAAATAAAATTATATCTACCTAATTTTTTTGATTTGGTGACATCTCGATCATCGTTCTCTATTTTTTGATACTGAAATATAAACTTCTGGTTATCTTTATTCTTGTTTTTTTCACCATCATGAAGATGATTATTGCCTGCCGGAAATTTGATGGTAGTTAGTACTCTCAGGTAATAAATTTATTAAGGATGTGTGATAAATAGTCAGCTCTGAAATATCATACTTTATTAAAAAAATACTATACTAGAGAAATAGAAGCAAAAACATTATATTTACCTGGCACATTAGATTTTGTGACCTCTCCATCATCATTCTTTGTTTTGTGATACTGAAAAATAAACTTCCGGTTATCTTTATTCTCGTTTTTTCTATCGTCATGAACATGATCACCGCCTGCCGAAAAGTTGATGGTAGTTAATACTATTAGGTAAGAAATATATTAACGATGTGTGCTAAATAGCTAGCTCTAAAATATCATACTTTACTAAAAAAATATTATACTATACAAAGAGAATCAAACAAATTGTATTTACGTGGGACATTTGATTTGGTGACCTCTCCATCCTCGTTCTCTGTTTTGTGATACTGAAATATAAACTTGTGGTTATCTTTATTCTCGTTCTTTGTGCCGTCATGAATATGATCATCGCCTGCCGAAAAGTCGATGGTAGTTAGTACTATTAGGTAGTAAATATATTAAGGATGTTTGCTAAATAGATAGATATACAATATTTACTTTATTAAAAAAAATTATACTTTACCAAAAAAAAAGCAAAAAAATTAGATTTACCTTGCACATTAGATTTGGTGACCTCTCCATCATGGTTCTCTGGGTTGTGATACCGAAATATAAAATTATGGTTATCTTTATTCTTGTTTTTTATGCTGCCATGAACATGATCATCATCTGGAAATAAGTCGATGGTAGTTAGTACTATCAGGTAATAAATATATTAAGGATGTGTGCTGAATAGCTAGCTGTGAAATATCATACTTTATTAGTAAAATATATATTATACTATAGGAAGTAATTAAAAAAACCATATTTACCTTGCACATTTGATTTTGTGACATCTCCATCACCTTTCTCTGATTTGTGATACCGAAATATAAACTTCTGGTTATCTTTTTTCTCGTTTTTCATGCCGCCATGAACATGATCTTCGCCTGCCGAAAACTCGACGGTAGTTAGTATTATCAATATATTAAGGATGCATGCTAAGTAGCTAGCTGTGAAAATCATACTTTATTAGAAAAATAATATATTATACTATAGGAAGAGAATCAACAAAAATATATTTAGCTTGCACATTTGATTTGGTGTGACCTCGATCACCGTTTTCTAGTTTGTGATAGTGAAATATAAACTTCTGGTTATCTTTATTCTCGTTCTTTATGCCTCCATGAACGTGATCCTCTCCTGACGTAAAGTTGATGGGTACTTATTATGTTTGGTTTAGGAAGTCTATTAAGGATATGTGCTAAGTATGTAGGTCATAAACATTAAATTTAATTACAAAAAAATAATATCATACAAAAACATATGAAAAAGTCATATTTACATTTATTATTTGATTTTCTGACTTCTTCGTCACCGTTATCTGGTTTGTGGTACGAACATCCTATGTTCTAGGTGTCTTTTTTTTGCGTTTTTGATGCCTGCATTGGCAAGACCATTGTCTTCTAAAAGGTTAATAGGTATTTAGCTCTATGGAGTAAAGAACTATATTAATGATATGTGCAATGTAGATAGGTCTGAAGTATTATTTTTATGCACCCGAGAATTTATAGGATCTTCTAAAGATGCTATAAGTCCGATCGTTTCGTTTATTCGGCGGCACAGGGCACTTTCCTTAGTCAAATGTGTATTTTGCGTGTGAGAGAGCATTACCATTTGTTGGGTTCAAAAGGTTGAATATGGCGGATGGCATGGACGTGTACGGAAGCACTTTCTGCCAATATGCAGTAATCCTTGCCGTGTTTGAGATAATCCTTGTCTCTTCAGAATTTGCATCCAGGCCTCCCCCAACAGCCGCCATGACCTGCATATAATATACATGGTCTTTACCACCCAAGATAATCATGACAAAGGAAACCAAACATGTAAACTAAACAATGTTCTAGTTCATCAGCAATGCAGTTATAATGCATGAACTCTTGAAATGCTATCAATTAGTTTAAACTCATGAAGGACGAGCAATTATATTTTTTATCCTCTGCACTAATTGTTGGTGCACTCAACTATTCAGTATAGCAAAGAAGCAGAGGATGGGTTTTCCCATTTCAAAAAAAAGTATAGCAAAGAAGCATTCACATATTGGATAGATGCATTTACCCGGAGGAGTGAGGAGAGATCAGCATAACAAAGAAGCATTCACATATTGGATAGATGTATTTACCAGGAGGAGCCAGGAGAGGATTCGCAATGGGAGCCTCATGCCGCTTGCTTTTGAGTCTGTACTCTGGAGCCTGGAGTGGATGGTTGGTGATGAGCTAGCGTAGTGTGTACTACTATTTATAGTGTCATATGATCCTGCACAAGGATTCTAGAGCCAACTTATATAATTTATATTTTTTGAGAACAATCCACCGCGTACAGATGGGGTCACAGTCTACAACTATTTGGATGTCGATTGGATGGTTGAATTATTTAGGGACGCGCAGATATTCCAATTCTGCAACTATTTAGGATCGGATCAGGACAAATTTAAGTTAATGTTATCAGATGGAGACGAGTCTTATCAGATGGCGATCAGATCCAACCACCGACAGACAACAGAGTGGCCATTCCTAGCGAGCTGGTACTGCATTGCTCTTCTGCACACACAAAGTACACACGATATCTACACTCTCTTTTTGGGCATATGAGAATCAACCCGAGTGGCATAGCCAAAATTGTAGACTGTACAAGACTCCATATTAATTCATCTCATTTCCAGAATGTGTTGGGTATATTTCTCAAAAGATTGTATTCTAAAATATTCAGTTATTTGCGTTACTCGGAATCTTCAATATTACTTCGTTGTTTCCATCCTTATGATATTATGCAAAGTTTGAACGTATGTTCATTTTGTTGAGATATAAATATACTGCTTAACCCTTTCCGTTACTCCAGACTTTTAGGATAGATGGATAGTGCTTCAATTCAATATAATATCGGAGCCAAAACGACACAACTTCAAGACTCTGCTCACCAGAAGCAGTGGCTCTACCCTCTGGACATGAACATGAAGAAATCCATGACCATGTTGCTGAACATGGAGAAGCTGCATGCGGAAAAAGAAGCAAAGACGTCCTGCATGAGACGACGTCGCCAATGCCAAGCAATCAAGATCGTTGCGTAAGATAGTAAGTTAAGCAACAATATTAGCGAGGTGAAGTTCGTGTCCGTCAGCATCGGATACTGAATGGGCACGCTCATGCCTCTCGACGGCATAGCAGGCACGAGGGCGCCGTCGTCTGCTGCTCTTCCGACCGCCACTCTTTGGAGTTGTTTCGTTCATCGCCAAACTCCTCATATCGCCGCCACAACTCTATCGGGTGGCTCTGATGCCAATTGATAGATCACAGGCCAAAATACACACGCGCACACGGGTACTCTTTCACCCAAGCAGACACTTTGGAGGAAAACGATGACACAGACACACAAGATAGACTTTAGTCATTGTGCTTACCAAGGACCTCTTTCTTGCTTGTGTGCGTGTGTGTAGAGTTTTTTTTAGAAACACGGTACAAACGGAAGCGCTCATATACACACGCATAGACTCACCTCTATGAACGCACACACGCACACTCTACCCTTATGACCACGTCCGAGAGACTGAGCCGGCGGGTCTTCATATTGACGAAGTCACTACAGGCGTCTTGCTGTTTGCGGGAACGTCGGCTCACACTGAAAGAATATTCCGCCTAAATACAACACACAGGTGTCAAACCTAAGGTTTGAACTCGTGTGGGCTGGCGTACAACCACCCTCCTAACCATCCAACCACGGTTTGGTTTGCATAGAGTTTCTCATTATGTGTGCGTGTGTGTAGAGTTTCTCATTATGTGTCCACGAAAGAGAGATGGTGAGAGGTAGAAGAAGAGGGGCTGTGAGATGCAGCCCCAACATGTGCGGGGTGGGCAGTAAAACGAGAGAATGGGTTGATCCAATCTGGGGATACATGTCATTCCACTGGATCCCTGGGACGCCCACGCTTCTCATAAAATTGTGTAAAATATGTACACAAAGTAATGCCATTCCATTGGTATAAAACAAACTATGTGAGGCTATTTTCAACCGTATGTGACAGATGGCTTGATGTTAGCATAATCTTGCCATAATCATATGTAAGTCTAATTAGGAACTAGATCATGAAAGCGCGCGCTGCCGCGCCTGTCCATCTTAATAAGAAATTGAACAACATATGTAATTAAGAAAAAAAAATACATGGAACCATCCACTAGTAGAAATAAGGGCATTAGCACCGGGTCGTGAGGGTCTCTAGTCCCGGTCGTGCACTCGGGACTGTTGAATCAGGACTAGAGACCCCCTTCTAGTCCCGGGTGGCTTACGACCCGGGACAAAACGGATCCACGGGTGCCTCTAGTTGAGCTTCTTGTCGAGGGGCTCTAGTCCCGGTTTCTACGAGGACCCATGCAAAAATCGTCCGCATGTGGCAGCCTCCTGGCCCAAGCTTTTTTTATTTTTAAAATTACGATCAATAATGCAAAAATATATGATTAATTAATAAAAAAACAGAAAAATACATATAGAATATCAAAATGTTCATAAAAGAAATATCTATCTCATAAAAATATACTTTATACTTTATGCTAATTCAACCGGACTAGATTCCTTCTATTCGTTTACATGGATATAGATCTATCTAACTAGGACTAGAACGCGTCTATTTACATGGAGATCTAACCGGGAATAGATCCCGTCTAAGAGATAATAAGCGGGACTAGACTCCGTCTAGCTATCATTTTATTTGACTGAGCTGTGTGACGCCCCTGGATCGGGTACTATGAAGATTCGGGGGTCCCGCAGAAATCGACATAATATCGATCCCGAGTTGTCATTTTTTATTCCATTACAACGGTAACGAATAATACACAATAACAACAGAAGATACATATACAACACAACTCTGATGAGTCAAGAATACAACTGATACAATACAAAGAGCCAAATAACAACAGAAACATGAACAATGTCTGACTACGGACAAGATACAAATGGACTAAGATCCCTGAAGATAAACGATGGCGTACAATCCTTGCCTAGGCCAACTCGGAGGGTTCCGAAGCTAACGACGTCAGATTTCGAACCTGTTAAATGCATTGTGAATACATCCCCGAATCATGGGATGATCACTTTGAATGTAGCAACAAGCGGCAAGCAATACTCACAAGATACCAATGGAACCAGTCATCACAAGATACAAATAATGTGGGTACAAAGAAAGAAAGTGTGGTAATGAAGCTGCATCGGGCGGCAATAAGCAATCTACAGAGACACGCTAAAACTCCCGTCTATTAGAAAGTGATGAGAGAGCGCGACGAAAGCAACTATAACTACTCACCAAGAACAATACCCATCCGGGACTAACCCCCCTCAACCAATTGCTAGGAGGTAACGCGAGGAAAAATCACACATGTTGAAAACCGTTGAAATAGTGATCTCGTTATCACACAGGTTAACAAATATCATTAGGTGTAAGTTGTCTAGCTCATCTTAGCCAACACTTTCTTCAAGATCATCACATAAGCACAGACGATACGCCTTTACGAATATATTTTAACCCTGCAGGGTTGCACTACTGTAGACACACACACTTCAACCCTTATTGCTGATGAATGACACACGTCCAGGGTGTGCCGGCAGAGTATCGGACACTACACTTCCCTTTCACCACATACGAGTCCAAGTAACCACCTAGCTAGGTTAGATCCATATCGAAAGTCTGGCCGACGCTCCGAGGCGTACCTAGCCGTTTGCGCCTACGGTTGAGAGGTCAAAGGCCATGGGTATAACCCTCAACGTCGAATCGAGGAAACCTATATAATTGTACGCACATCGGCAACATCGCATATCATTATCATCATCTTCTGTATCGTACCTGCAGAAAAGGTGATGCGCGTACGCCAAATGGAAAACTTGAACTAAGTTGACAAGTCTACACAGGTCGAGGGGATTCCCATAAGTCCCACATTTGGTTAGCGCGCTCATTCTTGGATTAGCGGACAAGAACCTTTTCCTAACGCGACACCAGAGGAACCAAATAACTTGAAGGGACTCCCGCGGGTGCCTTATCTCGCAACAAATTATTATACAAGATTATTATTACCCCAAGTATTAAGATTATTTTTATTTAAGTTAAACCAACCTATCATACTAATCGGGAACAAGGAAACAAACTCTTCAAAGAAGCTAAGCATGCACTACGACTCGCAAGGCAAGCTAAACGTATGATAGGATCGAGACACACGCATCGAATCATAAGGCTAGAATAAAGACAACGGAAAGCATCCGTAACAAGTTAGAAACGGTAGCCATAGGTAGCAAGTGAGTAAAGATTGCATGGAATCCAGCTTGTACAGGTGGCAGAACGTGTCGTTGCTCACATCATCTCAACGTCCTATCCGTGAAGAAGCAAGGCACTAAAAGACCGCTCCTAAAAGTCGAGGCAAGGCCGCTGCTGGACGAGCTCGTGGCCTCAATTAAGAACATCTTCACGGCTACCTCTACGCGCATCGCCTGTAATACCTCGTCGAGGGGACCCAGGACCTGATGGTGTTGCGGAGCTAGGGGCCTCTTGGCCCACCGTAGTTGGAACTCTTCACCATTTGTGGGGTTTTTGACTTTGGCTGTTATCCTCGCTGTCTGTCGGGTGTGCTGTGTAACCAACCTAATGTGTAAAACTCTTAAGCTGTGTTGACCTGGTAGGCAGTGTGCTTACATGTGCTCCGGGGGTGAACTTTTGTAAGCTTGTCTGTGTGGTGAACCCTAGCCTGGGGCTTTATTAATTTAAAGTCGGGCACTCGTGCCTTTCTAAAAACTATTCATCAACGACGGGAGTATATACAGTACAGGTCCAGTACGTGCATGACATAGATTGTGTGCACTCCACTAATAATACAACTGACTAGGTAGAAGGGAATACTACCTCCATTCCGAAAAATAAGGCGTATTTCACTTCGTTTGACCGAGACTTTGACCAAGGATTGCACATTTTATATGCGACATATGTGATAAAACTCCTAATCATAGTGAAGCATTTTTGAATAGGAACTCAATGATATTAATTATATATCAAAAAATTATATATAAATAGACTAATTATTGGTCAAAACATTTGGTCAAAGCATACAAAACATGCCTTCTTTTGCGGAACAGAGGTAGTACAGACACAGGTACACACGTCACCCTCTGCCGTAGTGCTTTCCGCAGGCCGCAGCAAAGAGATGCTCATCCTACGCCGCACTGCCTCCAGCATAAATACTCCTCTATGCACGGTCGAGTATCCAACCGCACATGTAGTGTGCTGGAAAATATTGGTACATATCAGATGAAGTCGGCATGATTTCTTCATTGAATATGATAAATTTTTCTATTTAGACTCTCATGGTTTGCTCACTGGATCATACAAAATAGGTCCATAATTATAACATCCTATAAATTTTATAAGAAAATGGAGTGAAAATAGCAGTGGAACAAATATAAGATACATCTTTGAAAATGAAAATGGACTCCTTTGGTCATGGTTATGATGTTGATTGGTTATGTAACAATAATTGGGTCAGGGCAATTTTTCATCCAAAAGTTGGTTTTTCTCCTGTTGCAACGCATGGGCATATTTTGCTATAATAATAAAAGCGTCAAGACTTCCTTGGTCATCGAAATTGCCATCCAAGTTGACATAAATTACCCACCACTGCCACCTATAAGTCGGGTTGGGAATGGGGCAAAACCCACCCCTAATCCAAGTTGACATTTTGTGTCTAACTTCCTTTTTAAGGCTTTTTATTGTGTTTTTTTTGTTTTCGTTTTTTTCATTTTCTTTTCTGTTTCTTTCTTTTTGTTCACCGATTTTTTTCAGATTTTTTTGGCTCAAACATTAATATATTCAAAAATAAATCAAATTCGAAAAAATTTCGGATAATAACTGTTCAAATTTAAAATTTATACAAATTGTAAAATTTGTTCAAATGAAAAAATCGTTCAGACTAAAAATTGTTCATATGTAACATTTGGTCATATTTGAAATCGTTCAAACTTAAATATGTTCACCATTTAAAATTATATTCATTTTAAGTTATATTATTTTTTTCTAACATAAGAAATTGGAAAAGAAAAAAAATTGGGCCGGCCCAGTATGGAGCCCGGGGACGCGCGCACGAGCGAGTTGGCTGTTCCAACTCCTTAAAACACTAGTGGAAAACGGGGCTTTTGCTCACTCGCGAGCATCCCTTTCGCCCCAGCTCGGCCACCACCCGGTGCAAAAGACTGCAGAGGTGGGGCCGCGACGAGCAGGGCGGGTCGTGTGGGGGTTATTTGCCCCGGTTGGTGGCTCCAACTGGGGCTAATGGCCCTCGACGAGCAGAGCATGTTCAGACGCGTGGTGTGGGTGATCTTTTGCCCGGGTTGGAGCCACCAACAGGGGCAAATGACCCCCCCCCACTATATATAAACCCTGCCAGCCCTCTCTTCTCCTCATGTCACTCACTTTGGAGGACATATTTCTAGTTGTGTGGTGTGTGCTCACTTTTTTACCCTCCTATGCACAAGAGGTGTTTGATGAAATGACCGGGAGACTAACGCCATCTCAGCTCGCAGAAAACAAGCACGATTTAATTTGTCCGAGCCACACTTAATTACATAAGCTTTCTCATCCTTGTTTCCTTCTCGGTCGAGGTACCAACTTTAACCTTTCATCTGTCGATGTAACATTGGTCATTTCTCTATTCATGGTGTTCTCTAACAGTTCTTAATTAATAATCATATAATGCAAATGAAACGCCAATGGATGTACGCTGACCGACGCTCTGCCGCGTTCATGAAAGACGTGGGTTATTTTCTCGAGGTGGCCCAGGTAAAGAAGCGGAATAATTTTATCTGTTGTCCATGTGTTCTATGTCGGAATCAGAAGGAACACTCTTCTCACAGAGTCATCCACTTCCACTTGTTTCAATCCGGTTTCATGCCCGGTTATAATTGTTCGACCAAGCATGGAGAAAAAGGGATTATGATGGAAGACAACGAAGAAGAAGAGAATGATGACAACTATCATGACATGTTCCCTGAATACGGTACCGATACTGGAATGGAAGATAACAATGAAGTGGAATCAGTGTTGCAGGCACCAGATGAGCCCATCGATGATCTTGGCCAGGCTATTACGGATGCAAAGACAGAAAGCGATATTGAAAATGTGAGGGTGAAGTTCGACCAGATGTTAAAGGAACACAAAAGATTTTTGTATCCAACTTGCAAAGACAGGCAGAAAAAGCTGGGCAGCACACTGGAATTGCTCCAATGGAAGGCCGAGAACGGTGTGACTGACAACGGTTTACAAAGTTGCTGCAAATAGTGAAGAAGCAGCTTCCTAAAAACAATGAATTGCCCGATAGTACATACCATGCAAAGAAGCTTGTATGCCCCCTAGGATTAGACGTGGAGAAGATACATTCCTGCATTAATGACTGCATCCTCTACCGCGGTGAGAAGTACGAGAATTTGGAACAATGCCCGGTATGCACTGCATTGCGGTGTAAGATAAGACCAGACGACCCTGGCGATGTTGAGGGTGAGCGACCTAGGAAGAGGGTTCCTGCAAAGGTGATGTGTTATGCTCCTATAATACCACGGTTGAAACGTTTGTTCAAAATCAAAGAGCATGCCAAACTTTTGCGATGGCACATGGAAGATCGTAAGAAAGATGAGATGTTGAGACACCCCGCTGATGGATCGCAGTGGAGAAAAATGGAGAGAAAGTTCCCTCGCTTTGCAGGTGTGGGACAAGGAACTTATGGTTTGGTCTAAGTACAGATGGATTTAATCCATTTGGTGAGCAGAGCTGCAACCATAGCACCTGGACTGTAACTCTATGTATCTATAACCTTCCTCCTTGGTTGTGCATGAAGAGGAAGTTCATTCTGATGCCAGTGTTGATCCAAGCCCCGAGACAACCGGGCAACGACATTGATGTGTACCTAAGGCCATTAGTCGATTAACTTTTATAGTTGTGGCGTGAAGAAGGTGTACCTGTGTGGGACGAGCACGTACAAAAAGAATTTAACCTATGAGCACTGTTGTTCGTAACCATGAACGATTGGCATGCTCTTAGTAACATTTCTGGACATACAAACAAGTGATACAATGCATGCACACACTGCTTAGATGACACCAAAAGTGTATATCTGGATAAATGTAAGAAGGTTGTGTACCTCGGGTATCGTCGTTTTTTTCCGCGCAAGCACCCCTTAAGAAAAGCTGTCAAACATTTCAATGGTGAGGCAGATACCCGGGAGATGCCTATCCTGCGACCTGGTGATGATGTATTTGATACAGTGAAGGATTTGAAAGTAATATTTGGAAAGGGTCCGGGTAGACAACTTGTTCCGAATGACGCTGACGGACATGCACCCATGTGGAAGAAGAAATCTATATTTTGCGAACTACCCTATTGGAAAATCCTAGATGTACGCTCTGCGATCGACGTGATGCACCCGACGAAGAATCTCTGTGTGAATCTGCTAGGCTTCTTTGGCTTGTATGGGAAGTCAAAAGATACATCTGAAGCACGGCAGGACCAGCAGCACACGAAAGGACGAGACGACAAGAATCCTGAGCGGTTTCAAGGTGGTCCTGTTAGCTACGCCCTTACCAAGGAAGAGAAAGAAATCTTTTTTGAAGCACTAAATAGTATCAAGGTCCCGTTTGGCTTCTCGTCGAATATAAAGGGAATAATAAATGTGGCGGAGAAAAAATTCCAAAACCTGAAGTCTCATGACTGCCACGTGTTGATGACACAATTTCTTCCGATTGCGTTGAGGGGGATTCTACCAAAAAATGTTCGACTACCCATTGTGAAGTTATGCGCATTTCTCAATGCAATTTCTCAGAAGGTAATCAATCGATAAAGTCTATTAGCGTTATAGACAGATGTGGTCCAATGTCTTGTCAGCTTCGAGTTGGTGTACCCACCATCCTTCTTCAATATTATGACACACCTCCTAGTTCACCTAGTCAAAGAGATAACCATTCTCTGTCCTGTGTTTCTACACAATATGTTCCCCTTTGAGAGGTTCATGGGAGTCTTAAAGAAATATGTTCACAACCGTGCTAGGCCAGAAGGAAGCATCTCCAAGGGTTATGGAACAGAGGAGGTAATTGAGTTTTGTGTTGACTTCCTTCCAGACTTTAAGTCGATTGGTGTTCCCGAATAGCGGCATGAGGGAAGAATAAGTGGAAAAGGCACATTAGGAAGGCAAGAAAAGATATTTATGGACGGACAATCTTTCACTAAAACACCCTGCACAGTTCTACAAATGTCCACCTTGGTGGCTCCTTATATCCAGGAACAAAAGAATATTATACGGTCCAAAAACCCGGGGCTGTCTGAATCCTCGATTAATGATGAACACGTGGATAGTTTTGGCGCCTGGTTGCAGGCAGAACTCATGAATAACAACATAGTTGGAGATCAGCTCTACTTGTTGGCCTTGACTGTACTGACTTTCCAAGGGTACGAGATAAATGGGAATACATTTTTCACGATCGCACAAGATAAAAAGAGCACCAACCAAAATAGTGGCGTCCGTTTCGATGCAACCGGATACAATGGGACAAAGGACACATATTATGGTTACATAGAGGATATATGGGAACTTGAGTGTGGACCTAATTTTAAGGTCCCTCTATTTCGGTGCCAATGGATCAAGATGACAGGAGTAAAGGTAGACCAGCAGTACGGAATGAAAACAGTGGATCTCAACAATCTTGGGTACAGAAGCGAACCATTCGTCCTAACCAAAGATGTGGCTTAAGTTTTCTATGTGAAAGACATGTCTACCCAACCGAGGAAAAGAAAAAATAAGAATTCTATTACATGATGCGGTGGACGGGTAACCGAGAGCCCCGGAAAGGAAAAATTGGCGGCAGAAAAAAAAACTGAAATTTTGGGCCTTTTGCGCGGTTCGTGTTACAAACCGGGGCAAAAGGGGGAGGTGGGCGGGTAACCGAGAGCCCACCTCCCCCTTTTGCCCCGGTTGGTAACATGAACCGGGGCAAAAGAGTACCTTTTGCCCTGGTTCGTGTTACCAACCGAGGCAAAAGGCTCCTGCGTATATAACCCCGTGCCGCGCAATCGCCCGGGGCAACACAGCAGTTTCGCAGTTTTTCGCTAAGTCCCCCGGCGCCGAAATCCAGAGCGACACCGTGAGGCTGCCCGATTTCGACGCCGGGGATCCTCGCCGCCGCCACTCCTCTATGGCGCCTCCTCCCGTGCCGCCCGTCGTCTCCTCCCGCGCCGCCCGTCCTCTTCTCCACGCCGCACGTCCTCGCGCCGCCCGAGATCGCCGGCGGAGGCCTCGCCCGCGCCCAAGCCTTCCTCCTCGCGGTCGTGCCCTCCTGCTCATGTGAGATCGCCTCCTCGCCGCGCCCTCATCCTCCTCAACTTAGAAAAAAAATTAGGTATGTGATTAGTATTAGTTTGTTAGATTAGTATTAGTGTTAGATTAGTATTAGGTATTGGACTAGTATTAGTGTTAGATTAGTATTAGGTATTACGTATTGGAGACTTAGAAAAAAATTAGGTATCGGAAACTTAGAAAATATTTAGGTCGAGACTTAGAAAAAATTAGTTAGAGGTTTTTAGAGGAAAATTTTAGTTATTGGAGACTTAGAAAAAATTTTGGTCGTGGACACTTAGAACAAATAAGTTAGAGGTTTAGAGGAAAAAAATTAGGTATTGGAGACTTAGAAAATTTTTTGGTCTTGGACACATAGAAAAAAATTCTGGACTTCACATCAATGTCCGATGACCATCTCCTGTTAAGAGGTACTACATGCGGTGGTGATCCGGGGAAAGAAACGAA
Organism: Alopecurus myosuroides; assembly: GCA_028641055.1. Classification (NCBI taxonomy): domain Eukaryota; kingdom Viridiplantae; phylum Streptophyta; class Magnoliopsida; order Poales; family Poaceae; genus Alopecurus; species Alopecurus myosuroides. The sequence continues at coordinate 369,092,063 of CM054061.1, forward strand.
TGCGTGGGTTTCTGGATTTCTTTGGAACTAAATAATGTCACAGATGTAATATGATTCGTGAGATCCGGATGAAGTTGAACCCTTTGGTGCATATTCGTATGGTGACATTCCTCAGAAATCCCTTCCGGGGTTATGAAGAATGTCCCCATTATGTATATGCACAAAAGGGTCTAATTTTTTCCGGATTTCACTATTACATATATGATTTTGTTTAGTTTCAGAGAACTCCAGAAACCCTTCCTTCCCTCGCATCGCCATCACGTGTACTTAACTCGTAACAGGTACAAAATGTGAAGGTCCAACTTCACATCAAGCCCGATGACCATCTTGTTCCTGTTAAGAGGTACTATAGGCGGTGATGATCCGGTGAAAGGATGAAGATGAGGGTTTCGGTTGGAACTAAGGAACATCGCATATTGTTAGTGAGATCAGAACTTAGTTGCACCGTTTATGTATGTGCACGAAATGGTCCAACTTTGTTCGGATCTCACCAACACTTACGTATGTGATTTTGTTTAGTTTCAACGAAGTTCAGAAACCCTTGTCTTCATCCTTCTCTAGATCACCATCACGTATACTACATCGTAACAAGCACAAGATATGAGAACGGCCAATTTGATCATTTGTGTTTAACTTTTATCTTATTTATATCATATTTCTCCATTTATTATTTTTTACTAAGTTAGAAAAACTAAGTTATTTTACTTAATTACGGAATATTTACTTAGTCCGGATCTGTTTTTAGTTTATGTCTCTGTTGGACCCGCCGAGCGATGTCCATCACTGCGCCCCGACGGGCTGGCACTGGGAGGTCCTTAGTACCGGGGCACGCGGCTTGGTGAGAAATCCAGGTGACGTGGTCGACCCGGATATTCTTTGGTGGCCATCCCGTGGGCCACGGTCGGTGCGGAGAGAGCCGGCCCCTGGGGAGGTGGTACAACGACGTATCAGAGAGGAGGACGAGCACGTCCGTCTCTACATGTACTTGCTCCATAGAAAGTATAGCAACAGTTGGTCGATTATTTGGAGGGTTCCTTACCACGTGAGCTATGACCCTGTGAGGGTTCCTTACCTATGGGCCCGTAGCACCCGCGACTCACCACCCCGCGGCTTAGGACCCGGTCGAAGTTAATTAGTTTGAGATATGTTTCATGAATATGTATAAGTGATATTATCACACCGTGATGTATTATGGTTAAATAAAATGAACCCGAGCTCTCTAACTCTCGATGTGTATTCATACGTTTAAATATTTCATCAATATTGCATTTATAATTGAAATAAGGATCTGGAACATATAGTTACTCTTTTTTCTTGTTTAGCTATTAGTACCATTAGCTATTATCTATAAGCAATTTTGATGAAATAGATGCTATTAGCTATATTTTTATTAGATTATATCCAATTTTTGCGAACCGATGAAATTGATGCTATTTGCTATTTTTTTAGCCATGACGAGACGTCCCCGTGGTTCGCGTGTAACCGGCGGTGGGCCCGGCGTCGTCCCCGTCGAACAAACCCCTGTACGTGGTGGACGTCGACCTGGACGTCCACGTGGATCGCATACAAGTTGATCGCGTGCATCGAATGCACGTGGTGGTGCCGCCATAGTCATTAAGCAGGAGGAAGCGACGGCTCCTACTCGCGGACGTGGACACGGACGCGGAGCACAGGGGGCATCAAGCGATGCAAGGGGGGCAAAGCGCGGTGCAAAGGGGTCAACACGCCGTAAACGACATGGAGTTGTTGCTGAAGAGGAGGAGGATGCGGCGGAGGAGGAGGAGGAGGACGGTCTCCGGCTACCGGAGTTCTACGTCCACCTGTTCCACCCACAGGAGAACAGGCTCCGTCTTGATCCAGAGAAGATTTCGGCGATACTCCTCGAGCGCAAGAGGCCCTATAGTTTCACCCTCCGGTTGGAGGTCGGTGACAACGGGCCCGTGCGCGTTGTCCTGCAGCGATGTGACGATGACCTCTACCTGCGCTATGGGTGGGGTCAGTTCGCGCGCATGCACAACATAAATGCGGGCTACATGCTCACATTCAGGTACTTCAAGGATGAGGAGGTGGACGTGCTGGAGGTGAAGATCTTCGGCGGCAGCTTAGTCTGCCCCCTTTGCTGCCAGGATAGCTCGTCTGACAGCAGCTCTGCCTCTGAGTCTGACTCCGGCGAGTCTAGCCCGGGCAAGGCTGCCTCCGATGCCGAGGGCAAGGGCAAGGCTGCCTTCGACGCCGATGTGTAGTATATATGTTTCCGTCGATCTATGCTTACGTACTTATGTCGCTCTATATTTATATATCGTACTATGTCTATGTCGAACTATGTTTTATGTCGAACTATCTTTAATTATGTCATTGTGTCAAACAATATTTGTATTCGTGGCAGACTATATGTTTATGTTATTGTTCATTTTCATCTGTGTTTTTGTGCGATAATTTTTCATCTTTCTTACTATAAATTTTTAATGCAGAGAACAGGAAAATAGAAAAGAAAATAAAATTTCTAATCTAGCGCAGAGAACACGAAAACATCTATTAAAAAAAACCTTTTGCCCTGGTTGGTCTTACCAACCGGGGTAAAAGGGGGCTGGCCTGCATGCTACGCAGAGCTCACATGGGGCACGCCTTTTACCCCGGTTGGTAACCCCACCGGGGCATAAGGGGGCCTTTAGCCCGGGTTTGAGGAACCCGGTTTGGCAGCCGGGGCATTAGGCCCTTCCCAACCGGGGCTAATGCCCTGTTCTGCACTAGTGAAGCGCTCGATAGGGGACCCGTCCCAGTCCGCGAAGTTGTCTCCACCATTTTTACCCAAACCATTTGAGGCCATAGTATAAACTGCAACAAAAAGCGCATTTTGGCCCACACCATTTACAGCCTGACCTATAAGTCATAACACACCGGGTTTTTTTTTAATCTTCCTCGTGAAAACAATTAAACATGTTCCGGTTTGTTTTTCAGTTCGTTGTTAGCCAGTGCTTGTCTCCAATATTTCAGCCCGAGCGAGCCACGTCTTGTTCGCATGAAGCCGCAGGGCCCAACAAGGCATGTAAACAAACTGGTTTCATCCATCCAGCATAGTCCAATCTGAACCAAACAGCCCGGGCTGCATCAGGTCATACGCATTGGTTCATGTCTCCACGTCACCAGCAACGGGCTGTGTAAACCACCGTACAATTAGGAGATTCAGTTAATCAGTTGGACAATAGAAGAACTCGATATGTTTTTCCTTGGCCATCGAGACGCCCCTAGATCACGACAAGCAATGGCCTCCATACAACAGGATTTAGCCTGTCATAAGAAACAATTTCGTAGGAATTGACCGTACGTATTTCTATCGACGGATGCCTTCTCTAATCTATCTCTCTCTCTCCCACATCATACGAATCTCCTACGTGGTTGGTTCTACACACGGCTGGATTGTATTATTGTGCATGCTCTCATGTTTCTATATACTTGCCGGCTTTTCGTGATCAAGTCATCCTATCGCAACCGGATCGATTAATTAGGTCCCCAGACTCCAGCCCGAGACGGTTCTCGGCGGATCTTCGCATCCACGACCTCATCGGCAATCCCGACCATAATGCTCCCCCACCAGCTCGACGACGCGTACCCCAAAATCCAATCCATCGCAGAGAGTTGTCGGTACCCAGGGCTTTTGTGGCCTGCGCAGCAGAACTTGACTCAGCAAGCCACCTCCAGCTCTTTTCTCGAAACTGGCCAGCTTTCTTGGTGGCAGATACAGTGGCCTATGCCGCCACGGGCTATAGAATTTCCCTAGAATCGAAGTCATCACCTACACAGTTCAAGAGGCCCTCGGGCTTTCTTGGTGGCTTTTGTGGTTCTGCATCATATCAGGCCCTCGGCACGCTCCTCAATGGTCTGGCCTGCATAGTTCAAGATGTTGGGAAACCGCAAAATAAAGATGAAAACACAGTTGTATTCCATGCTAGCGAGCCACCCCAAGCTCGTCGCCTACCTAAACTTGATGAGTTCCACTGGCCGCATGGGAGAAACCATCCAACCTATACTCCACGGATGGTGGCATAGAGCAAGCAAACCCGACGGTGATGAACATGCAATTTATGTTTTGGGAGTACACTAGCAGCGACGTGGACTACATCTTACAACGTTGACGGTGGGTCATGCCATTGCAGGTCCCCGAAGGGGCACCGGACTGGCGGTGCTTCTTGAACAACCTCTATCTCAAGTGTGAACTCTAAATGTGTGCCCATATGCGGAGCTTCCACAACTCCTACATCATCTGTTATAGCCTAGATCCGTTATTTTTGCACCCAATTTAAACTTTGTCCTTCCGAGCTGTTTGTGGGCTGATTCGTTTACCATTCCAAGTTTATTATTTTTTGTGGATACTAGGACATATGTAATGACACTAGGCGAAGGTCTCGCGTTATTTAGGGTTTTTTTAATTCTTTGGAATTTTATCAGCCCGATTTACAAGAAAGTCAAGACTGCGGGCATTACCGTTCGTAACTAGGGGTTCTATATTTAGCAACTCATCATGGATCTCTATTGAAATAGGTAGTTGAATACCTAAAAATGATTTTTGCCAAAATTCGTGAACAAATTACGAGTCACATGTAGTTTAAATTTGTCCCTACTTTCAGCTAAATCGGCAGAAACTTGTGATTTTCAAAAGAGGTGGATGGAAATCTTTTCTTAGAAAACAAATTGTTTACTTGTACCCATCACATGTACGAGCATGTTCAAAAAATTTAGCCCCAAGCTTTGCAACATGTTTGTAGTAGGTCCTTCACAAAAAACCCGTTTCTGACACTCTGAAAATAGAAAATGGTTTATTTATTCAGTTAAAAAAAACTTTCTTCGTCAACATTGTCCGTGATTGCAAGATGCATGTTTGTGTGCAATATGGGCTCATTATAACAAACTATGCCATGTATTTGGCCATAACACCCGTCATTTCAACCGAAACCCTAGAATGTTAGGAGGAGATATCTCTTTTTTGTGAAAACTTTTTCAACAGAACTGTCATATTCTAAGTTTATTATTTTTTGGGTTGGATTCTTTCTAACTCTTCTGAGCCGTTCGATCAGTGGTTCTCGAGCCTCTTAATCACACCAATCTAGAAGAATCACACGGATCATGTCTGAATCCCTAATTTCTAACTTTAGCGCATCTGAATTCATATGATACAACTTTTTTTGTGAACATGTTTTCAACATACAACTGTCGTAATCCAGGTTTATTATTACACATCACCAACAAGATCCCTATTTAGTCTTCTGAATTTTCTTCGCGTAGAGATGGTCCATGAACCCTATGTCCCTTGCTTATGATCGCTTCGATCATAACCATGGAGCATATTCATTATTTTACGGGATGATTGGGTCAGCTTTCACTGTGAAGGGCGGAGTTGCAACAAAGTTATTATAATCGTCTGACATGTCTGTCTTGTCCTCAACTCCCGCGATGTTTCTTTTTCCTGAAAGAACTATGTGACGCTTCGGCTCATCGTATGATGTATTTATTTGCTTATTTTTTGTTTTTTCGGTCGGGAGGACATGTCCTTCACATAGAAGACCTGATCCACATAATTGGTTAGGACGAATGTTTTGTCATTGTAACCAATATTGTTGAGATCCACTGTTGTCATTCTATACAGCTGGTCTACCTTTACCCCTTCTTCATTCAGGTTTACCCATTTGCACTTAAACAAAGGGACCTTAAAAGAAGGTCCATAGTCAAGTTCCCACATCTCTTATATGTAACCATATTATGTGTCATTTCTTCCATTCTCGTTTGTGGTATCAAAGCGGACACCACTATTTTGGTTGGTGCGCTTCTTATCCTGGGCGATCGTGTAAAATGTATCCCCATTTATATCGTACCCTTGAAAACTCCCAATAGTCAAAGATGGTGACCCGGCCAACATGTACAGCTGATCTTCAACAATGGTGTAATTTATAAGATGTGTTTGCAACCAACTTCCGAAAGTCTCCAAGTGTTTGCGTTTAATCCATAAGTCATCCTTCCCCGGGATTGTGGAGCGTACAATATTCTTGTGTCCTCGAGATACGGAGCCACGAAGGTGGAATTTAGTAGAACTGTGTAGTGTCCTTTAGTGAAAGAATGCCCGTCCCTAGGTATGATTGTTTTCTTTCCCAGCATTCCTTTTCCCCTCAGTCTCCCCTCATGCCGCAATTCAGGAACACCAATCGTCTTCAGGCCAGGAATAAAGTCAACACAGAATCCAATGACCTCATATGTTCCATAGCCCTTCGAGATGCTTCCTTATGGCCTAGCACGGTTATTAACATATTTCTTCAAAACTCCCATGAACCTCTCAAAGGGAAACATATTGTGTAGAAATATTGGACAGGGAATATAAATCTCTTCACATAGGTGAACCAGGAGATGCGTCATAATGTTGAAGAAGGATGGTGGGAACACCAACTCAAAACTAACAATACACTGGACCACATCACTCTGTAATCTTGCCAGACTTTCTGGATCGATTACATTCTGAGATATTGCATCGAGGAATGCACATAGCTTCAGAATGGGTACTCGAACATTTTCCGGTAGAAGCCCCCTCGATGCAATCGGAAGAAACTGCGTCATGAGACTTCAGATTATGGAATTTTTTTCTGCCATATTTATTATCCCCTTTATATTCGACGAGAAGCCAGACGGCACCTTGATACTGTAAAGGACTTCAAAAAATATTTCCTTCTCTGCTTTGGTAAGACCATAGCTGCTTAAGTAATGGCGCCTTGTATCCATCTGCTAGTTTCTTAAGTATTTCATACGTTGATGGTGCTCCTGTGCTTCTGGCGCATCTTTTGACTTTCCATACACACATAGGAAGCATAGCAGGGTGACGCAGAGATTCTTCGTCACGTGCATCACGTCGATTGAAGAGCGGACCTCTAGAACTTTCCAATAGGGTAGCTCCCAAAATATAGATTTCTTTTTCCACATGGGTGCACGTTTATCAGGCCCGTTCGGAACAGGTTGGCTGCCATCACCCTTCCCAAAGATTACTTTTAGGTCCTTGACCATATCGAATACATCATTACCTCTACGGAGGTCAGGCTACTTCCGGGTATCTGCCTCACCTCTGAAATGCTTCCGTCCTCTCTTTCTTACGGGATACTTGATCGGAAGAAATGTACGATGCCTCAGGTATACAGCCTTCTTATATTTATCCAAATATACACTTTTAGTCTTATCTAAACAGTGTGTGCATGCATTCTATCCCTTGTTTGTATGTCGAGAAATGTTACTAAGAGCAGGCCAATCATTGATGGTTACGAAAAGTAACGCCCGTAGGTCAGGCTTTTGTTCCTTCTCATCCCACACACGTACACCTGTTTTGCCCCACAACTGTAAGAGTTATTCCACTAATGGCCTTAGGTACGCATCAATGTCATTGTCGGGTTGTCTCGGACCCTGCATGGGCACTGACATCATAATGAACTTGCGCTTAATGCACAACCACGGAGGAAGATTGTAGATACATAGAGTCATGTGCCAGGTGCTATGACTAGAGCTCTGCTCCCCGAAAGGATTAAATCCATCTGTACGTAGACCAAACCATAAGTTTCTTTCCTATGTTGTAAAGTCCGGGAAGTCTCTCTCGATTTTTCTCACTGCGCACCATCAGCGAGGTGTCTCAACTTTCCGTCTTTCTTATGGTCTTCTTTGTGCCATCTCAACAACCTGGCATGCTCTTTGTTTCTAACAGTCGTTCCAACCGTGGTATTATAGGAGCATACCACATCATCTTTGCAGGAACCCTCTTACGGGGTGGCTCGCTGTCAACATTGTTGGGGCGCGTAGAGATAAACGAAAACTTTTCCTACGCAATGCTCCCAAGAACTAGCCGAGGTAGAAGGCCACGAGTATTACCACTAGACGCGCAGGTGCGGATTATCGGTGCAGCGCGTCGGGGCAGTGCAGTCCCACGACCCGGTCCGGCCGATCCAATCCCTCGAACGTCGAACTGCTGAACGTACAACACCTCTGCCGGTATCCACACGTACGAGGAGGATCTCCGACGGTGGACTGCTAGGTCCGGTGCGGCGGCTGGACTGAGTGGGGCTAGGGTTCCCAACGCATGGGGGTGGACTAACGTGCCCGCTGGGCAACCTGCGCCCCGCTTTATATAGCGTATGGTAATGGGCTGCACAACACTTGTGGCCCATTCCCTCTGTGAGTCCGACTCACTAACTCGGTCCATTTCCGGTTCGGGTCCAACCCAACCAATACTTGCTCCCGCTCTTAAGTGTGCGACCCTGCACACTCATGGCGACTTGGACACGATTGGAGTCCAACTCCCAATCGATCAATCGGTAGCGGCTCCTAGCAGAACGTGCCGACTCCCAAGTACCATTGAGTCATGACGACATACCTTTCAATGTGATATTCATCTTAGTCCTTTTTGCCTCACGATATACCTTGTCGAACTATAGGCGATTTATCGTCATCCCTTTAATAGCTCAACTCTCTTCTCGATCCGTGATATGTGATTCATCTGACTAACTCTTAGTCAATCGACACAATTAACACTTAACTGAGTCGCGCATGGCCATGCTTCCTGAATCATATCACACGAGAGGGCCCAGAGAATATCTCTCCATTCGGAGGGGCAAAATCCCATCTTGATTATCCACATCACGCAGCTTGCTTCTCATTCGACCCGAACTCTGCCTTTATAGTTGCCTTGTCACAGAACAACATTTGACAGAACCTAAGTCGGTGATCCACAACTCGGATTGTGCGACAACCTCAGGTCTAAGGATTACATTGATTGAGACATGCAAATGACGACTTGATCGTTGCATCTCAATGTGGGTCAGTCCGACTTGCTAAACTCTTTAGCCAAGTCCGTGAACGTTTGGAATGGCATCACCATGCCCATGACAAGTGGAACCGTGTAATCAGCTAACACTCACATTAGTCTAGGATGTGTGTCCAGCACAACCTTAACGACCAAGGACAATTAGTATGAACAACATGAATATATAGTTCCACAATCGAATCACATATTCAATGACATATATCAGATTTTCAAAACAAGGACAACTTAATAACTTTATGAATACAGTGGGAATTACATCATACATGATTGCCTCTAGGGCATATTCCCAACAAACATTGCCAGGATCATCTGGCCTGATATTATACTGCAGTGCAGTGCATACCGGGCATTTATCCAAATTCTCGTACTTCTCACCGCGGTACAGGATGTAGTCATTAATGCATGCATGTATCTTCTGCACATCTAATCGAAGAGGGCAGAGAGTCTTCTTTGTTTCGTACGTACTGTCAGGAAATTCGTTATTCTTTAGAAGTTTCGGCTTCATTATTTGAAGTAAAATCTCAAATGCCTTGTGAGTCACACCGTTCTGTGCCTTCCATTTCAGCAACTCCAATGTGGTACCGAGCTTTGTGCTGTCATCTTCGCAATTTGGGTACAAAAACTTTTTGTGATCCTGTAACATGTCGTCCAAGTTCAACCTCTCTAATTCACTTTCGCAATCTTCCCTTGCATCAGCAATAACTTTTTGTGATCCTGTAACATGTCTGAGTAGATCAATGTGTAACACTAAGCAGTACAAGCCGGACACAAATTCTTTTGAATTAAATTGGAGCGAATAACAAGAGTAAGTAGCACCTGGTAATTTTCGTGTTGAACTTGTATGTGCACATAGCGATTGGAGCAAGCAGATCCGTGTGTGCATAGCAGATTAGGGATCCAAACTGATTTGTCTTCACGTGGACTTACAACACCATGCTTTATGCCTTGGACTTGATGCATCTTGCACTTGATTAAAAGAACTTGATGCATTGATCTGGTAGACTCACGTGAAACAGAACTCAGCCTGGGCACAGTTTGGTCCGAAACTGGACAAACGGTCAGCCCAGACCGCACCACACCGTAATGATGGTGTTTGCCAGATTAAACCGGTTTATGGCTAGAAACTGTGATCAAAATATCTTGTGGTGTCCTGAGACGGGCTGAAACCAAGTAAAACATGAAACCGTCTGCGAGATGTCGCCATTCGGGGCGCACGCGCTGTGTTGTGCCTGGAGGAGACCAGCGTGGAGTACGAGCTCGTTTCGTGTCCTGCGAGGCCGGCGACCACCTCCGATGGACTTTGTCTCCGGCAACCCCTTCGGTCAGGTGCCCGCCCTCGACGACAGCTGTTGGGAATATGCCCTAGAGGCAATCATGTATGATGTAATTCCTATTGTATTCATAAAGTTATTAAGTTGTCCTTGTTTTGAACATCTGATATATGTTACTGAATATGTGATTCGATTGTGGAACTATATATTCATGTTGTTCATACTAGATTGTCCTTGGTCATTAAGGTTGTGCTGGACACACACCCTAGACTAATGTGAGTGTTGGCTGATGACACGGTTCCACTTGTCATGGGCATGGTGATGCCATTCCAACGTTCACAGACTTGCCTAAAGAGTTTAGCAAGTCGGACTGACCCACATTGAGATGCAATGAGCAAGTCGTCATTTGCATGACTCAATCAATGTAATCCTTAGACCTGAGGTTGTCGCACAATCCGAGTTGTGGATCACCGACTTAGGTTCTGTCAAACGTTGTTCTGTGACAAGGCAACTATAAAGGCAGAGTTCGGGTCGAATGAGAAGCAACTTGCGTGATGTGGATAATCAAGATGGGATTTTACCCCTCCGAATGGAGAGATATTCTCTGTGCCCTCTCGAGTGATATGATTCAGAAAGCATGGACATGCGCGACTCAGTTAAGTGTTAACTGTGTCGGTTTACTAAGAGTTAGTCAGATGAATCATATATCACGGATCGAGAAGAGAGTTGAACTATTAAAGGGATAACGATAAATCGCCTATAGTTCGACTAGGTATATCGTGAGGCAAAAGGGACTAAGATGAACATCACATTGAAATGTATGTCGTCATGACTCAATGGGACTTGGGAGTCGGCACGTTCTGCTAGAAGCCGCTACCGATTGATGGATTGAGACTCGGACTCCAATCGTGTCCAAGTCGCCATGAGTCTGCAGGGTCGCACACTTAAGAGCGGGAGCAAATGTATTTGTTGGGTTGGACCCGAACCGGAAATGGACTGGGTTTTGTGAGTCCGAATCACAGAGGGAATGGGCCACAAGCGTTGTGAAGCCCACTACCACTCGCTATATAAAGAGGGACACAGGTTACCCAGCGGGCACGTTACTCCTCTCCCATGCGTTGGGAACCCTAGCCCCACTCAGTCGAGCCGTCGTCGCATCGGAACTAGCAGTCCGCCGTCGGAGCTACTCCTCGTACGTGTGAATACCGGCAGAGGTGTTGTACCTTCAGCACTTCGACGTTCGTGGGATTGGATCGGCTGGATCGGATCGTGGGACTGCACTGCCCCGACGCGATTCATCGATAATCCGCAACCGCGCGTCTAGTGGTAATCATCGTGGCCTTCTACCTCGGCTAGATTTTTGAAGTACCACGTAGGAAAAAGTTTTGTTTATCTCTACGCGTTCCAACAACAGCGACCTCACCTTCTTCGTAATCTCTATACCCGCCAATATCTCTATTTCTCTAATTAGTCAAGGAAATCAGTTACTAAGGAAATCGGTTACAATCTATGGCAGAGTCATCGGCGTTCGTGAGGCACGTGCTGCGCAAGCACAAGCTAGAGCTGTTGGTTGGCGACGGCTCACCGGATCCGGCGGCCATGATAGACATGTGGCCGGAGGTGGAGTCTCCGCAGTACCAGGCCCCGACAAGCGCCATCATGTGGCAATGTATCCTCGCGCTGCTTCTCGGAGGCGCGCGTGGTAAGGTCGTCGTCCACGAAAACGTCGTCAAGCTGATGAAAGTGTTGGAGGTGTACGAGACACAGTTCTCGGCGTCGAGTTACCTCGCCAGTGAGTAGGCCAGCCTCAACGACCTGAACCACTTCCGGATGATGCGCTACTTCATGGAGACCGAGTGCAAGGGTTTGGTGGAGGAGCTCCCGCGCGGACTTGAAGGCGTGGTGGGAGGAGCTCAAGGCCAGTCCGGCGCCGAGGACAACCGTGGAGTTCATGCCCGCGGACAAATTTTTTGTGTTTCAACGGTGCAAAACCAGTTAAACCGTGTAGGCAGACAAGACCACAACGTCTTCTCACGTCCAATCTAAACATTATAAACCACATCAAACCATTTCAAACCGTGGCAAATGGTCTGATTTAAGAAAACTGTCTAAACCAGCTTAAATCGGGAATGCAAAGGATGAAACAGAACGTATACAGTAGCAGATCGCTTGGATGCCTTCACGTGATTGCTTGTCCTTGGAAATTGATCCGTACGTGGTTTCTTCAATGTACTCGGCTTGGTACAGCACGGTCACGCAGCACCTGCACGGAATTCATACACGATACGGTCAAATCGGAAATCCTTCCAAATAGGAAAACTTGCAGACAGAACGGATCAGCAAAGACGGCACCCGGAACGTCGACGAAAACACCGTCAACTCTCAATCCGGGATCCAATCTTAAACGATGCTTGAACTTGATGCGGCTGTATGACGCCACAAAATTGCGGCGGATGATTGAATCAACATTGCGCGATGCTGCCCGGGAGCGCAGCGGAAAGTCTCCCGGGCAGCGACTCGATCTTAAAGCATGAAGCTTTGATACCACTTGTTACAAAACGGCGCAGCGAAAGCGGATCAACACGACGAACAAGAAGACCGATTTTTACGTGAAAAACCCTTACGGGAAACCATGGAACGCACAAAGGCGTGTCACTATAATTGGGAAGAGTATTACAATACACGAGAGGACAAACCCTCTACATGCTAATATGGTGGATCTCTCTCTTTATCTATTGATCTCACATCTATTCTATGACTACCTCGTATTATATATTGGGGCAAACAACTCTCATTTTTGGCGGACACGAAATAGAGTTGTACTTGTGCACGTCTAGCACGGTTGGCATGACTTAGTCTCGTAGGACTCCATATGTACTACAACACTTGTGTGGGATTCGGAACACAATAAAATAACATGCACAAGCTCAACCTTGCTCAATGTCGTGCGGACTTGGAAAGTGGTGCTCAGCAGGTTTGGGGTCGTTTTCAATCCCTTCACCAAGCATGAGAACACCGTGATCCAGACCTGTGTCGTCACCTGTTACGACCTCTCCGTCGGCGGTACCTGTCTATTTTATCTCGGAATTTTGGGTACCATATTTAGTGGATGTTGATATATCAACTAAAGGTTCATAATTTAATATGCAGGTGGCTTTGGGTCATATATTTCGTTATAAGTTTGTCTTGACTGATTACCCTGCTAACAGGGTGGTGGATGTTAAAAATCCTTCACTGACATGGATGATCGGCTTCATGTTTGGTGTTAGATTTCACGGCGGATGCTTAAGATGATTTTTGTGTATGTTTTGGTGTTTGCAAGTTGAACTATTCTAGTGGAACTGCTACCGCAATGTTGATAAATAGCTTCCACTCCACTAGTGGAAGAGAGCTCGCAGAGTAAGCTACAAAAGGATTTTCCGTCAAGTAGTACTCATAGTTCAATCTGGCTGCATCGTTTATTATTAATAATTTGCATGGCATTATGATGTAAAAAATCCAAAACTAAATATTTCTTTCTATAGATCATCGTTACTAGCAAAATTTAATAATCTGGTGAAGTTTCTAGTGAGCCCTCAGCCCACTATGTGTGTCTTTCATCTATCGAGTCTTTAGGAGATAAGGTATCTATGGTAGCCTATTTCGATTGAACTTCAGTGCTAGGAGATTTGATAATATTTTTATCTGTCATGCTGAAATAGAAACATAGGTGAAAATACCAGTTTCCTGTTTGCACAGTATTCACGAAGCATATACCTAGTGCATGTACTTCAACCATACAGTTGAAAATACCCTTATACAAAATAGAATAGCATTGCGTTGGGTCACTTTTTTCACAATTTTAAATGACACTAGCAACGGAGCTGCAACTATATTCATTGTGTTTAGCTTATTCTCGTCTGATATCTTTTTTTAATACCGCGTGAGCAGGATCTTGCACTTGAGTCGTTTTGGCTCCGGTATCATATCGAATTGATGTACTAGTCATCTATCTTGAAAGTCTGAACTAATGGAAAGTGCTACGCAGTATATTTATATCTCAACAAAATGAACATAGGTTCAACCGTTCAAGCTCTGGATAATATCGCAAGCATGAAAACATCTATAGTAATATTGATGATTCGGAGTAACACAAATAACTGCATATTATAGAATTCAATTTTTCGATAAAGAGAATGGCCAATTACAACACAGTCTGAAAATGAGATGAATTCATATGGAGTCTTGTACGGTCTACAATTTGTCTATGCCACTTAGGTTGAGACTCGGATGCACAACAAGGAAGTGGAGATATCCGGTGTACTTTGTGAGGAGCAAAAGAGGAACGAAGTACCAGGGAGGCAGCAGGCCTTAAAAACCAAGATACTCCAATGGCTTGGTCATAACCAATATGGGAGGAATGCAGATTGGCCTGTCGGTGGTAGGATCATATCGATAGATAACTATAGAATCGTCCCCATCTGATAACATTAACATTGTCCCGATCCGATCCCCATCAAATAATTACAGATTTGGAATATCTGAGCTCCGCCAAAATAATTCAACCATCTACTCGGCATCCAAATAGTTGCAGACAGTGCCCTCGTATGTACACCGTGGAGTGTTTCTAAAAATATATATGAATTATATAAGTTGGCTCTAGAATCCTCATGCAGGGTTAGGATAAAAATTAATATGGACGATTGGAATCCCTCAAGGAGAAATCATCGATATGCTAAGGATTAATAAAATATGTGAAGTTATAGTGCTATTCTGAAGGAGAATGAGTGGTCGCAGTGGGAGTAACTTTAGCAGTAACATACATGACACCTGTTGCATGCCCTTCCTCCACTTTCATAACCGTGTGAACGGAGAGTGAGCAGAGCAAAAGAGAAGGAGGTCCTCATACGTAGTCGCACACTTGAGCGGTGCGGGAGACTGGAGAATGGGCCGAGTAAACTCCCTTTTACGAAAAAAAAAGATGATTTGGCAACTACTCCCATCGGTTCTAAAATAGATGACTTCTATTTATCCAAATATTCATGTATCTAGACATGTGTAGTATCTACATACATGCATGTTTAGACAAATGAAAGTCATTTATGTTAGAACGGAATGAGTAATTAATAATGAACATTGATTCAAGCTTTGAGTAATATCACCACTAGTAGAAAACATCCCTTTCGTACCGAGCCCATTTTGGTACTATTACCGGATGACGTTTGAACCGGGACTAGAGGGGGATGGGGACTAGTCCCGGTTCAATGGCTACTCGATTCTTCTCTACGGCTCTATCTATCATCAGGATTGACCCACCCATGTGCAATTCAAGCCATCTCCTGCATACTGTTGAAAATAACCTCACATTGTTTGTTTTACACGGAATTGAATAGCATTACTTTGTGTACAATTTTTACACAATTTTAAATAACACTAGCAAAAGAGCAGCAACCATTTTCATCATGTTTATCTATTCTCCTCCAATTTGTTTTTTTAATACTGCATGAGCGGAGTCTTGTACTTGAGTCGTTTTGGCTCCGATATCATATTGAATTGAAGCACTAGTCATTTATCCTAAAAGTCTGAACTAATTGAAATGGCTAGGCAGTATATTTATATCTCAACAAAATGAACATAGGGTCAAACTTTGGATAACATCACAATGATGAAAACAACTAAGTAATATTGAAGATTCCGAGTAATGCAAATACCTGCATATTTTAGAATACAATTTTTTGAGAAAGAGAATGTCCAATTACACAACAGTCTGAAAATGAGATAAATTAATATGGAGTCTTGCACACGGTCTGCAATTTGTGTATGCCACTTGGGTTTATTCTCGGATGCCCAAAAAGGAACCGGAGATATCTCGTGTACTTTGTGTGGAGCATAAGAGGAATGAAGTACCAGGGAGGCAGCAGGCCTTAAAAACGCAAATACTCCATGGTTTTGCCATACCCTATAAGGTAGGAACGCAGATTGGCCGGTCGGTGGTTGGATATATACTTGGATCTGATCGTCTTCAAATAGTAACTACAGAGTGATAACATTAACTTCGTCCAGATCCGATCCCCAACAAATAATTGCAGAATTGGATTATCCGAGGGCCCCAAAATAATTCAACCATTACTCGACAACCAAATAGTTGTAGACTGTGCCCCTGTCTGTACACGGAGGATTGTTTTCAAATGATATATAAATTATATAAGTTGGCTCTAGAATCCTCTTGCATGGTTCTAATAAAACTTAATGTCGACGCATGGAATCCCCCTAGGCGTAATCATCGACATGCTAAGGATTAATAAAATATGTTAAATTATACTAGTGCTATTCTGAAGGAGAATAATGAGTAGCTTATAAGCAAGACCGGTCACGGTGGGAGTAGCTTGAGTAGTAACATACATGCCACACCTAAGCAAAAAAGATGAGTTGGCAACTAATTAATAATGAACATAGGTTCAAGCTTTGCGTAATATCACAAGGATGGAAACAACTAAGTTATAATGAAGATTCCGAGTATGTAAATAACTGCATATTTTAGAATACAATTTTGTAGAAAGAGGATAGCCAATTACACAACACAATTTGGATGCACAATGGAAATGAGATGAATAAATATGGAGTCTTGTACGGTCTGGAATGTTGGCTATGCCATGCCCAAAAAGGAAGTGAAGATATCTGAGTACTTTGTGTGGAGCACTCTTGCGAGCTAGGAACGAGCTCTCACCTGGGACCAGGGTTCAGCATTTCGATTCGCGTTTTTTTATCGCCCCCTTCAGAGATTCGCAAATTTCGAGAGAAAAACGAAAATTCGAAGGGAAAATTCAAATATTTCGAACAAATATGAACGCCCCAGTTTGAACCTTCCGGTCGAAATTTTTGAATTTCTCGAAAAATTCGAATTTTCCGAGAAATTCGAATTTTTCGCCGGAAAAATGTTTCCTGACAGAAATTATCATCTAGAGGTATCAGGGATTGTGACAAAAATATTTCGAATAAGTAGCAAGCACGCAACTAGAAAATAAATGTGACATTCTCACATAGAGAAAAGTAGACAGATAATCAAATGGCTAATTGTATAATATCTTGTAGTAGTTTCTGAGTGCTCTAATGGTTGAACCATGCCTTCCAATTAAGCAATCCTAACAAGAGAATCACACTGTTCACATCTGCAGAGATAAAGGAAAAAAAAATTATAGACTCGCTGTATGTACATGAAACATCTAAGATTGAGTTCTAAAATTAGAGGCTCACCATTTCTTTTTATCAGTACGCTTCTCTGATAAATCGCTCATACGCCTATACTTACTCGGACCTGTCCGTTGGGGCCATGACCTCCTAGAACCATGATCTTGATCTTGCGTAGCGTGCGTGAAATTTTGTTCACACGTGAATATAACTTTTTCAAATTCGTCCTCATCATCTGCATGGATGAAATATCAATAATTTATTTTGATTGAGTACAAACAGAACCTAGAGGTCAAGATACTTGTATCATGGTCTCACCTTTTCTCTGTGATGTAGTTTCTGTCACCGGGTCGATATTATCATTGTCCACGGGGCTGCCAGGTTGGCTTTGTGTTTCATCGTCGCTGCCAGTGATCTTGCGTTTTCCATTTCGCAGACTTCCCGCAAGATTAATTTATTTCTCAAATATGTTATCATCATTCTCATCTAAAATGGGTTTTGCATTGGTCATTGATCCATAGAGCCAGTCCATGATTGGGTTGTCTCTATCATACAATGCAACATCCATCATAATACCAAGTGCATCTGTTTCACTTTCCTGCATGTCAAATTCTAGCTGTTGGATACGCAACTTCAAATTATAGTGCACATACACCAACTTGTGAAGTTTTTCATAGCCAAGTCGATTCCTTAGTAATGTGTGAATCAGTGCAAACGAGCTCCAGTTTCGTTCACACCCACTTGAGGACATGCATTGAGAAACAATCCGTAATGCATACTTTTGTAGCTGAGGATAATCTGCGCCATAGTGCACCCACCATGATGCTGCAATAAATTGGTGTACTTTAGTAACAAAGAAAATGAAGAATGATAAAATTTTCTATGCATTATTTACTTCATGACATACTGGGTGTAAGACTTTTAGCAGCAATACGAGCCTCCTCGGTACCAAAAATTCCTCGGCGGTTCCGGTAGGCTTCAAATTGGCGGAGTGCCTCCACTGTGCTCTGAGGTGAGATTGAAATTCTACGAATGCTTTCACTAAATTGTTTGACTAGCTCAGGTTGAGCACTTATGTTGTACTCATAGTCTCCCGCTGGATCAAGTATACCGGCTGCATTGCAATTTAAAACTATTAGTGTACAGACAAGATGTGTTCATTAGAAAAAAGCAATTTTCAAGTAATACTCACCAGCAACCAAATGGGTGTTCTCGCGCATCATGTTGAGCCTTTTTTCTACTACGTCACAAAATCTACTAAAGTTGTATTGGTCATGTTTGAAAAGTGCACTTAACTCTATTGAGCTTTGGCATTGTGTTGGTATAAAACCTGATATTGTTGCATTCTTCTCTCTGTCCGCATAGCGCAATAGCTTATATATAGGTGTGACAGCATCTAACACCCATTTCATTTTATTCCACCATTGACGGTTTACCAACTTATCATATGTGTAGTCGTAGTCTGGACTAGTACTCCACTCGCTATTTTGCCAATCCTCAGACACCATCCATTTCTGAAATGCATCTTTCTTGTCCATGAAACTTTGTAAAAATACAAAGATTGTCCCAAACCTTGTGGCATTAGGTTGTATGATCTCTCCACCAACCCAAGTCCTCATAGTTTCATGCAGCCTACTATGGCTGTGTAAGAATTTGCTAATCCTCTTTGCACTGGTCACAACTTCTGCCACCTCATCAAACTTGCTAATATCCTTCAACATTAAATTGACAGTGTGAGCGCAACAAGGTTGCCAAACAATATGCGAGAACTCCTCTACCACCATCAAACAAGCTTTCTTGAAATTGGCTCCATTGTCTGTAACAAGTTGAACAACAGCTTGATTACCCACCTCATCAGAAACCACCTCCCGGATGATCTTATGAAGATACTTTGAATTCTGCATTTCCCCAGTTGCATTCACTGACTTATGGAAAAGCATGCGACCATTGCAAAAAATCAGAAAGTTGATTATGCTCATATCTGTGGGGCCTGTCCATGCGTCACACATGATTGTGACTCCATATGTATACCAATCATCCTGAAATTGTTGCACGTACTCTTTAAGTTCATTGTAGTTTGAGTTTAAACACGGACCATCTATTATGGACCCCTTTGGGATAGGAACGCCCTCACCAAGCCTCTGGGTTAACTTCATGGCTCCTACAAAGTATGGGCAATCAGCTTTGCGGCCGGGAATATCTCTCGCATGGAACCACTTGGACCAAGCTAATGCAAGCATGTCTTTGTTTTCATTCTTTGAATAAATTCTATCGATTCTGGTTTGCACCGGTGCCCTGGCACGCGCCAGGTCTAAATCAAAGCCTTTTTTCAGGAGTTTACCATCACCCAGTCCACTGCCACTACTTGAACCACCATGCTCATAAGTTCCGCCCCTCTGCTCAACTCTCTCCCTGTATTTGTGCTCCCTTAGTGATTCTTCTATTGCACGACGCACGTCGTCATCCTCATCATCAAACAAGCCTTCAGATTCAACCATTACTCGACATCCAAATAGTTGTAGACTGTGCCCCTGTCTGTACACGGAGGATTGTTTTCAAATGATATATAAATTATATAAGTTGGCTCTGGAATCCTCTTGCATGGTTCTAATAAAACTTAATGTCGACGCATGGAATCCCCCTAGGCGTAATCATCGACATGCTAAGGATTAATAAAATATGTTAAATTATACTAGTGCTATTCTGAAGGAGAATAATGAGTAGCTTATAAGCAAGACCGGTCACGGTGGGAGTAGCTTGAGTAGTAACATACATGCCACACCTAAGCAAAAAAGATGAGTTGGCAACTAATTAATAATGAACATAGGTTCAAGCTTTGCGTAATATCACAAGGATGGAAACAACTAAGTTATAATGAAGATTCCGAGTATGTAAATAACTGCATATTTTAGAATACAATTTTGTAGAAAGAGGATAGCCAATTACACAACACAATTTGGATGCACAATGGAAATGAGATGAATAAATATGGAGTCTTGTACGGTCTGGAATGTTGGCTATGCCATGCCCAAAAAGGAAGTGAAGATATCTGAGTACTTTGTGTGGAGCACTCTTGCGAGCTAGGAACGAGCTCTCACCTGGGACCAACGTAAGGTAGGAATGAGCCCTCACCCGGGGCATAGGACCACTGTACAATCAATACACCATGCTCCTCCTGCAGGCGCGTTAGCGAACGGCGGTTCGAGCCCTACCACTACAAACACACGATCGAGCTATGGAGGTGAGATCAGAATCTAGAAGAGGAGAAAGATGAACACACGGTGGTTTTGGCGCAACGCTCAACTTGCTGCTTTTCTGTTCCTTTTATTGTGCAGGAATAAAAGGCTTGCCGTGGCGATCGCCATGATCCCGACTAATTCGTGCCATCCCACGCCTTGGATCGAGCGCACAGCTCTCCTAAAGACTAGGACGTGAGCGTACAGAACGCGTCATCGTCTAGACTAAAATAGACTTAAATAACGACTCTGACGAAACTGATCCTAGCGACACCTAAACACTTAACTGACGAAATTGAAAACTTATTCAAGAAATCTACCCCTAAGTTTTAGTCCTTGGTGATGTCGATGATGCCGATCCTCGCACGCAGGTCCTGGAACGGAACTCTCCCGAGGGACTTGGTGAGAATATCGGCGAGCTGGTTGGTGGTCTGCCGATGTGCTCGACGGTGACCTTGCCGCCCTCCACGCACTCCCGGATGAAGTGAGAACGCGTGTCAATGTGTTTGCTGCGTTCATGGTACACCGGGTTCTTGATCAGCTGAATGGCGCTCTGGTTGTCGATGTAGAGCTTCACTGGCTCCTCCTCCTTGTTGAGCAGCTCGCCTAGGAGGCGCCGGAGCCATGCAGCTTGACATGCCGTGCCAGTGGCGGCCATGTACTCAGCCTCGCATGAGGACAACGCAACAGCGTGCTGCTTGACAGATTGCCATGTCACCGGACAACCATTGATTAAGAAGAGGCTGCCCGTCGTGCTCTACCGATCATCCAGGTCACCGGCATGGTCGGAGTCGTTGTAGCCCACGAGCTCGATCTGCTCGCTGCTGCTACGAAGGACGCACCCGAAGTTCTTGGTGCCGGCGATGTAGAGGAGAAGAAACTTGACGACACTCAGGTGCTCCGTCGTTGGCTTCTCATGAAGCGGCTAACATAGCCCACAGCGAAGGCGATGTCCGGCCTGCTGTGAACCAGATAGCGGAGGCTCCCGACGATGGAGTGATAGAGGGTCACGTCCACCGGAGGGTTCGAGCTTTCCTTGCTGAGCTTCAGGTGCGGCTCCATGGGCACCTGTGACGTGGTGCAGTCCATCCTGTCGGCCTTCTCCAAGAGCTTGGCGGCATATGCGGATTGACAGAGCGTGATCTTGCCGTTCCGCTGAGTCACCTCGATGCCAAGGTAGTAAGCGAGAAGGACCAGGTAACTCATCTTGAACATGTCCGTCATCTCCCGCTTAAACTTGGCGATCTCCAGTGTGAGTTGGCTTCGCCGCGAGTGTACACGGCGTGCTCCGAGGGACTCCGAGTGAACCCAAGCGACCGAAGCGTGCTGTCGAGCTTGGCGTTCCACGCCCGTGGCGCTTGGCGAAGCCCATACAGTGCCTTGTTAAGGCGCAACACCTTGCCCTCCGTGCCGTCGATGACGAAGCCAGGTGGCTGGGACACATACACCTCCTCCGTCAGATCGCCGTTCAGAAACGTGCTCTTCACGTCAAGGTGGTGCACCTCACAGCCGTGGTGCGCAGCAACTGCGAGAAGGACACGCACGGAGTACAAGCGTGCCACCGGCGCGAAGACCTCCTCGAAGTCGATGTCGGCGCGCTGCGTGTAGCCCTTCGCCACGAGTCGAGCCTTGTGCCGCACCACCTCTCCTGCGGGTTTCTTCTTCAGCTTGTAGACCCACTTGAGGCCGATGGGGCGGTGGCCAGCGGGGGGTCGTAGAGCTCCCACGTGTCGTTCTCCTTGATCGAGTCCATCTCCTCAGTCATGGCGGCTCGCCATCCTGCCTCTGACTGGGCTTCTGTGAGCGTTCCATCTCCTCCCCTTCTGCAAGAAGTAGGTCCTGCTCGAGTTCCTCGTTGATGTTCGTCATGGTTCTGTACCTGCGCACAACAATGTCGTGATCCTCCGCGGTCGGAGTGTTGGTTGTTGCTGGCGTGACGAACTCTACCCCTCCACGATGTGGTGCAGTTGCCTCAGCGGACGTGGGCGAGGTGGGGGGCCCCATTTGGCGCGGCGTGGCCGGTGACGCATCCCTTGAGCGGCCTGATCGGGAGCCTCGCCGTGCATGGCCGGTGCGGGCTCTGGCGCACTCGTCGAGCCACGCAGGTATGTGGACACCAGTGTGTAGGTGATGTCGAAATCGCCGTTCAGCGAATCCACGCCTCCGTCCTCCCAGCTCCACGATGATGCTTCGTCGAAGACGGCGTCTCTTCTCATGTGAACCTGCTGCGACAACGGGTCGAACACCCTCCACGCCTTGGTGCATGGCTCGTAGCCAAGCAACACCATCTTCGTGCTCCTGTCCTCCAGCTTCTTGAGGTGTGGACGCGCCGTTTTGACGTGGACGACGCATCCGAACACGCGCAGGTGAGGCAGGTGAGGCGGCGTCTCGTGCCACAGCTCGTACGGAATTTTACCGTCCACCGCGCGCGTGAAGGAGCGGTTGAGGAGATAGTCTGCCGTCGTCACTGGCTCCCCCAAAAACGTGATGGGAACACCTCTTCCCTTGAGCATGCTCCGTGCGGTGGCCACCAACCACTGGTAGAAAATAGGCCTATAGTTCCGGTTCGCAAAGGTCATTAATCCCGGCCACGCAACCGGGACTAAATAGGCGCGACTAAAGGCCCCCCCTTTAGTCGCCCCCTCTTACGAACCGCGGCTAAAGGCCCGTCTATGTGGGCGGGTGGCGTACGCCGGGTGCGGAGTACCTTTAGTCCCGGTTGGCCACACGAACCGGGACTACATCTATTTCGTTATTTCTTTAATTCATTTGGGTTTCTAATTATTTTTCACTCACTTTTTTTCACTCCAATTTTTTCACTCCTTTTTTTTCAGAATTTTTATTATTTGCTTAGTGTCTAATTACAATTATCTCTAGTCAAATTTCTTACTCGTGGTCAAACTTCCCGCTCGGTCACCCATCCTCCCACTACTCTAGCACTAGCACGCTTAACTTCCGAGTTCCATCCCGTCCCGCATCCAAGTGTTTCGCACGTATGTATGTGATACTAATATCATATCAATCCTATTAACATGTTGGTCGATGCCACATTTCTTTATTGTCTGAATTTCAAATAAATCATTTAATAAACAAAAGTAATAATGTAATTAATAATTTTGAATAAATAAATAAACATTAACTTTTTAATTTGTATTATTTCGAAAAAATATTCAGAAAAATAAAACTAATTCATTTTAAAATCTTAAAAATACTATTAATATATCAAAATATTCAGAAAAATAAAACTAATTCATTTTTAAATCTTAAAAATACAAATAATATATCAAAATATTCAGAAAATAAAACTAATACATTTTAAAATCTAAAAAATACAAATAATATATCAAAAAATTCAGGAAAATAAAACTAATTCATTTTCCCCTTTCCTAAATGCAAAATAAAATCTGATAAAATTCATGAACCAAACCATATGAAATCTAAACCATATAAAATTTGCAAATCCAAGTTTCGACTATTATTTTGGACATAAGAACTGTTTTGGCAATGACTATCTGTGAGAATGATTTGAACTAACTTTTAAAATACATAACCAAAATGGACAAACTAAAATGTTCTGGATAGATATTGAAAAGATCTATCCATAACACTTAGCCTCACATCAAGGTCAACAACCAAATGAAAATACCATCCTTTTTAATAAAAGACCAGTAGGCTCTTCTATTATTTTTAGAATGAGTTCAAAAATATATTTTGAAGTAAATCCAACTGGATGAGTTTGGTATTGACTAGATCTATGTTTTTGATGAACAGATATATAGAAACGGTAGTTTTTCTGTTTTGTTTTCTTTATGTGTTTTTGTTTGTTTTCTAGATGTGTTTTTGTTTGTTTGTTTTGAAATGTGTAGTGATCTTCAGGTATCACAATACCCAAGCGCATCAACTTCTGCCGGTCTTGAGTGATGTCAACGCTGCAGAAGTCGTACCCCTTGTTGACAAGAAAATCAACAAGTTCCGGAGAATGCTTTGAACTACTGCAACAACAAAAATAGAACACGTGTTAGATATGTTGCAACATATGTATTCTTCCAATGCAACAAACAAATCAAAAATGCAACACTAGCTATCCTACAAGAGAGATTGTACGTGTGCGTTACCTTGCCCATTGAAAGACCAACACGATCTCCTTGAAGGCAATCTGGATAAGGACAACATCCCGTTGATTCGCCGTATACTCTAGATCAAGCCCGAAGAACCTATGGTGTTTATCGGCTTCTTCATAGAGATTGCTCAAATGCTTAAGAAGATCGGGGAGCCTCTCGCACATATTGGTGTAGGCCACGTCGAGACTCTTGCGGCATGGTGTGGCCACACGAAGAGTGTTCCAAACTTGAGCCATGGGTGCTTGGTGGAGGAAGATCGAAGAGAAGAAGAAGAGAAGAGAGAGGAAGAAACAGAGACTCTCGGGTGCGCATTGTAGCAATGGCCTTCTGCCTCTCGCTCGCAAAATAAAACCGCCGCGCGGGAGGCGAGCAGTTTGTATCTTTAGTCGCGGGTGGCCAGGCCAACCGGGACTAAAGACAGGGAGGCCAGCAGACTGGATCATTAGTCGCGGGTGGCCAGGCCAACCGGAATTAAAGCCCTCCACGCGCTTCCCAACCCGCGACGCGTGACCTTCATTCGCGGGTCTCCTCCCGAACCGGGACTAAAACCCCTTTAGTCACGGTGCGCAAAGTTTGGGGACTGATGGGGGCGTATGGAAGGTCTTTTTTCTACCAGTGAACGTCTGATTTCTCCGCTCGACGATGTCATTGTGTTGTGGTGTGTACGGAGCGGTGAGGTGGCGCTGGAAGCCATTGTCGGCGCAGAACTCGTCGAAGGACCGGGAGGTGAATTCACCTCCCCAATTGGTGTGCAGCGTGCGCAACACGCACCTGCTCTGCACTTCCGCTGCAGCCTTGACACGCCTGATCGCCGCCTCCGCTTCGTCCTTGGTGGAAAGCAGCACCAGCCACGTGTAGCGTCTGTAGTCATCCAGCATGAGGAGGAAGTAGCGTTTCCCGCCCGGGGTCGCCGGCGAGATGGGCCCACAAAGATCGGCGTGGATGAGCTCGAGACGCGCCATCGCACGGAACTTCGCCACTTGAGGGAAGGACGCGCGCTTCTGCTTGCGCCAGGAACGCGTCGCACAGCTGGTCGACGTGCCCAATCTCCGGCAGACCTCGGACCATGCTGCTGCGAGACATGGTGCGGAGGGCCCCGAAATTCTGGTGTCCGAGGCGCTCGTGCCAGGTCCAGTCCGCGGCACGCTGGCTTCATGATCTGCAGCTTGACCTTGTAGAGGCGATTTGGCGATCGCGGCACCTTCGCGAGCATGCGCTCTCTCCGATCCCACACACGCATGAAGCCGTCACGGATCGAGGAGGGGCAGCCATTCTCATCGTGCTGCCCCAAACTGACGATGCTTGTATTGAGCCTGGGAATATAGTACACATCAGTCAGGGCGAGGTGCTCGTCGCCACGCACCACGATCACCACCGTGCCGCGCCCGCGGATGTCGACGATCGAGGTGTCGCCGAAGCGCACGGTGCCGACGATCTTGGTGTCCAGGTCGGCGAAGGCGTCGCGCTGCCCGTCATATTATTTGACTCGCCGCTGTCAAGGTACCATGGCACGTCGCTCGGCTCCCTCTCGTCGTCGATCCACACCTTTGACCGGTCCTCGTTTAGGAACACGAGGCTGCCGTCTAGCTCCTGTGCATCGCCAGTGAGGTTTAGCACCGCCGCGAGATACGCCACAGGCTCGTCCTCGTCTCCCTCGCTTCTTCTTACGGCTGTCTCGGGCCCATTGCCCGAGTTTGCCGCAGTAGCAGCACTTGTCATCGCGGGCAGCGCCGCCATTGCTGTCCCGCAACTTGTCTCGTGCGCCGTCGTGGCCGCGTCCTTTGTCGCGGCGGTTTCCGCCACCGCCGCCGCTCCCGAAAGAGCCATCCTCCTTCATACACGCGCGCCACTGCTCCTCCGTGAGCAGCAGGTGGCCTCCGTTGGAGGCGCCCACGGGCTCGTCCTTGTCGACTTCCTCGCAGACCTTGAGGCGCCCGGTGAGTTCTTCGATGGACATGGTCTTCAGATCGAGGAGGCTCTCGATTGACCGTGCCATCTCCTTGTACCTCTTCGGCACGATCCGCATGTACTTGAGGATCACCTTCTTGTCGTCGATGGGGTCGCCGTGGATGTCCAGCTGATGGACCAGCTCGTGCAGCCGCAACCCAAAATCATCGACCGACTCACCAGGTTTGAACCTCAAATCTTCGTACTGCGTGTGGAAGCTTTGGGCCTTCGAGTCGCGGAATCGATCTCTCCCGACGCGGATCGTCTTGATCGCATCCCACGCCTCCTTTGCCATGTCCTTGACGGCGAGTATCGGAATCATCTCCGGCGGCACGGCCCGGAGGATCGCCTCCAGCACCATGCGGTCGTCGTCGTACTTGCCTTCTCCCGTCGCGATGATGTCCCATAGGTGACGCACCTGGAGGATCACCTTCATCAGCAGCGACCATGAGTTGTAGTTTGTCCTCGTCAGCGTGGGCCACGCCGTGCCCGAGCCGCCGCCGAGATCGCGCCCGGAGCGCGGGAGAGCGAGGGTGGATTTGCGTGCGTCGTCAGCGCCATCCACGACCTTCTTCGACGAGTCACCTCCTCCTACCTTCGGCATCCCTCCTTTTGGCACAGACCGACAGTGCTCTGATACCACTTGTCAGCCCTACCATTACACACACACACGATCGACCTATGGAGGTGAGATCAGAATCGAGAAGAGGAGAAAGATGAAGACACGGTGGTTTTGGCGCAACGCTCAACTTGCTGCTTTTCTGTTCCTTTTATTGTGCAGGAATACAAGGCTTGCTGTGGCGATTGCCGCGATCCCGACTAAGTCGTGCCATCCCACGACTTGGATGGAGGGCACGGGTCTCCCAAAGACCAGGATGTGAGCGTACAGAACGCGTCATCGTCCAGACTAAAACAGACTGAAATAACGATTCTGAAGAAACTGAACCTACCGACACCTAAACACTTAACTGACGAAACTGAAAACTTATTCAACATAGGCCATCCCTTCCCCTTCGGGCACTCACGCATGGGATAAGGCTGCGAGGATTCATGCCACGGAGGCCGTCGGCGACGAGTTCGGTAGCCGCAAAGTCGCTGGGAGTTCGTCGGCCGGCTACGAAACATGCTGTCACGGATGAGGACAAGGGCGTAGGAGGACGCGCTGAGGCCACGACCGCACATACTGTAGGCGGAGGCGTTCGACGGTGGTCACCACCCTCTATGTGCTCGTGCGACCATGGGGCAGTGGCGCAGCGCACCCCTGCACGAGATGGCAGTGCCCACTGCCGGCGCGGAAGCGCGGGGGAGATGAAAGGCGACATGGTGAGCTCGAGGCCGCTCGCCGGCCGGTAGCGCAGCTAACCTTCGGACAGTTAGGGTCGACGGGAGGCGTGGTGGGCAAGGAATAGGAGGTCGGCGATGGGGGGGTTTGAGCGCGGAGGAGCATTTGCTCCAGGCGTACAGCTCTTCGGAGCACTGGTGAGCTCGGTTCCCAAGCTAAGAGGGTGGCGGCCTGGTGGACTGGTGGCGGCGGCCCGGAGGACTGGTGGTGGCGATGGCTTGGAGGGCCGGTGGCGGAAGCCGTTCGTGGAAATGGAGTACGTGGGTGGAGGAGGGATGTGGTGCCCAGCTGGAACGCATGTCGATTTGGGCGATCTCCGAAAGTAGGCAATCCAGGATGTGTATGTGACGTGATGGTGATTAGGGACGTTTTGAGCGCACCGTTTCGATAACGTCGTGTGTTTTTCCTAGTGGATGGCTGAAAAGTGAAATTTGCTCTCGACATTGCGGTCGATCTCGAAGTTTTCTACTTTTTGCGTCGCATATGATCGTTCCCGGCCCAATAGGCCCAGTTGGAGGCGAATTTCGTTCCACGAGAACGTCGCAGATTAGTCGAATGTACACCTTTTCATTTTTGTCATTTATTTGTCCATATTGTGAAATCAAATTATCGGTCGGTATATGTTTTGCATCAGCGTTAGTCTAATGTAACCCTTTTCTGTCACTTAGATCCGTCGAAACTTCTGTCGTCTATTTCTCCATATTGTGAACTGCATATTAATAGAAACCACCAAATACAACCAACGAGATAATCGATCTAAACAGGACATCAGAAGCACGGGAGCATCAGTCAACACACACACACACACACACACACACACACACACACACACACACACACACGCACACACACACAAACACACATATATATATATACGTAGTTTTGAAGCACGGCGAGAGAAATTTAGCTAAGACTAAAAGAACATCAGTAGGGGGCTGACAACTCCTCCGATGGCACTGGATCCTCCCTTTCCTGGGCCCTCACAGCTGCGAGGAGATCGATCAGAGTATTCTGCTCTGCCAGGGGTAAATCGATCTTCAGTTTCCCAACCTTGGAGGTCAGTTCGAGGTTGTTGGCAATCATCTTCGACATATCATCCAGCAACTTCCGCAACACCGCGTGGTAAGCTTCGCCCTGCTCCACCTGCTCCTTCCTGGCATCGTCTGCCTTCTTGAGATTGTGTGGGCGAGCTTCATGGCCTTCTCAAGCTCAGCTTCTAGGATGGTTACCCTCTCCTCCAGAACGGCGAAGATGACCCTCTCCTCGGCTTCAACTGCCCTGTAGATAGTTGCATCATAGGAAGTTGATGTTAATCTAAAAAGAAAAAAGGGATCTAAGAAAGATGAAATCACTAGGAATTAAGAAAGGGATCAAAGAAAGATGAAATAACGAGGAATTTAGAAACGGATCTAAGAAAGATGAAATCACGAGGAATTCATAAACGAGTCAGAAGTACGTGAACGAAAATGGAACCTACATGAGGGCAGCAGACTGCTTCGCCGGTGGAGCCATGGCCGCCTGGAGGAACGCTCGACGAGCTACTACGTCAAAGGTTTTCGCTTGAGGGGAGGTGGTGAGACATATAGAGGATGAACTGAAGTGTGCATCTATTTTATATATCGGGAGGGGGAGTGGAACGGAGGAGCCGCATGCACGACGGAGGAATAGCTGGCCGCCGGAACTAAAGCGACACGTTTAACGTTCACAATATCACGACGAAGTCACCAACGCACGGGAGGCGTGCTGCCAGGGTTACGGCGGTGAGTGGAAGAGCGGTTGTTTCCATACTTGGGCCATCATGGCACTTTCTTGGGCCCTCTCCCTCCAGGCCATTTTTATTGGGCCATATAGCACATTGTAGCACATAATTATCCTAGTTGCAATCGAAAATAAATAGGAAGAAATGTTGAAAATTCAAAGAACACATAAAATGTCGAAATTTCGATTATTTTGACACATTTTCAACATCTTCCACACTCTAAAACACTACACATCATCCCAGAATGCGTCGTCAAGTTAGTCGTCATCAGAGTCCTGCATAAGGCTCTCACATAATGCTTCGTCCATCTCCTCATCCGACGATGAGACGACGATGGTGGAGGGGCAACCATCTGTAACATCCCTGTTTTGCTACATTAGGGTGGTGGTGTGTTGTTGGCATCTCATACGTGCATGAAAACATGGGTTAAAATTTTGCATTTTAAAATAATAAATGACTTGACCAAAAATCACTTAAAGTGGTCACCCAAAATTTCTTTTAAAAATAACTTCAAATTTGGAAAACGAAAATATGGTGACATTGGATTTTTGACAAGGATTCCAAAAACTATTTTTGCCAATTTTTCTGTTTGCAAAAAAGGCCCTCAAAACAGGTTTTTCTGTCATGTTTTAAAACGGAGAAGGACCTATTTGTGTTTTCCGGAAGTTCCTGGGGGTTTTCGAAAAATGCCCTTTTGTCTATAGTGCTGCTTTGATCGGTTGTTGGTTTCGAGCTCATTGTTATACAGTTTTGTCTATGCCTGCATAGTTATCGCAGTTGAGGGGTTGTGGAGCCGATGATCCATGTCTGAGTCCGCCCGCCGATGTGATTCGGCCTGGGGCGAGGTAACCCCAGTAACACTAGATTGTTGTTGCACTTTCTGGACACATAGCAGCTCTGTATAACTTTGGTCCCGTTCCTTCAGTTGCATCCGACTCGTGGACACTTAGGTATGCATAATTGGTGTTGACTAGCATGGATACAAGGAGTAGTAGACCGGGGATCCGGACTACGTGCCGATGAATCCGGTCTGCCTGCCGTTGTTTGTTGCAGCCGGGGCTGGTAACCCTGAAGCACTTGTGAGTCCATGGCTAGGAGCACATAACAGTATGTATATCTCTGGGTCCGGGGTCTGACAAGTCATGGTATCAGAGCAGGACTGCCTATAGGAAAACCTTACTGCTTGGTCGATGTTGAGTCTAGAGTTTGTGAAACTATTTTGAAACTCAAATGGATTGTGAAAACCCTTCTTATGATTCTTTTTACTCTTTATCTAATATCGCTCTAACTCTGGGTCACCTTACCGGTTTTGATGTGAAAAGGATTCATTATCTCTTCTATTCATTCAAAACCTATGTGCCTTCTTTGGCAATGACGTTTTTACCCAAGTTGACCTAGTGTTATAGTTTCCGGAGTCGTGTGTGTTCCACAGTCTGTTTTCTCTTGGTTTAAATTGGGAGATTTCCTTTCCATCTAGTCTCTCTCAAAGTTTTGTGGATTCCAAAGTCCTTGATGTTCTAAGTCTCAAAAATCCTGAACCTCGAGATTTCCTTTTCATCTCGAATGTATCAGTTATCTTCTGCTCAAATACTTACGGAGCTATGTTTGTCTTCTTGGAAAGATACTTCGTGATTGCTATTCGTAGTGTTCTTCAAGGCACTAAGATAGTAGTTACTCCTTTCTCAATGTTTTTAACCCTGGGACTTGAACCGAAGGTCCCAGAGTGTGCTAAATTGCAGTGGGTTGAATCGTGTGGTTTCTCAACTATTCGATGCTCACACTATCAGTACATGATGCTGACCTTTAACCCAAGTTCTGCTTCTTTGGATCCTAA
The DNA here is from genome assembly GCA_028641055.1 of Alopecurus myosuroides. Classification (NCBI taxonomy): domain Eukaryota; kingdom Viridiplantae; phylum Streptophyta; class Magnoliopsida; order Poales; family Poaceae; genus Alopecurus; species Alopecurus myosuroides. The sequence continues at coordinate 369,123,582 of CM054061.1, forward strand.
GGAATCTGTTCCACCTCAGGGTGGTTAGGAAATTCCAACTCTCATAGCCATAGGTTCTCTTTTGGAACAGAAATGGGTCACAACAAGAGTGATCATTATGGCTTCCACATCTTTCTTATTGATTCAACTATACCTCTCTTTTAGCATGGGTTTTACAAATGAGTATTACCCTGTGCAATCAACATGATCCTAGGATCTCCCCTGAGCATGATTCTACCCTTCCAGATACTCTCAAATCTCCGTCCGTTGTTTTGAAACCAAGTTGCATATATGGTGTTGAATTCTTCCAATGCATTTGCTCTTGTGTTCCGTCAGAACGTTCAACCTTGGAATGTCAGGAGAAACAAACTCCAGTACCTCGTTCATCTCCAGGACCAGGTCAAATTTTTGTAATCCGCAGATTAAAGAAGTTTCAGTAGCATTTGTTCTGTTCCACCTTTGAGTATCACACTCTTACATATCAAGAGGTCGTGTTAAGTTTCATGGCCTTAATGATGAAGTGATGCTTCTACACGTTTTTACTCACCCTTCCTCCAAGCTGAAATGCTTGAAAAGGTTGGGTGTGTGTATCGATGTGTGCATCAAATATTCCTAGCAACTTCTATTGCTTCGAAAAATCTAAGAAACATCCGTATCCTTCGTAGCACCTCTGGTTAACCGGTCTTTGATTATAGTTGATTGTGCTACCAAATCTGTTCATTCCGGTGTACATTCTTGGTCAGAGAGTTAGGTTCATGCCGAATCTCCCAATACCATATCAGTTGCTTGAAAAGCAAGATTCCTTTCGAATTCCGAGACATACCGGTAGGTTGTGATATTCTGGTTGTCTTTCTAGAAGTATCACCAGGTTGTTACCTGACCGTGATGTCTAACCAAGGGGTAATTTTAACTACTCCTCTCTCAAAACAATGATGGATACCCTGGACTAGTTGGTCGAGCTTAAACAACAACTTGGAAAGTTGAAAGACAAAAGCTCATCCTAACTTGATCCTTTGTTAAGGGATGTCTAGTTTTCCTCATGTTGAAGAAGGATAGTATCTACTTTGTGGAAATGCTATCACTCTACCTCTTGATTTTATTTGGGCTATCGTCAAATCGAGAAAAGATTCAAGGACTATCCTGATAGTGTTTTCACTCATGGTGTTTGGCCCGAGTACACCTCATGTCCTTTGGTCCGACCAATGTTCTGCCTTGTTCATATATCATCTGAACCCCTCTTCTTGGAGTGTTATGATAAGCGTGTTGTTGAGCCCATCATGACATCCCTATTTCCTCCAAGTTGAAAGAGGTTCATGTTGAACAGTTGGCATTAATGTGGGAAACTTTTAAGAACCACCTTTGTGTCATCACGAAGTTGGTGTTCTGGTTATTGAAGTGATTTTCTCGGGTTTGAGAGCTTATGGAGAAAGTTGTCGCCATGGATCCGAGAAGAGTTTTCTTGTTTCCTCGGGAATCATCCCAAGTCGGTCATGTATGCGTGGTCTATTCTTGAGGTGGTAGGTTGTTACCTCCATTTACTTGAAGAAGTTTGCATCCACACAAAGTCACTGAATGATTGTTTGTAAAAGAGAAGAAGTCCAAGAACTTCGTTATCTTTGTATCGTCTTCCCAACAAAGACTCTGGTGTGTTCCGTTGCAAGTAGTTCATGTAGGTGCAACCGTCTTTCACAAGTTGCTAATACATGAGTTCTGTAATCTCGCTCATCTTCTTGAGTGTGGCATCATAGTTCATACCTTGAGAGTCCAGCATATGTATCCCGTTGGTAACCAGTGCAATTTCTTCAATCAAACACGTTGACTCTTAGTTATTCAACCTACTAACCAAAGCTGAATCTCAAGCAGCAATGATGGTTGGTGTTTCCTCAAGGGTATTGAATTAGGTCCTTTCGAAAATACGGCATGGCTGATGTTGTGGTTGAGATAATTAGTCAAAAGGCCTAATGCCATATCTCTTTGAATCCGTAAAAACAACCACTCTCCGTAATAATTCTTGTGTGGCTTGTTCTTAACAAGTTTTCCCTCCCTGTTCTTCCAAAACCGGAGTTCTACATTCACTTGGTGACCTATTTAAGGCTTATGTAAGCTGGATATGGGTGTCGGGAACGTCAAGAAGACCTTGGAACTTACCATGTCCAATGTCTCTCTACCAATCTCCCAAATCATTGTTCTCGTGAAAACAAGTTCATTATGAGAACCATCTCTTGGTGTTTCGTAACCGCCAATGATCACTTCCTTCTATCAAGTGGTTATACTTGAAGTTCTATTTATTTCACACATTGTGTGAATTTGTCAGTCACTCCAGCCATGGGGTCTTAACCGTGTGGTAGATGTACTGCTACGTCCAAACCACAATAGGAAAGAGATTCCTTATTCCTCCCGATGTCAACTTCTTTTGGTTACTCATATTCTGTCGTGAAGTAATATCCCGATCCTTGACAAGGATTTCGACAAATTTTGACGGAATGAAAGTCCCTTCCTCTTTCATGTCCACCCTGAAGAGTGAACATGATCTAGTATCAAACCTTCATGTTGGACGCGATTCCATCGTATCTTTGTGTTCTCTCTCGTCTACGGATATTACTTTGTAGTATCCAAGACCATCCTTCCCTTCTTGGTGTTCTATTTCGAAGAAACCTTGATGTCATAAGTTGTCCAACCTCTCTTTTCCCAAAAGGATTTAAAGTCTTGTGCAAAGCTCATATTCTAAATCCTTTCAAGAACCATCGTTCAAAAACTTGAAACCTTCTCTCATTCCCTCCGTTACCTTGATGTGTTTCATGCACGATAACTCAACAGTTCCTTACGAACATTCCTGTCATGAGTTACCCATGAGATACTCGATTCGTGAAGATCAATTCCTAAGAGTTTTCCCTCTACCTAAGGTGTAGCCGCTGGAGATATTCACAATTGCTACGGATCAACTCCATTACGAAGAGAATCGTAAGTTTCAAGAAGATCGTTCAAAACCGGTGTTCCTTCTTTCTTTCTTTCTTCTTCGGGAATCTCGGGACGAGATTCTTGTAAGGGGGGGGGGTAGATTTGTAACATCCTTCTTTTACTACATTAGGGTTGTTTCCAGACTTGGGCCATCATGGCACTTTCTTGGGCCCTCTCCTGCCAGGCCATTTTTATTGGGCCTTATAGCACACTGTAGCACATAATTATCCTAGTTGCAACCCAAAATAAAAAGGAAGAAATGTTGAAAATTCAAAAAACACATAAAATGTCGAAATTTCGATTATTTTGACACGTTTTCAACATCTTCCACACTCTAAAACACTACACATCATCCCAGAATGCGTCGTCAAGTTCGTCGTCATCAGAGTCCTGCATAAGGCTCTCACATAATGCTTCGTCCATCTCCTCATCCGACAATGAGACGACGATGGTGGAGGGGCCAACATCTGTAACATCCCTGTTTTGCTACATTAGGGTGGTGGTGTGTTGTTGGCATCTCATACATGCATGAAAACATGGGTTAAAATTTTGCATTTTAAAATAATAAATGAATTGACCAAAAACCACTAAAAGTGGTCACCCAAAATTTGTTTTAAAAATAACTTCAAATTTGGAAAACAAAAATATGGTGACATTGGATTTTTGACAAGGATTTCAAAAACTATTTTTGCCAATTTTTCTGTCTGCAAAAAAAGGCCCTCAAAACAGGGTTTTCTGTCATGTTTTAAAACAGAGAAGGACTTATTTGTGTTTTCCGGAAGTTCCTGGGGTTTTTCGAAAAATGGTCTTTTGTCTCTTCCATCTTCGGCCAGTAGACGAGAAGGTCGTCGCTGACGCTTTGCCACCTCCTGCTTCGCCTCCTGGGAGTGGATAGGACGCGAGGAGGCGTCCCGATCGAACCATCCTCCGTCAGAACCCCCTCGCAACCCTCCTCTCGCTCTCTGCTCCTCACAGCGAGCACCAAACCCTAACCCGAAACCTTAATCGCCGGCCACCGCAGATTCCAGCCTCTCCGGCCACCCCGGGCCAATTTGAGCACCCCCGTGTGTTACCCATGGTCTCCTCCTCCTCATGTACTAGTTTCGTTTGAGGGGAGTGGCCCAGCCGCCGGAATCAGAGCCGTCTTGTCCGCGGCCGGCGAGTCTCCGTCGCGCCTTTGCCGTCGACTCCGGCCCTCCCGCACCTCCCCGTCGACGCTATCATGCTCCCCGCCACCTTAAGTTGTCCCCCTGTGCACCCCAGCTCGTTGCCGCCCTCAGCCACGTCTGGCCGCCACTGCAGCTCATCGCCGGCGTAGCTCCGGCGCCACAAAAAGGGCGGCACCACCACCGTTAGGCTCATCGTCGTTCCCACTACGCCACTGTGCCCTTCGATTCGAGTTAGGAGCACGTAATCTACCGATTGAATCACGGCTTTGCTGACATCACAATGACGTCAGCCTGACGTCATATATCATGTTTTCTTTTTCAGAGATGTTTAAAAAATCCCAGAAATGAATTAAAATGGAAAGTTTAATATCTCTCAAATTTTAATCATAAAAATAAAAGTAAGGTATAGAAATACTCAGAAAAATATACTCTATCTGAATGTACCATTTTCACACATGTTTGAGAAAGTCCAAAGATGAGGATTTATTTAAGTGTTGTTTAATTCATTTAAATGCAAAAAATAAGTTTTTAATCAATAACATTAGAAAATTAAAAGTTATATACCAAAATTCTCAAAATGACAAATGAAACCTGTTTATGATGTTTTCAAACCCATTTGAGACTTTTAAATTGTACACACCTTTAGAATTGCCCGAAGTGCCCCTCAAGGGTCAATTTCGGGATAATTTTAATAAAATTGCATAACTGACATACGAACCCTAGCAACCCATCGAACATGTTTAGGGCTTTATCTCAGTGCATTAAATTCCTCATGCATCCATATTGCGCATTGCATCGATGCCATGTGTTGATTGTTGTTCTTCTTGTTTCGGTGTTTATTCCCCCTCGGTAGAACGCGGCTCTGAAGTGAAGGCCAACAACTCCAATGGCGAATACTTGGTCTTAACCAACAAGTCAAGCACTTATCCGAGAAGACATTTCTATTGGTTTTCTTATAAACAAGGCAAGCATAACCTCTTATCTGCTCATATATGTTTTCCAACAACAATTGATTCTCGTACTTTGCATTCGATTCCAAAGTATTTGATGCTAGTAGATATAGTTCACCTATATACTGCATTGCCTCAATATCCTGATCCACTGCTCCTAGACGCCATAGATTTGCTTGTGCGCATCGCTAGAGCCTGATATCTGTTTCGCTTAGCTATACATGTTTGTTTACCTCTGCTCCATCCGGTTGATGAATCAGAGCTGCGATAACCTAATATCATATGATGACGTGGTGAGATGAGCACTGTGTGGTTAACTTGACTAAGGCTTGGACGGGAGGCCACTTGGGAAGTGGTTGTTCGTTCCGTACTTGCCAACCCTAGGAGTAAGGTCGGGGCGCAGAAGCCAAGACTGAGCGTACAACCATGCGCGATGGCCATGAGCATCGCCGACCGACTAACTTAGCTGGCTTTATCCATGAGTCACGTAGTTTGAGATTTCTATTCGGTAACGCAAATAAAACCTTTTAAACGGTTTTGAAAACAAAATGCTCTTCTAGGGCGTGACTGGGGCCAAGTGATGGACGTACACGGATCTTGACCCCGCCTCACAGAGACAGGTGCCGTCAGGAGGATGGCCAACTCCCTGTTGACGGGGTGGCCCTGTCTTGGGTTGACTCATGGATAGGGTCGGGTAAGGTAAAGGTCGTGGCCGACCACACTCTTCCGGCACATCATCGGAATTGTGCCAATAGCTGGGCATTAAGAGTCGGTTGGTACGTGTGAGTAAAGTGTACCACCTGCAGGGATAAATCTTTCGGAAAGCCGTGTCCGCGGTGAAGGACGACTTGCTGGAAGTATTTTGGCCATAGATAACCTGAACGTGGAGTAAAAGATAATGACAAAGCATGGAGTCAATAGATGAAGGGTGCCTCCTCGGAGATGCCAAGAGGGGTGATCCTTGTAGCATGTGAGATGCTGGAAAATGATGTTGGTGGATTCAGAAGATGATGGTTACAGTAGTGAGTTTCTCATCTGTTTTGAAATCCTTCTATGAGACATGCTATTCCTCCTCGATTTGGAAAACAATGATTGCTTTACGCAAATCAACCTTCATAAAACCCTTTATTAAACCAGCAGATATATAATAGGTTAACTAAGTCTTGTTGAGTACCTCCCGTACTCAGGTTTGCTTAAATTTTGGTTCAGGTGGAGTTCGTCACTTCAGTGGTGGTTCAACGTGGACATCGATGAGTAGTTTGGGGTTCCCAGGTAGCAGCTTGGAATCTATGGGCTGGGACGTCGCCTTATGTTGCGGCCTCTTAGTCCTTTTTGGTTCTTGTTGATTAGCAACATAATTTGCCTTCCATTGTCTGATGTAATGTGCTGAAATTCGGATGGGCTCTCAGTGCCCATTATGCAATTTCCATTTAATCCCAAAGGCCCATGCTGCCATAGCAAATTGTGGGAGTTTAGTCCCATATTGCTAGTTGGGAGAGTTTTGCACCAGTTTATAAGGTGAGCTCTCTCCTCACTAGTGTGAGTTGGTATGAAGAGAGAGGAGTAGTGGAGGTGTTCCACACGCGCGCTCCTCCTCCTCCGCCGCCCACCTCGCCACGCCTCGCCTCGTCACGAAACGACACGTCACGACGCGCCGCGCTGCGGGTTGCGGGAATGAGCCGAGCCGATGCCTTTATTTTGGCAGTCGGAAACGGGGAGTCAACAGACACGGCAATAATATGAGACGTCATATTGATTGCTGTCTATTGCGTCACATTTATTTTGGTAACAGCCGCGTGTAAATCGCCGCATTGATCACGTGGTAACCGCGCGCAGTAAAACGGCGCATTGACTACGTGGTAACGGCTGTAGTAAACGCCAAATTAATTTGTGAGCTGACCGTTCTCCTACCGGGCCGTGCCTATATATTGAGGGCGCAGGACGGACACAAACACACAACTCATACGCTCTGCACCCATTGTCGTTCCTCTCTCTGTTGCTGCCGCCGGTGATCCCATCCCGTCTACCGCGTACACGGCCGACGGGAGAGCAGGCCTCCGAAACCCCGCATCTCCAGATCCTGTACGGGAGAGGGGCGATTAGGTTTTTGGGGAGCGTCTCCTACGCGACTGCTTGCTGCCGTACGTCTACTTCGACTACTACCTCATCGTCAACTTGGCCACCGAAGCCGAACAAGCTGCTGCTGCCGCCACTGCTGCCACCGAGGCCGCTGCTGCTGCTGAGGCCACCACCGCTGCTGCCGCCGCCGCCGCGGCCGCCGCCACTGCTACGTCTACTGCCAACTGGCCGATCTCAGGGTATAACACGTTTATCCCTGCCCTTGTTATTTCCATGTGTGCGATACTAGTAATTTACGTAGATGTGTCTACTGTCAATCTAGTATGCATGAATTGGTTAATTATCAGTATGTTTACGTCATGCTCGTGATTGATACTTGGATTAATTTAATCTGTAAATTTTCTAGATTATTAACAATCCAAAAACCTAATATGTGTAGGCAATTTTCGATTCATGTCTTTGCTACTGCACTGAAACCGGACCCGTTTACGGGGACGTACTTTAAGCGTTGGCAGACCAAAACATTCTTATGGCTCACAGCTATGAACGTGTTCTGGGTCGCCGGTGTCAGTCCCACGGGAACGATTATGCCACCGTCGTCTTTGTCGGATGCGTTCTAAGCGTGATCGGAGAGAAGTTTGTTGACGCATATTTACATGTGCGGGTTGCCAAGGACTTGTGGTAGGCGCTCGAATCCAAATTCGGCGCAACCGATGATGGCAGCGAGATGTACAGTATAGAGCAGTTCCATGACTACAGAATGGTCGAAAACCGTTCTGTTTTGGAGGAGGCTCATGAGATACAGTGCATCGCTAAGGAGATTGAAATTCTCAAGTGCGTGTTACCGGGCAAGTATGTCGCGGGATGCATAATCGCCAAGCTGCCTAATTCCTGGAGGAGCTTTGCCACTACTCTGAAACATCAGAGGCATGAATTCTCAGTAGAGGATGTCATTGGCCATCTGAGTGTTGAGCAGAATTCGAGGGCAAAGGACTCGCATGGAAAAGGGAAAGAAGGGACTTCTGCGGCCAATATGGTACAGAAAAACTACAACTCCCACAAGAACAAGGCGAGGACTGGTGTCCAGCAGAATACCGACTTCAATAAGAAGGCTAAGAAGACCTTCAAGAAGGATAAGAAGAAAGATGGCTGCTTCAATTGTGGTTCACTTGAACACTAGGCTGTGAAGTGCCCAAAGAAGTATGTGAAGCCAGGACAGGATTCCAAGGCTGTCAACATGATCGTGAGCAACAATGAGAATGGGGCATCTGGGTATGGTAATTTGTTTACTGTATTTTCAGTTTGTCAGTCTACTGATTGGTGGATTGACACAGGTGCAAACATTCATGTGTGTGCTGACATCTCATTGTTTTCTTCTTATCAGGTCATAAGGAAAGGGTCCGTATTGATGGGGAACGGCGCAACTGCTTCTGTACTTGGTGTTGGCACGGTCGATCTGAAGTTTACTTCGGGAAGGATCGTGCAGCTCAAGAACGTGCAGCATGTCCCCGCCATCAAGAAAAATCTCGTTAGTGGCTCCCTTCTATGTAGAGAAGGATTTAAGTTGGTTTTCGAGTCCAATAAAGTAGTTGTAACGAAATATGGACTGTTTGTTGGAAAAGGGTATGAGTGCGGAGGTCTGTTCCGCTTTTCCCTTGCTGATTTCTGTAATAAAGTCGTGAACAATATTCATTCGAGTGTTAATGAAACAGAAGTTTGGCATTCACGTCTTTGTAACGTTGGTTTCAGTTGCATGACGCGGTTATCAAAGCTAAATTTAATTCCAAGTTCCACTTCAGCCAAAGGTTCTAAGTGCCATTCGTGTGTACAAGCAAAGCAACCTCGCAAGCCCCACGAGGCTGCGGAGGAGAGACACTTAGCGCCATTAGAACTCATACATTCTGATCTCTTTGAGATGAATGGTGTGTTGACTAAAGGTGGAAAGAGATACTTCATGACGTTAATAGATGATTCCACTAGGTTTTGCTATGTATATCTGTTAAACACTAAAGATGAGGATCTATAAGGCAGAAGTTGAGAATCAACTTGAAAAGAAAATTAAACGAATCCGGTCAGGTCGTGGCGGAGAGTATTTCTCTAATGAGTTTGACTCTTTCTGTGCGGAACATGGCATTATTCACGAGAGGACGCCTCCCTATTCACCTCAGTCAAATGGGGTTGCCGAACGGAAAAACCGTAATCTAACAGATTTGGTTAACGCCATGTTAGATACATCTGGTTTATCCAAGGCATGGTGGGGGAGGATATATTGACATCATGTCATGTCCTGAATAAAGTTCCGACGAAAGACAATGAGGTCACTCCCTATGAGCAATGGGAGAAGAGAAAAACAACACTCTCGTACTTACGTACTTGGGGCTGTTTGGTGAAAGTCAATGTGCCGATCCCCAGAAAGCGTAAACTTGGACCAAAGACCGTGGATTGCGTTAATTTGGGATACGCTAAAAATAGCGTTGGCTATAGATTTCTAGTAGTGAAATCTGAGGTACCTGACTTGAAGGTCGGTACGATTTTGGAGTCTAAAGATGCTACATTCTTTGAGGATATTTTTCCTATGAGAGATATGCAAAGCACTTCTAGACAGGAATCAGATGAGACTCCTGAACCTGCCATTCCTATGGAATATTATGAACAAACACATGATGAGAATCCTGAGAAGGATAACGAGGAAACCCTTGGTAGGGGCAAGAGACAGAGGACTGCAAAGTCCTTTGGTGATGATTTCCTTGTGTACCTTGTGGATGATACTCCCACTTCTATTTCAGAAGCTTATGCATCTCCAGATGCTGACTACTGGAGAGAAGCGGTCCGTAGCGAGATGGATTCCATCATGGCTAATGGAACGTGGGAGATCACTGAACGTCCTTATGGCTGTAAACCATTAGGATGTAAGTGGGTGTTCAAAAAGAAGCTTAGGCCTGATGGTACGATTGAAAAGTACAAGGCTAGACTTGTGGCCAAGGGTTACTCCCAGAAAGAAGATGAAGCTTTCTTTGATACTTATTCACCTGTGGCCCGATTGACCACCATTCGAGTATTACTCTCGTTGGCAGCCTCGCATGGTCTTCTCGTCCATCAGATGGATGTTAAGACGGCTTTCCTAAATGGAGAGTTAGATGAGGAAATCTATATGCAACAGCCATGTGGCTTTGTGTTAGATGGTCAAGAAGGAAAGGTGTGCAAGTTACTGAAATCTTTATATGGTCTGAAACAAGAACCTAATCAATGGCATGAGAAATTCAATAGAACTTTAACATCTGTTGGCTTTGTTGTTAATGAAGCTGACAAATGTGTATACTATCGCCATGGTGGGGGCGAAGGAGTTATATTGTGTTTGTATGTTGATGACATACTGATATTTGGGACCAACCTTAAAGTAATCAATGAGGTTAAGTCATTTCTATCCCAGAACTTTGAGATGAAAGATCTTGGTGTGGCTGATGTTATTTTGAACATCAAGCTATTGAGAGACAATGAGGGTGGGATTACACTTCTGCAATCCCATTATGTTGAGAAGGTTTTGAGTCGTTTTGGATATTCGGACTGCAAAATTTCTCCAACACCATATGATCCTAGTGTGCGGATTCGAAAAGTTCAAAGGCACAGCTAAGGATCAGCTGAGGTACTCTCAATTAATTGGTTCACTCATGTATCTAGCGAGTGCTACGAGGCCTGACATCATGTTTGTTGTGTGCAAACTAAGCCGGTTTGTTTCCAATCCGGGTGATGTGCATTGGCATGTTGTAGAAAGAATCTGTGAACCATGGACTTCACTACAGTGGATATCCTTCGGTACTTGAAGGGTATTGTGATGCGAATTGGATCTCTGATGCTGATGAGATGAAAGCCACAACGGGGTATGTGTTTACCCTTGGAGGTGGTGTTGTTTCCTGGAAGTCTTGCAAGCAAACGATCTTAACAAGATCGACAATGGAAGCAGAATTAACAGCATTAGACACGTCTAGTGTCGAAGCAGGATGGCTTCGAGATCTTTTGATGGACTTTCCTGTGGTTGAAAAGCCAGTACCGGCTATCCTTATGAATTGTGACAATCAAACAGTAATTGTCAAGGTGAAGAGTTCAAAGGACAATGCACTGTCCACAAAGCTGTCAGACATTTGAGAAACTCCAGAGTTATAGCGGTGGATTATATCCAGTCGGCTAAGAATCTGGCAGATCCCTTTACTAAAGGGCTATTACGTGTTGTGATAGAAAGTGCATCGAGGGAGATGGGTATGAGACCCACATGAGTTGCCATGGAAGTAACCCAACCTATGTGATCGGAGATCTCGTGAAATGGGACCTGGGAAAACAAGCTAGTGGTTAACTGAGGAGAGTAATTTTTACTAACCCACTCCACTAGAGATGCAGTACTCTCAAAAACTGTATGGCAGGTTGACTTTTGTCTTAATGTGTTCCAAGGCTTGTATAAGCAAGATGCTATCCTACAGAGCGATCTTTGGAGGAACACACCTATATGATCCTGACTGCTGGTCACAGTCTATGAGATTGGGTAATCTCTAATAAGTTCTTGAATAGGCCAGGAGTATGACTAATATGCTCCACCCGAGGGGTCAGCCTTCGGCAGCCTAGTACTGGCAATACATTTAGTGAAACTATTTTACGCCAAACTGATAATTCAAGGCATAGTCCATTGTTCAGTTGTGATGTAGTGTAGCTACTTGTTCTAGGTGGATGTTCAATCTTAACGGGTCTCCACTGAAAATGCCGGTATATAAAAACAGTGAATGGAACAGAGGACAACACCATGGGTCTTCGGGATCTGGTGGGGGATTGCTGAAATTCGGATGGGCTCTTAGGGCCCATTAGACAATTTCCATTTAATCCCAAAGGCCCATGCTGCCATAGCAAATGGTGGGAGTTTAGTCCCATATTGCTAGTTGGGAGAGTTTTGCACCAGTTCATAAGGTGAGCTCTCTCCTCACTAGTGTGAGTTGGTATGAAGAGAGAGGAGTAGTGGAGGTGTTCCACACGCGCTCCTCCTCCTCCGCCGCCCGCCTCGCCACGCCTCGCCTCGTCACGACACGTCACGACGCGCCGCGGGTTGCGGGAATGAGCCGAGCCGATGCCTTTATTTTGGCAGTCGGAAACGGGGAGTCAACAGACACGGCAATAATAGAGACGTCATACTGATTGCTGTCTATTGCGTCACATTTATTTTGGTAACAGCCGCGTGTAAAACGCCGCATTGATCACGTGGTAACCGCACGCAGTAAAACGGCGCATTCACTATGTGGTAACGGCTGTAGTAAACGCCAAATTAATTTGTGAGCTGACCGTTCTCCTACCCGGCCGTGCCTATATATTGAGGGCGCAGGGCGGACACAAACACACAACTCATACGCTCTGCACCCGTTGTCGTTCCTCTCTCTGTTGTTGCCGCCGGTGATCCCATCCCGTCTACCGCGTACACGGCCGACGGGAGAGCAGGCCTCCGAAACCCCGCCTCCCCAGATCATGTACGGGAGAGGGGCGATTAGGTTTTTGGGGGAGCGTCTCCTACGCGACTGCTCGCTGCCGTACGTCTACTTCGACTACTACCTCATCGTCAACATGGCCACCGAAGCCGAACGAGCTGCTGCTGCCGCCACTGCTGTCACCGAGGCCGCTGCTGCTGCTGAGGCCGCCACCACCACCGCCGCGGCTGCCGCCACTGCTACGTCTACTGCCAACTGGCCGGTCTCAGGGTATAACACGTTTATCCCTGCCCTTGTTATTTCCATGTGTGCGATACTAGTAGTTTGCTTAGATGTGTCTATTGTCAATCTAGTATGCATGAATATGGTTAATTATCAGTATGTTTACGTCATGCTCGTGATTTATACTTGGATTAATTTAATCTGTAAATTGCCTAGATTATTAAGATAATGTTGGGTCATGTGACCTCTGCTTGTACATCTACTCTAGTAACACATGTTTAGTAAAACTTCATGTCTAGAGTGCTGCTTTGATCGGTTGTTGGTTTCGAGCTCATTGTTATACAGTTTTGGCTATGCCTGCATAGTTGTCGCAGCCGAGGGGTTGTGGAGCCGATGATCCATGTCCGAGCCCGCCTGCCGATGTGATTCGGCCTGGGGAAAGCTAACCCCAGTAACCCTCGATTGTTGTTGCACTTTCTGGACACATAGCAGCTCTGTATAACTTTGGTCCTGTTTCTTCAGTTTCATCCGACTCGTGGACGCTTGGGTATGCATAATTGGTTATGACTAGCATGGATACAAGGAGTAGTAGACCGGGGATCCGGACTACGTGCCGATGAATCCGGTCTGCCTGCCGTTGTTTGTTGCGGCCGGGGCTGGTAACCCTGAAGCACTTGTTAGTCCATGGCTAGGAGCACATAACAGTATGTATATCTCTGGGTCCGGGGTCTGACAACATCCCCCCGGGATGTACGATCTCGCATCTTCGCGTCTATCTCAGCGTCGAGCCGCAACTGCGCATGTACCAGTCTGGGTGCTCACGGCGGGACCTCTACATCGTGGCCTCGTCGTCCCGGCGGATGCGCAGCTGCGCGAACGAGCGGCGGTTGTCCTGCTCCTCCTTGCGGGTCACAATCCTCAAATTCGGGGCGAGGAACTCGGCAACTTCCCTGCTCTTGACGTCCCGGAAGTTGAGCTCGGCGCGCGGGCGGCTGAACCGCCACACCGCCACATCAAACGCGCGGGCGGTGAGCTCGGGCGTGTCAAAGGTGCCCATCCACCACCGCATGCTGTTGTGTGTGATCACGGCAGACCAGCGCCCGAACGGCCGCAGCTTCACACCTCGGAAGCCGGTCCTGCTTCTCACGCGCGGCGCCATCGGGTGGATCAGCGTCGGGAGGGAGGGGTAGGTCGGGGGGCTGTGGCGGCGGCATGCAGTAATCAGCGCTGAGAGTGAGGGGGAGGTCGGGGAGGGCTGTGTCGGCGGCGTAGAAGATAGGTTGCGTGGTCCGTGCTCGGTGGTATTTATGCGATAGCGACGAGGTCGAGAAGTTCAGTGACCGTTGGCTTGTTAGGCTTTTGGTGAGTTCTTCCGTGATGAGTTGCACCATATATACTTGTATATTCTACTAAATGGAATACAATTAAAAAATCATGGTGGCTCAGGACCCCCCGCGCTAGTTAGAAAAAGAGCGTCGCGCCCGCTTCCCGATCGGTGGGGGCAGCCTCTTCTCCCCCGGTGCCCACTACGACGGAGGTTGTCCCGATCACATCGCTTAAGGGTCCCTCGTACATATTATTGATTGGGACATCAACGACACGGGGTAAGGAGTACTTTCTTCCCCCCGCTGCCCGCTAATAAAATGGAATATAACAGACCAAACCCTAAAAGGAAAACAAGAAATAAAAAAAAGTAAATCTGTCACGGCAGCGGGGGCATTCATCCTGGTTCCTGTTAAGAACCGGGGAGAATGGTCCTGGCTAAGGGCCAGCCCTCAGCGTTCACGTGGAAAACCCATTCATCCTGGTTGTTAACACAACATAGATGAATGGGGGGATATTTGTCCCGGTTGTGCAACCGGGATAAATGGCACTAAAAACCGTGATAAAAGGGGGGTTCTACCAGTGTTCTTTGGCTTTTTTACTGTTCGCCAGTCTTGCCGCGTTCAGATGTTTTATCTCCCTCGGTAGTGGCATTGCACATATCGTTGTTTGTTTCAACTTCAATTCTGTTAAGTTTGTTCATTATCCTGGTGGTTCAACCAGCGGATGCAGAATAGGGAATCGCTTGTAAAAATGGACCATCTCTATATGAACGAATAATCTCGGTTCTTATTTTGACTAGTTGTATTATTTCCTAGGAGGAATACAGTGTTCTTCCGTTCTTTCCAATGACAACATGAAGTAAGGTTTCAAATGTCTTTCCGTGTTCGTAACTTAATTTCGATCTGGGAGGTCGGCCGATCAAGATCCATTATATAATAAGTTGCTCAACCCTCTTTCGAACAATTTATCATTGATTTCCCTGCCTCGGAAAGGGGAAACAAGATATCGATTGAATTTACCAACACCATCACCAGTTTTGAAAGATAAAATGAGTATAGAAACAAAAACATATGGATTGAATGATTTCGATAATTCTAAGTGAATCGCTGGAGTGGGGATAGGACGGGACGACCTTATTCTGACACCAGGGATGTCATTGCCAACTCGAAACCGAGAGAAAAACAAGTAGAATAAATAAAACAAGAAACATAAACTTTCTTGCTGAGAACATTGTCGTGGTGTTGTCACGACAAGTATCCTGATGGGAAAACTTAGTTCTGAGCCCATTGCTACTAAAGAAAGTCTCGAAAGGGTTATGTCGGGAACGAGAGATGCGAGTTTATGCAGGTTCGACCCCTCCATGGAGGGTGAAACCTACTCCTGCTTGCTTACTATTGATGATTCGAGGTATCGATTAAAAGGAGCCATTATGCCTTCTGTTCTCTCAAGAACTGTTGCTATGATCTAGAACTTAGATATTTCCCCGTCTACGCTCCATTATATAATAAGTTGCTCAATCCTCTTTCTAACAATTTATCATTGATTTCCCTGCCTCGGAAAGGCGGAACAAGATATCGATTGAATTTCCCTGCACCATCACCACTTTGGAAAGATAAAATAAGTGTTTAGGTCACCTCGGTCGATAAAAAAAACATATGGATTGAATGATTTCGTTAATTCTAAGTGAATCGCCGGAGTGGGGATAGGACGGGACGACCTTATTCTGACACCAGGGATGTCATTGCCAACTCGAAACCGAGAGAAAGACACGTAAAATAAATAAAACAAGAAACACAAACTTTATCACTGAGAACATTGCCGTGGTGTTGTCACGATAACTGTTCTGGTGGGAACATTAGTTGTGAGCCCATCGCTACTAAAGAAAGTCTCGAAAGGGTTATGTCGGGAACGAGAAACGCGAGTCTACGCAGGTTTGGCCCCTCCATGGAGGGTGAAACCTACTCATGCTTGCTTACTATTGATGATTCAAGGTATCGATTAAAAGGAGCCGTTCTGCCTTCCGTTGTCTCGAGAGCTGTTGCTATGATCTAGAACTTAGAGATTTCCCCGTCTACGCTCAAGGAACACCCTTATATGGTGGTTGGGTTTCTGAGTTTATAAGAGAGTCTACGTTCCATCGGTATTCGGAGTCCTAGACTAGATCTGATGGAACTCCCCACTATCCAGCATGCATCCGTATATAAAAGTCCACCTCAAGAAATCTATCCAGCAAATCTCTCGGGTATTAAGTTGCAACAATAAAGTGATTCCTTTGTGTGCAACAGACAAATGCATTAAGAACAATACGTAATGTAAGCAGTGGTCCTCGTCTGTAGACAAGAGAACCGCTGTTTTCTCCCTAGTAGCAACATCACATCCCCCATCCGTCATGTTTCTGTCACTCGAGCACAGATGTAAGGAACGAATAAACATACCATCTAGCATATAGACCCTCTCTTGGAGGTTAAAATAGCTACATGGCCAAGGTAATCGTAAACACCGGAGAGCATTGCAATACAAGATTAAAAGTCTCTATGAATGTAAGTGAAGCATCTCAGAATTACATGGAAAAAATTATCACAATCACAAGATTCATCGGATCCAAGCAAACACAACATTCATAATTACATAACGGTGGTCTCGATCATGTGAGGCAGCTCACGAGAGTCTAAACATGGAGGCATATGGGAGAGAACAACCATCTAGCTACTAATATGGATCCATAGTCCCGAGATTAACCACTCATGCATATGTCTGGATGCGATCATGGGGATGAAGAGGCCTCCGATGACGATTTCCCCCTCCGTCAGGGTGCCGTAATAGGGCTCCAGAAGCCTCTCTGCATGTTTCGTGGAAAATAACTTCATCCCTGATGTCTTTAGGGTTAAAGGCATGGTATAGGCGAAGAGGCTGTTTGACGCGGTTGCCAGGGAAGCCATGGATCCACCAGGCGCGGCCTTGGGTGGTGTCGTGCCTGGCACCCCTCCATTTCTTCTTTGGACTCCGACTTCGTCCCGGGTAAACACCGATCTCCGTGAATTTTCAGACCTTTCCGAGAATATTTTCTTCAGATAATTTCTAAAATAGAAAAACAGCAAAAAACAATAACTGGCCTGGGGCATCTCTTAATAGGTGAGCCAATGAAAAGATCCGGAAAACGTGATAATAACATAAGTGCGCTGTATACAAAACAAGCATGGAGCATAAAATTATAGACACGTTTGCAACGTATCCCTGGGCTCTGTCGAGCAGCTCCCCTAGCTTGGCCCCGAGTATGGGGTGATGGTTTTCCAAGCCTTCACGTTCGCCTGCTGGACACGAGTTTTGAATCACCTCCCATGTAGCATTCACACGAGTTCCTGACTCTTGAGAATTAAGGCAAACTTTTCCCATCCACGAGCGTGACAATTTCTTTAGCCGCCTCTTGAGGAACCGGATCATCCTCATCCACAACTTTGCATATCATCATCACCTTCCCCTTCCATGAGCGTCCACTCGTTCGGGGGATTTGCAACACTGCGACTTGAAGTCTCGGAGCAATTTGCAGTGGTCGTCTTACTACTGTCAAACTTCTTTTTCTTTGTCTTTTTTACTATTCGCCAGTCTTGCCGGGTAGATATGTTTTATCTCCCTCGGTAGTGGAATTGCGCATATCATTGTTCGTTTCAACTTCAATTCTGTTAAGCGTGTTCATTATCCTGGTGGTTTTAACGATGTTGCACACGCGTTAATTAGGTGCGATAGCTGAGCCCGTTCGCATGTAGCTGGAAGGGCGAGGTTCGTGACCATTGTGGTGCTTGTGTCGAGCGAGTTTGCTGAGCGTCTTAGTTAATGGAATCGGGGCATTCCAATTCTAGAAAAAAATACAAAAGATAAGGATGCACATGCTTCAAAGATTTTTTTATGAAACCATCAGGTATTACAAAACGACTGGATACCAGTTTATTTAAAACGAAATAGCATCGACCCACACCAGGGGGAATAATAAGCGCATGCAGGCGCCGAAAGATAGGTAGAAAGTATATTCAACAAACTCCACGAGGCCCAGCAATCAGCTCGGCTTATTATAGGAGGTCTAAGCAACAAAAGCACTAGCAGAAGGTGCCCATAGGACGCTATCATTGCCGATGAAGTGGCAGAGCGGGGCGTCCCCGGGCTTGACGTGCTCAGGCATCTTTGCCGGGTCAAAGTCCGAGGTGTCGAGGTGGCACACGGCAAGCGCATTCATCATCTCCGGTCCGCCGGCCTCGTTGTGCTCCCTCAACATCGTCACAGAGTACAACCTCGTTGGGTTCACCGCGTGGCAGAAAAACAACGCGACTGGGAATCTTAGGCCATGGCATGTCACTGTATCTCCTGCCTCAGTGACCCTCCGCACCTCTGTCACCTTGTACCTCTTCTCCGACGTGACTCCATCGTCTGGCACGTCCGATGAGGAGAATGCCCGGAGGTGGTGTGTGGTGCCGAGCACGGATGAGACAAACTCCACCATCGACTCTAATGACAAAACACACGAGTCTATCTCGCCTTTCACACGGGGCGGGTGCTCGCACAGGGACAACGTCGACAATATATCGTCCTCCATGTCATAAGACAGCGGTGCAAACATTGCCATGATGTCTGTGAAGTTTCTGGTGGAGACGGGGATGAAATCGGCAACATGGCGTGGCAGCAAAGAAGCGCCTAAGGTAAATGATGGCTGGATGTAGGGCGTGATCGTGGATCCTGGTATCAGGATATCTTCCATGAAAAAAATGCCTCCATGGACATGAACACCTTCTCCCTCGTCATTATCTCCTGCCGAAAAGTCTATATTTAGTTAGTATTGTCCGGTAAGGAAATATATTGACGTGTGCTGAATATCTAGGTAAGAAATACTATATTACAGTACAGAAAAATAGCTAGATTGACTTTAAATGACAAGCGATAATGGGATATTTACCTTGCACAATTGATTTGGTGACCTCTGCATCAGTGTTCTTTGTTTTTTTATACTGAAAAAAGAACTTCCGGTTAACTTTATGCTCATTTTTTATGCCGCCATGAACATGGTCCTCGCCTGGCAAAAAGTTAATGAGTACTTAGTATGATTGGGTTAAGAAATATATTAAGGATATGTGCTAACCATATATGTCATAAACATTAAATTTAAATCAACAAAGAAAATTATATCATACAAAAACGTACGAAAATTTTATATTTACCTTGCACATTTGATTGGATGACCTCTCCGTCACTGTTTTCTGATTTGTGATACTGAAATATAAAATTCTGCTTATGTTTATTCTCGTTTTTCATGCCATCATGAACATGTTCATCGGCTGCCGAAAAGTCGATGGAAGTTAGTACTATCAGGTAATAAATATATTAAGGATGTGTGATAAATAGCTAAATCTAAAATATCATACTTTATTAAAAAATATTATAGTAGACATATACAAGAAAACAAATTATGTTTACTTAGCAGATATGATTTAGTGACCGGTCCATCATCGTTATGTTTTTTGTGATACTGAAATATAAACTTGTGGTTATCTTTATTCTCGCTAGATCTAAAATATCATACTTTACACACACACATATAATTTACCTATATATATAGGAAGCCCAAATGGAGCATCTGTATACCGGTATTTTGAATATATAGTGCAAACTACATGCTCAATTCTATAATTCTCACGAAACTTGTTTTGGAGTATCTTAGATACTGTATATGAATAAACTAAGACCGAAAAAGTATGACACGTACCTCCGTATGGCAGTCTATGAGACGTGGGTGTAGCTACACCCGAGAGCAGAAACCATTTTCCATATATATATATATATATAGGATATTGGTTATGTACACCCAGGCGCACGTACGCCCACATTCAATATATATATATATATATATATATATATATATATATATATATATATATAATATACTTTGCGTAGAAAAGAAAAAAAATTAGATTTACCTTGCACATTTGAATTGCTAACGTCTCCATCATGTTTCTCTGGATTGTGATACCGAAATATAAAATGCCGGTTATCTTTATTCCCGTATTTTCTGCTGCCACGAACATGATCATTGTCTAGAAAAAAGTCGATGCTAGTTAGTACTATCAGGTAATAAATATATTAACGATGTGTGCTAAATAACTAGCTTTGAAATATCATACTTTATAAAAAAATATTACACTATAGAAAGGAATTAATAAAATGATATTTACCTTGCACATTTGATTTGGTGACATCTCCATCACTGTTAGCTGGTTTGTGATATTGAAATATAAACTTCTGGTTATCCTTATTCTCATTTTTGCCTCCATGAACATGATCATCGCCTACCGAAAAGTCGATGGTAGTTAGTACTATTAGGTAATAAATATATTAAGGATGTGTGCTAAATAGATAGCTCTAAAATGTCCTACTTTATTAAAAAGATATTATATTATACAAAGAGAAGCAAGAAAATTATATTAACCTGGCACATTTGATTTGGTGACCTCTCCATCTTCGTTCTCTGTTTTGTGATACTGAAATATAAACTTCTGGTTATCTTTATTTTTGTTTTTTGTTCCTTCATGAACATGACCATCGCCTGGCAAAAAGTCGATGGTAGTTAGTTCTATCAGGTAATAAATATGTTAAGGATGGGTGCTAAATAGCTAGTTCTGAAATATTATACTTTACTAAAAAAAATATTATACTATACAAAGAGTAGAAATAAAATAATATTTACCTAACAAATTTGATTTGATGACCTCTCCATCAACGTTCTCTGTTTTGTGATACTGAAATATAAACTTTTGGTTATCTTTATTCTTGTTTTTTCCGCCATCATGAACATGATCATCGCCTACCGAATAATCGATGGTAGTTAGTGCTATCATGTAATACATATATTAAGGATGTGTGCTATATAGCTAGCTCTGAAATGTCATACTTTATTAAATTATAATATATTATACTATACAAAGAGAAGCAAACAAATTATATTTGTAAGGCACATTCGATTTGGTGACCGCCCCATCATCGATCTCTATTTTGTGATACTGAAATATAAACTTATGGTTCTCTTTATTCTCGTTTTTTCTGCCATCATGAACATGATCATCGCCTGCCAATAAGTCGATTGTTGTTTGTACTATTGTTGAGCTAAATGGATAGATCTAAAATATCATACTTCATTACAAAAAATATAAATATTGTACCTTACGAAAAAGAAGACAAAAAATAGATTTACCTTGCACATTTGATTTGGTGACCTCTCCATCACAGTTTTCTGGGTTGTGATACTGAAATATCAAATTCTGGTTATCTTTAATCTTTTTTTTATGCTACCATGAACATGATCATCGTCTGGAAAAAAAATCGATGACAGTTAGTACTATGAGGTAATAAATATATTAAGACTGTGTGCTAAATAGCTAGCCGTGAAATATCATAGTTTATTAGAAAAATATATATTACAGTATATGAAGGAATTAAAAAAATCATATTTACCTTGCTCATTTGATGTGGTGACATCTCCATCACCGTTATCTAGTTTGTGATATTGAAATATAAACTTCTGGTTATCTTTATTCTCATTTTTGCCTCCATGAACATGATCATCGCCTGCCGAAAAGTTGATGGTTGTTAGCACTACGAGGTAACAAATATATTAAGGATGTGTGCTAAATAGCTAGCTCTGAAATATCATACTTTAATAAAAAAACATATTAAACTATACAAAGAGAAGAAATAAAATTATATTTACCTAACAGTTTTGATTGGGTGACATCTCTATCATCGTTCTCTGTTTTGTGATACTGATATATAAACTTCTCGTTATCTTTATTCTTGTTTTTTACGCCATCATGAACATGGTCATCGCCTGCCAGAAAGTCGATGATAGTTAGTACTATCAGGTAATAAATATATTAAGGATGTGTGCTAAATAGTTAGCTCTTAAATATCATACTTCATTAAGAAAAATAAAATATTATACTACAAAAAGTGAAGAAATAAAATTATAGTTACCTAACAATTTTGATTTGGTGACCTCTCCATCTTCATTCTGTGTTTTGTGATACTGAAATATAAACTTCTGGTTGTCTTTATTCTCGTATTTTGTTCCGACAATAATATGATTATCTCCTGCCAAAAAGTCGATGGTAGTTAGTACTATCATGTAATAAATATATTAAGCATGTGTGATAAATAGCTAGCTCTCAAATATCATACTTTATTAACAAAAATAACATATTGTGCTATACAAAGAGAAGACATAAAACTTATAGCTACCTAACAAATTTGATTTGATGACTTCTCCATCACCGTTCTCTGTTTTGTGATACTGAAATATAAACTTATGGTTATCTTTATTCTTGTTTTTTCCGCCATCATGAACATGATCATCACCTGCCGAAAATTCGATGGTAGTTAGTGCTACCAGGTGATAAATATATTAAGGATGTGTGCTAAATAGCTAGATTTGAAATATCATAACTTATTAAAAAAATATTATATTAGACAAATAGTAGCAAAAAACATTATATTTACCTGGCATATTAGATTTTGTGACCTCTGCATCATCATTCTTTGTTTTGTGGTACTGAAATGTAAACTTCTGGTTATCTTTATTCTCATTTTTTCTACCATCATGAACATGATCATCGCCTGCTGAAAAGTCGATGGTAGTTAGTACTTTCAAGTAATAAATATATTAAGGATGTGTGCTAAATGGATAGCTCTGAAATATCATACTTTATTAAAAACATAATATATTATACTATACAAAGATAAGCAAACAAGTTATATTTACCTGGCACATTTGATTTGGTGATCGCTCCATCATCGTTCTCTGTTTTGTGATACTGAAATATAAATTTGTGGTTATCTTTATTCTCGTTTTTTATGCCGTCATGAACATGATCATCGCCTGCCGAAAAGTAGATGGTTGTTAGTACTATTAGGTACTAAATATATTAATGATGTGTGCTAAATAGATAGATCTAAAATATCATACTTTATTACAAAAATATATATATTATACTTTACGAAATAGTAGCAAAAAAAATTAGATTTACCTTGCAGATTTGATTTCGCGACCTCTCCATCACGACTCTCTGCGTTGTGATAATGAAATATAAAATTCTGGTTATCTTTATTCTCTTGTTTTATGCTACCATGAACATGATCATCATCTGGAAAAAAATCGATGATAGTTAGTACTATCAGGTAACAAATATATTAAGGATGTGTGCTAAATAGCTAGCTATTAAATATCATACTTTATTAGAAAAATATATATTAAACTATTGGAAGGAATTAAAAAACCATATTTACTTTTCGCATTTTATTTTGTGACATCTGCATCACCATTATCTGGTTTGTGATATTGAAATATAACCTTTTGGTTATCTTTATTCTAATTTTTGCCTCCATGAACATGATCATCTCCTTCCAAAAAGTCGATGGTAGTTAGTACTATCAGGTAATAAATACATTAAGGATGTGTGCCAAATAGCTAGCTCTGAAATATAATACTTTATTAAAAATAACATATTATACAATACAAAGAGAAGAAATAAAATTATATCTACCTAATTTTTTTGATTTGGTGACATCTCGATCATCGTTCTTTGTTTTTTGATACTGAAATATAAACTTCTGGTTATCTTTATTCTTGTTTTTTTCACCATCATGAAGATGGTTATTGCCTGCCGGAAATTTGATGGTAGTTAGTACTCTCAGGTAATAAATTTATTAAGGATGTGTGATAAATAGTCACCTCGGAAATATCATACTTTATTAAAAGAATACTATACTAGAGAAATAGAAGCAAAAACATTATATTTACCTGGCACATTAGATTTTGTGACCTCTCCATCATCATTCTCTGTTTTGTGATACTGAAATATAAACTTCCGGTTATCTTTATTCTCGTTTTTTCTATCGTCATGAACATGATCACCGCCTGCCGAAAAGTTGATGGTAGTTAATACTATTAGGTAAGAAATATATTAACGATGTGTGCTAAATAGCTAGCTCTAAAATATCATACTTTACTAAAAAAATATTATACTATACAAAGAGAATCAAACAAATTATATTTACGTGGGACATTTGATTTGGTGACCTCTCCATCCTCGTTCTCTGTTTTGTGATACTGAAATATAAACTTGTGGTTATCTTTATTCTCGTTCTTTGTGCCGTCATGAATATGATCATCGCCTGCCGAAAAGTCGATGGTAGTTAGTACTATTAGGTAGTAAATATATTAAGGATGTTTGCTAAATAGATAGATATACAATATTTACTTTATTAAAAAAATTATACTTTACCAAAAAAAAGCAAAAAAATTAGATTTACCTTGCACATTAGATTTGGTGACCTCTCCATCATGGTTCTCTGGGTTGTTATACCGAAATATAAAATTATGGTTATCTTTATTCTTGTTTTTTATGCTGCCATGAACATGATCATCATCTGGAAATAAGTCGATGGTAGTTAGTACTATCAGGTAATAAATATATTAAGGATGTGTGTTGAATAGCTAGCTGTGAAATATCATACTTTATTAGTAAAATATATATTATACTATAGGAAGTAATTAAAAAAACCATATTTACCTTGCACATTTGATTTTGTGACATCTCCATCACCTTTCTCTGATTTGTGATACCGAAATATAAACTTTTGGTTATCTTTTTTCTCGTTTTTCATGCCGCCATGAACATGATCTTCGCCTGCCGAAAACTCGACGGTAGTTAGTATTATCAATATATTAAGGATGCATGCTAAGTAGCTAGGTGTGAAAATCATACTTTATTAGAAAAATAATATATTATACTATAGGAAGAGAATCAACAAAAATATATTTAGCTTGCATATTTGATTTGGTGAGACCTCGATCACCGTTTTCTAGTTTGTGATAGTGAAATATAAACTTCTGGTTATCTTTATTCTCGTTCTTTATGCCGCCATGAACGTGATCCTCTCCTGACGTAAAGTTGATGGGTACTTAGTATGTTTGGTTTAGGAAGTCTATTAAGGATATGTGCTAAGTATGTAGGTCATAAACAATAAATTTAATTACAAAAAAATAATATCATACAAAAACATATGAAAAAGTCATATTTACATTTATTATTTGATTTTCTGACTTCTTCGTCACCGTTATCTGGTTTGTGGTACGAACATCCTATGTTCTAGGTGTCTTTTTTTTGCGTTTTTGATGCCTGCATTGGCAAGACCATTGTCTTCTAAAAGGTTAATAGGTATTTAGCTCTATGGAGTAATGAACTATATTAATGATATGTGCAATGTAGATAGGTCTGAAGTATTATTTTTATGCACCCGAGAATTTATAGGATCTTCTAAAGATGCTATAAGCCCGAACGTTTCGTTTATTCGGCGGCACAGGGCACTTTCCTTAGTCAAATGTGTATTTTGCGTGTGAGAGAGCATTACCATTTGTTGGGTTCAAAAGGTTGAATATGGCGGATGGCATGGACGTGTACGGAAGCACTTTCTGCCAATATGCAGTAATCCTTGCCGTGTTTGAGATAATCCTTGTCTCTTCAGAATTTGCATCCAGGCCTCCCCCAACAGCCGCCATGACCTGCATATAATATACATGGTCTTTACCACCCAAGATAATCATGACAAAGGAAACCAAACATGTAAACTAAACAATGTTCTAGTTCATCAGCAATGCAGTAATAATGCATGAACTCTTGAAATGCTATCAATTAGTTTAAACTCATGAAGGACGAGCAATTATATTTTTTATCCTCTGCACTAATTGTTGGTGCACTCAACTATTCAGTATAGCAAAGAAGCAGAGGATGGGTTTTCCCGTTTCAAAAAAAAGTATAGCAAAGAAGCATTCACATATTGGATAGATGCATTTACCCGGAGGAGTGAGGAGAGGTCAGCATAACAAAGAAGCATTCACATATTGGATAGATGTATTTACCAGGAGGAGCCAGGAGAGGATTCGCAATGGGAGCCTCATGCCGCTTGCTTTTGAGTCTGTACTCTGGAGCCTGGAGTGGATGGTTGGTGATGAGCTAGCGTAGTGTGTACTACTATTTATAGTGTCATATCATCCTGCACAAGGATTCTAGAGCCAACTTATATAATTTATATTTTTTGAGAACAATCCACCGCGTACAGATGGGGGCACAGTCTACAACTATTTGGATGTCGATTGGATGGTTGAATTATTTAGGGACGCGCAGATATTCCAATTCTGCAACTATTTAGGATTGGATCGGGACAAATTTAAGTTAATGTTATCAGATGGAGACGAGTCTTATCAGATGGCGATCAGATCCAACCACCGACAGACAACAGAGTGGCCATTCCTAGCGAGCTGGTACTGCATTGCTCTTCTGCACACACAAAGTACACAGGATATCTAAACTCTCTTTTTGGGCATATGAGAATCAACCCGAGTGGCATAGCCAAAATTGTAGACTGTACAAGACTCCATATTAATTCATCTCATTTCCAGAATGTGTTGGGTATATTTCTCAAAAGATTGTATTCTAAAATATTCAGTTATTTGCGTTACTCGGAATCTTCAATATTACTTCGTTGTTTCCATCCTTATGATATTATGCAAAGTTTGAACGTATGTTCATTTTGTTGAGATATAAATATACTGCTTAACCCTTTCCGTTACTCCAGACTTTTAGGATAGATGGATAGTGCTTCAATTCAATATAATATCGGAGCCAAAACGACACAACTTCAAGACTCTGCTCACCAGAAGCAGTGGCTCTACCCTCTGGACATGAACATGAAGAAATCCATGACCATGTTGCTGAACATGGAGAAGCTGCATGAGGAAAAATAAGCAAAGACGTCCTGCATGAGACGACGTCGCCAATGCCAAGCAATCAAGATCGTTGCGTAAGATAGTAAGTTAAGCAACAATATTAGCGAGGTGAAGTTCGTGTCCGTCAGCATCGGATACTGAATGGGCACGCTCATGCCTCTCGACGGCGTAGCAAGCACGAGGGCGCCGTCGTCTGCTGCTCTTCCGACCGCCACTCTTTGGAGTTGTTTCGTTCATCGCCAAACTCCTCATATCGCCGCCACAATTCTATCGGGTGGCTCTGATGCCAATTGATAGATCACATGCCAAAATACACACGCGCACACGGGTACTCTTTCACCCAAGCAGACACTTTGGAGGAAAACGATGACACAGACACACAAGATAGACTTTAGTCATTGTGCTTACCAAGGACCTCTTTCTTGCTTGTGTGCGTGTGTGTAGAGTTTTTTTTTAGAAACACGGTACAAACGGAAGCGCTCATATACACACGCATAGACTCACCTCTATGAACGCACACACTCACACCCTACCCTTATGAGCACGTCCGAGAGACTGAGCCGGCGCGTCTTCATATTGACGAAGTCACTACAGGCGTCTTGTTGTTTGCGGGAACGTCGCCTCCCGCTAAAAGAATATTCCGCCTAAATACAACACACAGGTGTCAAACCTGAGGTTTGAACTCTGGTGGGCTGGCGTACAACCACCCTCCTAACCATCCAACCACGGTTTGGTTTGCATAGAGTTTCTCATTATGTGTGCGTGTGTGTAGAGTTTCTCATTATGTGTCCACGAAAGAGAGATGGTGAGAGGTAGAAGAAGAGGGGCTGTGAGATGCAGCCCCAACATGTGCGGGGTGGGCAGTAAAACGAGAGAATGGGTTGATCCAATCTGGGGATACATGTCATTCCACTGGATCCCTGGGACGCCCACGCTTCTCATAAAATTGTGTAAAATATGTACACAAAGTAATGCCATTCCATTGGTATAAAACAAACTATGTGAGGCTATTTTCAACCGTATGTGACAGATGGCTTGATGTTACCATAATCTTGCCATAATCATATGTAAGTCTAATTAGGAACTAGATCATGAAAGCGCGCGTTGCCGCGCCTGTCCATCTTAATAAGAAATTGAACAACATATGTAATTAAGAAAAAAAAATACATGGAACCATCCACTAGTAGAAACAAGGGCATTAGCACCGGGTCGTGAGGGTCTCTAGTCCCGGTCGTGCACCCGGGACTGTTGAATCAGGACTAGAGACCCCCTTCTAGTCCCGGGTGGCTTACGACCCGGGAAAAAACGGATCCACGAGTGCCTCTAGTTGAGCTTCTTGTCGAGGGGCTCTAGTCCCGGTTTGTACGAGGATGTAACATACCAAGTATGAAAAATAGCCATTAGAATGTTTGCTCTCTGTTATTTTATGTTTTGCATCATGGCATCATGTTCATTGCATTTGTTTTGCTTGTTTTCCTTTGTTTCCTTTGTATTCTATTTGAATTTCAAACCAAAAATTCAAACCTTTTGTTTCATCCTTGTGATGTTACAATTTCCAAAACGATATTTCAAATCAAAACAATCAATTGTTTCCATTAAAGTGTGATTTCCAAACTATTGTTTTGTTTCTATCAAAAATTCATTTAATATCAAACCCTTTTCAAATTCAATTTGTTTTCCATTTGAACCTCCAAACCAACATCCAAGTAATTGTTCATACTTGTTATGTTATCTTTTCCAAATAAAAGTTTCAATTGAAACAACTAGTTGTTTCTATTTAAATAGAACCATTAAATTGTTATTTCTATTTAATAACTCATTTGAATCAATTCACATCCAAATCCAAATCACATTGTCCAAAACAGCAACCATGTTGATCTTATAAAATTTGCAACACAATTATTAATCATTTGTTTCCATTTGTTTTCATTTGCTTTGCCTCTGTTTTTATTTGTTTTCACAATGGAAATTCAAACAATATTCAACCTTTGTTTCATACTTGTCATGTTACCATCTTTTTCAAATAAAAAGTCCAACTCAAAACTCCATTTGTTTCCAATTATTTCCATAATGTTCAACTATTCTAAATTGCATTCCAAACTCAAACTCAAATCAGAAACATTCAAACAGCACCCAAATTCAACTTACAAAATCAGCATTATAACCAAACCATTTGTTCTATTTTTTATCATTAGGGTTCACCCTAATATACATGTTGATTTTAAATAAAAATCAAATAATAAGCAATCCTTTCAAATATTAATTTAAATTACAAAACAATAATTTAAAATTAAACTTTTGAAAAACCAAACTTGGCATTGGTTGTTTCTGACCTAAATGGCCCACACAACATTTTCTAAAATTATTCATTAACCCCAAAACTCCCTTTTCTTCCTTTTCTTTTTCCTGCAAAAAAAAAGAAAGAAGAGAAAAGGAAAAAAAAAATCCCAAAGGGAGAGGGGCAGCCCACCCCATCTCTTTTTCCCCCAAGCCCACTTCTTTTCCCCTGGCCCGATACCCCTTCAGCCTTCATCTTCTTCCTGTACGATCACCATCGGAGCTGTCCACGTTGCAGAGAACAGGGAGCAGACGGCCACCACTCCTCCACCCCTCCCTATAAACTCCATGGCTAGCCCTAGGGTTTTCCCCTACTCTCCCTTCTTCCTCTCCCCATCCGCCATCCTCTTCCTCCATCTTCCTCTCCCTTTGTTCTTTTGTTTCTCTGTAGCCTGTACACCCACAAACCGAGTTTTTTCCTCCTCCTCCTCCGTTGATCGCCGGAGCTGTGGTCTCCCTCCGGCCGCGGTGAGGGCGGGAATGGAAAGCCCTCACCGCGGGCTTCCTCTCCATCACCTCGGCGCTGGCCGGGACGCACCGAGCCGCCGCCGCCGTCCGCTCCAAGGTCGCCGGCCTTCCCTGCAACGCCACCTGCACCGACCGCCTCCTGCCATCGAGGTGAGCCTCGCTCGGCCCCTTCCTCTCGCCTCTCTCCCTTCCTTGCAGCGCCCGCACACCCACGCCCACGGCCCCTCCCGCGAGCGGCCTCCTCCCCGGCGAGCAGCAGCCGCGGCGGCCCTCCTCGATCTCCTCGTTTCTGTCCGCCAGTTGCAGTTAACGTGCAGAAATTCAGAAAACCGCCCGCAGCAACACCTTAAGGCCCCCGAGTACCCCTTCTATCCACAAAGCAGCGCACAGCCCAGTTGGTTGCTGCACCCTTTGCGCGCCCTGGAGGTGCTGGGTTCGATCCCCCTCACCCAACCTTTTATTTTTGCTTTTTCCTTTTTCTGCCCAAATCTCAGCAAGTCAGATCTGGTCCATTACTTCAAAAATCCATATATATTTGAATATCACTCCAATTTGAACGATTCAAAATTCTGTGAACTCATAATTTTGTGCTCTTTCCAGTAATGTCAAATTTGCAACATGTTTCTGTAACAATTTTTGCACTAATTAATTAATTACTGAAAATGCAATAAAATTTGGGAACTTTGGAATTTCATAACTTTAGTTCTACTCATCCAAATTAAGCAAACTTGGTCTCTAAAAATTTGTCTTAACAAACTCTACACATTGGTATTTTATTTGGTCACAATTGAATTAATTTTGAGCATGTTTCCCTCTGTTTACTAAAAATGGAAGAATAAGAATGATATTGGAAAATTGCATAATAAAATCCATAATCACCCAAAAATTATGTTTGATAGCTCTAAATGTTCAATGAAACATTTGCTACATGTTTTCAACCCTTTCAATGCAATTTGTCACTGTTTTGAATATTTTAAATTGGTGAAACATTTGAATTCTTGTTTAATTCACTGAATTTTGCAAAAATCATAACTTGGGCATAAAAATTCCAAATTCCACAAACTAAATATGTTTTCCAATCAAATTTTCATGTACTTTCCAAATATAATTTTTTTTTGCTGTTTTGAATAATTTAAATTGCTGAAAACAACTGTTTCTTAATTAATGCATT
This sequence comes from Alopecurus myosuroides, assembly GCA_028641055.1. Taxonomy (NCBI): domain Eukaryota; kingdom Viridiplantae; phylum Streptophyta; class Magnoliopsida; order Poales; family Poaceae; genus Alopecurus; species Alopecurus myosuroides. Next base: position 369,154,520 of record CM054061.1, read on the forward strand.
TAAAATTGCCAAAATACTAACTTGCTCATTTTAAATCCAATTTCAACAAATGAAATATGTTTTCCATGCAAAATTAAACCACCTTTCCAAATATAAAATTTGTTTCATGTTTTGAATAATTAAACTTGGTTAAATAATTTAAATCTTATTTAATTCATTTAATATTGCCAAATTCATAACTTGATCAAATTAAATTCTTTTTGAAACTATAAAATATGTTTTCCAACCCTAAAAGTATAAACTTTTGAAATATGAATTTGGTCTAATGTTTTGAACAAATAAAAATTCAAATAAGTTCATGTTTGAATTAAATTCATTTAAATCTTGTTTAAGTTGTTTAATTCATAAGTAATTATTTCCAAATTCTTTTTCAACAAGTGAAACATGTATTCCAACTAAAATCTTGTTTTCTTTTCAATTATGAACTTTGTTATCTGTTTTGAACAATTTAACTTGCTGAAAACAACAAATGCTTGTGTGGCACCTTTAAGAAACCAAAATTCCAAAACTTGATAAATGAATTTCCAAACTTGGTAACCCTTATTTCAAATTGTTCCTATTGTTGTTATTTTTCTGTTTTCCTCATCCATGCATCATGCTAATTCACTTACACAATTTGATTAGTTGTAAAACAATTAATTCAACCATAATTCATGGGCTTTTCATATGCAATCCAATTGCATGTGGGTCCATTTAATCATGTTGTTACCATGTAAACTAGTTTATTTTTTATGCATCAATTAAATTGACATGCATCATCCCATTGTTTGTGCACTATGCCATGTTATTGATTGTTTATCTTTATGCATTGTTTGTTTGCTTCTTCTCGGATAAACGACGACGTTGAGACCGACGATCCTTACGACACCCCTTCTAAGGAGTTAGCTCAGTACCAGGATACTGGGTTTGCAGGCAAGTTATCACTCACATGAACCATTGTGTTCCTTTCAACATTGGTTACCGATACTTTCCGTTGTCTATTTCTGCTAGCCATATGATTAGTTGCTTCTGTTACGAACCTATCACATGAATCCCTTAACCCTGATATTGCCTCACCTCCACTCCTACAACCCCATTGTTTGAGCCCGTGTCTTACTAGCATGCTTAGGGTTGTTTTTGCTCGAGTCTGTTACCCGTTACTTTCCGTTACTATATTACTTTTATGTTCTGGGGGCTCGATCTTTAATCAATCAATCATGCTAATGTTATTGTTAAATAATAATTTGATGATAAGACACCGGCAGGAGGCCCTTTGTGGTTTTGAGGCCTGCTAGTGTCGACCCTAATAGGAAAAGGGTCTTGTCTACTGATCCATGATGAGCGCACTACCCGCATGTGGGAAGCGAGTATGGGCGCCCCCCTCAATTTGATTCGATTCTCATCTCGTCCAAATCGCCTCATTTAGTTCGGGTTTTCCATTTGCTGCATGCATGATCTTGCGAGCCCTTGGTACCCGGGTGGAACTTTCGTAGTCGGCATATAGGGGGACACGTTCTTAGAGTGCTATGAGGGTCCATTTTCTTCTGGGCTCGATTAGCCGTGCGCCCAAGGTGCTTTGGGCTTGATGCGAAGAAGAGTTGAGTTGTGTTGAGTACCTCGCTTGGTGGGTTTGATCCCCGTCTGGCGGGTTATTCATACGTGTACGGCCAAATTGGTGCAACCCTGCAGGGATAATCTTCTCGAGAAGCCGTGTTTTCCGCGGTTATGGATTACTTGGTGAAAGTACTGGCTAACAAGTACTCAGGACAACTTAAACCTAATGTTTAACAACCTTACACCCAATGATTAACAACATGACTAGTAATAGGCTTATTGACACAATAACCTGAACCATCATTAATTCAGCTGTGTGAGTTATCCTCGGATTGCTTCTTTGGATAAGGGGCGAGATCCAGGATGGGTTTGTTTCGAGTTAGTTGATAGGTTGGTTACGATACTCGATCTTATCTTCTTTCTGTTAGCCGGAAGTGGTAGTAACTCTGTAGTTGGTTAGAGCAGCCAGTTGCAGCATCTTTCATATCCCCTTTTCTTCCGTTGAACCCAAAGCATATGTGCTTGGTGTTGACGGGTTACACTTTGGTGAATTGTGAGTCTTGCTTGCCAGTACGTTTATGTACTGACCCCTTTGGGGCTGTGGTTTTCGCAGACCTACGTTTCCGAGGATCTACCTGGTGGCTACTACGTGGAGTATGACGAGACTGCTGACGAGTAGATAGCGGACCCGGGCAGGATCCGAGACTTCGTGGATGGGCTCCGTCTTTTCGTTTCCGACCTCTTAGGCCTATTCGGTTCTTGTCTGTACTCAGACATTTTGGATCCTTCCGCTGTGATGTAATGATGTGATGTTGGGGCATGTGCCCTCTGGATGATTGTATTTGCTATCTCTGCTCTAATGAGAGCTATTTGCAACTTATTTCAATCTTTTGTGTCGTAGAGATCTGTTGTGATATCAGTTGTTCAACGCCGTTGACGTACCATGTGTGTATGGTTTGAAGTAAGTCAATGGAAGTGTCCTGATTTCTATGGGATAGTTTACGTCGACGCTGAACAGATAGGGGTTGGTTGTCACACATACGTGTGTTGGCCTACTCGTAAGAGGACGCGGGTGCCGGTAAGCCCCGTAATCCAATCTACTACTGTTCAACGGAACGGCGAGTATCCTCTAGTAGTCCGGGTGCGACAAATGGTATCAGAGCTTGTCTGCCTGTAGGATCCCTTTTTACTGGTCGCAGTTGAGTCTAGAAACTATTTTGTAGCTATATAGGAAAAATGAAACGTGAGAGTAGGAATTCTGTTCTTTTTCTTCTTTCCCCACCCACCCTCCCTTTTCTGGTAAGGAAGTGTAACGTTGTTTTTCCCTTCTCATCTAAACTTTCAAGTTAGGTTTTCACGAATCCTGGTTTCTCTAGGATGGTTATATCTACTAGACCATAGGAATGGAGGTGGTTGTGACATGATTTATCATGTTGCCTACACACGATTGAGAACGGAGGCGTGTAAGCCCCGGAAGCAGATCCTCTATTCCTTAAGCAGTAGATATTGATCCTTTAGAAGCCCGGATGGGTTTTCCGTAGTACCTCAGGAGTTTTGTTCTCGTTTTCCCCGATGTTGATATCCTGTTCTTCTCAACATCCTTTTTCGTCCGTTGAAATCTTGTTGTTGTTTTCCATTTCAGTTCTTCTACCGGAGTCTAAATCAAAACTTCCCAAATATCAAATCTATCTGGCCAGAAAGGTTGTTGTTGTTGTTGTTGTTGATTCCAGGCTATGAGAGCTGGCATTCCTATCACCTGGGGTTGTTTCGAGGAAGCATTTCTGAATCACCACATTCCAGATAATCTATTCTACGAATGAATCAAGTCTATCCAGCTATACACCCTAAATGCAAAACCTCTCCCTTTACTTGAAAATGTTCCGGTGGTTTGTGAATTCCCTGACATCTTTCCGCAAGAGTTGCCGGGAATGCCTATCGTTTTGAACTTCGAGAAAAACTACTGAGAGGATCTCCGCAAGAAGTATCCGGACCTTTTCCCTTCTTAGTAGGAATCTCGGGGCGCGATTCCTTCAAGGGGGGCGTTTTGTAACATCCCAAGTATGAAAAATAGCCATTAGAATGTTTGCTCTCTGTTATTTTATGTTTTGCATCATGGCATCATGTTCATTGCATTTGTTTTGCTTGTTTTCCTTTGTTTCCTTTGTATTCTATTTGAATTTCAAACCAAAAATTCAAACCTTTTGTTTCATCCTTGTGATGTTACAATTTCCAAAACGATATTTCAAATCAAAACAATCAATTGTTTCCATTAAAGTGTGATTTCCAAACTATTGTTTTGTTTCTATCAAAAATTCATTTAATATCAAACCTTTTTCAAATTCAATTTGTTTTCCATTTGAACCTCCAAACCAACATCCAAGTAATTATTCATACTTGTTATGTTATCTTTTCCAAATAAAAGTTTCAATTAAAACAACTAGTTGTTTCTATTTAAATAGAACCATTAACTTGTTATTTCTATTTAATAACTCATTTGAATCAATTCACATCCAAATCCAAATCACATTGTCCAAAACAGCAACCATGTTGATCTTATAAAATTTGCAACACAATTATTAATCATTTGTTTCCATTTGTTTTCATTTGCTTTGCCTTTGTTTTTATTTGTTTTCACAATGTAAATTCAAACAATATTCAACCTTTGTTTCATACTTGTCATGTTACCATCTTTTTCAAATAAAAAGTCCAACTCAAAACTCCATTTGTTTCCAATTATTTCCATAATGTTCAACTATTAAAATGGTGGTTTTATTTCAATTAAACAATTCTAAATTGCATTCCAAACTCAAACTCAAATCAGAAACATTCAAACAGCACCCAAATTCAACTTACAAAATCAGCATTATAACCAAACCATTTGTTCTATTTTTTATCATTAGGGTTCACCCTAATATACATGTTGATTTTAAATAAAAATCAAATAATAAGCAATCCTTTCAAATATTAATTTAAATTACAAAACAATAATTAAAAATTAAACTTTTGAAAAACCAAACTTGGCATTGGTTGTTTCTGACCTAAATGGCCCACACAACATTTTCTAAAATTATTCATTAACCCCAAAACTCTCTTTTCTTCCTTTTCTTTTTCCTGCAAAAAAAAAGAAAGAAGAGAAAAGGAAAAAAAATCCCAAAGGGAGAGGGGCAGCCCACCCCATCTCTTTTTCCCCCAAGCCCACTTCTTTTCCCCTGGCCCGATACCCCTTCAGCCTTCATCTTCTTCCTGTACGATCACCATCGGAGCTGTCCACGTTGTAGAGAACAGGGAGCAGACGGCCACCACTCCTCCACCCCTCCCTATAAACTCCATGGCTAGCCCTAGGGTTTTCCCCTACTCTCCCTTCTTCCTCTCCCCAGCCGCCATCCTGTTCCTCCATCTTCCTCTCCCTTTGTTCTTTTGTTTCTCTGTAGCCTGTACACCCACAAACCGAGTTTTTTCCTCCTCCTCCTCCGTTGATCGCCGGAGCTGTGGTCTCCCTCCGGCCGCGGTGAGGGCGGGAATGGAAAGCCCTCACCGCGGGCTTCCTCTCCATCACCTCGGCGTGGGCCGGGACGCACCGAGCCGCCGCCGCCGTCCGCTCCAAGGTCGCCGGCCTTCCCTGCAACGCCACCTGCACCGACCGCCTCCTGCCATCGAGGTGAGCCTCGCTCGACCCCCTTCCTCTCGCCTCTCTCCCTTCCTTGCAGCGCCCGCACAACCACGCCCACGGCCCCTCCCGCGAGCGGCCTCCTCCCCGGCGAGCAGCAGCCGCGGCGGCCCTCCTCGATCTCCTCGTTTCTGTCCGCCAGTTGCAGTTAACGTGCAGAAATTCAGAAAACCGCCCGCAGCAACACCTTAAGCCCCCCGAGTTCCCCTTCTATCCACAAAGCAGCGCGCAACCCAGTTGGTTGCTGCACCCTTTGCGCGCCCTGGAGGTGCTGGGTTCGATCCCCCTCACCCCACCTTTTATTTTTGCTTTTTCCTTTTTCTGCCCAAATCTCAGCAAGTCAGATCTGGTCCATTCACTAGTAGAGAAGTGCCTTTCTATGGATCAGATTCTGTGGCGCATGGCTCTTCGGTGCGCCACAGAATTATATTTCTGTGGCGCACGGGTGGGCGTGCGCCACAGAAAAGAGGCATTCTGTGGCGCACGGGACCGTGGTGCGCCACAGAAAAGCGGAATTCTGTGGCGCACGGGGCAGTGGTGCGCCACAGAAATAAGCTCTGGGCCCACACCAATGATTGCCACACTCCTATTCTGTGGCGCATGGTGGTTAGTGCGCCACAGAAATATGACATTTCTGTGGCGCACCACTGCCCCGTGCGCCACAGAATTCCCATCCGAAAAAATTCTGCCCTCACGCACCAACTCCACCCCCCCGCCCCCCGGGAACGCCTTTTCTAGTTTTTGACGGAAGAGTTGGCGGTCTAAAAAGCATCAAAAAATAAATCCCTTATAGATGCACGGAGAGTTTAAGGTCTACTTTTTTATGAAATTTTGAAATATGAATTTCGACTTTCTGAGCAAAAGTTTTATAAAAAAAGTAAAATGGGCATAACTTTTGCATACGATGTCGAAAAAAAATGATCAAGATATTAAAAAAAACTAGAGAAAAAAAGAAACCCAACCTCACTCGCCTTCGGCCTGTGAGCTTTTTTTAGAATCGCCAAATTCCAAAAGGAACAAAAGTTATGGCCGTTTTAAGATTTTGACCAGAAAATATATAAAAAAAAAAATCTGTGGCGCACCAAGGGGGGGTGCGCCACAGAATTGGGAGGCAGATTCGAAATCTGCCTCCTCCCCTCCTTTTCTTCCCTTCTCCCCTCCACTTCTCCTCCACTTCTCATCTTCTACCTCTCCTCTCCTCCACCTCTCCTCCTCCACCACCACCACCACTCCTCCTCCACCACCACCATCCTCCTCCTCCACCACCACCACCACCACCTCCGGTGAGCTCCTCCTCCTCCTCCTCCTCCTCCACCACCACCTCTCCTCCTCCTCTTTCTACTCCTCCTCCACCACCACCTCTCCTCCTCCTCCTCCTCCTCCTCTATCACCACCACCTCTCCTCCTCCTCCTCCACCACCACCACCTCCGGCGAGCTTCTCCTTCTCCTCCCCACCAACTCCGGTGACCCCCATCCTCCACCCACCAACTCCGGCGAGCATCCGACGAAATCCGGCGAAATTTCGAAATTTCGAAAATTTCCCGCGGCCAGATCTGGCCGCCTTTTTTTTGAAATTCAAAAAAAAATTCTGTGGCGCACCCCCCCTTGGTGCGCCACAGAATTGCAAATTTCTGTGGCGCACGGCTGAGGTGCGCCACAGAATTGACATTTCTGTGGCGCACGGCTGAGGTGCGCCATAGAAAAAAATTCTGTGGCGTGAATTCTGTGGCGCACCCCTCTGGCCCCTAGGTGCGCCACAGAATCCTAATTTGGTGCGCCACAGAAAGGCCTTTTCCTAGTAGTGATTACTTCAAAAATCCATATCAATTTGAATATCACTCCAATTTGAACGATTCAAAATTCTGTGAACTCATAATTTTGTGCTCTTTCCAGTAATGTCAAATTTGCAACATGTTTCTGTAACAATTTTTGCACTAATCAATTAATTACTGAAAATGCAATAAAATTTGGGAACTTTGGAATTTCATAACTTTAGTTCTACTCATCCAAATTAAGCAAACTTGGCCTCTAAAAATTTGTCTTAACAAACTCTACACATTGGTATTTTATTTGGTCACAATTGAATTAATTTTGAGCATGTTTCCCTCTGTTTACTAAAAATGGCAGAATAAGAATGATATTGGAAAATTGCATATTAAAATCAATAATCACCCAAAAATTATGTTTGATAGCTCTAAATGTTCAATGAAGCATTTGCTACATGTTTTCAACCCTTTCAATGCAATTTGTCACTGTTTTGAATATTTTAAATTGGTGAAACATTTGAATTCTTGTTTAATTCACTTAATTTTGCAAAAATCATAACTTGGGCATAAAAATTCCAAATTCCACAAACTAAATATGTTTTCCAATCAAATTTTCATGTACTTTCCAAATATAAATTTTGTTTGCTGTTTTGAATAATTTAAATTGCTGAAAACAACTGTTTCTTAATTAATGCATTTAAAATTGCCAAAATACTAACTTGCTCATTTTAAATCCAATTTCAACAAATGAAATATGTTTTCCATGCAAAATTAAACCACCTTTCCAAATATAAAATTTGTTTCATGTTTTGAATAATTAAACTTGGTTAAATAATTTAAATCTTATTTAATTCATTTAATATTGCCAAATTCATAACTTGATCAAATTAAATTCTTTTTGAAACTATAAAATATGTTTTCCAACCCTAAAAGTATAAACTTTTGAAATATGAATTTGCTCTAATGTTTTGAACAAATAAAAATTCAAATAAGTTCATGTTTGAATTAAATTCATTTAAATCTTGTTTAAGTTGTTTAATTCATAAGTAATTATTTCCAAATCCTTTTTCAACAAGTGAAACATGTATTCCAACTAAAATCTTGTTTTCTTTTCAATTATGAACTTTGTTATCTGTTTTGAACAATTTAACTTGCTGAAAACAACAAATGCTTGTGTGGCACCTTTAAGAAACCAAAATTCCAAAACTTGATAAATGAATTTCCAAACTTGGTAACCCTTATTTCAAATTGTTCCTATTGTTGTTATTTTTCTGTTTTCCTCATCCATGCATCATGCTAATTCACTTACACAATTTGATTAGTTGTAAAACAATTAATTCAACCATAATTCATGGGCTTTTCATATGCAATCCAATTGCATGTGGGTCCATTTAATCATGTTGTTACCATGTCAACTAGTTTATTTTTGATGCATCAATTAAATTGACATGCATCATCCCATTGTTTGTGCACTATGCCATGTTATTGATTGTTTATCTTTCTGCATTGTTTGTTTGCTTCTTCTCGGATAAACGACGACGTTGAGACCGACGATCCTTACGACACCCCTTCTAAGGAGTTAGCTCAGTACCAGGCTACTGGGTTTGCAGGCAAGTTATCACTCACATGAACCATTGTGTTCCTTTCAACATTGGTTACCGATACTTTCCGTTGTCTATTTCTTCTAGCCATATGATTAGTTGCTTCTGTTACGAACCTATCACATGAATCCCTTAACCCTGATATTGCCTCACCTCCACTCCTACAACCCCATTGTTTGAGCCCGTGTCTTACTAGCATGCTTAGGGTTGTTTTTGCTCGAGTCTGTTACCCGTTACTTTCCGTTACTAGATTACTTTTATGTTCTGGGGGCTCGATGTTTAATCAATCAATCATGCTAATGTTATTGTTAAATAATAATTTGATGATAAGGCACCGGCAGGAGGCCCTTTGTGGTTTTGAGGCCTGCTAGTGTCGACCCTAATAGGAAAAGGGTCTTGTCTACTGATCCATGATGAGCGCACTACCCGCATGTGGGAAGCGAGTATGGGCGCCCCCCTCAATTTGATTCGATTCGCATCTCGTCCAAATCGCCTCATTTAGTTCGGGTTTTCCATTTGCTGCATGCATGATCTTTCGAGCCCTTGGTACCCGGGTGGAACTTTCGTAGTCGGCATATAGGGGGACACGTTCTTAGAGTGCTATGAGGGTACATGTTCTTCTGGGCTCGATTAGCCGTGCGCCCAAGGTGCTTTGGGCTTGGTGCGAAGAAGAGTTGAGTTGTGTTGAGTACCTCGCTTGGTGGGTTTGATCCCCGTCTGGCGGGTTATTCATACGTGTACGGCCAAATTGGTGCAACCCTGCAGGGATAATCTTCTCGAGAAGCCGTGTTTTCCGCGGTTATGGATTACTTGGTGAAAGTACTGGCTAACAAGTACTCAGGACAACTTAAACCTAATGTTTAACAACCTTACACCCAATGATTAACAACATGACTATTAATAGGCTTATTGACACAATAACCTGAACCATCATTAATTCAACTGTGTGAGTTATCCTCGGATTGCTTCTTTGGATAAGGGGCGAGATCCAGGATGGGTTTGTTTGGAGTTAGTTGATAGGTTGGTTACGATACTCGATCTTATCTTCTTTCTGTTAGCCGGAAGTGGTAGTAACTCTGTAGTTGGTTAGAGCAGCCAGTTGCAGCATCTTTCATATCCCCTTTTCTTCCGTTGAACCCAAAGCATCTGTTCTAGGTGTTGACGGGTTACACTTTGGTGAATTGTGAGTCTTGCTTGCCAGTACGTTTATGTACTGACCCCTTTGGGGCTGTGGTTTCCGCAGACCTACGTTTTCGAGGATCTACCTGGTGGCTACTACGTGGAGTATGACGAGACGGCTGACGAGTAGATAGCGGACCCGGGCAGGATCCGAGACTTCGTGGATGGGCTCCGTCTTTTCGTTTCCGGCCTCTTAGGCCTATTCGTTTCTTGTCTGTACTCAGACATTTTGGATGCTTCCGCTGTGATGTAATGATGTGATGTTGGGGCATGTGCCCTCTGGATGATTGTATTTGCTATCTCTGCTCTAATGAGAGCTATTTACAACTTATTTCAATCTTTTGTGTCGTAGAGATCTGTTGTGATATCAGTTGTTCAACGCCGTTGACGTACCATGTGTGTATGGTTTGAAGTACGTCAATGGAAGTGTCCTGATTTCTATGGGATAGTTTACGTCGACGCTGAACATATAGGGGTTGGTTGTCACACATACGTGTGTTGGGCTACTCGTAAGAGGACGCGGGTGCCGGTAAGCCCCGTAATCCAATCTACTACTGTTCAACGGAACGGCGAGTATCCTCTAGTAGTCCGGGTGCGACAGAGGACCCACGCAAAAATCGTCCGCATGTGGCAGCCTCCTGGCCCAAGCTTTTTTTATTTTTAAAATTACGATCAATAATGCAAAAATATATGATTAATTAATAAAAAATCAGAAAAATACATATAGAATATCAAAATGTTCATAAAAGAAATATCTATCTCATAAAAATATACTTTATACTTTATGCTAATTCAACCGGACTAGATTCCTTCTATTCGTTTACATGGATATAGATCTATCTAACCAGGACTAGAACGCGTCTATTTACATGGAGATCTAACCGGGAATAGATCCCGTCTAAGAGATAATAAGTGGGACTAGACTCCGTCTAGCTATCATTGTATTTGACTGAGCTGTGTGACGCCCCTGGATTGGGTACTATGAAGATTCGGGGGTCCCGCAGAAATTGACATAATATCGATCCCGAGTTGTCATTTTTTATTCCATTACAACGGTAACGAATAATACATAATAACAATAGAAGATACATATACAACACAACTCTGATGAGTCAAGAATACAACTGATACAATACAAAGAGCCAAATAACAACAGAAACATGAACAATGTCTGACTACGGACAAGATACAAATGGACTAAGATCCCTGAAGATAAACGATGGCGTCCAATCCTTGCCTAGGCCAACTCGGAGGGTTCCGAAGCTAACGACGTCAGACTTCGAACCTGTTAAATGCATTGTGAATACATCCCCGAATCATGGGATGATCACTTTGAATGTAGCAACAAGCGGCAAGCAATACTCACAAGATACCAATGCAACCAGTCATCACAAGATACAAATAATGTGGGTACAAAGGAAGAAAGTGTGGTAATGAAGCTGCATCGGGCGGCAATAAGGAATCTACAGAGACACGCTAAAACTCCCGTCTATTAGAAAGTGATGAGAGAGCGCGACGAAAGCAACTACAACTACTCACCAAGAACAATACCCATCCGGGACTAACCCCCCTCAACCAATTGCTAGGAGGTAACGCGAGGAAAAATCACACATGTTGAAAACCGTTGAAATAGTGATCTCGTTATCACACAGGTTAACAAATATCATTAGGTGTAAGTTGTCTAGCTCATCTTAGCCAACACTTTCTTCAAGATCATCACATAAGCACGGACGATACGCCTTTACGAATATATTTTAACCCTGCAGGGTTCACTACTGTAGACACACACACTTCAACCCTTATTGCTGATGAATGACACACGTCCAGGGTGTGCCCGCAGAGTATCGGACACTACACTTCCCTTTCACCACATACGAGTCCAAGGAACCACCTAGCTAGGTTAGATCCATATCGAAAGTCTGGCCGATGCTCCGAGGCGTACCTAGCCGTTTGCGCCTACGGTTGAGAGGTCAAAGGCCATGGGTATAACCCTCAACGTCGAATCGCGGAAACCTATATAATTGTACGCACATCGGCAACATCGCATATCATTATCATCATCTTCTGTATCGTACCTGCAGAAAAGGTGATGCGCGTACGCCAAATGGAAAACTTGAACTAAGTTGACAAGTCTACACAGGTCGAGGGGATTCCCATAAGTCCCACATTTGGTTAGCGCGCTCATTCTTGGATTAGCGGACAAGAACCTTTTCCTAACGCGACACCAGAGGGACCAAATAACTTGAAGGGACTCCCGCGGGTGCCTTATCTCGCAACAAATTTTTATACAAGATTATTATTACCCCAAGTATTAAGATTATTTTTATTTAAGTTAAACCAACCTATCATACTAATCGGGAACAAGGAAACAAACTCTTCAAAGCATCTAAGCATGCACTAAAACTCGCAAGGCAAGCTAAACGTATGATAGGATCGAGACACACGCATCGAATCATAAGGCTAGAATAAAGACAACGGAAAGCATCCGTAAAAAGTTAGGAACGGTAGCCATAGGTAGCAAGTGAGTAAATCTTGCATGGAATCCAGCTTGTACAGGTGACAGAACTTGTCGTTGCTCACATCATCTCAACGTCCTATCCGTGAAGAAGTAAGGCACTAAAAGACCGCTCCTAAAAGTCGAGGCAAGGCCGCTGCTGGACGAGCTCGTGGCCTCAATTAAGAACATCTTCACGGCTACCTCTACGCGCATCGCCTGTAATACCTCGTCAAGGGGACCCAGGACCTGATGGTGTTGCGGAGCTAGGGGCCTCTTGGCCCACCGTAGTTGGAACTCTTCACCATTTGTGGGGTTTTTGACTTTGGCTGTTATCCTCGCTGTCTGTCGGGTGTGCTGTGTAACCAACCTAATGTGTAAAACTCTTAAGCTGTGTTGGGGACCTGGTAGGCAGTGTGCTTACATGTGCTCCGGGGGTGAACTTTTGTAAGCTTGTCTGTGTGGTGAACGCTATCCTGGGGCTTTATTAATTTAAAGTCGGGCACTCGTGCCTTTCGTCTAAAAACTATTCATCAACGACGGGGGTATATACAGTACAGGTCCAGTACGTGCATGACATAGATTGTGTGCACTCCACTAATAATACAACTGACTAGGTAGAAGGGAATACTACCTCCATTCCGAAAAATAAGGCGTATTTCACTTCGTTTGACCGAGACTTTGACCAAGGATTGCACATTTAATATGCGACATATGTGATAAAACTCATAATCATAGTGAAGAATTTTTGAATAGGAACTCAATGATATTAATTATATATCAAAAAATTATATATAAATAGACTAATTATTGGTCAAAACATTTGGTCAAAGCATATAAAACATGCCTTCTTTTGCGGAAAAGAGGTAGTACAGACACAGGTACACACGTCACCCTCTGTCGTAGTGCTTCCCGCAGGCCGCAGCAAAGAGATGCTCATCCTACGCAGCACTGCCTCCAGCATAAATACTCCTCTATGCACGGTCGAGTATCCAACCGCACATGTAGTGTGCTGGAAAATATTGGTACATATCAGATGAACTCGGCATGATTTCTTCATTGAATATGATAATTTTTTCTATTTAGACTCTCATGCTTTGCTCACTGGATCATACAAAATAGGTCCATAATTATAACATCCTATAAATTTTATAAGAAAATGGAGTGAAAATAGCAGTGGAACAAATATAAGATACATCTTGTAAAATGAAAAGGGACTCCTTTGGTCATGGTTATGATGTTGATTGATTATGTAACAATAATTGGGCCAGGGCAATTTTCATCCAAAAGTTGGTTTTTCTCCCGTTGCAACGCATGGGCATATTTTGCTATAATAATAAAAGCGTCAAGACTTCCTTGGTTGGTTACTTAGTTGGTCGGTCCGTCATCGAAATTGCCGTCCAAGTTGACATAAATTACCCACCACTGCCACCTATAAGTCAGGTTGGGAATGGGGCAAAACCCAGCCCTAATCCAAGTTGACATTTTGTGTCTAACTTCCTTTGTAAGGCTTTTTATTGTGTTTTTTCTGTTTTCGTTTTTTTCATTTTCTTTTCTGTTTCTTTCTTTTTGTTCACCGATTTCTTTTCAGATTTTTTTGGCTCAAACATTAATATATTCAAAAATAAATCAAATTCGAAATTTTTTCGGATAATAACTGTTCAAATTTAAAATTTATACAAATTGTAAAATTTGTTCAAATGAAAAAATCGTTCAGACTAAAAATTGTTCATATGTAACATTTGGTCATATTTGAAATCGTTCAAACTTAAATATGTTCACCATTTAAAATTATATTCATTTTAAGTTATATTATTTTTTTCTAACATAAGAAATTGGAAAAGAAAAAAAATTGGGCCGGCCCAGTATGGACGCCGGGGACGCGCGCACGAGCGAGTTGGCTGTTCCAACTCCTTAAAACACTAGTGGAAAACGGGGCTTTTGCTCACTCGCGAGCATCCCTTTCGCCCCAGCTCGGCCACCACCCGGTGCAAAAGACTGCAGAGGTGGGGCCGGGGCGAGCAGGGCGCGTCGTGTGGGGGTTATTTGCCCCGGTTGGTGGCTCCAATCGGGGCTAATGGCCCTCGACGAGCAGAGCATGTTCAGACGCGTGGTGTGGGTGATCTTTTGCCCCGGTTGGAGCCACCAACAGGGGCAAATGACCCCCCCCCCACTATATATAAACCCTGCCAGCCCTCTCTTCTCCTCATGTCACTCACTTTGGAGGACATATATCTAGTTGTGTGGTGTGTGCTCACTTTTTTCCCCTCCTATGCACAAGAGGTGTTTGATGAAATGACCGGGAGACTAACGCCATCTCAGCTCGCAGAAAACAAGCACGATTTAATTTGTCCGAGCCACACTTAATTAAATAAGCTTTCTCATCCTTCTTTCCTTCTCGGTCGAGGTATCAACTTTAACCTTTCATCTGTCGATGTAACATTGGTCATTTCTCTATTCATGGTGTTCTCTAACAGTTCTTAATTAATAATCATATAATGCAAATGAAATGGCAATGGATGTACGCTGACCGACGCTCTGCCGCGTTCATGAAAGACGTGGGTTATTTTCTCGAGGTGGCCCAGGTAAAGAAGCGTAATAATTTTATCTGTTGTCGATGTGTTCTATGTCGGAATCAGAAGGAACACTCTTCTCATAGAGTCATCCACTTCCACTTGTTTCAATCCGGTTTCATGCCCGGCTATAATTGTTCGACCAAGCATGGAGAAAAAGGGATTATGATGGAAGACAACGAAGAAGAAGAGAATGATTACAACTATCATGACATGTTCCCTGAATACGGTACCGATACTGGAATGGAAGATAACAATGAAGTGGAATCAGTGTTGCAGGCACCATATGAGCCCATCGATGATCTTGGCAGCTATTACGGATGCAAAGACAGAAAGCGATATTGAAAATGTGAGGGTGAAGTTCGACCAGATGTTAAAGGAACACAAAAGATTTTTGTATCCAACTTGCAAAGACAGGCAGGAATAGCTGGGCAGCACACTGGAATTGCTCCAATGGAAGGCCGAGAACGGTGTGACTGACAACGGATTTACAAAGTTGCTGCAAATAGTGAAGAAGCAGCTTCCTAAAAACAATGAATTGCCCGATAGTACATACCATGCAAAAAAGCTTGTATGCCCCCTAGGATTAGACGTGGAGAAGATACATTCCTGCATTAATGACTGCATCCTCTACCGCGGTGAGAAGTACGAGAATTTGGAACAATGCCCGGTATGCACTGCATTGCGGTATAAGATAAGACCAGACGACCCTGGCGATGTTGAGGGTGAGCGACCCAGGAAGAGGGTTCCTGCAAAGGTGATGTGTTATGCTCCTATAATACCACGGTTGAAACGTTTGTTCAAAAACAAAGAGCATGCCAAACTTTTGCGATGGCACATGGAAGATCGTAAGAAAGATGAGATGTTGGACACCCCGCTGATGGGTCGCAGTGGAGAAAAATCGAGAGAAAGTTCCCTCGCTTTGCAGGTGTGAGACAAGGAACTTATGGTTTGGTCTAAGTACAGATGGATTTAATCCATTTGGTGAGCAGAGCTGCAACCATAGCACCTGGCCTGTAACTCTATGTATCTATAACCTTCCTCCTTGGTTGTGCATGAAGAGGAAGTTCATTCTGATGCCAGTGCTGATCCAAGCCCCGAGACAACCGGGCAACGACATTGATGTGTACCTAAGGCCATTAGTCGATTAACTTTTATAGTTCTGGCGTGAAGAAGGTGTACCTGTGTGGGACGAGCACGTACAAAAAGAATTTAACCTATGAGCACTGTTGTTCGTAACCATGAACGATTGGCATGCTCTTAGTAACATTTCTGGACATACAAACAAGTGATCCAATGCATGCACACACTGGTTAGATGACACCGAAAGTGTATATCTGGATAAATGTAAGAAGGTTGTGTACCTCGGGTATCGTCGTTTTTTTCCGCGCAAGCACCCCTTAAGAAAAGCTGGCAAATATTTCAATGGTGAGGCAGATACCCGGGAGATGCCTATCCTGCGACCTGGTGATGATGTATTTGATACAGTGAAGGATTTGAAAGTAATATTTGGAAAGGGTCCGGGTAGACAACTTGTTCCGAATGACGCTGACGGACATGCACCCATGTGGAAGAAGAAATCTATATTTTGGGAACTACCCTATTGGAAAATGCTAAATGTCCGCAATGCGATCGACGTGATGCACCCGACGAAGAATTTCTGCGTGAATCTGCTAGGCTTTTTTTGGCTTGTATGGGAAGTCAAAAGATACATCTGAAGCACGGCAGGACCAGCAGCACACGAAAGGACGAGACGACAAGAATCCTGAGCGGTTTCAAGGTGGTCCTGTTAGCTACGCCCTTACCAAGGAAGAGAAAGAAATCTTTTTTGAAGCACTAAATAGTATCAAGGTCCCGTTTGGCTTCTCGTCGAATATAAAGAGAATAATAAATGTGGCGGAGAAAAAATTCCAAAACCTGAAGTCTCATGACTGCCACGTGTTGATGACACAATTTCTTCCGATTGCGTTGAGGGGGATTCTACCAAAAAATGTTCGACTACCCATTGTGAAGTTATGCGCATTTCTCAATGCAATTTCTCAGAAGGTAATCAATCGAGAAAGTCTATCAGCGTTATAGACAGATGTGGTCCAATGTCTTGTCAGCTTCGAGTTGGTGTACCCACCATCCTTCTTCAATATTATGACACACCTCCTAGTTCACCTAGTCATAGAGATAACCATTCTCGGTCCTGTGTTTCTACACAATATGTTCCCCTTTGAGAGGTTCATGGGAGTCTTAAAGAAATATGTTCACAACCGTGCTAGGCCAGAAGGAAGCATCTCCAAGGGTTATGGAACAGAGGAGGTAATTGAGTTTTGTGTTGACTTCCTTCCAGACCTTAAGTCGATTGGTGTTCCCGAATAGCGGCATGAGGGAAGAATGAGTGGAAAAGGCACGGTAGGAAGGAAAGAAAATATATTTATGGACGGACAATCTTTCACTAAAACACCCTGCACAGTTCTACAAATGTCCACCTTGGTGGCTCCTTATATGCAGGAACAGAAGAATATTATACGGTCCAAAAACCCGGGGCTGTCTGAATCCTCGATTAATGATGAACACGTGGATAGTTTTGGCGCCTGGTTGCAGGTAGAACTCATGAATAACAACATAGTTGGAGATCAGCTCTACTTGTTGGCCTTGACTGTACTGACTTTCCAAGGGTACGAGATAAATGGGAATAATTTTTTCACGATCGCACAAGATAAAAAGAGCACCAACAAAAATAGTGGCGTCCGTTTCGATGCAACCGGATACAATGGGACAAAGGACACATATTATGGTTACATAGAGGATATATGGGAACTTGAGTATGGACCTAATTTTAAGGTCCCTCTATTTCGGTGCCAATGGATCAAGATGACAGGAGTAAAGGTAGACAAGCAGTACGGAATGAAAACAGTGGATCTCAACAATCTTGGGTACAGAAGCGAACCATTCGTCCTAGCCAAAGATGTGGCTCAAGTTTTCTATGTGAAAGACATGTCTACCCAACCGAGGAAAAGAAAAAATAAGAATTCTATTACATCATGCGGTGGGCGGGTAACCGAGAGCCCCGGAAAGGAAAAATTGGCGGCAGAAAAAAAAACTGAAATTTTGGGCCTTTTGCGCGGTTCGTGTTACAAACCGGGGCAAAAGGGGGAGGTGGGCGAGTAACCGAGAGCCTACCTTCCCCTTTTGCCCCGGTTGGTAACATGAACCGGGGCAAAAGAGTACCTTTTGCCCTGGTTCGTGTTACCAACCGAGGCAAAAGGCTCCTGCGTATATAACCCCGGGCCGCGCAATCGCCCGGGGCAACACAGCGGTTTCGCAGTTTTTCGCTAAGTCCCCCGGCGCCGAAATCCAGAGCGACACCGTGAGGCTGCCCGATTTCGACGCCGGGGATCCTCGCTGCCGCCACTCCTCACTGGCGCCTCCTCCCGTGCCGCCCGTCGTCTCCTCCCGCGCCGCCCGTCCTCTTCTCCACGCCGCACGTCCTCGCGCCGCCCGAGATCGCCGGCGGAGGCCTCGCCCGCGCCCAAGCCTTCCTCCTCGCGGCCGTGCCCTCCTGCTCATGTGAGATCGCCTCCTCGCCGCGCCCTCATCCTCCTCAACTTAGAAAAAAAATTAGGTATGGGATTAGTACTAGTTTGTTAGATTAGTATTAGTGTTAGATTAGTATTAGGTATTGGACTAGTATTAGTGTTAGATTAGTATTAGGTATTACGTATTGGAGACTTAGAAAAAAATTTAGGTATCGGAAACTTAGAAAATATTTAGGTCGAGACTTAGAAAAAATTAGTTAGAGGTTTTTAGAGGAAAATTTTAGTTATTGGAGACTTAGAAAAAATTTAGGTCATGGACACTTAGAACAAATAAGTTAGAGGTTTAGAGGAAAAAAATTAGGTATTGGAGACTTAGAAATTTTTTTTGGTCTTGGACACATAGAAAAAAATTCTGGACTTCACATCAAGGTCCGATGACCATCTTTTCCCTGTTAAGAGGTACTACATGCGGTGGTCATCCGAGGAAAGGAACGAATGCGTGGGTTTCTGGATTTCTTTGGAACTAAATAATGTCACAGATGTAATATGGTTCGTGAGATCCGGATGAAGTTGAACCCTTTGGTGCATATTCGTATGGTGACATTCCTCAGAAATCCCTTCCGGGGTTATGAAGAATGTCCCCATTATGTATGTGCACAAAAGGGTCTAATTTTTTCCGGATTTCACTATTACATATATGATTTTGTTTAGTTTCAGAGAACTCCAGAAACCCTTCCTTCCCTCGCATCGCCATCACGTGTACTTAACTCGTAACAGGTACAAAATGTGAAGGTCCAACTTCACATCAAGCCCGATGACCATCTTGTTCCTGTTAAGAGCTACCATAGGCGGTAGTGATCCGGTGAAAGGATGAAGATGAGGATTTCAGTTGGAACTAAGGAACATCGCATATTGTTAGTGAGATAAGAACTTAGTTGCACCGTTTATGTATGTGCACGAAATGGTCCAACTTTGTTCGGATCTCACCAACACTTACGTATGTGATTTTGTTTAGTTTCAACGAAGTTCAGAAACCCTTGTCTTCATCCTTCTCTAGATCACCATCACGTATACTACATCGTAACAAGCACAAGATATGAGAAGGGCCAATTTGATCATTTGTGTTTAACTTTTATCTTATTTATATCATATTTCTCCATTTACTATTTTTTACTAAGTTAGAAAAACTAAGTTATTTTAATTAATTACGGAATATTTACTTAGTCCGGATCTGTTGTTAGTTTATGTCTCTGTTGGACCCGCCGAGCGATGTCCATCACTGCTCCCCGACGGGCTGGCACTGGGAGGTTCTTAGTACCGGGGCACGCGGCTTGGTGAGAAATCCGGGTGACGTGGTCGACCCGGATATTCTTTGGTGGCCATCCCGTGGGCCACGGTCGGTGCGGAGAGAGCCGTCCCCTGGGGAGGTGGTACAACGACGTATCAGGGAGGAGGACGAGCACGTCCATCTCTACATGTACTTGCTCCATAGAAAGTATAGCAGCAGTTGGTCGATTATTTGGAGGGTTCCTTACCACGTGAGCTATGACCCTGTGAGTTTTCCTTACCTATGGGCCCGTAGCACCCGCGACTCACCACCCCGCGGCATAGGACCCGGTCAAAGTTAATTAGTTTGAGATATGTTTCATGAATATGTATAAGTGATATTATCACATCGTGATGTATTATGGTTAAATAAAATGAACCCGAGCTATCTAACTCTTGGTGTGTATTCATACGTTTAAATATTTCATCAATATTGCATTTATAATTGAAATAAGGATCTGGAACATATAGTTACTCTTTTTTCTTGTTTAGCTATTAGTACCATTAGCTATTATCTATAAGCAATTTTGATGAAATAGATGCTATTAGCTATATTTTTATTAGATTATATCCAATTTTTGCGAACCGATGAAATTGATGCTATTTGCTATTTTTTTAGCCATGGCGAGACGTCCCCGTGGTTCGCGTGTAACCGGCGGTGGGCGCAGCGTCGTCCCCGTCGAATAAACCCCTGTACGTGGTGGACGTCGACCTGGACGTCCACGTGGATCGCATACAAGTTGATCGCGTGCATCGAATGCACGTGGTGGTGCCGCCATAGTCATTAAGCAGGAGGAAGCGACGGCTCCTACTCGCGGACGTGGACACGGACGCGGAGCACAGGGGGCATCAAGCGATGCAAGGGGGGCAAAGCGCGGTGCAAAGGGGTCAACACACCATAAACGACATGGAGTTGTTGCTGAAGAGGAGGAGGATGCAGCGGAGGAGGAGGAGGAGGACGGTCTCCGGCTACCGGAGTTCTACGTCCACCTGTTCCACCCACAGGAGAACAGGCTCCGTTTTGATCCAGAGAAGATTTCGGCGATACTCCTCGAGCGCAAGAGGCCCTATAGTTTCACCCTCAGGTTGGAGGTCGGTGACAATGGGCCCGTGCGCGTTGTCCTGCAGCAACGTGACAATGACCTCTACCTACGCTATGGGTGGGGTCAGTTCGCGCGCATGCACAACATAAATGCGGGCTACATGCTCACATTCAGGTACTTCAAGGATGAGGAGGTGGACGTGCTGGAGGTGAAGATCTTCGGCGGCAGCTTAGTCCGCCCCCTTTGCTGTCAGGATAGCTCGTCTGACAGCAGCTCTGCCTCTGAGTCTGACTCCGGCGAGTCTAGCCCGGGCAAGGCTGCCTCCGATGCCGAGGGCAAGGGCAAGGCTGCCTTCGACGCCGATGCGTAGTATATATGTTTCCGTCGATCTATGCTTACGTACTTATGTCGCTCTATATTTATATATCGTACTATGTCTATGTCGAACTATGTTTTATGTCGAACTATCTTTAATTATGTCATTGTGTCGAACAATATTTATATTTGTGGCAGACTATATGTTTATGTTATTGTTCATTTTCATCTGTGTTTTTGTGCGATAATTTTTCATCTTTCTTACTATAAATTTTTAATGCAGAGAACAGGAAAATAGAAAAGAAAATAAAATTTCTAATCTAGCGCAGAGAACACGAAAACATCTATTAAAAAAAACCTTTTGCCCTGGTTGGTCTTACCAACCGGGGTAAAAGGGGGCTGGCCTGCATGCTACGCAGAGCTCACATGGGGCACGCCTTTTACCCCGGTTGGTAACCCCACCGGGGCATAAGGGGGCCTTTAGCCCGGGTTTGAGGAACCCGGTTTGGTAGCCGGGGCATTAGGCCCTTCCCAACCGGGGCTAATGCCCTGTTCTGCACTAGTGAAGCGCTCGATAGGGGACCCGTCCCAGTCCGCGAAGTTGTCTCCACCATTTTTACCAAACCATTTGAGGCCATAGTATAAACTGCACCAAAAAAGCGCATTTTGGCCCACACCATTTACAGCCTGACCTATAAGTCATAACACACCGGGTTTTTTTTAAATCTTCCTCGTGAAAACAATTAAACATGTTCCGGTTTGTTTTTCAGTTCGTTGTTAGCCAGTGTGTGTCTTCAATTGTTCAGCCCGAGCGAGCCACGTCTTGTTCGCATGAAGCCGCAGGGCCCAACAAGGCATGTAAACAAACTGGTTTCATCCATCCAGCATAGTCCAATTTGAACCAAACAGCCCGGGCTGCATTAGGTCATACGCATTGGTTCATGTCTCCACGTCACCAGCAACGGGCTGTGTAATTCGCCATCTATAACCACCGTACAATTAGGAGATTCAGTTAATCAGTTGGACAATAGAAGAACTCGATATGTTTTTCCTTGGCCATCGAGACGCCCCTAGATCATGACAAGCAATGGCCTCCATACAACAGGATTTAGCCTGTCATAAGAAACAATTTCATAGGAATTGACCGTACGTATTTCTATCGACGGATGCCTTCTCTACTCTGTCTCTCTCTCCCACATCATACGAATCTCCTACGTGGTTGGTTCTACACACGGCTGGATTGTATTATTGTGCATGCTCTCATGTTTCTATATATTTGCCGGCTTTCCGTGATCAAGTCATCCTATCGCAACCGGATCGATTAATTAGGTCCCCAGACTCCAGCCCGAGACGGTTCTCGGCGGATCTTCGCATCCACGACCTCATCGGAAATCCCGACCATAATGCTCCCCCACCAGCTCGACGACGCGTACCCCAAAATCCAATCCACCGCAGAGAGTTGTCGGTACCCAGGGCTTTTGTGGCCTGCGCGGCAGAACTTGACTCAGTAAGCCACCTCCAGCTCTTTTCTCGAAACTGGCCAGCTTTCTTGGTGGCAGATACAGTGGCCTATGCCGCCACGGGCTATAGAATTTCCCTAGAATCGAAGTCCATCACCTACACAGTTCAAGAGGCCCTCGGGCTTTCTTGGTGGCTTTTGTGGTTCTGCATCATATCAGGCCCTCGGCACGCTCCTCAATTGTCTGGCCTGCATAGTTCAAGAGGTTGGGAAACCGCAAAATAAAGATGAAAACACAGTTGTATTCCACGCTAGCGAGCCACCCCAAGCTCGTCGCCTACCTAAACTTGATGAGTTCCACTGGCCGCATGGGAGAAACCATCCAACCTATACTCCACGGATGGTGGCATAGAGCAAGCGAACCCGACGGTGATGAACATGCAATTTATGTTTTGGGAGTACATTAGCAGCGACGTGGACTACATCTTACAACGTTGACGGTGGGTCATGCCATTGCAGGTCCCCGAAGGGGCACCGGACTGGCGGTGCTTCTTGAACAACCTCTATCTCAAGTGTGAACTCTAAATGTGTGCCCATATGCGGAGCTTCCACAACTCCTACATCATCTGTTATAGCCTAGATCCGTTATTTTTGCACCCAATTTAACCTATGTCCTTCCGAGCTGTTTGTGGGCTGATTCGTTTACCATTCCATAGTTTATTATTTTTTGTGGATACTAGGACATATGTAATGACACTAGGCGAAGGTCTCGCGTTATTTAGGTTTTTTTTTAATTCTTTGGAATTTTATCAGCCCGATTTACAAGAAAGTCAAGACGACGGGCATTACCGTTCGTAACTAGGGGTTCTATATTTAGCAACTCATCATGGATCTCTATTGAAATAGGTAGTTGAATACCTAAAAATGATTTTTGCCAAAATTCATGAACAAATTACGAGTCACATGTAGTTTGAATTTGTCCCTGTTTTCAGCTAAATCGGCAGAAACTTGTGATTTTCAAGAGAGGTGGATGCAAATCTTTTCTTAGAAAAAAAGTGTTTATTTGTACCCATCACATGTCCGAGCATGTTCAAAAATTTTAGCCCCCAAGCTTTGCAACATGTTTGTAGTAGGTCCTTCACAAAAAACCCGTTTCTGACACTCTGAAAATAGAAAATGGTTTATTTATTCAGTTAAAAAAAACTTTCTTCGTCAACATTGTCCGTGATTGAAAGATGCATGTTTGTGTGCAATATGGGCTCATTATAACAAACTATGCCATGTATTTGGCCATAACACCCGTCATTTCAACCGAAACCCTAGAATGTTAGGAGCAGATATCTCTTTTTTGTGAAAACTTTTTCAACAAAACTGTCATATTCTAAGTTTATTATTTTTTGGGTTGGATTCTTTCTAACTCTTCTGAGCCGTTCGATCAGTGGTTCTCGAGCCTCTTAATCACACCAATCTAGAGGAATCACATGGATCGTGTCTGAATCCCTAATTTCTAACTTTAGCGCATCTGAATTCATATGATACAACTTTTTTTTGTGAACATGTTTTCAACATACAACTGTCGTATTCCAGGTTTATTATTACACATCACCAACAAGATCCCTATTTAGTCTTCTGAATTTTCTTCATGTAGAGATGGTCCATGAACCCTATGTCCCTTGCTTATGATCGCTTCGATCGTAACCATGGAGCATATTCATTATTTTACGGGATGATTGGGTCAGCTTTCACTGTGAAGGGAGGAATTGCAACAAAGTTATTATAATCGTCTGACATGTCTGTCTTGTCCTCAACTCCCACGATGTTTCTTTTTCCTGAAAGAACTATGTGACGCTTCGGCTCATCGTATGATGTATTTATTTGCTTATTTTTTGTTTTTTCGGTCTGGAGGACATGTCCTTCACATAGAAGACCTGATCCACATAATTGGTTAGGACGAATGGTTCGTCATTGTAACCAATATTGTTGAGATCCACTATTGTCATTCTGTACAGCTGGTCTACCTTTACCCCTTCTTCATTCAGGTTGACCCATTTGCACTTAAACAAAGGGACCTTAAAATAAGGTCCATAGTCAAGTTCCCACATCTCTTATATGTAACCATATTATGTGTCATTTCTTCCATTCTCGTTTGTGGTATCAAAGCGGACACCACTATTTTGGTTTGTGCGCTTCTTATCCTGGGCGATCGTGTAAAATGTATCCCCATTTATATCGTACCCTTGAAAACTCCCAATAGTCAAAGATGGTGACCCGGCCAACATGTACAGCTGATCTTCAACAATTGTGTAATTTATAAGATGTGTTCGCAACCAACTTCCGAAAGTCTCCAAGTGTTTGCGTTTAATTCATAAGTCATCCTTCCCCGGGATTGTGGAGCGTACAATATTCTTGTGTCCTCGAGATACGGAGCCACGAAGGTGGAATTTAGTAGAACTGTGTAGTGTGCTTTAGTGAAAGAATGCCCGTCCCTAGGTATGATTGTTTTCTTTCCCAGCATTCCTTTTCCCCTCAGTCTCCCCTCATGCCGCAATTCAGGAACACCAATCGTCTTCAGGCCAGGAATAAAGTCAACACAGAATCCAATGACCTCATATGTTCCATAGCCCTTCGAGATGCTTCCTTATGGCCTAGCACGGTTATGAACATATTTCTTCAAAACTCCCATGAACCTCTCAAAGGGAAACATATTGTGTAGAAATATCGGACAGGGAATATAAATCTCTTCACATAGGTGAACCAGCAGATGCGTCATAATGTTGAAGAAGGATGGTGGGAACACCAACTCAAAACTAACAATACACTGGACCACATCACTCTGTAATCTTGCCAGACTTTCTGGATCGATTACATTCTGAGATATTGCACCGAGGAATGCACATAGCTTCAGAATGGGTACTTGAACATTTTCCGGTAGAAGCCCCCTCAATGCAATCGGAAGAAACTGCGTCATGAGACTTCAGATTTTGGAATTTTTTCTGCCATATTTATTATCCCCTTTATATTCGACGAGAAGCCAGACGACACCTTGATACTGTAAAGGACTTCAAAAAATATTTCCTTCTCTGCTTTGGTAAGACCATAGCTGCTTAAGTAATGGCGCCTTGTATCCATCTGCTAGTTGCTTAAGTATTTCATACGTTGATGGTCCTCCCGTGCTTCTGGCGCATCTTTTGACTTTCCATACACACATAGGAAGCATAGCAGGGTGACGCAGAGATTCTTCGTCATGTGCATCACGTCGATTGAAGAGCGGACCTCTAGAACTTTCCAATAAGGTAGCTCCCAAAATATAGATTTCTTTTTCCACATGGGTGCGCGTTTATCAGGCCCGTTCGGAACAGGTTGGCTGCCATCACCCTTCCCAAAGATTACTTTTAGGTCCTTGACCATATCGAATACATCATTACCTCTACGGAGGTCAGGCTACTTCCGGGTATCTGCCTCACCTCTGAAATGCTTCCCTCCTCTCTTTCTTACGGGATGCTTGATCGGAAGAAATGTACGATGCCTCAGGTATACAGCCTTCTTATATTTATCCAAATATACACTTTTAGTCTTATCTAAACAGTGTGTGCATGCATTCTATCCCTTGTTTGTATGTCCAGAAATGTTACTAAGAGCAGGCCAATCATTGATGGTTACGAAAAGTAACGCCCGTAGGTCAGGATTTTGTTCCTTCTCATCCCACACACGTACACCTGTTTTGCCCCACAACTGTAAGAGTTATTCCACTAATGGCCTTAGGTACGCATCAATGTCATTGTCGGGTTGTCTCGGACCCTGCATGGGCACTGACATCATAATGAACTTGCGCTTAATGCACAACCACGGAGGAAGATTGTAGATACATAGAGTCATGGGCCAGGTGCTATCACTGGAGCTCTGCTCCCCGAAAGGATTAAATCCATCTGTACGTAGACCAAACCATAAGTTTCTTGCCTCTGCTGTAAAGTCCGGGAAGTCTCTCTCGATTTTTCTCACTGCGCACCATCAGCGAGGTGTCTCAACTTTCCGTCTTTCTTACGGTCTTCTTTGTGCCATCTCAACAACCTGGCATTCTCTTTGTTTATAACAGTCGTTCCAACCGTGGTATTATAGGAGCATACCACATCATCTTTGCAGGAACCCTCTTACGGGGTGGCTCGCCGTCAACATTGCCATGATCATCTGGCCTGATATTATACTGCAGTGCAGTGCATACCGGGCATTTATCCAAATTCTCGTACTTCTCACCGCGGTACAGGATGTAGTCATTAATGCATGCATGTATCTTCTGCACATCTAATCGAAGAGGGCAGAGAGTCTTCTTTGTTTCGTACGTACTGTCAGGAAATTCGTTATTCTTTAGAAGTTTCGGCTTCATTATTTGAAGTAAAATCTCAAATGCCTTGTGAGTCACACCGTTCTGTGCCTTCCATTTCAGCAACTCCAATGTGGTACCAAGCTTTGTGCTGTCATCTTCGCAATTTGGGTACAAAAACTTTTTGTGATCCTGTAACATGTCGTCCAAGTTCAACCTCTCCAATTCACTTTCGCAATCTTCCCTTGCATCAGCAATAACTTTTTGTGATCCTGTAACATGTCTGAGTAGATCAATGTGTAACACTAAGCAGTACAAGCCGGACACAAATTCTTTTGAATTAAATTGGAGCGAATAACGAGAGTAAGTAGCACCTGGTAATTTTCGTGTTGAACTTGTATGTGCACGTAGCGATTGGAGCAAACAGATCCGTGTGTGCATAGCAGATTAGGGATCCAAACTGATTTGTCTTCACGTGGACTTACAGCAGCATGCTTTATGCCTTGGACTTGATGCATCTTGCACTTGATTAAAAGAACTTGATGCATTGATCTGGTAGACTCACGTGAAACAGAACTCAGCCTGGGCACAGTTTGGTCCGAAACTGGACAAACGGTCAGTCCGGACCGCACCACACCGTAATGATGGTTTTTGCCAGATTAAACCGGTTTATGGCTAGAAACGGTGGTCAAAATATCTTGTGGTGTCCTGAGACGGGCTGAAACCAAGTAAAACATGAAACCATCTGCGAGATGTCGCCATTCGGGGCACACGCGCTGTGTTGTGCCTGGAGGAGACCAGCGTGGAGTACGAGCTCGTTTCGTGTCCTGCGAGGCCGGCGACAACCTCCGATGGACTTTGTCTCCGGCAACCCCTTCGGTCAGGTGCCCGCCCTCGACGACGGCTGTTGGGAATATGCCCTAGAGGCAATCATGTATGATGTAATTCCTATTGTATTCATAAAGTTATTAAGTTGTCCTTGTTTTGAACATTTGATATATGTCATTGAATATGTGATTCGATTGTGTAACTATATATTCATGTTGTTCATACTAGATTGTCCTTGGTCATTAAGGTTGTGCTGGACACACACCCTAGACTAATGTGAGTGTTGGCTGATGACACGGTTCCACTTGTCATGGGCATGGTGATGCAATTCCAACGTTCACAGACTTGGCTAAAGAGTTTAGCAAGTCGGACTGACCCACATTGAGATGCAACGAGCGAGTCGTCATTTGCATGACTCAATCAATGTAATACTTAGATCTGAGGTTGTCGCACAATCCGAGTTGTGGATCACCGACTTAGGTTCTGTCAAACGATGTTCTGTGACAAGGCAGCTATAAAGGCAGAGTTCGGGTCGAATGAGAAGCAACCTGCGTGATGTGGATAATCAAGATGGGATTTTGCCCCTCCAAATGGAGAGATATTCTCTGGGCCCTCTCGAGTGATATGATTCAGAAAGCATGGACATGCGCGACTCAGTTAAGTGTTAACTGTGTCGGTTTACTAAGAGTTAGTCAGATGAATCATATATCACGGATCGAGAAGAGAGTTGAACTATTAAAGGGATAACGATAAATCGCCTATAGTTCGGCTAGGTATATCGTGAGGCAAAAGGGACTAAGATGAACATCACATTGAAAGGTATGTCGTCATGACTCAATGGGACTTGGGAGTCGGCACGTTCTGCTAGGAGCCACTACCGATTGATCGATTGAGAGTCAGCCTCCAATCGTGTCCAAGTCGCCATGAGTCTGCAGGGTCGCACACTTAAGAGCGGGAGTAATTGTATTTGTTGGGTTGGACCCGAACCGGAAATGGACTGGGTTTTGTGAGTCCGAATCACAGAGGGAATGGGCCACAAGCGTTGTGAAGCCCACTACCACTCGCTATATAAAGAGGGGCGCAGGTTGCCCAGCGGGCACGTTACTCCTCTCCCGTGCGTTGGGAACCCTAGCCCCACTCAGTCGAGCCGTCGCACCGGAACTAGCAGTCCGCCGTCAGAGCTCCTCCTCGTACGTGTGGATACCGGCAGAGGTGCTGTACCTTCAGCACTTCGACGTTCGTGGGATTGGATCGGCTGGATCGGATCGTGGGACTGCACTGCCCCGACGCGCTTCATCGATAATCCGCAACCGCGCGTCTAGTGGTAATCATCGTGGCCATCTACCTCGGCTAGATTTTTGAAGTACCACGTAGGAAAAAGTTTTGTTTATCTCTACGCGTTCCAACAACAGCGACCTCACCCTCTTCGTAATCTCTATACCCGCCAATATCTCTATTTCTCTAATTAGTGAAGGAAATCAGTTACTAAGGAAATCGGTTACAATCTATGGCAGAGTCATCGGCGTTCATGAGGCACATGCTGCGCAAGCACAAGCTAGAGCTGTTGGTTGGCGACGGCTCACCGGATCCGGCGGCCATGATAGACATGTGGCCGGAGGTGGAGTCTCCGCAGTACCAGGCCCCAACAAGCGCCATCATGTGGCAATGTATCCTCGCGCTGCTTCTCGGAGGCGCGCGTGGTAAGGTCGTCGTCCACAAAAACGTCGTCAAGCTGATGAAAGTGTTGGAGGTGTACGAGACACAGTTCTCGGCGTCGAGTTACCTCGCCAGTGAGTTGGCCAGCCTCAACGACCTGAACCACTTCCGGATGATGCGCTACTTCATGGAGACCGAGTGCAAGGGTTTGGTGGAGGAGCTCCCGCGCGGACTTGAATGCGTGGTGGGAGGAGCTCAAGGCCAGTCCGGCGCCGAGGACAACCGTGGAGTTCATGCCCGCGGACAACGTTTTTGTGTTTCAACGGTGCAAAACCAGTTAAACCGTGTAGGCAGACAAGACCACACCGTCTTCTCACGTCCAATCTAAACATTATAAACCACATCAAACCATCACTAGTGGAAACAACCCCTCTCGTCCAGGGGGCCGGGGGGCAGCTGTCCCGGTTGCAACCAAATCCGGGACAAATGCCCTGCATTGGTCCCGGTTCGTGCACCCGGGGCAACAGGAATCGCCTGGGCGCATTGGTCTCGGTTCGTGGGGGGCATATCGGTCCCGGATCTTGCCGCGGACCGGGACCAATGCCTAGCCACAGGCCACGTGGCACGCGCATGACCTATTGTCCCGGTTCAGTCCACGAACCGGGACCAATGCCCCATTCCCCTATATATACTGCCCCAGCCCCCCCCCCCTCCTTCCATCTTTTTTTTTGCTTGGAGGTGTGAGAGAGTGTGGTGTTAGTGTGTTTTTTTTACTATGCACACGAGGTGTTCGACGAAATTCCCGAGACGCACACAAGCTCACTGAAAATGGTATCTTCGACCGACGTTAACAAATTATCTTTTTCATCTGTAACTGATACATAAAAAAAAATTATTTGTCGATGTACGGTGGTCATCTCTGTATTAATATGTTATTGTAATGTATTTTGATAAACTTAATTATACGATGCAGCTGGATGCACGGCAGCGATGGATGTATGGTGACCGACGCACTTCCGAGTATATGGCAGGCCTGAATGCATTTCTTGCTGTAGCTCAGGCGAACAAAGATAATGGCTTCATGTGTTGCCCATGTGTTGATTGTCGGAACGTCAGAGAACATTCTTCCGAAAGAATCCTTCACGGCCATCTACTTCGGAGAGGTTTCATGCCCAGCTATAATTGCTGGACCAAGCATGGAGAAAGAGGTGTTGTGATGGAAGACGATGAAGAAGAAGAAGAAGATCCTTTGTTCCCTGAATACGACGCTACTGCAATGGAAGAGAATGCAGAAGAAGGAGGTGATCAAGAACAGGCATCAGAAGAGCCCGATGATGATCTTGGCCGAGTTATTGCTGATGCAAGGGAAGACTGTGAAAACAAATTGGAGAGCTTGAAACTGGACAACATGTTACAGGATCACAAAAAATTGTTGTACCCAAATTGCGAAGATGGTAGCACAAAGCTCGGTACCACACTGGAGTTGCTGAAATGGAAGGCACACAACGGTGTGACTGACAAGGCATTTGAGAATTTACTTCAACTAATGAAGCCAAAATTTCCAAAGGATAACGAATTGCCTGAGAGTACGTACGAAGAAAAGAAAGCTCTCTGTCCTCTAGGATTAGATGTGCAGAAGATACATGCATGCATTAATGACTGCATCCTCTTCCGCGGTGAGAAGTACGAGAATTTGGATGAATGTCCGATATGCACTGCACTTCGGTATAAGATCAGAGCAGATGACGCTGGTGATGTTGACGGCGAGCCCCCGCGTAAGAGGGTTCCTGCTAAGGTGATGTGGTATGCTCCTATAATACCACGGCTGAAACGTCTGTTTAGAAACAAAGAGCATGCTAGGTTGTTGCGATGGCACAAAGAAGACCGTAAGAAAAACGGAAAGTTGAGGCACCCCGCCGATGGATCGCAGTGGAGAAAGATCGAGAGAGACTTTCCAGACTTTGCAGGAGAGGCGAGAAACTTATGGTTTGGCCTAAGTACAGATGGCTTTAATCCTTTTGGGGAGCAGAGCTCCAGTCATAGCACTTGGCCTGTAACTCTATGTATGTACAACCTTCCTCCTTGGTTGTGCATGAAGCGCAAGTTCATTATGATGCCAGTTCTCATCCAAGGCCCGAGGCAACCTGGCAACGACATTGATGTGTATCTAAGGCCATTAGTGGAAGAACTCTTACAATTGTGGGTCAAACCAGGTGTATGTGTGTGGGATGAGAACGAACAAAAGCCATTTGACCTACGGGCGTTGCTTTTCGTAACCATCAATGATTGGCCTGCTCTTAGTAACATTTCCGGACATACAAACAAGGGATACAATGCATGCACACACTGTTTAGATAATACTGACAGTGTTTTTTTTGGATAAATGTAAAAAGGTTGTATACCTGGGGCATCGTAGATTTCTTCCGATCAAGCATCCCGTAAGAAAGAAAGGAGGGAAGCATTTTAGAGGTGAGGCAGATAACCGGAAGAAGCCTGAGCTGCGTAGTGGTAATGATATATTCGATATGGTCAAGGACCTAGAAGTAATCTTTGGTAAGGCTGCTGGCAGCCAACCAGTTCCGTACGGCCCTGATAAGCGCGCACCCTGTGGAAGAAGAAATCTATATTTTCGGAGCTACCCTATTGGAAAGTTTTAGAGGTCCGGTCTTCGATCGACGTGATGCACGTGACAAAGAATCTTTGTGTCAATCTGCTATGCTTCCAGGGCGTGTATGGGAAGTCCAAAGATACGCCAGAAGCACGGGAGGACCAGCAACGTATGAAAGACCCAAGCAACAAGCACACAGATAGGCGTCATTACTTAAGCAGCTACGCTCTTACTAAAGCAGAGAAGGAAATATTCTTTGAAGTTCTTTACAGTATCAAGGTTCCGTCTGGCTTCTCGTCGAATATAAAGGGGATAATAAACATGACAGAGAAAAAATTCCAAAACCTGAAGTCTCATGACTGCCACGTGATTATGACGCAGTTGCTTCCGATTTTATTGAGGGGGCTTCTACCGGAAAATGTTCGAGTACGCATTGTGAAGCTATGTGCATTCATGAACGCAATATCTCAGAAGGTAATCGATCCAGAAAGTCTGACAAGATTACAGAGGGATGTGGTCCAGTGTCTTGTTAGTTTTGAGTTGGTGTTCCCACCATCCTTCTTCAACATTATGACTCATCTCCTGGATCACCTATGTGAAGAGATTCATATTCTTGGTCCGGTATT
The DNA here is from genome assembly GCA_028641055.1 of Alopecurus myosuroides. NCBI lineage: Eukaryota > Viridiplantae > Streptophyta > Magnoliopsida > Poales > Poaceae > Alopecurus > Alopecurus myosuroides. The sequence goes on from CM054061.1 coordinate 369,187,040, forward strand.
TCTACACAATATGTTCCCTTTTGAGAGGTTCATGGGAGTCTTGAAGAAATATGTTCATAACCGTGCTAGGCCAGAAGGAAGCATCTCGAAGGTCTATGGAACAGAGGAGGTCATTGGGTTATGTGTTGACTTTATTCCTGACCTTAAGACAATTGGGGTTCCTGAATCGCGGCATGAGGGGAGACTGAGGGGAAAAGGAACGCTGGGAAAGAAAACAATGATACCTAGGGACGGGCATTCTTTGACCAAAGCACACTACACAGTTCTACAAAATTCTATGTTCATGGCTACGTATCTCGAGGAACACAAGAATATTGTACGGTCTGCAAACCCGGGGAAGGATGACTCATGGATTAAACGCGAACACATGGAGACTTTCGGAAGTTGGTTGCAAACACGTCTTATAAATGACACCACTGTTGAAGATCAGCTATACATGTTGGCAGGGTCACCATCTTCGACTATTGGGAGTTTTCAAGGGTACGAGATAAATGGGAATACATTTTACACGAGCTCCCAAGATAAGAAGAGCACGAACCAAAACAGTGGTGTTCGCTTTGATACAACAAACGAGAATGGAAAAAATGACACATACTATGGTTACATAGAGGAGATATGGGAACTTGACTATGGACCTTCTTTTAAGGTCCCTTTGTTCAAGTGCAAATGGGTCAACCTGAATGGAGAAGGGGTAAAGGTAGACCCGCTTTATGGAATGACAACAGTGGATCTCAACAATATTGGTTACAATGACGAACCATTCGTCCTAGCCAATGATGTGGCTCAGGTCTTCTATGTGAAGGACATGTCTTCCAGACCGAAGAAAAGAAAAAATAAGGAAACAAATTCATCATACGATGAGCCGAAGCGTCACATAGTTCTCTCAGGGAAAAGAAACATCGTGGGAATTGAGGACACGACAGACATGTCAGAAGATTATAATAAGTTTGTTGAAATTTCACCCTTCACAGTGAAAGCTGACCCCACCATCCCGTTAAATAATGAAGATGCTCCATGGTTACGGCCGAAGCGATCATAAGCAAGGGACACGAAGAAAATTCAGAAGACTAGATAGGGATGTTGTTGGTGATGTGTAATAATAAACGTGGAATACATGATCATAGTTCTTATAACGCAGTATGAACGAGATTTTGTTAGCCAAAATGATATTTATACATATTCTGTGATTATGAATGGAGTAGGTGCAAGTTTGACCAATAATTTGTATTGATCGGTCAAAAGCTGGCAAGTATTGAGTGCTTGACAACTATGACCAGACTGACTGATTTACATCGATAGGGGATGAAGTTGCTTCTGCTTGGCCAGGGACTGTCCACCGCTCGGATATATATCAAAATGCAACGAAAGTATTAAGTGATATATTGCACTGTTCGGAAACTTTCGCTCATGATTTTTGTAGGTCTTGGCGAAGTACAATCTGAAGGATAACGAGTGGCTAAGTAGATTGTATGAGGCTTTAAGTCTGATGCTCCCGCTGAGGCTTGCCGCGTACACGGAAGTTACTATGTTTTCAAGCGGGGGTAGGGATAAAGGGAGACGAAGATCTCAAATTCACTGTGTCAACAAGGTACAACTCGCTTTGTCGAACTTTATATAAATCAGCCGGGATGCCTTGTATGCTCTGGACTAACTCGGAAGATCACGAGAGAAAGCAAAAATTATAACATTTTTATATTCAAATTATGTACAAATGGTAAAATAATTAATAGTTTCAATAGTTAGAAAAATTATTTAGTTAAACGAAAAATGGATTTAAATTAGTTATGCAAATTCTTGTGTTTTTCATGTTGAAATTTTTGTCAAATTCGAAAGTATATAGAAGTTGTTAATGTGCAAACTAAATAATTTTCAAATTTTGGCGCTAAAAACTTTTGGTCGCGCAGGGTGCCACCCCCAAAATTCGAAATATGTTTTTGGTCCCGGCCCGTGGTACCAACCGGGACCAAAGGGGCTCTAGTCCCGGTTGGTGGCACGGGCCGGGACTAGAGGCCCGGGTGTATAAAAATCGCGGCCCTCTCTCCAGGCCGAACGAACACCCCAGGACAGTGGCCATGGCTTGGCGAAGCCCTGCCCCGGCGGCGGGAACGAGTAGACAGATCCCGCCGGCGGACCGCCGGCTGGGATGGGCTAGGAACACGGTAGACTAGGGCACACAACTTATATTAAAAAAGGCCAGTGGCCTTGCTTACATAGATAGGGGGCGGCGCGGCCACAGGCGGCCGGCCGTACTTGCATAAAGGGGGCGGCGGCGCGGCCACAGGCGGCCGGCCGTTTTCTTGGGGGGTTGCTTAGTCTAGGGGGGGTAGCTTAGTCTAGGGGGGGGGGGGGCGCACCGGCGCCGAGCTACTCGTCCTCCTCGTCGGAGGAGATGCACCGGTAGGGGGGTGGCTGCCACAGGTGGGCAGGCGGCCGGGCCGGGGGTGGAGGCATCGGGGGCATCGGAGGCGCGTACGGCGGTGGCGGGGGCAGCACCTCCTGCGGCGGCGGTGGTGGGGGCAGCTCCTCCTGCTGCGGCGCCCAAGCGCCGCCGGTCCAGACCCAGGACATGCCGTACTCCAGGCCTGGGGGAGCGGCTGCGGCGGCGGCTGGTCCTCGGACGCCTCCCAGTCGGCGTACATCTGCTGCCACCAGGGGGTAGGCTCGGTAGGGGGCGGCGGCGGCAGCGGCGGCCACAACCCGCTCCCACCGCTTGATCTCGTCTTCCCGGAGGGAGCGGCGAGAGGCCTCGCAGGCCTCCTCCATGGCGGCCCGGAGCTCGGGGTGCTCCTCCCCGGAGAAGTCCTCCGGGATGTCCTCGAGGAGCCACAGCTCCCTCTCCCGGCCGGGCGGTGGCGCGGGGTAGTCCGCCACGTCCGCCTCGTGGGGGGCGGGGATGAAGGAGCGCCGGCGCTGCTCGTGCTCCTGCTCGAGCCAGGCGGACCAGTAGGGTGAGCTGCGCGCGTACGCGCGCTCCCTGCGGATGGGGGCCGGCAGGAGCTCGCGCCGGCGGTCGATCTCCTCGAGCAGCGCCTCGCCGGTCGGAGCCGGCGGCACCGGGATCCGCTGGGGGTTCAGGTGCCAGCCGTCCGGGAGTTGGACGTCAGCATAGAACACCGGCGTGGCGTTGTTCCAGTGCCACTCGGCCTCCACCGCCCGGACGTACCGGCGGAACCGCTTGCCCTTGGGCGCGGCGCGGGGCGGCGGGCGTGCCGCTGGGGTGGCGCGGGGACGCGCGGTGTCCCGCCGAGGCGGACACCTCCAGGGCCGTAACCGAAGGCCTCCGCCGGCGGGGGTGGGATGCGGCCGGCGCCGCTCGAGGAGCCTTCATGGTCGTTCCTGGGGCGCTTGCCGGAGCCGCTGCCGAACCAGCGGGACATGGTGGCTATGGTTGCTCTGCCTTGGGCGCGGCCGGGGTGGATGGGTTGTACGGGCGGCGGGGGCCCTTTAAAAAGGCCCCGGGGGGGCTGGCATGCCAACCGGCGGCCTCAACGTGGCGGCGGTTGCAGGTGGCCATGAATGCGGGGCGGGAGCCGAGGCGTGGCGGCGGTTGCAGCTGCGGCACGCGCGCGTGGGGAAGTGGGGGCGCGGGAAGCCGAGGCGGGGCGGGAAGACGAGGCGACAATGGCCCTTTGACCGTCCTGTGGTCTTAATTTAAGGGACCAGGCGAGCCAGCCACCAGGCCGCTGGCTAGTGGCCCCTTCGAACCGTTGACTGACCATAATAAAAGACGCGGGCCAGTGGGCCCTTCGAACCGTTGACTGACCATAATAAAAGACGCGGGCCAGTGGGCCCTATTGACAAAAAAATGTGGTCAGTGGGCTTAATAAAAGACGTGGGCCTGGACGCGGTTGGGGAAGGGGAGGCCGGCTCGGGATTGGGAGACATGAGCCCAAAAGACGATTATGTATATTTTTTTCAAAAAAGTATCCATCCCGGTCCCTTGAACGAACCGGGACGAACTCCCTGGCCCAGGTTCGCCACGTGGCCTATCCTTACCAACCCGGGTCCTGGCACAACCGGGACCAATGGGGGAGGGCCATTTGTCCCGGCCAGCCCAACCCGGTTGCACAACCGGGACAACTGGCCCTTACGACCCGGGACAAAAGGCACTGTTTCCACTAATGCATTTCAAACCGTGGCAAATGGTCTGGTTTAAGAAAACTGTCTAAACCAGCTTAAATCGGGAATGCAAAGGATGAAACAGAACGTATACAGTAGGAGATCGCTTGGATGCCTTCACGTGATTGCTTGTCCTTGGAAATTGATCCGTACGTGGTTTCTTCAATGTACTCCGCTTGGTACAGCACGGTCACGCAGCACCTGCACGGAATTCATACACGATACGGTCAAATCGGAAATCCTTCCAAATAGGAAAACTTGCAGACAGAACGGATCAGCAAAGACGGCACCCGGAACGTCGATGAAAACACCGTCAACTCTCAATCCGGGATCCAATCTTAAACGATGCTTGAACTTGATGCGGCTGTATGATGCCACAAAATTGCGGCGGATGATTGAATCAACATTGCGCGATGCTGCCCGGGAGCGCAGCGGAAAGTCTCCCGGGCAGCGACTCGATCTTAAAGCATGAAGCTTTGATACCACTTGTTACAAAACGGCGCAGCGAAAGCGGATCAACACGACGAACAAGAAGACCATTTTTTACGTGGAAAACCCTTACGGGAAACCATGGAACGCACAAAGGCGTGTCACTATAATTGGGAAAAGTATTACAATACACGAGAGGACAAACCCTCTACGTACTAATATGGTGGATCTCTCTCTTGATCTATTGATCTCACATCTATTCTATGACTACCTCGTATTATATATTGGGGCAAACAACTCTCGTTCTTGGCGGACACGAAATAGAGTTGTACTTGTGCACGTCTAGCACGGTTGGCATGACTTAGTCTCGTAGGACTCCATATGTACTACAACACTTGTGTGGGATTCGGAACACAATAAAATAACATGCACAAGCTCAACCTTGCTCAATGTCGTGCGGACTTGGAAAGTGGTGCTCAGCAGGTTTGGGGTCGTTTTCAATCCCTTCACCAAGCAGGAGAACACCGTGATCCAGACCTGTGTCGTCGCCTGTTACGACCTCTCCGTCGGCGGTACCTGTCTATTTTATCTCGGAATTTTGGGTACCATATTCAGTGGATGTTGATATATCAACTAAAGGTTCATAATTTAATATGCAGGTGGCTTTGGGTCATATATTTCGTTATAAGTTTGTCTTGACTGATTACCCTGCTAACAGGATGGTGGATGTTAAAAATCCTTCACTGACATGGATGATCGGCTTCATGTTTGGTGTTAGATTTCACGGCGGATGCTTAGGATGATTTGTGTGTATGTTTTGGTGTTTGCAAGTTGAACTATTCTAGTGGAACTGCTACCGCAATGTTGATAAATAGCTTCCACTCCACTAGTGGAAGAGAGCTCGCAGAGTAAGCTACAAAAGGATTTTCCGTCAAGTAGTACTCATAGTTCAATCTGGCTGCATCGTTTATTCTTAATAATTTGCATGGCGTTATGATGTAAAAAATCCAAAACTAAATTTTTCTTTCTATAGATCATGGTTACTAGCAAAATTTAATAATCTGGTGAAGTTTCTAGTGAGCCCTCAGCCCACTATGTGTGTCTTTCATCTATCGAGTCTTTAGGAGATAAGGTATCTATGGTAGCCTATTTCGATTGAACTTCAGTGCTAGGAGATTTGATAATATTTTTATCTGTCATGCTCAAATAGAAACATAGGTGAAAATACCAGTTTCCTGTTTGCACAGTATTCACGAAGCATATACCTAGTGCATGTACTTCAACCATACAGTTGAAAATACCCTTATACAAAATATAATAGCATTGCGTTGGGTCACTTTTTTCACAATTTTAAATGACACTAGCAACGGAGCTGCAACTATATTCATTGTGTTTAGCTTATTCTCGTCTGATATCTTTTTTTAATACCGCGTGAGCAGAATCTTGCACTTGAGTCGTTTTGGCTCCGGTATCATATCGAATTGATGTACTAGTCATCTATCTTGAAAGTCTGAACTAATGGAAAGTGCTACGCAGTATATTTATATCTCAACAAAATGAACATAGGTTCAACCGTTCAAGCTCTGGATAATATCGCAAGCATGAAAACATCTATAGTAATATTGATGACTCGGAGTAACGCAAATAACTGCATATTATAGAATTCAATTTTTCGAGAAAGAGAATGGCCAATTACAACACAGTCTGAAAATGAGATGAATTCATATGGAGTCTTGTACGGTCTACAATTTGTCTATGCCACTTAGGTTGAGACTCGGATGCACAACAAGGAAGTGGAGATATCCGGTGTACTTTGTGAGGAGCAAAAGAGGAACGAAGTACCAGGGAGGCAGCAGGCCTTAAAAACCCAGATACTCCAATGGCTTGGTCATAACCAATATGGTAGGAACGCAGATTGGCCTGTCGGTGGTAGGATCGTATCGATAGATAACTATAGAATCATCCCCATCTGATAACATTAACATTGTCCCGATCCGATCCCCATCAAATAATTGCAGATTTGGAATATCTGAGCTCCGCCAAAATAATTCAACCATCTACTCGGCATCCAAATAGTTGCAGACTGTGCCCTCGTATGTACACCGTGGAGTGTTTCTAAAAATATATATGAATTATATAAGTTGGCTCTAGAATGCTCATGCAGGGTTAGGATAAAAATTAATATGGACGATTGGAATCCCTCAAGGAGAAATCATCGATATGCTAAGGATTAATAAAATATGTGAAGTTATAGTGCTATTCTGAAGGAGAATGAGTGGTCGCAGTGGGAGTAACTTTAGTAGTAACATACAGGACACCTGTTGCATGCCCTTCCTCCACTTTGATAACCGTGTGAACGGAGAGTGAGCAGAGCAAAAGAGAAGGAGGTCCTCATACGGAGTCGCACACTTGAGCGGTGCGGGATGTTAAACTAGGACTTATCTTGTACACCGAACCTACCAAACTATGAGGTGATTCGGTTAGATTTGCACCCACCTTAATCTCTCCTGTAAATGGTTTCGGGTATCCTTAACCCCCTATATAAACACGCAACCGATGCAGAGGCAAATGCATCGTTCCACGCCAGCTTCGATATGGTATCAGAGCCCCACTCTTCCACGACATCGAGCTAGCCAAGAAAAACCCTAGACTACCCGAACACCCACCAAGAACACCTACCACCAGAAAACCAATCTACCACCCGAGAACACCAAGAACCAATCTACTACCTACCCAAAACCCTAGATCGATCTACACTACCCAAAACCCATACACCAGATTCAATCACCAGACAACCCATCACCATGGCCTCCTCGTCGACCACCAACACGTCCCAGCCCCTTGGCACACCACCCACCGAGAAGCTGAAGAGGACCAATTACCTCCTCTGGAAAGCCCAAGTCATGCCGACCCTGAGAGGAGCTCGGGTGATCATACTGCTGGAAGGGAAGGAGATGGCGCCGCCGGAATTTCTGGTGGAGAGGAAAGAAGACAAGGAGATATCCACTCCAAATCCGGCGTATGACATCTGGATCCTAAAGGACCAACAGGTTTTGAGCTACTTGCTTAATTCCTTGTCCATGGAGATCCTGGCTCAGACCGTCGGGTTGGAACACGCAGCGGATGTTTGGGATCTGATCATCTCACTCTTCACGTCGCGATCCAAAGCGAACGTGACGCACCTGCGTGGAGAATTAGCCAACACCAAGAAGGAGAACATGGCTGCCGATCAATACATTGGTAAGATGCGTGGTTTTGCTACTGAACTAGTTGCTGCAGGCCGCACAGTAGATGAGGACGAATTGGTGGAGTTCATTCTTAATGGACTTAACGAAGACTACACCTCTCTTGTGTCTTCGGTTAACGTCATGGCGAGCTGCTCGGTGAGCGAGCTCCACGCCATGATTTCCGCCTACGACATGCGACAGCTGAGGCTCTCCGGTGGTGGCAACCGGGCGTTCGAGTCGTCTGCCAACGTTGCTCGCCGTGATCGGCGTGACGACTACCCCAACGCTCGCCCCCGCCCCTACAACGACAACACCCGCGCCTACAACGACAACCCCCGAGTCTACAACGACAACAACCGTGGTCGGTTCTACAACGACAATACCCACCGCGGCCCCTACTACGACAACGGCCGTGGCCGTGATGACACCCGAGGTCGCTACGACCAAGGAACGGATGGGCGCCGTGGCCAGGCGCTCGACCACACCGGTGGTGGTCACCGTGGTGACCATGGTCACCGTGGCGGATATGGTGGCCGTGGCCGCGGTCCTGGTGGTCGCTCTCCCTCACCATATCAGGACGTTGACTGTCAGATTTGCAAAAAACACTGGCACCCAGCCAACGAGTGCTGGTGGCGCTACGAGGAGAGCAACGACAACGGTCGTAACACCCGCAACAGAGAAGACAAGGGCGCCCATGCTGCCTATAGCTATGGTGTCGATACCAACTGGTATCCCGACACCGGGGCGACTAACCACATCACCGGCAACCTGGAGAAGCTGATGATTCGAGATAGATACCACGGCAACGACAAAATCCACACCGCAAACGGTGAAGGTATGCACATTAGTCATATTGGTGATTCATTACTTCACACCCCTAATCATAACATCCACCTCAAAAATATCCTTCATGTCCCTAGTGCCACAAAGAATCTAATATCTGTCCACAAACTTGCTGTTGATAATGATATTTTTCTTGAGTTTCACCCTTGGCATTTTTTGATTAAGGATCGGGCAACGGGGAGAACTCTTCTTAGGGGACCATGTGAAGGTGGCCTCTATCCTATCATTTCGTCTCCATCCAAGATCAAGCAAGTTTGTGCCGCCACAAAGCCCACCTCTTCAAGGTGGCATAGTCGCCTAGGGCACCCAAATAAAGTAGTAGTTCAACACATCTTGAATAAATTTTGTCTCCCATATTCCAAGGATTCTAGTTTTGAGAGTATTTGTGATTCTTGTCAAAGAGCAAAAAGTCATCAATTACCATATCCCACTTCTACAAGTGTATCTCATTTTCCTTTACAACAAATATTTTCTGATGTTTGGGGACCTGGTACTACTTCAGTAGGACATCACAACTATTATGTTAGCTTCATTGATGACTTTAGCAAATTCACATGGATCTATTTGCTCAAAAAGAAATCTGATGTCTTTGATGTCTTTCACAATTTCATGAATCTTGTAGAAAGAAAATTTGAGAGGAAAACTGTTACCATGCAAACAGATTGGGGAGGGGAGTATGAAAAACTAAATCCCTTCTTCCAAACATTGGGTATTTCACATCATGTGTCCTGTCCCCATGCCCACCAACAAAATGGATCAGCAGAAAGGAAACATCGTCATATAGTTGAAATTGGCCTTGCTCTTTTAGCTCATGCATCCATGCCTTTAAAGTTTTGGGATGAGGCTTTTCTCACTGCCACCTATTTGATTAATCTCATGCCAAGCAAGGTCATTGATAATATCAGTCCCTCAGAAAAATTACTAGGCATCACACCAGATTATAAGTCTCTTCGTGTTTTTGGTTGCGCATGTTGGCCAAATTTGCGTCCCTATAACAATAGAAAATTATCTTTTCGATCTAAGCAATGTGCTTTTCTTGGATATAGTCCAAAACATAAAGGTGTTAAATGCCTAGATATCTCCACTGGAAGAGTCTATATATCTCGAGATGTAGTCTTTGATGAAGACATCTTTCCGTTTGCCTCCTTACACTCAAACGCTGGAGCTCGGCTTCAGCAAGAAATTCTACTTCTACCTAGCCATTTGAGTCCATATAATGGGGGTGCGGAAAATGATGAACCTTTGACTAATGATCCCTCACCAGCTGTTGTTGCTAGTCCTGTGCAGATTACAGAAGAACCTGCGGAAAATTTCGGTACCGAAAACATACAGAACAGTGCAGAAACCGGTTCTGATTTTATGTCAGAAGAAGACAAAGAAGACAACACGGAATCTGATAACGATTCCGTGTCAGGCGCAGATCCAGGTGGGAATCAGGGTGGAAATCCCGGAGAAGATTACTTCTCCAATCATGAGCACCCAGACGACGCAGACTCGGGAGCTGCACCGAGCCCCGACACGTGCCTGACGCGGGAAAACGCGTCGCGCACCGCGTCACCTGTGCGGAGCGAATCTCCGCCCGCCACGTCGCCATCACCCTCGGGCTCCCCACCGCACGGTCGGGCTGCTCCCTCGCCTCCACGGGCTGCAGAACCTGCCCGCGCCACGCGTCAGCCGCGGGTTCGCCGCGGTCTCTCCAGCGCCGAGACAGGACAGGACAACACAGCAGGAGCCGGATCTTCTGTGCTAGGCGATCCTGCTGCACCACCTGCAAAAAGCACCAGATTACAAAAGGGCATCACTAACCCAAAGATTATAACTGATGGTCGTGTTCGGTACAATTTTTTGTGTGGTACAGGTGAACCGAATGATTTGAGGGAGGCATTGGATCATCCAGACTGGAGGAAGGCAATGGATGAAGAATATGGTGCACTTCAGAAGAACAACACGTGGCATCTAGTACCACCAACCCATGGTAACAATAATATCATTGACTGCAAATGGGTTTACAGAATCAAAAAAAGAGCTGATGGTTCCATTGAACGTTATAAAGCCCGTTTAGTTGCAAAAGGGTTTAAACAACGTTATGGTATTGATTATGAGGACACATTTAGTCGAGTTGTTAAAGCTGCTACTATACGTCTTGTGTTAGCTATTTCTGTCTCCAGGAATTGGCATATTAAACAACTCGATGTCAAGAATGCGTTCTTGAATGGTGTTCTGGAAGAGGAAGTTTATATGAGGCAACCTCCTTGTAACGCCCGGGGAATTTTCCCCCTAATAAAATATGTTGCTTGTTTTTTTCTTTTCTTTTCATAACATGGCATAATGCATCCTTGTTGATTTAAAACTTGTAATCAAATTAAATTACATCAAGTACAATTTTATAAAACTTTCTGGAATTCGTTTGGTGTATAAAATCTACTGTTATTGGTGCCTAACCAGTTTCTGAAAAAAAAAAAGAGAGAGAGAGAGGCAGCCAGCCGGCCAGGCCCCAAGGCCCAGCCGAACCAGCCAGCCTCCCCCAAAACCCTAACAGTTTTCTACTCCACCCCCTCCTCACTTGCAGCCGCCCCCTCCCCCTTTTTCCTTTTTGCAAACGGGTCCTCCCACCCTTCCAGACACGCACGCACGCACGGGAGGGAGAGCATCGCTCGATCCCTCCCAGCTCGCTGCATCTCCCTGCCCCGCTCGATTCCCTCGACGTCGCCCCCTTCCTCCCGATAGCGCCGCCGCCGCCTGCCCCTTCAGCTCGCCGAGGCCGCGCCTCCGCCGCCTCCCTGCCCCCCGTCTCCCTCCTGGCCTCCCCTCTCCCGAGCGCCTCCCCTTCTTCTCTCCCTCGATCCCCCCGCTCGCTACGTCGCCTCCATCCTCTACCCAGCGCCTCCGAGCTCCGCCCTCCCCGCACAGAACCGCGGCCGTCCTGGTCCCCACCGGCCGTGGTGCCCCGTCCACCTCCCGAGCTCGCCGTCCCCGGCGTCTCCTTCCTGCCCGCAACCACGGCCGGCCGCCGTTCGCCTCCTCCCGCGGCCCCTCCTTCCGGCGTCCCTGCCTCCCCTCCTCTGTCCGCCCCGCGGCAACCGAGCCGGCCGTCCTCTGCCCCTTCCGGCCGCCGCGCCACCCGCCGGAGTCCTCCTCCGTGTCGCGCCGCCGCGTTCCCTGCCCCGTCGACCCGTCCCACACGGTGTTCAAGGACAACCTGGAGGCTCACGTTGGCAAGTGCCCCTTCCGGAAGCACGCCGAGGCGCTCGTGGCGCAGCCGTACTACTCCAAGGGCATCAATTCCGGTGGGGGAGAGACTGGTGCTGCGACAGTCACATCGGCCGCCAAGCGCGCCTCCGTGCACAAGCTCTCCGAGGAGGATTTCTGGGGCTTGGTCGGGAAGATCCGGTCCGCGCATGCAGCGGCTGCCGTCCAAATGCACCAGTCGCACATCGCCCCGGATGCCTGTGACAAATGGATGGAGGGGCAGGTTGATAGGACGGTGCCGTCACCATTTTGGTGTGTCCGAGGCCTTCGTGCCCGTGTGTTCCGTGTCTGTGAACTCGACAAAATTCGCGGCGACAAGTTCGACACCGGCCCGTACCGCATCGACAAGATCATCGCCAACAACTACCGCCACCCCGAGGACCTCGGACCAAACCTCGACCACGACTACTTCCTCGACGAACTGTGAACGACTACATCGTCTTCGCCATGTCCGTTTTGCGTTGGCCGCCTTCGTGCGCGCCCGAAGACCGGGACCGTCAGGCTCGCCTCCGACCCCGAAGACGGTGTTGTTACGGTTCGGCCACGACTACGACGACACGAGAACAATTATCTCCTCGACTTCCCGAAGATGATGATGCGGTGGTGCAATTACGACTACTTCCTCGACGTCGACTACTTCCCCTACTACAACGACGTCGACTACTTCCACTACCACGCCTACGTCGACTACTTCCTCTATGACCCGAAGACATCGACTTCGACTACATCGACAACGGAATGTCTACTTCCCCTCCTACGACGACTTCGTCTACTTCCTCCACGTTCCGAAGTTTCCGGCGTTGACCCCGGCGATCCTCTTTCCAACGTGCGAACCCAAACCCCTATACCTATGTCCTATTTTCTATAACATATCATCTATAATTAAAATGTCATCTCATTCATGTGTTGCATTGCATTTTTGTGGGTAAATAAATAACTCGAACCTCCTAAATTAAATGTTGGGCTTCCGGCTCAATTTAAATTGATTTAATTGCATAAATCATAACTAATTCATTTTAACTCCAAATTTGAAAAGTAAAATATGTTTTCCAATCAAAATTCTCTAAAGTTTGCAAATATAAACCTTGTTTGCTGTTTTGAATAATTTAAATTGCTGAAAACAACTATTTCTTAATTAATGCATTAAAATTGCTAATTTGATAACTTGCTCATTTTAATTCCACATCCAACAAATAAAATATGTTTTCATACCAGAAAAATGCACTTAATCTGTTCATGCCATCCATATCTCTGTTTGCATCTTATCTTGTGCATTTAGATCTTGTTATGCTTGTTCATCTATATGACAACATATGGAATGTGTGGGCTAATTAATTCCAACTGTTGCCCCATTCCATTTAAATTGCCTAACTCATCTACCTTATTGTTTTCCATGCTAAACAACATTTAACTTGATGGTTAGATAAACAACTTGAACCAATTCCTATTTCTCCGGACTCCGGTCCCGATTAAATTGCTTAAGTTGTTTCCTCCCTGTTGCATCTTGCCATGTCATGCATATAAAATAGGATCATGCTGGATCTTTTGCCGTAGTAGTAATTGTTGCATCCGGTGTTTCTTCTAGTTCGTTGCTTCTTCCCGGATAGGACGTTGAGATGATGTGAGCAACGACAAGTTCTGCTACCTTGCGGGATCTCAGGCAAGTATACTCACTTGCTGCCATATGGCTACCTTTCATCACTTGTTACCGATTCATTCCGTTGTTCTTATTCTAGCCTTTTGATTTGATGCTTGAGTCTCGATCCCATTATATGTTACCTTGCAGCCATGATATAGCCTTTCCTCCCACTTCCTATTAACTGTTGTGTGTTTACCCTGTTCGCCTTCGTGTCGTAGTTGCATGCTTAGGGTTGCTTTTGCTCGAGTCTGTTGTCGGTCACTCTTTTACTATTCTTATTATTGTACCGGGGGGCTCGATGTTAATTAATCAATCCTGTTAATGCTAATGGTAATAATAAACTTGACGATAAGGCACCGGCAGGAGGCCCATGGGTGGTTTTGAGGCCTGCTAGTGTCGCCCACGAATTAGGAAAAGAGTCTTGTCTACTGATCCATGATGAGCGCACTACCCGCATGTGGGAAGCGAGTATGGGCGCCCCCTCAACTTGACTCGATTCGCATCTCGTCCAAATCGCTACATTTAGTTCGGGTGTTCCATTTGCTGCATGCATGATCTTGCGAGCCCTTGGTACCCGGGTGGAACTTTCGTAGTCGGCATTTAGGGCGGCGTGGTCTTCCAGTGCTATGAGGGTCCCCTTTTCTTCGGGGGCACGATTAGCCGCGCATGCACAGCACGTGGTGCTTTGGGCTTGATGCGAAGAAGGGTTGGGTTGTGTTGAGTGCCCCGCTTGGTGGAATGGCCGTTCCATCTGGCGGGTTATTCATACGTGTACGGCTAAATTGGTGCATTCCTGCAGGGTTAAATCTTTTCGAGAAGCCGTGTTTTCCGCTGTTATGGATTACTTGGTGAAAGTACTGGCTAACAAGTACTCAGGAAAACTTGAACCTAATGATTAACCATATTACACCCAATGATTAATAACTTGACTAGTAATAGGGTTATTCACACAATAACTTGATTCATCTTTAATCCAAATGTGTGAGTTATCCTCGGATTGCTTCTTCGGATAAGGGGCGAGATCCAGGATGGGTTTGTTTGAAGTTATCTTTCAGTTGGTTACAATACTCGATCTTATCTTCTTTCTGTTAGCCGGAAGTTGTAGTATCTCTCTGTAGTTGGTTAGTGCAGCCCGATGCCGCTTCTTTGCAATAATCCCTTCCTTTCCGTTGTACCCAAAGTATTTGTATCTTGTGATGACTGGTTACGCCGGTATCTTGTGAGTATGGTTTTTTTTATCCCCTTGCCAGTACTTAACCGTACTGACCCACGAATTCATTTTCGTGGCTGCATATTCAATATTGCAGTCAACGGGTTTGAAGTCTGACGACGTTAGCTTGGGAATTCCTCCGGCTTGGCCTGGGCAGGGATTGGACGCCTTCGGTTATCTTCAGGACTCTTAGTCCAATTTGGATCTTGTCCGTAGACGGACGATATGTTGTTTCTTCCGCTGTTATTTGGAACTTTGTGTTGTATCAGTTGTATCCTTGGCTCGTTTGAGTCGTCTTGTATCTATCTGTTTCTGTGGCAATTGTGGAATATTCGTGAACTATTGTAATGTTATCATAAATGGCAACCTGGAATCGGTTATTATGCGGATTTGGCGGGAATGCTGAAATCTGCATAGTGCCCGATCTCGGGGCGTCACAAATGGTATCAGAGCATGGTTCCGATTCCCGAGATTGTTTCGATACGAATGGTTATCGAAGCAACGGGTCCGCAAAGCCTGTAGGTTAACCTCGCTAACGGTCGTTGTTTCTAGAGTGTCAAAAACTATTTCTGCTAAACTATTTTGGAAAACATCTCAATAGGATTCTTGTTTTCTCCTTATCTCTATTCTATTTCCCCTCCCATCTTATTTGTTTTGGAGTCTCCCCCCTTGTCTATCTTTCAAAGTGTTAGGATCCTACGTGGGTGGACGTTTTCTGAGCCTTTAACCTAACAGTTTCGATCATCAGAAGATTCCTGGTGGAAGAACATCGTCGTCACTCCGAGCAAGAATCTCTTGTTGGTGGTGTCGAGAAGATCAACAAGATGACCGAAGACTCGATAGTTCCGACTTCTTCCCTCTCCCGTGTTTGTGAGCGGATTGCGAGGGCGCAATCCCTTGTTAGTGGTGTCGACTGTAACGCCCGGGGAATTTTCCCCCTAATAAAATATGTTGCTTGTTTTTTTCTTTTCTTTTCATAACATGGCATAATGCATCCTTGTTGATTTAAAACTTGTAATCAAATTAAATTACATCAAGTACAATTTTATAAAACTTTCTGGAATTCGTTTGGTGTATAAAATCTACTGTTATTGGTGCCTAACCAGTTTCTGAAAAAAAAAAAAAAGAGAGAGAGGCAGCCAGCCGGCCAGGCCCCAAGGCCCAGCCGAACCAGCCAGCCTCCCCCAAAACCCTAACACTTTTCTACTCCACCCCCTTCCTCACTTGCAGCCGCCCCCTCCCCCTTTTTCCTTTTTGCAAACGGGTCCTCCCACCCTTCCAGACACGCACGCACGCACGGGAGGGAGAGCATCGCTCGATCCCTCCCAGCTCGCTGCATCTCCCTGCCCCGCTCGATTCCCTCGACGTCGCCCCCTTCCTCCTGATAGCGCCGCCGCCGCCTGCCCCTTCAGCTCGCCGAGGCCGCGCCTCCGCCGCCTCCCTGCCCCCCCGTCTCCCTCCTGGCCTCCCCTCTCCCGAGCGCCTCCCCTTCTTCTCTCCCTCGATCCCCCCGCTCGCTACGTCGCCTCCATCCTCTACCCAGCGCCTCCGAGCTCCGCCCTCCCTGCACAGAACCGCGGCCGTCCTGCTCCCCACCGGCCGTGGTGCCCCGTCCACCTCCCGAGCTCGCCGTCCCCGGCGTCTCCTTCCTGCCCGCAACCACGGCTGGCCGCCGTTCGCCTCCTCCCGCGGCCCCTCCTTCCGGCGTCCCTGCCTCCCCTCCTCTGTCCGCCCCGCGGCAACCGAGCCGGCCGTCCTCTGCCCCTTCCGGCCGCCGCGCCACCCGCCGGAGTCCTCCTCCGCGTCGCGCCGCCGTGTTCCCTGCCCCGTCGACCCGTCCCACACGGTGTTCGAGGACAACCTGGAGGCTCACGTTGGCAAGTGCCCCTTCCGGAAGCACGCCGAGGCGCTCGTGGCGCAGCCGTACTACTCCAAGGGCATCAATTCCGGTGGGGGAGAGACTGGTGCTGCGACAGTCACATCGGCCGCCAAGCGCGCCTCCGTGCACAAGCTCTCCGAGGAGGATTTCTGGGGCTTGGTCGGGAAGATCCGGTCCGCGCATGCAGCGGCTGCCGTCCAAATGCGCCAGTCGCACGTCGCCCCGGATGCCTGTGACAAATGGATGGAGGGGCAGGTTGATAGGACGGTGCCGTCACCGTTTTGGTGTGGCCGAGGCCTTCGTGCCCATGTGTTCCGTGTCTGTGAACTCGACAAAATTCGCGGCGACAAGTTCGACACCGGCCCGTACCGCATCGACAAGATCATCGCCAACAACTACCGCCACCCCGAGGACCTCGGACCAAACCTCGACCACGACTACTTCCTCGACGAACTGTGAACGACTACATCGTCTTCGCCATGTCCGTTTTGCGTTGGCCGCCTTCGTGCGCCCCCGAAGACCGGGACCGTCAGGCTCGCCTCCGACCCCGAAGACGGTGTTGTTACGGTTCGGCCACGACTACGACGACACGAGAACAATTATCTCCTCGACTTCCCGAAGATGATGATGCGGTGGTGCAATTACGACTACTTCCTCGACGTCGACTACTTCCCCTACTACAACGACGTCGACTACTTCCACTACCACGCCTACGTCGACTACTTCCTCTATGACCCGAAGACATCGACTACGACTACATCGACAACGGAATGTCTACTTCCCCTCCTACGACGACTTCGTCTACTTCCTCTTCTTCGTCTACTTACTCCACGTTCCGAAGTTTCCGGCGTTGACCCCGGCGATCCTCTTTCCAACGTGCGAACCCAAACCCCTATACCTATGCCCTATTTTCTATAACATATCATCTATAATTAAAATGTCATCTCATTCATGTGTTGCATTGCATTTTTGTGGGTAAATAAATAACTCGAACCTCCTAAATTAAATGTTGGGCTTCCGGCTCAATTTAAATTGATTTAATTGCATAAATCATAACTAATTCATTTTAACTCCAAATTTGAAAAGTAAAATATGTTTTCCAATCAAAATTCTCTAAAGTTTGCAAATATAAACCTTGTTTGCTGTTTTGAATAATTTAAATTGCTGAAAACAACTATTTCTTAATTAATGCATTAAAATTGCTAATTTGATAACTTGCTCATTTTAATTCCACATCCAGCAAATAAAATATCTTTTCATACCAGAAAAATGCACTTAATCTGTTCATGCCATCCATATCTCTGTTTGCATCTTATCTTGTGCATTTAGATCTTGTTATGCTTGTTCATCTATATGACAACATATGGAATGTGTGGGCTAATTAATTCCAACTGTTGCCCCATTCCATTTAAATTGCCTAACTCATCTACCTTATTGTTTTCCATGCTAAACAACATTTAACTTGATGGTTAGATAAACAACTTGAACCAATTCCTATTTCTCCGGACTCCGGTCCCGATTAAATTGCTTAAGTTGTTTCCTCCCTGTTGCATCTTGCCATGTCATGCATACAAAATAGGATCATGCTGGATCTTTTGCCGTAGTAGTAATTGTTGCATCCGGTGTTTCTTCTAGTTCGTTGCTTCTTCCCGGATAGGACGTTGAGATGATGTGAGCAACGACAAGTTCTGCTACCTTGCGGGATCTCAGGCAAGTATACTCACTTGCTGCCATATGGCTACCTTTCATCACTTGTTACCGATTCTTTCCGTTGTTCTTATTCTAGCCTTTTGATTCGATGCTTGAGTCTCGATCCCATTATATGTTACCTTGCAGCCATGATATAGCCTTTCCTCCCACTTCCTATTAACTGTTGTGTGTTTACCCTGTTCGCCTTCGTGTCGTAGTTGCATGCTTAGGGTTGCTTTTGCTCGAGTCTGTTGTCGGTCACTCCTTTTACTATTCTTATTATTGTACCGGGGGGCTCGATGTTAATCAATCAATCCTGTTAATGCTAATGGTAATAATAAACTTGACGATAAGGCACCGGCAGGAGGCCCATGGGTGGTTTTGAGGCCTGCTAGTGTCGCCCCCTAATTAGGAAAAGAGTCTTGTCTACTGATCCATGATGAGCGCACTACCCGCATGTGGGAAGCGAGTATGGGCGCCCCCTCAACTTGACTCGATTCGCATCTCGTCCAAATCGCTACATTTAGTTCGGGTGTTCCATTTGCTGCATGCATGATCTTGCGAGCCCTTGGTACCCGGGTGGAACTTTCGTAGTCGGCATTTAGGGAGGCGTGGTCTTCCAGTGCTATGAGGGTCCCCTTTTCTTCGGGGGCTCGATTAGCCGCGCACGCACAGCACGTGGTGCTTTGGGCTTGATGCGAAGAAGGATTGGGTTGTGTTGAGTGCCCCGCTTGGTGGAATGGCCGTTCCATCTGGCGGGTTATTCATACGTGTACGGCTAAATTGGTGCATCCCTGCAGGGTTAAATCTTCTCGAGAAGTCGTGTTTTCCACGGTTATGGATTACTTGGTGAAAGTACTGGCTAACAAGTACTCAGGACAACTTGAACCTAATGATTAACCATATTACACCCAATGATTAATAACTTGACTAGTAATAGGGTTATTCACACAATAACTTGATTCACCTTTAATCCAAATGTGTGAGTTATCCTCGGATTGCTTCTTCGGATAAGGGGCGAGATCCAGGACGGGTTTGTTTGAAGTTATCTTTCAGTTGGTTACAATACTCGATCTTATCTTCTTTCTGTTAGCCGGAAGTTGTAGTATCTCTCTGTAGTTGGTTAGTGCAGCCCGCTGCCGCTTCTTTGCAATAATCCCTTCCTTTCCGTTGTACCCAAAGTATTTGTATCTTGTGATGACTGGTTACGCCGGTATCTTGTTAGTATGGTTTTTTTTATCCCCTTGCCAGTACTTAACCGTACTGACCCACGAATTCATTTTCGTGGCTGCATATTCAACATTGCAGTCAACAGGTTTGAAGTCTGACGACGTTAGCTTGGGAATTCCTCCGGCTTGGCCTGGGCAGGGATTGGACGCCTTCGGTTATCTTCAGGACTCTTAGTCCAATTTGGATCTTGTCCGTAGACGGACGATATGTTGTTTCTTCCGCTGTTATTTGGATCTTTGTGTTGTATCAGTTGTATCCTTGGCTCGTTTGAGTCGTCTTGTATCTATCTGTTTCTGTGGTAATTGTGGAATATTCGTGAACTATTGTAATGTTATCATAAATGGCAACCTGGAATCGGTTATTATGCGGATTTGGCGGGAATGCTGAAATCTGCATAGTGCCCGATCTCGGGGCGTCACACTCCTGGGTATGAAGATGCTCATAAACCACATCATATATGCAAACTCGATAAGGCCTTGTATGGTCTCAAACAGGCGCCGAGAGCATGGTATTCTCGTTTGAGCACCAAACTGCAGCAGTTGGGATTCAAACCATCACAAGGGGATACATCTCTTTTCATTTATGATCAGTCAGGTATCATGGTTTTTGTTCTTGTTTATGTGAATGACATCATAGTTACAAGTTCATCAACTCAAGCAATAACAAGTCTGGTAGATGATTTAAATAAACACTTTGCTATTAAGGATCTTGGAGATCTTCACTTCTTCTTGGGCATTGAAGTAAGGAAAATTAGTGATGGTTTAGTGCTTACTCAAGAAAAATATGCCTCAGAATTATTAACAAAAGTTGGAATGAAAGATTGTAAACCCTCAGTTACACCATTTTCTGATATTGAAAAACTATCAGCTCATGAAGGAGAAACACTTGGATTAGATGACAGTACTAGATATAGAAGCATTGTTGGTGGTTTGCAGTACTTGACATTGACAAGACCAGATATTTCTTTTTCTGTAAACAAAGTTTGTCAGTTTCTTCATGCTCCCACTACAGTACATTGGACTGCAGCTAAAAGGATATTGCGCTATGTTCAGAATACTCTCACCACTGGTCTCACTTTCAGAAGTTCACCCTATACTCTTATTAGTGCTTTCTCAGATGCTGATTGGGCAGGGTGTATTGATGATAGAAGATCAACTGGTGGTTTTGCTGTTTTTCTTGGTCCAAACTCATATCTTGGAGTGCTAGAAAACAGGCCACTGTATCAAGGTCCAGTACTGAAGCTGAATACAAGTCTCTAGCAAATGCAACAGCAGAAGTTATATGGGTTGAAACTCTTCTCAAAGAACTAGGTATCAAAGTTGATGAAATTCCTTGTTTATGGTGTGATAACATGGGAGCCACCTACTTATCTGCTAATCATGTGTTTCATGCACGGACTAAACACATAGAAATTGATTTCCATTTTGTTAGAGAGAGAGTTGCAAACAAGTTACTTGATATACGGTTTATCTCTACAAAAGATCAGATTGCAGATGGATTCACCAAGGCACTACCACATAGAGCTTTAGAAAGATTTAAGAGTAATCTAAACTTGTACAAGTTTTGATTAAGGGGGGATGTTAAACTAGGACTTATCTTGTACACCGAACCTACCAAACTATGAGGTGATGCGGTTAGATTTGCACCCACCTTAATCTCTCCTGTAAATGGTTTCGGGTATCCTTAACCCTCTATATAAACACACAACCGATGCAGAGGCAAATGCATCGTTCCACGCCAGCTTCGATACGGGAGACTGGAGAATGGGCCGAGTAAACTCCCTCTTACGGAAAAAAAGATGATTTGGCAACTACTCCCATCGGTTCTAAAATAGATGACTTCTATTCATCCAAATATGCATGTATCTAGACATGTTGTAGTATCTACATACATGCATGTTTAGACAAATGAAATTCATTTATGTTAGAACGGAATGAGTAATTAATAATGAACATTGATTCAAGCTTTGAGTAATATCACCACTAGTAGAAAACATCGCTTTCGTACCGAGCCCAATTTGGTACTATTACCGGATGACGTTTGAACCGGGACTAGAGGGGGAGGGGGGCTAGTCCCGGTTCAATGGCTACTCGATTCTTCTCTACGGCTCTATCTATCATCAGGATTGACCCACCCATGTGCAATTCAAGCCATCTCCTGCATACTGTTGAAAATAACCTCACATTGTTTGTTTTACACGGAATGGAATAGCATTACTCACTAGTAGGGAAAAGGCTACCGCAGGCGAACCAATTTAGCCTACCGCAGGCGAATGTCTGTTCGCCTGGGACCACCTCGCCAGCGGTAATGAATTACCGCAGGCGAACAACCAAATGCACCTGGGGTATCTTGACATACCCCAGGCGAACAAGCGTTGTGCGCCTGGGGTAAGCCTCTTACCTGAGGCGAACAAGCGCTGTGCGCCTGGGGTACATGTTCGCCTGGGGTATGCTTCCCTATTCGCCTGGGGTATGGTTTTGCTGTGTCAAAAAATAAAAGAAACGAAAATAACAGAATTACAGCAAATTGACAGTAATAAATATGAAAATGACAGCAAAATAACAGAAATATTTCGATCATCACCAAATAGTCTCGAAACGAATAGTTTAGTTACAAGCATAGTTCAAACACTAGGAGTACATAGTCCAAACAAATCGATAGTTTAGTTATCTAGACAAGCAAAACAACAAGTAGCATCAACACTAGGAGTACAAGGAGTATAAGCACGGCGATGGCGAATGTGGTCATCCGGGCCCTCGTCTTCTCCGTCTTCTCTCTCGCTAGGTAAGTGGCGTATCGAGCTTCCGCCTCCACCATGGTCTTGTACCCCTTGTAGTTGTTGCCGCTGAAACCGTGCACCTGTCTTCGGCATTGGTCCCAGTCGTCGTAGACTCCGGGAACCCTACCGACATACACAACATACCATGTCATCTGTGCATAGGACAAAAATACGAGTTTAGCATCGAAAGTGATAATAGACCGCAAATAACTATCAAAAAATAGAAGCATCAAGGTTTACGAATAAAACACGACAAATAAAGGTCTAAAAGTTATATGATGCAAGTGTATACTAACATTTTGTCAATCCTATATTCTCGGCGGGAACGGACGAACGCCTTGTACCGTGTTGAATGTCCGGGTGTCACGTTGCTCTCGTAGGTGTGCTTCTATGTCACGGTTGCTCGGTGGTGCGTGGCCGTGGAAGAACAAGCCACCCCGAGTGATGACATCCGACGAGAGTATCGTGCAGATCCTCCGCTGGATGCGACGGAACTCAGCCCGCACATATTCATCGGTGGTGTTGGCCATTTTTGTGGTCAGGTCTCGGAGATCACTTGGTAGATGGGCCTGTTGGGCATCCTTTAAGTACTCCCTCATCTGAAAGATGACATACCAGGCTTCCAACTCAGATTCTTGCTCCGATTGCTTGAGGCAGGGGAAGTTTGTTACGTGGGTGCACACGTAGGCGCCTCAGACTATTTTCTCCTTTTTTAGGGGCTTGCCTAAATCGGCGGCGAAGCCGTTGAGGGCACTATTAAGAACATCTCTTATGTCGGTGTAGTCCTTCTGCACCGCCCTACCCGCATCAAGATAAGTGCATTGTGACCAATGCGGTTCCATGACGATGAGTACGCATCCTCCGTTTCTGCGCAGAACATTTCGAACAAGAGCCATCAATATCATCAATCGGAATACTAAGGAGATTCTAGAAAGAATGTAACGACGTGAAGCGGAGAGGACTACTTACTTGGGAAAGTATGGCATGAGAATGGCATTCTTATCCTTGTTATCTATCAAAAACCCCGTTATGTAAGTCGTGATAAGAACTCGGTCCGCATGTGACCTCAAGTAGTCCTCATTCATGTAGTACGGGTCCATAATCGCCATGTTAGGGGTATTCTCCATGACCATATCATGCGCCATGCTGAGCGATACCAGGCGGACAATGCTTCGGTCGAGCTTACCCAAGTGGAAGACCCTGAATATGTCTTCGTATCTGATGAAGAACACCTCTGCGGGATTTGAATCCACAAAGCCCAAGGATCGGGGCACTTTGACCACATATAGCGGGTAGGAGGGATGTTTCTCACGTACAAGTTCATTCTCTTTGAACAAAATCCCGTCGTGGATGGTCCTCATGTCACCACCCATGACAGCGACAACCTCTGCCGGCAACATCGGCTCACCCATCTCATGCACCTTCCTCCACGGGACGGCGGGCGGCAAACGGTCCAGGACTCGGGAGACCGCTGGCTGGCTACTAGAGGAGGCACCACCTTTCTTCTTGTTGCCCGGCCTCTTCTGATTCTTCTTCGGCCTCAAGCAGATGGGAGTGCCGCTTTGTTTTACCGCCTCCGCGGCCGTAGCACGGAGTGTATTCGGGGTAACCAGCGTAGGCTGTGGAGCCGTAAAGGCCGTCTGCTCCTCGGGAGTTTCTTGGGAATAGGTTAGCTTCTTCTGTATATCCGGTTTTCTGGTGGGTAACTCAGAAGAACCGCCCTCTCCGCCATCTACCTTCTTCTGGATATCAAGAGTTCTGGCGGGTAACTTCGGAGGAACCGGCTTCTCGCCATCCAACTGATTTATGAAATCGTCAATGGGAGCAAGTTCAATATCCATGTACTCGTCATGGGTCTCATGCTCGTGATGTTGCTCGTCATTGGACGTCTCGTGCTCGGGAGGAGGAGGATCCACCGGAGGTGGAGAGAGGACATTGCCATGTTGGACCTTGTCTTGTTGGCTTGCCGCGGGCGCAACCGGTGTAGTGGTGACGATCATGGCTTGGCTTGGCGCCGACCCTGACGTCGTGTTCAGCCGAATAAGGGCTTTCGGCCATAGCAATATTTGATTGTCCAGTTGGCCGAGATTCAGCTCGCTGTCGGCATCGGCGGGTTGATTAGGAGGATACAAGTTCTCGAATCCCGGTAGCACCAGATCGACGCGAACCCGAAGCTCGTTGTCCGGTATATCTCTGCAATGGTACTTGCGGGATAGTGGCTGCAAGATGCTCCCCTTTGCAACATCCTTCAACTCGCTGCCCACTTTTAGCAGGAAGGTGCATCCCGTCGCGTCAGCCCGCGATAACATGCATGGATAGGTCAGAGAGTAGGGTTATATTGAACTGGCTACAGCTTTTGAGACGGTCAATAAATTACCGTGAGGGCATTGAGCTCGGCTAACGTCGACGGACCACAGGTGATGGTGGGCTCGTCGAGCAACGGGGTGGTGGCCGCGCCGGACACGGCCGACGGTCCATCGGGGGCAGGCGCGTCGGGCACGGCCGACGGTCCATCGGGGGCAGGCGCGTCGGGCACGGCCGACGGTCCATCGGGGGCAGGCGCGTCGGGCACGGCGGGGGCGACAGGCACGGCCGACGTCGACGGACCACCGGCGGCGGCCGCGGCGGGCACGACCAACATCGACGGTATGTTGAACGTCGGTAACGGCCCCTGTGAGCCGCCGGCGATGTAGCCACATATTTTTTCAAATACGGCTGGGATGAGCGCATTCATCTTTTCCCCCACCGTTTTCTCAATCTTCTTCTCCATGTTTGTTTCCAAGTCATGGACCTTCTTTTTCAGCTCCTCCGTCTCCTCGCTCTTCTTCGCCGCCCGCGACTCCTTAGTGCTGGGCTCAGCCAAGCCATAGTTGGCGTGCTTCTTATTAAGTCCGCCGCCGGTGATACGGCCTAAGTGCGGCCTTTTCAGAGGGTCCTGGCTCTTTGCCTTGTTGTACCCCCTGATGAAAGGCTTATCCCACGCGACTTTGGCCGTCGACGTCTGCGACGAGGAAGATTCAAGTTGTTGTTCTTCTAGCTGCAGAAGCAACATATAAACGGTTTAGAATTGGTTTCGTACTAGAATGAAATCATGGACTTGATGATGATGAGTTGCATGAAATGGTAAATTTCTTACCACTAGCTTCTCAACATTCTTCACGCTATCGTCCGTGACCAAAATAACACCCTCCACCATCTTCGGGTCCGAGACAAGTTCCCCGGTCGGAGTTACTTTTCTGTACCTCGACCTCATGAATTTCTGGAATTGCGGGTCATGGGCATACTTGGCGTAAGGGTTCTCAATCCCTTTTTCAATGTAGGCCTGGTCCTCTTTCGCCCAAACTGGCTCCTTCCCGTCGTAGCCACGACAGCCGAGATTGTGGTGACCGATGTTCTTCGACGCTAGATCCTTCCCCCATCCCGTTTGCTTCTTAGTGACATCAAGCGACTCGTTATCTAGGAAAGTCTTGAAGTCATCGGGCGTAATCCGCGGGAAGTGGCGATGGATCTCTTCGAATGGTGTCGATTCCTTAATCATCGCCCTCGCCATAGTCTTGTAATTGCTCAGGGCTTTGGTGAATCTAGTGAGGGCGAGTTTGTTCACGAGGTTGCCCTTCAGATTCTCGTTGTTGTAGGGGGGAGAGAACTCGTACCGCGCGTGCAGCCTCGAGATGAGTTGGGCGCGCAGAGTTAGTTTCTTCTTGAGAGTCGGCTCGTTGACATTGACGACGTCTCGAAGTATCGCGCCAAGTTGGAGGAAGTACCCCTTCACAAGGTCCAATGGCATTAGAGGCGTGCCACTGGAAGGGTCCACCTCCGTGAATTTCTCTCGAACGGTGCCGACCTTGTTCGGAGCTCGCTTCCGACGCTTGTTTCCCGTCGTGCTGCTCCCTGAGGGACCCCCCGCGCCACTATCAGTGGTTTCCTCCTCGCCACCGGTGAGCCCGTCATCATTGTGGGGCTCGACATCATGGTCAGTTTCTGTCCGATCTTCCTCTTGCGACTCTCGGGCCATAAGGATGTAGTGGTCCAATAAAGCCGGATCCGTAGTAGAAGAAGACATGCCCTAGCTAGCAGTAGACAAAACGTATACTGTTAGTCACCGGAAAAATTCGGCGTGACCTCGGCTATATATAAATGGTCATGCAGGAGTGCCAGAAATTCGCCGGAACGGAAATGAATCAACGTTCCGACAAAACATTGGCACTCAATGTACCTGCAACAGAAATTGAATGCACACATGCATGGCACAAAAACTCCCAGGAAATTCATATATCATGCCAAAAAAACCTTCATATATATTGATCAAAGTAAAATACTGCACTTAATTAATAACAAATCACGGAGAATTCTAGCAGTGTCCAAAGCTTCAGTGTTCTATTCACATGTAATTAGTAGGTGATTCAGCTAGTGTAAGAAATATAGCATTTTATACTATGAGCTGAACTACCAGAATCCAGAAATAATGGTACATGATCAGATCCAGTTCTAGCTAAAGCATGTAGCAGCAGTAGTATGAGGGCGTTGGAAGAGGGGGGGGGGGGTGGCTGACCTGGGTTCGTCGTGGGCGTGGGCGACGGCGGCATGGGTGACGACGGTCGGCGTGGACGACGACGATGAGAGGGACGGCGCGCGCGCGCGGCGTGCTCCCGCTCCTCCTCCCCTGCTGCTCGATCCCGCTCCTCCTCCGCTGCTGCTCCTGCTCCTCCTCCTGCTGCTGCTCCTGCTCCTCCTCCTGCTGCTGCTCCCGCTCCTCCTCCTCCTCCTGCTCGACAACGACGACGGCGGCGTGCGATGAGAGAGGCGACGGCGTCGTGCGATGAGAGAGGCGACGGCGGCGTGCGGTTAGGGCTCGATATGAAACAGAGTGATTATGCGGGTTGTGAGTTAGCAGATCGAGTACTTACAGGCGCACAACGAGTGAAATGCGCCTGCGCTATCCCTTACCCCAGGCGAAAAAAGAGAGGTGCGCCTGCGCTAATGTTCTTAGCGATTCGTTGTGCGCGGGCCCACAGAGGTATACCCCAGGCGCACAGATTGGAAAATGCGCCTGCGCTAAGCATTAGAACCGGTTTGTATCACAAACCGATTCTAAAGGTATGTCCCCTGGGCCCACCTAGATACCCGCACAAATGGCCGCAGGCCTTTAGGACCGGTTTGTATAACAAACCGGTCCTAAAGGCCTGCGGCCATTTGCTGCCTGTAGGTAGGGGGCCCAGGGGACAGACCCTTTAGAACCGGTTTGTGATACAAACCGGTTCTAATGTGCTTGGCTCGATGCCCTGTTATGCGCGGCCCCACAGATCCTTACCGCAAGCGAATTATCTAGGTAATGCTCCTGCGCTAAATTTCGTAGGATTTTGGTTTGTGCGGTCCCACATGGCATTACCCCAGGCGCATGTCCTATCAAAAGCGCCTGTGATATGTATTACCCCAGGCGCGTTTTCCAGATGATGCGCCTGTGCTTAGATTTTCTAACACAGCCCCACGTACCCGGCCTGGGACACATCGAGCAATACGAATGCTATAATATGTGGCTCCCCCACGTTGGTTTTCACTTAAAAAATACATACATATGAAAGTTAACATGTGCAAAAATATTTAATGTCGCATCGAGCGTAAATAGATTGGTTTAGCGAGATACCGCAAGTGTTTCTCTCTAAAGCACATTGTACGCATAGTAGCTATTAGCATGTTAATTATATCGCGAGTATTTCCCTCTCTCAACCTTTCGTCACAATATTAGTCTTGCCTTTCTTGGTCGATGTTGAATACGTGACCGCCATATTGTGACTTCTTCTTGTGAATGGAAGACCTGCCCTAGGTAGTGTGGTCCTGCTTCTTCTTGTGGTGTATCGTCTTCACCGGGTTCTTCCATCATCGGGTCTCCGACTAAGCCGTCGAAGTCCTTCTCATCGGCGACTCCATCCATTCCGACGAGGGCCCTTTTTCCTCTCCTTACGACAACACGACTAGGCTTTGCCGGGTCGGTTATGAAGAAGCATTGCTCCACGTGCTTAGCCAATACCCAGGGCTCATTTTGCGCGGTGGGGTTCTTGGACTTGGGTTTGTTGGCTTCAGACATCGACATAGTGGTGAAATATTCGTCTTCTTTCGTGACGTTTGTAGCCCATCTGACATGGAACATCGGCAGCTTTACCCCAACGTAGTCAAGCTCCCCGATCTTTCTGTAGTATCTTCTAACCTCTTCGCCCGTGTAAGATTCCATCGTTATAGACGAGTTTTGATAGTCGCTACTTTTGTCTCTTTCCTCCGTGTAGAATGTGTACCCATTGATGTCGTATGGATAGGGGCCATATGACAAGGCCAATACAATTTTATCTTTCTCACATGTCATTGGCGGGGGATCGGCATCAATCTGCTTCTTGAACCATGTCGCGAAAGAGGAGCTTCAGACACAGCCACGGGGGGAGGTTATACATCCATACAAACACGGGCCAGGTGCTATGTTTGCTGCTCTGATTTCCAAACGGATTGAGACCGTCGGTGCTCGCACCAAGCCTGATGTTCCTTGGGTCGTTCCCGAATTCCTCATCGAATGCGTCTAATGCTTTCCACTGACGTGCATCCGAAGGGTGTGTACTTAGCACTGTTTTTTCAACACGTTCTGGATCGCTCAGCACCGCCTTTTTCTGTCCTCGTGCCAGCGCATGAGCTTTGCTTCCTTGGGGTCCACGAAGTACCGCTGCAGACGGCCGGGATCAATGAGTGGAAAGTACCACACAACTTTCGTAGGAGCTTTCTTCGTCCCCCTCTTGTAACGATCAGCACCGCACACCGGACATTTGATTTGGTCCGCGTGCTCGTTACGGTAAATTATGCAGTGTGATGGATAGGGGTGGTGGTGGGTGGCTGGCCGCACTTATATTGGGGACAAATAATATTACCACGCGAATATATATGTTCTGGGAAGCGCCTGCGCTAAGTGGTGCTACCCCAGGCTATTCTTTGTCCCAGGCGAACAACGTACCTGTGCGCCTGCGCTAATGGGAGCTACCCCAGTCCACTTTTTACCCCAGGCGCTTCTGTACTTACTCGCCTGTGGTATCTGTTATACCGCAGGCGAACCGAGAAGCCATTCGCCTGCGGTAAAGGAAGCGTGCCAGGGTCGGCCGTGGTTGGCTCTGCCACACTTTACCCCAGGCGCGGCGCTTACGGTTTCTGTTCGCCTGGGGTAACTGGCCTACCCCAGGCGCACCAAATTGCGCTTCGCCTGCGCTAATTAACCCAGGCGCACAGTTTTCCTTGTTCGCCTGTGGTATGATATGCTGCTATAAGCAAATCTCTAGTAGTGACTTTGTGTACAATTTTTACACAATTTTAAATAACACTAGCAAAAGAGCAGCAACCATTTTCATCATGTTTATCTAGTCTCCTCCGATTTGTTTTTTTAATACTGCATGAGCAGAGTCTTGTACTTGAGTCGTTTTGGATCCGATATCATATTGAATTGAAGCACTAGTCATTTATCCTAAAAGTCTGAACTAATTGAAATGGCTAGGCAGTATATTTATATCTCAACAAAATGAACATAGGGTCAAACTTTGGATAACATCACAACGATGAAAACAACTAAGTAATATTGAAGATTCCGAGTAATGCAAATACCTGCATATTTTATAATACAATTTTTTGAGAAAGAGAATGTCCAATTACACAACAGTCTGAAAATGAGATAAATTAATATGGAGTCTTGCACACGGTCTGCAATTTGTGTATGCCACTTGAGTTTATTCTGGGATGCCCAAAAAGGAACCAGAGATATCTCGTGTACTTTGTGTGGAGCATAAGAGGAATGAAGTACCAGGGAGGCAGCAGGCCTTAAAAACGCAAATACTCCATGGTTTTGACATACCCTATAAGGTAGGAACGCAGATTGGCCGGTCGGTGGTTGGATACTTGGATCTGATCGTCTTCAAATTACTACAGAGCAAGGTTTTGGTTCCCGGTATGAAAAATTTCCCGAGGGGGGTCGGGATTGCCGGTTACCGCGGTTACCGGAAAATCCCACCGGTTACCGGACGAATTTCAAAACCAAAATTTGAAAATTCAAAAAAATTGATTCCCAATATAACCTTTTACTGAGGGGTTTTGTTAAAATTCAAAATTTTCAAAAAAATTGGGATTTTTTGACCGGGACGAGCATTTCCCGGGGGTGGTCGGGATCTCCGGTTACCGAGCGGTTACCGGATTTCCCGACCGGTAACCAAAACCATGCTACAGAGTCGTCCCCATCTGATAACATTAACTTCGTCCAGATCCGATCCCCAACAAATAATTGCAGAATTGGATTATCCGAGGGCCCCAAAATAATTCAACCATTACTCGACATCCAAATAGTTGTAGACTGTGCCCCTGTCTGTACAGGGAGGATTGTTTTCAAATGATATATAAATTATATAAGTTGGCTCTGGAATCCTCTTGCATGGTTCTAATAAAACTTAATGTCGACGCATGGAATCCCCCTAGGCGTAATCATCGACATGCTAAGGATTAATAAAATATGTTAAATTATACTAGTGCTATTCTGAAGGAGAATAATGAGTAGCTTATAAGCAAGACCGGTCACGGTGGGAGTAGCTTGAGTAGTAACATACATGCCACACCTAAGCAAAAAAGATGAGTTGGCAACTAATTAATAATGAACATAGGTTCAAGCTTTGCGTAATATCACAAGGATGGAAACAACTAAGTTATAATGAAGATTCCGAGTATGTAAATAACTGCATATTTTAGAATACAATTTTGTAGAAAGAGGATAGCCAATTACACAACACAATTTGGATGCACAATGGAAATGAGATGAATAAATATGGAGTCTTGTACGGTCTGGAATGTTGGCTATGCCATGCCCAAAAAGGAAGTGAAGATATCTGAGTACTTTGTGTGGAGCACTCTTGCGAGCTAGGAACGAGCTCTCACCTGGGACCAACGTAAGGTAGGAATGAGCCCTCACCCGGGGCATAGGACCACTGTACAATCAATACACCATGCTCCTCCTGCAGGCGCGTTAGCGAACGGCGGTTCGAGCCCTACCACTACAAACACACGATCGAGCTATGGAGGTGAGATCAGAATCTAGAAGAGGAGAAAGATGAACACACGGTGGTTTTGGCGCAACGCTCAACTTGCTGCTTTTCTGTTCCTTTTATTGTGCAGGAATAAAAGGCTTGCCGTGGCGATCGCCATGATCCCGACTAATTCGTGCCATCCCACGCCTTGGATCGAGCGCACAGCTCTCCTAAAGACCAGGACGTGAGCGTACAGAACGCGTCATCGTCTAGACTAAAATAGACTGAAATAACGACTCTGACGAAACTGAACCTAGCGACACCTAAACACTTAACTGACGAAATTGAAAACTTACTTAAGAAATCTCCCCCTAAGTTTTAGTCCTTGGTGATGTCGATGATGCCGATCCTCGCACGCAGGTCCTGGAACGGAACTCTCCCGATGGACTTGGTGAGAATATCGGCGAGCTGGTTGGTGGTGTGTCGATGTGCTCGACGGCGACCTTGCCGCCCTCCACGCACTCCCGGATGAAGTGAGAACGCGTGTCAATGTGTTTGCTGCGTTCATGGTACACCGGGTTCTTGATCAGCTGAATGGCGCTCTGGTTGTCGATGTAGAGCTTCACTGGCTCCTCCTCCTTGTTGAGCAGCTCGCCTAGGAGGCGCCGGAGCCATGCACCTTGACATGCCGTGCCAGTGGCGGCCATGTACTCAGCCTCGCATGAGGACAACGCAACAGCGTGCTGCTTGACAGATTGCCATGTCACCGGACAACCATTGATTAAGAAGAGGCTGCCCGTCGTGCTCTAGCGATCATCCAGGTCACCGGCATGGTCGGAGTCGTTGTAGCCCACGAGCTCGATCTGCTCGCTGCTGCTACGAAGGACGCACCCGAAGTTCTTGGTGCCGGCGATGTAGAGGAGAAGAAACTTGACGACACTCAGGTGCTCCGTCGTTGGCTTCTCATGAAGGGCTAACATAGCCCACAGCTAAGGCGATGTCCGGCTTGCTGTGAACCAGATAGCGGAGGCTCCCGACGATGGAGTGATAGAGGGTCACGTCCACCGGAGGGTTCGAGCTTTCCTTGCTGAGCTTCAGGTGCGGCTCCATGGGCACCTGTGACGTGGTGCAGTCCATCATGTCGGCCTTCTCCAAGAGCTTGGCGGCATATGCGGATTGGCAGAGCGTGATCTTGCCGTTCCGCTGAGTCACCTCGATGCCAAGGTAGTAAGCGAGAAGGACCAGGTAACTCATCTTGAACATGTCCGTCATCTCCCGTTTAAACTTGGCGATCTCCAGTGTGAGTTGGCTTCGCCGCGAGTGTACACGGCGTGCTCCGAGGGACTCCGGGTGAACCCAAGCGACCGAAGCGTGCTGTCGAGCTTGGCGTTCCACGCCCGTGGCACTTGGCGAAGCCCATACAGTGCCTTGTTAAGGCGCAACACCTTGCCCTCCGTGCCGTCGATGACGAAGCCAGGTGGCTGGGACACATACACCTACTCCGTCAGATCGCCGTTCAGAAACGCGCTCTTCACGTCAAGGTGGTGCACCTCCCAGCCGTGGTGCGCAGCAACTGCGAGAAGGACGCGCACGGAGTCAAAGCGTGCCACCGGCCCGAAGACCTCCTCGAGGTCGATGCCGGCGCGCTGCCCGTAGCCCTTCGCCACGAGTCGAGCCTTGTGCCGCACCACCTCTCCTCAGCTTGTAGTCCCACTTGAGGCCGATGGAGCGGTGGCCGGCGGGGAGGTCGCAGAGCTCCCACGTGTCGTTCTCCTTGATCGAGTCCATCTCCTCAGTCATGGCCACTCTCCATCCTGCCTCTGACTGGGCTTCTTTGAGCGTTCCATCTCCTCCCCTTTGCAAGAAGTAGGTCCAGCTCGAGTTCCTCGTTGATGTTCGTCATGGTTCTGTACCTGCGCACAACAATGTTGTGATCCTTCGCGGTCGGAGTGTTGGTTGTTGCTTGCGTGACGAACTCCACCCCTGCACGATGTGGTGCAGTTGGCGCAGCGGACGTGGGCGAGGTGGGGGGCCCCATTTGGCGCGGCGTGGCCGGCGACGCATCCCCTTGAGCGGCCTTATCCGAAGCCTCGCCGTGCATGGCCGGTGCGGGCTCTGGCGCCCTCGTCGAGCCACGCAGGTCTGTGGACGCCGGTGTGTACGTGATGTCGAAATCGCCGCTCAACGACTCCACGCCTCCGTCTTGCCAGCTCCACGACGCTGCTTCGTCGAAGACAACGTCTCTTGTCACGTGAATCCGCGGCGACAAGGGGTCGAACACCCTCCACGCCTTGGTGCCTGGCTCGTAGCCAAGCAGCACCATCTTCGTGCTCATGTCCTCCAGCTTCTTGAGGAGTGGACGCGCTGTTTTGACGTGGACGATTCATCCGAACACGCGCAGGTGAGGCAGGCTAGGCGGCATCTCATGCCACAGCTCGGACGGAGTTTTGCCGTCCACCGCGCGCGTGAAGGAGCGGTTGAGGAGATAGTCTGCCGTCGTCACTGCCCCCCCCCCCCCCCCCCAAAACGTGCGGGGAACACCTCTTCCCTTGAGCATGCTCCGTGCGGTGGCCAGCAACGTCTGATTTCTCCGCTCGACGACGCCATTGTGTTGTGGTGTGCATGAAGCGGTGAGGTGGCGCTGGACGCCATTGTAGGTGCAGAACTCGTCGAAGGACCGGGAGTTGAATTCACCTCCCCAATCGGTGCGCAGCGTGCGCAACACCCACCCGCTCTTCACTTCCGCTGCAGCCTTGACACGCATGATCGCCGCCTCCGCTTCGTCCTTGGTGGAAAGCAGCACCAGCCACATGTAGCGGCTGTAGTCATCCAGCATGAGGAGGAAGTAGCGTTTCCCGCCCGGGGTCGCCGGCGATATGGGCTCATAAAGATCGGCGTGGATGAGCTCGAGACGCGCCGTCGCACGGAACTTCGCCACTTGAGGGAAGGACGCGCGCTTCTGCTTGCGCCAGGCACGCGTCGCTCAGCTGGTCGACGTGCCCAATCTCCAGCAGACCTTGGACCATGCCGCTACGAGACATGGTGCGGAGGGCCCCGAAGTTCTGTGTCCGAGGCGCTCGTGCCAGGTCCTGTCCGCGGCACGCTGGCTACACGATCCGCAGCTTGACCTTGTAGAGGCGATTTTGCGATCGCGGCACCTTCGCGAGCATGCGCTCTCTCCGATCCCACACCAACATGAAGCCGTCACGGATCGAGGAGGGGCGGCCATTCTCATCGAGCTTGTCTTGAGCCTGGGAATATAGTACATGTCAGTCATGGCGAGGTGCTCGTCGCCACGCACCACGATCACCACCGTGTCGCGCCCGTGGATGTCGACGATCTTGGTGTCCAGGTCGGCGAAGGCGTCGCGGCTGCCCGTCATATTATTTGACTCGCCGCTGTCGAGTTACCATGGCACGTCGCTCGGCTCCCTCTCGTCGTCGATCCACACCTTTGCTCGGTCCTCGTTCAGGAACACGAGGCCGCCGTCCAGCTCCTATGCATCACCAGTGAGGTTTAGCACCGCCGCGAGATACGCCGCAGGCTCGTCCACGTCTCCCTCCTTGACAAGGTGGGCCTCTTCGCGCTTCTTCTTACGGCTGTCTCGGGCCCATTGGCCGAGTTTGCCGCAGTAGCAGCACTTGTCATCGCGGGCAGCGCCCCCATTCCTGCCCCGCAACTTGTCGCGCGCGCCGTCGTGGCCGCGTCCTTTGTCGCGGCGGTTTCCGCCACCGCCGCCGCTCCCGGAAGAGCCGTCCTCCTTCATACACGCGCCACTGCTCCTCCGTGAGCAGTAGGTGGCCGCCGTTGGAGGCGCCCACCGGCTCGTCCTCGTCGACTTCCTCGCAGACCTTGAGGCGCCCGGTGAGTTCTTCGATGGACCTGGTCTTCAGATCGAGGAAGCTCTCCATTGACCGTGCCATCTCCTTGTACCTCTTCGGCACGATCCGCATGTACTTGAGGATCACCTTCTTGTCGTCGATGGGGTCGCCGTGGACGTCCAGCTAATGGACCAGCTCGTGCAGCCGCAACCCAAAATCATCGACCGACTCACCAGGTTTGAACCTCAAATCTTCGTACTGCTTGTGGAAGCTTTGGGCCTTCGAGTAGCGGACTCCCACGCGGATCGTCTTGATCGCATCCCACGCCTCCTTTGCCATGTCCTTGACGGCGAGTATAGTAATCATCTCCGGCGGCACGGCCCGGAGGATCGCCTCCAGCGCCATGTGGTCGTCGTCGTACTTGCCTTCTCCCATCTCGATGATGTCCCACAGGTGACACACCTGGAGGATCACCTTCATCAGCAGCGACCATGAGTTGTAGTTTGTCCTCGTCAGCGTGGGCCACGCCTTGCCCGAGCCGCCACCCAGATCGCTCCCGGAGCGCGGGAGAGCGAGGGTGGATTTGCGCGCGTCGTCAGCGCCATCCACGGCGTTCTTCGACGGGTCACCTCCTCCTACCTTCGGCATCCCTCCTTTTGGCACAGACCGACAGTGCTCTGATACCACTTGTCAGCCCTACCACTACACACACGATCGAGCTATGGAGGTGAGGTCAGAATCGAGAAGAGGAGAAAGATGAACACACAGTGGTTTTGGCGCAGCGATCAACTTGCTGCTTTTCTGTTCTTTTTTGTTCCTTTTATTGTACAGGAATACAAGGCTTGCTGTGGCGATCGCCACGATCCCGACTTGGATCGAGCGCGCGGCTCTCCTAAAGACCAGGACGTGAGCGTACAGATCGCATCCGTCCAGACTAAAACAGACTGAAATAACGACTCTGACGAAACTGAACCTACCGACACCTAAACACTTAACTAACGAAACTGAAAACTTATTCAACATAGGCCATCCCTTCCCCTTCCGGCACTCACGCATCGGATCAAGCCTGCCAGGATCCATGCCACGGAGGCCATCGGCGACGAGTTCGGCAGCCTCAAAGGCGCTGGGAGTTCGTCGGCCGGGAGGGCCGGTGGCGCCTCGCGGATGAGGACAAGGGCATAGGAGGACGCGCTGAGGCCACGACAGCACGACAGAGTGGTTGGCAAACACACCGTAGGCGGAGGCGTTCGACGGCGGTCGGCACATACTGCTTCCCACCTTGTGTTGCTCTGCTTCGTGCTTTCTGGAGACGACGAACCTTTTGCCTGCTCTGCTGCTTTTGACTCGAGTACACTCTCCGGCCGGTAGCGCAGCTAACCTTCACAACAGTTATGGTCGACGGGATGCGTGGTGGGCAAGGAATAGGAGCGCGGAGGAGGATGAGCTCCAGGCGTACGGCTCTTCTGAGCACTGGTGGATTCGGTTCCCAACCCCAGAGGGCGGTAGCCGGGTGGACTAGTGGCGGTGGCTCGGAGGACTGGTGGTGGCGATGGCCTGGAGGGCTAGTGGCGGCAGCCGTTCGTGGAAATGGAGTACGTGGGTGGAGGAGGGATGTGGTGCCCATTCGGAACACATGTCGATTTGGGCAAGCTTCGAGAGTTGGCAATCCAGGATGTGTATGTGACGGGATGGTGTTCGACATAAGGAGTTATCCACCATGTACTTAATTAGTCATCCATGTGTCCATGAATAGTAATCCACCTCATAATCGATGTAGTTTCTCTACTCTATTAGTTACCCATCAATACTAATGGAGTTATTCACTCTGTAACTATAAAGTTACCCATTCAATATTGTTAGAGTTACCCACCTAGTACTAATAATCAAGCTACTACTGAGAAAGTTACTCACCCAATACTGATAAAGTTACCAACCCTATTACTGATAAATTTACCCACCGAGTACTGATAAAGTTACCAAACTATTACTTATAAATTTACCCACTCATTACTGATAGAGTTACTGGCCTGTTACTTATAAAGTTACTCATAATGTATTGATTGAGTTATCCACCCAGTAGTGATAGAGTTACCTATGTGTTCATGACATAGTTAGCCACCAAGAAATTGATTTTAGTTAACCTACCAACCCTGTACTGGTAAAGGTAACCAACAAGTATTTATAAAGTTACCAATATATTACTAATTAAGTTACCACCCAATACTGTTAAAGTTACCCACCTAGTATTGATAAAGTTACAAACCTATTACTGATAAAGTTACCCACCTAGTACTGATAAAGTTAGCCAACCAATATAGATAAAGTTACTCACCCATTATTGATAAAGTTACCAATCCAGTACTAATAAATTTACACACCCATTACTGATAAAGTTACCAAACTATTACGGATAAAGTTAGCCACTCAGTACTGATAAAGTTACCCGCCTACTACTTATAAACTTACTACCTAGGCACGGGGCTTGCTCTTTCTGCTGCTTTATTGTCTTCACCATGTTAGCTCACGTTTGTTTAGTTAGCTCGAGGTGGGCTAGTCACCTCCATAACCTGCACTGTGTTTCTTTTCGCTAATGTCGAAACCACGACCAAGATATATTTGGGTCTCTCATCATTCTTCGGTGAAACAACTCCTCGCCGCTTGTATCATCGATGCCTTTTATTGTGCGAAGAAACGAACATCGCTGCGCCTCTGCGCCCCGTTTTGTGCGAAGACCCCCTCGCTTCTTCTCCAACACTCCTGGGTTTCTAGCTCTCTCCATCGCATTTTACATCAAAGGCAAAATGTTGGGTCTAATCCTCGACATGATTTGCTGGAACGTCCGGGGCCTAAATGATGAGGCGAGAAAGGATGCGGTCCATGCCATGCTTGATCACACTACATGTCACATAGCATGCATCCAGGAAACAAAGTTGGACATCATCGACCATCAAACAGCGGGATATATTGGGGGCTACCGTCTCAAATCTTTCCCACATCGGCCGGGAATTGGCACTACTGCTTTGGAACGAGGATTTCGTGGACATGTCCAACATTCATATCGGCACCCACCTCATCTCGGCTAAGGTGGTGATTAGGGCTTGCGACGCGTCTTTCAAGGTCACAACTGTTTATGGTCTGAGCACTGATGCAGAGAAGAGGAATTTTTTGGAGGAGGCCACTGCTGAGGCCCCTACAGACGACACAAAGTCGTTGATTCTTGGTGACTTCAGCCTCATTTATCAGGCTGCTGACACGAACAATGGTAACCTCAACCTCCATCTCATGGGCCACTTCCGTCATGCTGTGAGCACTTGCCGCCTCAAGGAGATCAAGCTGCAAAACAGAAAGTACACTTAGAGCAACGAGAGAGAAGACCCCACTTTGTTAGAATTAGAAAGATCTTTCTGCAATGCAGAATGGGATCTGGCCTTCGACAAGCACACCATGCACTGGTAGAAAAAAGGCCTACAGTCCCGGTTCGCCAGGCCCATTAATCCCGTCCAGGCAACCGGGACTAGCTACGCGCGACTAAAGCCCCCCCCCCTATAGTCCCGCCACTTACGGACCGGGACTAAAAGCCCGTCCACGTGGGCGGGTGGCGGAGGACATTTAGTCCCGGTTGGCCACATGAACCGGGACTAGATTTATTTCGTAATTTTTTTAATTCATTTGGTTTCTAATTATTTTTCTCACCTTTTTTCACTCCCTTTTTTTCACTCCTTTTTTTCACTCCCTTTTTTTTCACAATTTGTATTATTTGCTTAGTGTCTAACTAAGATTATCTCTAGTCAAATTACTTACTCATGTCAAACTTCCCGCTCGGTCACCCATCCTCCCACTACTCTAGCACTAGCACGCTTAACTTCCGAGTTCCATCCCGTCCCGAATCCAAGTGTTTCTCACGCATGTATGTGATAGTAGTATCATATCAATCTTATTAACATGTTGGTCGAAGCCACATTTCTTTATTGTTTGAATTTCAAATAAATCTTTTAATAAACAAAAGTAACGATGTAATTAATAATTTTGAATAAATAAATAAACATTAACTTTTAATTTGTATTATTTCTAAAAATACAAATAATATATCCAAAAATTGAGAAAAATATAACTAATTCATTTTAAAATCTTAAAAATACAAATAATATATCAAAAATGAAGAACAATCTTATATTTACTAATTGGAGGCACCTTTGAAGCCTTCATGTTAATCCACATCATTGTAATTAATTAAGATGTTCGATCTAACTTTTACGGCTAGGATGTGCTCTGTAAAACAATGTTACGTAGGACGTCACAAATATTCTGACACGATAGCCAAACATGGAATTGTACATGTGAAGAAAAAAAAGCAATGAGGTAGTTACGATCTGGACTCTTGAATTTGGTTGCTACTAATTAGGCTAGCTGTTACCGATTGGCCACTAGCATCAACCGTGCGAAACAAGGAGTTCCGTGAGAAAAAATTCAAAAAAAAAAGGAGTTCCGTGAGAAACAAAAGGTCTGGTACAAACTTAACTAAAAA
Organism: Alopecurus myosuroides; assembly: GCA_028641055.1. Classification (NCBI taxonomy): domain Eukaryota; kingdom Viridiplantae; phylum Streptophyta; class Magnoliopsida; order Poales; family Poaceae; genus Alopecurus; species Alopecurus myosuroides. The sequence goes on from CM054061.1 coordinate 369,226,711, forward strand.
TTAGCATCGAACCCCGAAAGAAAAAAAAAAAGCAAGGAGACGGGAATATCGACTTTAGACGGTCGAGTCGCAGAACTGAACGGAACGACTTTCCTCTAACTGAAAAATTTAATTAAGGGCAGAAATCTCCGTCTTCCTGTGCTAATGCGCAGCCGCGCGGACCTGGGCTGACACCCTTGAGGCCTTGATGCCTCCATGCGTGCAAGGCAGAACAGGGCAGGAGTTTACGTCTTCTCCTGTGCTCGATCATGCGGCACCGCATAGCAGTAGCGGACGAATTGGTGACAATATCAACATCTCCCTTTGGTGCACGGTAGGGCAAAAGTTTGCAGCAGTTTGTGCTTATGCGCCGCCGGCCGGTAGTACCGATCCAACTTGCCAACATCCTCAACATCCTCAGTGCTGGATCATGGCCAGGCATGTACTCCAATCTGATTATAATTTTTCTGAACTATCTAATGTTAGTATGTTACGCGGTCCCATCTAATCAGTTATCCAGGAGCTTCTTGGTTAATTTAACGGTCGTGTAGACAGCTAGCTACCTCCGGCCATGTTACAAACCCCGAGATAAAATTCCATGAATGGTTGGAGCCTAAATTGATCGTCGGGATTTGCATACCACTGCATGCGTGTCGGCATGTTCACTCTATATTTATGCACTCCAGGTGAGGTGTGGACTGTATGATATAAGGTGTGTGACATATGTGCAAAAGCATATAGAGCTTTTAGATAATTATCTTCACAGTTCTGACGTAGAACGGTAGAAGTATAAAACTTTATGTATGATGTTCATTCATTTCAAGATAGGTTAGTCAGTAGAAAAGTTTATCTATCCCAGCTGAACTTATGTGCGCATCTCGAAAAGAATAATTATTTGTGCAATACTCTAAAAACTATACACCACTATGTACCGTGTTACTTTGTATTTGCAGTTTCACAGAAAAATTAAACTTACTTGAGCTAATTAGTAGTTCGCCATTGTAGGTTTGGTGCATGCATGCAAGCAACCAGAGAAGAGGGTGAACTCAACATACCAATCCAACCTCCACATTTTATAGGCTAAGGTAATAATTCTTTGTTGAAATTGGAAATACATGTAAGCATTAAACATATGCATGTATTTCTCTTTGACCATATTGATGCTTTTAAATCATACAAATTTCATGACCATCCACATATTATCCCCAAAACTTTCTATTTATGGTTTTGTATACACATTCTTTTGCCCTATTATCTACTATTGACCATTATATTTGGATATGTGTAAATCAGATAATTTCGCAACCACAGATGCAAGTGCAGGTGAGTAATCGGGTTTATTTTTGGAATAATGCAGGCCCTTAAGGTAATGCGATAAGGTTTATAAACTTATATTAGTTTATGATATGGTAAAAGTATATTTTTAAAATGATGCTCTCATTAGTGATGAAACAAATTTGCAATAGTGTCTTTTAACAAATGGGTACGTCTATATAAATTTACTAAGAACAATTGTACATCCATTGTTCTTACAAACATTTCCTACATTGTTCAATTAACCAAAATTTAAAAAGGTCATAAAAGAATTTCAACAACAAGAAAACAAACTAGCCCGTGCAAGTGCACGGGTTGACGACTAGTAATACTAATTCATTTTAAAATCTTAAAATACAAATAATATATCAAAAATTAAGAACAATAATACTAATTCATTTTAAAATCTTAAAAATACAAATCATATATCAAAAAATGTAGAAAAATAATACTAATTCATTTTAAAATCTTAAAATGAAAAAATATATCAAAAATAAAGAACAATAATACAAACAATATTCATTACATGCATAGAGTCGATCACACATAACACAAACATAGAGTCGATCACATTTCATAACATATATATATAGAGTCGATCACAAAATATATCCATTACATATATATACTACTAATTAGATACCCATTACATGCACATAGATATCGAACGCATACATCATCTATGGCCCCGCCGAGTAGATGCGGAACAACTCGTACGCGACATATGCATCTATGGCCGCATACTTGAGGTTCGTCATGCGCAATGGGGTCTCCTCCCAATAGAAGTGATTCTCCCGGCGGAAATCAGTCTTCATCCTTTGATAGCCCTGGTGGATGAAGGTGCTTGCCATGACAGCCATCCCGGTCTTTGGCCCGGTCAACTGGATAAGATTCTGAAGATCAATGTAGTGATCTTCAGGAATCATAATACCGATGCGCATCAACTTCACACGGTCTTGCGTGATGTCAACGCTGCAAAAGTCAAACCCCGAGTTGACAAGAAAATCAACAAGGTCCGGGCAATGTTTTGAACTACTGTAACAACAAAAATAGGATATGTGTTAGATATGTTGCAACACACGTATTCTTCACATGCAACAAAAAAACTCGAAGATGCATGCAAGATTGTACGTGTGCTATAGCTTCTACCTTGACCATTGGAAGACCAACACCGAATGCTTGAACGAAATCTGGATGACGGCAACATCCTTCTGATTTGCCGTGTACTCCAGATCGAGCCCAAAGAACCGGTGTTCTTCGGGAGCTGCAAAATAGAGATCGACCAAATGACCCAGAGCTTCATGCAGCCTCGCGGAACTGTTGGTGAAGAGCACGTCCAAATCCTTGCCGCATGGTGTGGAACCATAGTATTGCGTCCAAACTTCAGCCATTTGCGTGCGTGTGCTTGGATCGAAAAGAACAGAGAGCAAGAGAGGAAGAACAGAGAGCGAGCAGTGGAATGGCGCCCTTCTGCCTCGCTCGCGAAATAAAAACCGCCGCGGGGGAGGCGAGAAGCTTGATGTTTAGTCCCGGTTGGCCACGGGCACGGGGAATAAAGAGCCAATGGTCCCGGTTGGCCACGGGAACGGGGAATAAAGGACCAATAGTCCCGGGCGGCCAGGTCAACCGGAATTAATTCCCTCCACGCGCCACAACGCGTTTCCCAACCCGCGACGTCTGACCTTCTGTCGCGGGTCTCCTCCCGACCCGGGACTAAAGTCTCATTAGTCACGGTGCACGACGCTTGGGGACTGATGCTGGCATACAGAAGGCCTTTTTTCTACCAGTGATGCATGCGCTCTCTTCATCGTTGTCTGATCACTGCCCCCTGCTACTCTCGAATCACGGGGGCCCGAGCAGGCCGCACTCCTTTCGTTTCGAGAATTTCTTGACTAAGATGCCTGGATTCGCTGAGGGGGTGACCGCTGCTTGGAATGAAGGATCGTCGCACACCCAACATGTCCATGTTCTGAACCACAAGTTAAAGGCAACCGCGAAAAGTTTACGCGCATGGAGTAAGAGCCTTTTTTCTGATCATAAGCAGCAGCTGATAATGGATCTGGAGGTTATTCTGCAGTTAGACATTGCTCAAGAGGAAAGGCCTCTTCGGAGGCGGAGAGAACCATCAGGGCGGCTCTCAAGCGTCGTGTTTTGGGCCTGGCTGTTATGGAGAGATCGAGGAAGCGCGAATCGTCGAGGATCGCCTTCTTAAGGGAAGGTGACCCTAACACGAAAATTTTCACCTTCGGGTGAATTCCCGTCGTCGAAAAAACGTCATTCAGCTGTTAAGACGAAATGAGGGTTGGGTGGTTAACCATGCAGATAAAGAGCTTCTCATCCAGGAGCATTTTACTTCGGTTCTCGGCCCGCCTCTTCCGCCCCAGTTGGATTTCAACTGGCATTCTTTGGCATAGGTCTTTGAAGATCTAGAAAGTCTGGGGTTGCCTTTCTCTAAGGATGAGATCAAGTATGCCTTGGATGATATGCCAGCTGATAAAGCCCCCGGCCCGGATGGGTTCACAACCAACTTCTTCCGCACATGCTGGAACATCATTAAGGACGACCTCATGCATGTCATCAATGCCTTCTCGGAGCAAACGATAAACAACTTCCAGGTCATCAACACTGCATGCATCGCCCTGCTGCCAAGAAAAGACGGTACAGAAAGCATTTCAGACTTCAGGCCGACCAGCCTCATCCACATGATTCCAAAAATCATTGCAAAAGTCATGGTTGTTCCCCTGGGCCCAAAATATGAACGATATTGTCTTCAACTGCCAAAGCGCGTTCATCAAATCTAGAAGCATCCATGACAACTTCATGTATGTTAGGAAGGCCGCTTGCCGCCTGCACCAGAACAAGACCCCCGCAGTGTTAATCAAGCTGGATATCGCCAAAGCTTTTGACACAGTGAGATGGGACTACCTCCTCGACCTTATGCAACGCAGGGGGTTCCCACCTCGTTGGAGGGCTTGGGCATCTCTAATATGGTATACCTCTACTTCATGTGTGCTGCTCAATGGGATCCCCGAGAAAGAGATTGTGCATGGGAGGGGCCTGCGGCAGGGGGACCTGCTCTCCCCGCTACTTTTTGATCTGGCGATTGACCCTTTGGGTCGCATCCTTGAGCTTGCTACTACAACGGGCCTGTTGCAGCCTCTGCCGGGGAGTTTTCTCAAGTCAAGAGTTTCCCTTTATGCGGATGACGCCGTAATCTTCCTGGCCCCGACGGTGCAGGACACTTCCAACCTCTCCGCACCTCTTGAGAACTTCGGGGCAGTCACGAGTTTGGTGACTAATGTGGCGAAGAGTTTGGTGGCCCCTATTAGATGTCAGGACTTAGACATCATGGAGATCCTGCAAAATTTCCCGGCATCGGTGTCCAACTTCCTTCTGAACTACTTACGGTTACCGTTATCCCTTGGGAGGCTTCGCAAGGTGGACCTCCATCCATACATCGAAAAAGCCGTTGCTAAGCTGGTCCCTTGGAAGGTTAAGTTTCTAAATCGGGCGGGATGCACGGAGTTGGTTAAATCGGTCCTCACCTCTATGCCAATTTTCTTGCTTACAACTATCAAGGTGGACAAAGGAACATTGAAGGCGCTGGACAAAATCCGTCGAGGAATGCTTTGGTCATGTAGTGAATCAGTGAGTGGGGGAAAATGCAAAGTCAGCTGGACGAAGGTGTGCCGCCCTAAGAGGTTGGGGGCTTAGGGATCCTGGACCTAGAGAAGTTTGCTAGATCTTTGCACCTGCGGTGGCTATGGTACGAATGGGTGGCTCCGGACAAATCATGGGTAGGGCACAAAACCCCCAATGATCAGACGGATAGAAATCGGTTCAATGCTTGCACCATCATGACGATTGGGAATGGCAAGATGGCATCTTTTTGGAACTCATCCTGGCTCAAAGGGGTTGCCCCCAGATCGGTTGCGCCATTGATTTATGCAGTGTCGAAGAAAAGGAGGAGATGTGTCCACAATGCTCTCGCCAATCATGCGTGGACTGCCGATATCCGCCTTGAGTCCTTCACGGTGGGGCACATTGAGAAATTCCTCATTCTATAGGAGCTTGTACAGGGAATTGAGTTGACGCCTGGCACGTCAGACTCCATCACCTCGAAAATGGTGGCTAATGGAAAGTACTCAGCGGGATCGGCCTATAAGGCGCAGTTCCTCGGATCCACACAATGCTCTTTTTCGAGCGTCGTTTGGAAGGTCTGGGCTCCCCCAAAATGCCGCTTTTTTCTTCGTTGGTGGTGCAGAACCGTCTGTGGACCTGAGACGGCCTTGCTATTCGGGGCTGGCCACATACTACGCAGTTCCAGCTCTGTAGATCCCAGCCCGAGACGGCTAGACATATTCTCTTCGAATGTCGTTACTCCAAGCGCATTTGGCAAGATGGAAGTCATTGGCTCTCCTGCCCCGGCCTAGCGCGGACTATGGACACAACTCGACCCACGGTCCTGCACTACTGGCAGGCTCTGGCTATGGTGCCATCGGCTAACACAAAATGGCTGAAGATGGCCATCACGTTGATTACTTGGGAGATTTGGAAGGAAAGAAATGCTAGAGTGTTCAACAACAAGTTCCTGGCGCCATCAGAACTTCTTGGAAGGATAAAAGAAGAGAGTAGGAGCTGGATCATGGCAGGCGCCAAGCACTTGGAGGAGATCTTATCTTAACATCTTTTTTTATGTTTTTTCCCTTCTCGTGCCATCTTGGCCTTTTTAAGTTTGTCTTAGGCCGTCACTTGTTTTCTCCTTCTATATCAATAAAAAGGCAAAGCTTTTGCCCTTTTTCAAAAAAAAATTACTGATACGTCTATTTTGCATCAATGTTTTATATTGTTATTTTATGTTATTCATCGATATATTTCATGTTATGATGCATCACTTATGTTATTTTATCTTATTTTGCATGTTTCATAATTTTTTGGAGAATAAACACCGGAACCAGAAATCTGATGAAAAAAGCACCGTCGAGATACCATACTTAAGAAGATCAGAAGAAGAGGGGGGGACACCGGAGATGTCTTAGAAGTCCAGATGAGGGAGCCAGTCACGAGGAGAGCCAGAGGGGGCCACCAGGGGCCCACACCATGGGGTGGCGCCCCCACCCCCCGGCTGCGCCGCTAGGTGGTGTGGCCACTCTGGCCCACCTCTAGTTGACCCCTTTCGCTTGTGCTACACTGGTAGAAAAAAGGCCTTCGGTATGCCAGCATCAGTCCCCAAGCGTCGCGCACCGTGACTAATGAGACTTTAGTCCCGGGTCGGGAGGAGACCCGCGACAGAAGGTCAGACGTCGCGGGTTGGGAAACGCGTTGCGGCGCGTGGAGGGAATTAATTCCGGTTGACCTGGCCGCCCGGGACTATTGGTCCTTTATTCCCCATTCCCGTGGCCAACCGGGACCATTGGCTCTTTATTCCCCGTGCCCGTGGCCAACCGGGACTAAACATCAAGCTTCTCGCCTCCCCCGCGGCGGTTTTTATTTCGCGAGCGAGGCAGAAGGGCGCCATTCCACTGCTCGCTCTCTGTTCTTCCTCTCGCTCTCTGTTCTTCCTCTCTCGCTCTCTGTTCTTTTCGATCCAAGCACACGCACGCAAATGGCTGAAGTTTGGACGCAATACTATGGTTCCACACCATGCGGCAAGGATTTGGACGTGCTCTTCACCAACAGTTCCGCGAGGCTGCATGAAGCTCTGGGTCATTTGGTCGACCTCTATTTTGCAGCTCCCGAAGAACACCGGTTCTTTGGGCTCGATCTGGAGTACACGGCGAATCAGAAGGATGTTGCCGTCATCCAGATTTCGTTCAAGCAGTCGGTGTTGGTCTTCCAATGGTCAAGGTATAGAAGCTATAGCACACGTACAATATAATCTTGCATGCATGCATCTTCGAGTTTTTTTGTTGCATGTGAAGAATACGTGTGTTGCAACATATCTAACACATATCCTATTTTTGTTGTTACAGTAGTTCAAAGCATTGCCCGGACCTTGTTGATTTTCTTGTCAACTCGGGGTTTGACTTTTGCAGCGTTGACATCACGCAAGACCGTGTGAAGTTGATGCGCATCGGTATTATGATTCCTGAATATCACTACATTGATCTTCAGAATCTTATCCAGTTGACCGGGCCAAAGACCGGGATGGCTGTCATGGCAAGCACCTTCATCCACCAGGGCTATCAAAGGATGAAGACTGATTTCCGCCGGGAGAATCACTTCTATTGGGAGGAGACCCCATTGCGCATGATGAACCTCAAGTATGCGGCCATAGATGCATATGTCGCGTACGAGTTGTTCCGCATCTACTCGGCGGGGCCATAGATGATGTATGCGTTCGATATCTATGTGCATGTAATGGGTATCTAATTAGTAGTATATATATGTAATGGATATCTTTTGTGATCGACTCTATATATATGTTATGAAATGTGATCGACTCTATGTTGTGTTATGTGTGATCGACTCTATGTTTGTGTTATGTGTGATCGACTCTATGCATGTAATGAATATTGTTTGTATTATTGTTCTTTATTTTTGATATATTTTTTCATTTTAAGATTTTAAAATGAATTAGTATTATTTTTCTTCATTTTTTGATATATTATTTGTATTTTTAAGATTTTAAAATGAATTAGTATTATTGTTCTTAATTTTTGATATATTATTTGTATTTTAAGATTTTAAAATGAATTAGTATTATTGTTCTTCATTTTTGATATATTATTTGTATTTTTTAGATTTTAAAATTAATTAGTTCTATTTTTCTCAATTTTTGGATATATTATTTGTATTTTTAGAAATAATACAAATTAAAAGTTAATGTTTATTTATTTATTCAAAATTATTAATTACATCGTTACTTTTGTTTATTAAAAGATTTATTTGAAATTCAAACAATAAAGAAATGTGGTTTCGACCAACATGTTAATAAGATTGATATGATACTACTATCACATACATGCGTGAGAAACACTTGGATTCGGGACGGGATGGAACTCGGAAGTTAAGCGTGCTAGTGCTAGAGTAGTGGGAGGATGGGTGACCGAGCGGGAAGTTTGACATGAGTAAGTAATTTGACTAGAGATAATCTTAGTTAGACACTAAGCAAATAATACAAATTGTGAAAAAAAAAGGGAGTGAAAAAAAGGGAGTGAAAAAAGGTGAGAAAAATAATTAGAAACCAAATGAATTAAAAAAATTACGAAATAAATCTAGTCCCGGTTCATGTGGCCAACCGGGACTAAATGTCCTCCGCCCCCCGGCTCCGCCACCCGCCCACGTGGACGGGCTTTTAGTCCCGGTCCGTAAGTGGCGGGACTATAGGGGGGGGCCTTTAGTCGCGCGTAGCTAGTCCCGGTTGCCTGGACGGGATTAATGGGCCTGGCGAACCGGGACTGTAGGCCTTTTTTCTACCAGTGCTAGGTATGACCCTACCCAATGACATGCGTCCGGACGTCAGATACCCTTCTTGGAAGATCTTCATATATACATTAGTTGGTAGTCAAATCAGAAGTAGTGGAATCCGCTCGGGCACACACTATAGACCCCAAGCTTTTTTCACCTCCTAGCTCGAACTGAACGCGATGTAATAAAACTTATGGTTGACGCTGTAGATAATATAAAGCCAATATGCGAAGTGGTCAAAGTAGAAGTCGCAGGTACTATTTATGATGTTTCTGGGATTGTAGCCAGGGATCGTCAACAAACCTTAGCTACTTGACCCCCAGGGAACCCTAAGCCCTAGACGATCATCGAAAAATTATACTCCTACAACCTTATATGTGATCCATACTTAATCTTAAATACTCGACAGCAAAAAAAGTGGTTTTTAGTCGCCATTAGGCCGTCCCAAAATTCCGAATCACCTATTTTCTATATAACCTGTGAAACTGTTTTCGAACCAATGTATTTTTGTTCAAAGAGAGTTTGCCAAACACCATCTTCGGTTAGTAGTTTGAAAAACCATTTACCTAGCAGGGCTGAGTTCTTGACATGTAGGTCATGAACACCCAAACCCCTAGTCTTTTGGTCGACAAACTACATCCCACCTGGCCAGCCGATACTTCGTTTTCTCACTGTCCCCATGCCAAAAACAATCTTGATCAGAAATAATCCAACTTTTTGAAGACTCCTTTAGATAACTGGAATAACAATGTCATATACAGTACCATATTAGGTACTGAATTTATGAGTACCAATATTCCACCAAGGGACAAAATTTTTCCTTTCCAACTAGCTAGCCTTTTCTACAAACGTTCTTCGACTTGGCTCCATTCCGTCTTTGTCAATCTCCTATAATGTATGGTATACCTAAATACTTAATGAAAATTGAACTTGCTCGCATCCGAACAACTCGGCATACTAGGCTACAGCATCCTGGGACTCGCCAAATTATATAAACTCGCTTTTATGGAAGTTTAGTTTTAATTCGGATAGCTGCTCGAACACCGAAAGGATTAATTTCAGTTTCACACCTTTATCAGTATCATGCTCCATGAAAAATAATCGTATCATCTCGGTACTGAAGGATGGACAGTCCACCATCAACAAGATGTGGAATTATTTCCTCAATTTGGCCACTTTCTTTGGCTCCTTCAATCATGATCGCTAGCATATCTACCATAATATTTATCTATATGGTCGAAACCGGATCACCTTGCCTCAAGCCTTTTTTGGTTTCGAAGTATCGGCCAATATCTTTATTGACTTTAATAGCCACAATACCTTCAGACACATAGCTGTGGACCAGGGCACACCATTCTTCTGAGAATCCTTTCATTCTTACAGTCTGCTGGAATAAGAAGCGGAGGAGAGAAAGATATTAAAAAAAGGAGGTCTGATTCGGACGTGACTGATGACTGCAAGTTCGATTCTCCTCCATCCAATGGCTCACGAGGGTAGTTTCTTTGCCGTGTGTCTTGCAAAGATTCCTTTTTCAGAATGCTCGGCAAAGCCATCTTAAATAATGACAGCGATCAAATATGTCGGGATATAACTAACAATGAAGGAACGTAGGAAAAATAATTTTTAATAGGTTTTTTGCCGTGTAGATAAAAAATACACACGGCAAAGCTTTCGAAAACAGACGGCAAAGGTGGTCTTTTGTGGTGTGTATTTTCTATATACCCTGCAAAGAACCCAGTACTTTGGCGTATGTATTTTGAGAAGGCACGTGTCACACTCGTATGCTTTTTTGGTTATTTTCTGGGTATTTTTCTTTGTCGTGTGTCTTGTTCTTTGTTGTGTTCTTTTTGCCGTCGATGCCATGTTCGAGTTCTTTGCGTGTGTTTTCCTAGCCAAACACGATAAAGGTCTCTTTGCGGTGTGTTTTCCATGCCAAACACAGTAAAAGTTGTCTTTGCCGTGTTCCGCACCAAATGACACGGCAAAGCCGGATTTTCTCGTAGTGTATAATGTGTCTCCTGGAGATGCTCTAACATAGGTATAATATCTTACAATCTCACAAAAACTGCAGGGAGTTCATACTAGAATAATTAAGTGGCACACACCACTTGCAGATATAAATATGCAATTGAACCTATGTAATATATTGCATGATAAAAATAGTAATGTCGTAGCATTATTAAGGACAGTGCTGGGCATCCCCCGGGGATCAAAAATTTCCATCCCCCGGGTCCCCAGGCTGACACGTGTCCACTTTTTTTGCCCCAAATCGCATTTTTGCTTCGTTAGCAAAAAAATGCCCGCTTTTGCTCCTATGTAGAAAAAAACGGTTCGTTTCGGAAAAACAAAAAAAAAGGCAAATTTTGCCGGAGACCTGTAGCAAAAAAAATTCTACAGTAGCAAAAGGTCGATTTTGACCGGAGCCATGGCCGGAGACTTGTGCTCGCCGGAGAAATAACATAGCAAAACATTTATTCTAAAATAGCAAAAAAATAATCTTATTGTAGAAAAAATATTTATTCTATTGTAGCAAAAAATCAGACCTCACCGGAGTTGTAGTAGCAAAAAAGTTTGTCCAAAAAAAGCAAAAAAAAAAACGTAAGGCCTGGACGACCATCGAGCTGATCGGAGAGGAACCACTCAAGGACGCACACCAAGTGGAGTACGTCCGCTCCGACGGCTATGACCTCTCCGACGTGGTGCAGTTCTTCACCGCTGGTGGAAATATCTCGTCTTGGAGCGCCGCGCACATCGTGCTTGGCGCAAAGTATGCCGATCGGCGGATGTTCATCATTGACCACGGCAAGGATGGCGGCGGGGTCTACGCCAGGCTTTGGGAGCATGGCTCGGGAGCAAATCTGCACCCTGGTGTGCTGCGTCCAGGTCAACCCTTTGCTCCTCTGGAATGTGTCCGTCCCACTGGTGCGTCCGGTTGTTCGTGTCTTTCATCGTGGCAACTAGTGTGCTTATAGAGCATATGTGTAACCTGCTAGATCGTCGACTCGTCGTGTTTTACTTGTCGACACGTCTGTGTGTGTGCTGTGATTGTGTTTTGCTACTCTATAATTAAGTTAATAGTGTTGTGTTGCAAGTACTCAGTTATCTGTAGTTCTTTAGTTACTGTTGGTTTCACATAGAACCGTTCTGCATATTCTAACGTGTTTTATGCCCAACGACCTCAACTCCAAAATTATTTCATAATACTTCTTTATTTCCTCACAGGGTCCCTTTAGTAAATTATTGCATAAATGGTCAGTTTGTTTAAGCCACCCACCAAGTCCCTTTAGTAAATTATTGCATAAATGGTCAATTTGTTTAAGCTAGGACAGCCCGCTCAAAAAAAATTCCGCAATAATATTACTTCTCAGCCCTCCCGCACACAACGGTCAAACTTTATCGCGGAGGGCATTTCTGTAATCATTTTGAAACTCTCCCTTATCCCCTCGGCCCTCGCCCAAAGAATCGGCTACTGCCCCTTCTCCCCTCCAGTCCACGACATCCCAGACCAGATCCCACCCCTCTTACACATCGCCGTATAGCTCGCTGGCCAGATCTCCGACGTCTCCGTCGAGATCCCCCACCCCGCCCAGGTCGCCCTCCAGGACAACCACCTCGCTGTCGTGCTCACTGGTCTGCCACATCGTCACCGACCTCACCGTCGTGTGCTCCCTGGTGTACCACCTCGCCGTCGTGCTCACCGATCTGCCACATCGTCACCAACCTCGCCGTCGTGTGCTCCCTGGTGTGCCACCTTGCCGTCGTGCTGATCGGTCTGCCACATCATCACCAACCTCGCCTCTGTGTTCTCGTTGGTGTGCCACCTCGCCATTAACCTCGCCGTACATCCAGATCTGCCACCTCGTCTCCAACCTCGCCTTCGTGTGCTTGATGGTGTGCCACCTCGCCATTAACCTCGCCGTACGTCCAGATCTTCCACCTCGCCACAACTTCACCGTCAATGTCTGCAACCACGCCGAGACGGGTAAAGGTTGAAGGCGAGAAACGCAGTAAGATTGATGGTTCTTCATATGTTCGATGCAATTAATCTTTTTGAATTAGTTGTCTGTTTAATTGTATGCTTGATTCTTCTTATATTCGATGCAATTAATCTCTCTAAATTGTTTGATCGATGCTTTTTAATTATCCCGCTAATGTTTGATGTAATAAATCTCTCTAAACCGTTTCCCTGTTTAGTTGTATGATTGATGGTTCCTTATATCCGTCTTTGTTATTGGCTTTGCATTTATAACTTTGTATAGTGGTAAACAGAGGCTTCACCATGTGTTAATTCTGACCAATATGTAGAAGAAATGGGTGAGTTGCCCTCCTGATGCTCCTTTTTTTAATTATTTGCTTTCGTAGTAGAAAAGACTGCATGGTTTCTTTTAATGGAAATCGTTAGGGGGACCTTCTTGCTAATCTTGCATAAAAATAAAAATAGAAATATCCAGCTTTGTTTTCCTAGGGTAAAAGTTTGCTTATTTCCGGCCTGTATACTATTAGGTTTAAGCTCACTTTGCTTATGATCCTACAAGTCTTAGTTACAAATCTACGATCAGAATTTATATTACTTACACTGGACTGTTCTTACATGATGAGTACCTTAATTTTTGATGATGTATTAGGTTCTTACCAAGTGTTTATATTTGGATCTTACTTTGAGTTATTTATTCATGTTAGGATCACCACTACACCCCATGGAAGAAGAGTGTGCCAGAACTATCATGGAAAATAGTGCAAGGATGCATCAACTGGGTGTAAAGTCTTTAGCAAGTATTTTTTCATGTTCTACTGTATTCACACCCAAAAAGATCAACAAGGAAGACTCTGGATCTGAGTACAATCATGAGGATGACGATGAAGAGGAATCAGATTCCATTGAAGGAGACTGGTCATGTCAATCACTATTCAGTGAAGACAATGAGTTGCAGGTTACTCCCTAATTCGGCAGCTCAACATTCTTTCATGATATCACAACAACTAGGGTGTAATGCTTAAAACTCTTTAAGTAATAAAAACTCTCTTTAGTTAAAAAAAACAACAACTAGGGCACATCTCACTTATCTTGTGTTGAACAGTTTGATTACTGTCGTGTCATATATTTTGTGCTACTTCATCTATTCCATACCATAAGACGTTTTGGCAAGCTAATTAAGGCCATGGTTGTCATTTTACCATGGTTTCCATCTATGATCCTGACATGCTTGACATCTGCTAGGTCATTTGTCATTACAGCCACGCTTGTTTGATTGTCATCTGCTATTTTTCAAATATTTTCTGTACATTGCTGGCCATCTGTTAGTTTCATCTATTTTCTGTACATTGCTGGTCACCTGCTAGTTTCATCTATTTTCTGTACATACTTACATCTATTTTTTTTGCATTCTTGATAGGCAAGCAAAGAATGATGTGGACACCAGATTCAGAGCATGAGGATGCTAATTTAGGTGTCATGCTGGGTCGTGGAAAGCATACTTTGTCGAAGAAATCTCGTGTGGAAACAAGTATTTCAAAGTCTGAACACCAAGTGCAAACTGATGTTCAGAGAGGGGGCATGCCAATATGCGCAGCACAATTGCTGATTTGAGGGCGGCGAATGCAGAATCTGAGCGAATGAGGCTCCGGTTTGCATTTGAAATGGAAGAAATGTGGAAGTAACAACACGAGCTAAAAACGTGCCAACAAGAAGGAGTTTCCCTGCTTGAGTAGTTAGCTCAGCGCATGTGTGGTAAATGAAACTATGGTCGTGTTGCTGAAAGCTGAATTTCTGTATGTTGATTTGCTTTTCTGTAAAATAAACCACTAGTGTTACAATTTCTATATTTGATGCCTGCTATGTGGTTTGCTTTTCTGCATATGGAACATGGAAAGGTCAATTCTAACGATGATTTAAGCACCAATCTCGCACGAAAAAAAACGTCGTAGTATCGTAACGCAAAAACATACGTGGATTAGGTGTCGTATGCCATGCCCACGTGTCGTTTTACGGTTGGACAGTTCCACAACAAAAATAAAAACATCGCGAAAAAGGTGCCACGTGGCACCGTACGCATGTTCCACTTGTCGTTTTATGATTGGGTAGTTCCACAACGAAACTGAAACGTCGCAGAAAAGGCGCCACGTGACACCACGCACTTGGTCCACGTGGCGTCGTTTTGGGTCGGAAAACAAATCCGTCACCGCGTAGCCCGCGACGACCGTAGATCGTCGCCGAAAAAAACACACCGCGACGTACGATTGTTCCTCGTGGCGTCATCTCGTTGCGTCATCTCATACTATGAAGCTAGCAAGTTCGTCGCAAATGGCGTCCACATGGTTTCACATGTTTGGTCGAGGCCGCGACAACAAAAATCGTCGTGAACGGGATCGACGGTTATGACGTCATGAACGGATTGGTGATGTCATAAAAGGGGCCTCAACAGAATCTATTTTCGATGGAATAAAACGTTGCGATTGTAATGACGTAAGCTGCATGTACTGTGACGTCAGCTGATTACGCTAACGGCCGTCAGTTAATCCTTTGCCATGTGTCAGCCGACAGCGACGAAAAACAACGTTGCCGCTTAATGGGCCGGGACCGAACGGCTCAGATGCTCGCGAGGATTTTCTAAACGTTGCGGATATCCACAACGTTCTCCCGTTCAAATTAACTTCGCAGAATCGTTCGTGACAGTCGATCAGGGACGTTCTCACTCCGTCGAGCAAACCGTCCCGGATTGCCATTAGCGACGGTTTGGAGCCCATCCGCAACGGTATTGAAACGTCCCTGATCGAGCGGAATTTGGTAGTGAAAAAAGGGGGGGAAGCAGTTCCCCAGCTTCACAAGATGAAAAAAAGGAAACAAGTTCCTAGCTCGGAAGACACGACGGCCAGTCATCCCCCCCGCTCAAGGTGCTTGACGACAAGGCCGCTCAATCTTCTCTACAATACATAGGTGAAACAACATTTTGGTGGAGAATGTGAGGTCCATAACAACAAAAATGCGTAATTTGCATACCTGGTACAAGAATGTCGCAAAGACAGGGACCAATTGTATCATGTCGCAAAGACATGGACCAATTGTACCATGAAAGAGCACTACTTCCAAGATTAAGCCGTGGTCATTGAGTTCAGCGAACTTTTTCAGTTATACAATCTTCGGGCCCTCAACAAATCTATACTCAGTTGCTATTGCTTGTAAGTGATTCATTTTTGTAATTTAAGCCTTTAGCTCATCAGCTCGTTCGTTATCTGCAATTATCCCCAATTTAATCTTTTGTGCGCTATATTATGCAGATTGAAGAAGCTTGAATGCAAAAGGGAGGAAATTACGGCCTTTGGTTTCGTTGAAGCAGATAAAATTCACGAAGTCACCATAGAAAATCCTATTAGTAACAAGGATACAACGAGGACTTTGCTAAGGTTTTTGAAGCGATAACGTGACAAAAAATAAATATTTTTTCCTTAAAACTACAAGTGAGTGTTACTGTCTTCTACATCATTCTATTTTAATCACTATATGTTAAAGTTTTAAATGATAAGTTGTCTATGACAATGCATATATAAACGTGTGCATGTTTCACGTTATTCTTCTCGTCATGAAAATTCACGATGATGAAGTTGAAGTCCTTGACTCATCAAGGAGAGATTCCGGAGAATACAAATCGTGTTTTGATATCCTCAAAAAGTAATTTCAATTATTATCGCCTATTTTGTATTCCTGATATCAAATAATTAATAACTCTTTCGTTCAATTTATTTGTCGGGCATCGTCTGGAGATCGTTCAATGAGGGAGATCCGGCCGGTGGATGTAAATTGAAGCTGACATGGCGTTTGAATGCACCATTATCATACTGGATTATTGTTTGATTGAATTATATTCTTAAACAGACTTGTGTGAAACAGCCACAGGGGGACTAATCTATGTGGGTACTACTTTGAGGAACATTCACAACAGGGTCAGCGAGAGAATAAAGAATCGAAGAAAGAAAGAAGTACGTAAATATTATTCACAAATTTATTTAGTTACCATCGGTTGTGCCGAGTTTTAGTCATAATTGTTTTATTATGATTTCATATATACACACATCAATAAATTGTTTATTTTGATCTTATTCTTTTAAAGTTGGCAATACATCGGGATGTTCTCCCAATAAAGGAGCGCTTCAAAGCAATCTGCGAGGAATTGACGGGATTTTTCCCTTGCGGATGTTATACCTAATTTCGGCGAGTACCACTATGATCAAACGCAATAGTATAACTCAATGTAACAGCGATCTACATGTAGTAGTGATCTACATGTCTGTATGAAATTTATAATAGTATGCGCCAAAACGTTATCTTCATGTAATACTTTATTTGCGATCATATGCAATTTTCTGTGTTTTATATATGCATCAAATTGATATGCTTCAACTTGATCTTCACGTAGTAATTTTATGTGTTTTATATATGCATCAAATTGATATGCATACCAACTTGATATGCTTCAACTTGATCTTCAACCGGGACTAAAAGCCTCTCTGGAACCGGGACTATAGCCCCTTTCTCCACTAGTGTACGCGAGTACAATTTGATTGTAGGTTAATTTCAAGGAGTAGGACCGAAATTGTACTTGTACACATAGTACGACTGAACTTATCCTACTGTTATTGTCCAAAAAGAACACATCATATATGCTTTTGGTACAACATGGTCATATTGTTGTTTGTTGAGTCGAATCGGTTTACTTACAAGAATAAGGTCTGCAGCAGCAGTAGTGTTGTTATTACTGATATATGGTGCTAAAATATACTCAATTTTCTATGATTGATTTGGTTGGTTTTGTCATGTTTTGTAGTGGAGTTAATTTTTGGCCACTAGTTCTATTATGCTCAACTATACTTGAGAATCTACAATCAAGGGTTCATATATTTGAAAGGATAAGGGGATCCATTGTAGACTATGCACCAGTTATAGAGGTAAAAGCAGATGTTTGTAACTTTATGTCTTACTATTATTTAATTGAACATGTGAATCCCGTACGCTTGAAATATGCTTTCAACTGCTAGGTTAATTGGCAAATGCTGCAACCCCCTTGTTCCATTTTAGCATGTGGGTAATTTGCATTTGTAAAACATTTCATTTGCCTTGAGTATTATTGTAACAGTAGAACGGTTTGTACTTAGTTCTCGCATGCAAACTTATTATAATCTTTTGACATGTATGTCGTGTCCTCCACTCCCATGATGTTTCTTTTCCCTGAAATAACTATGTGGTGTTTTGCCTCATTGTATGATGTATTCACTTGATTTTATTTTCTCGGTTTGGTATAGACATGCCCCCTGGATGACCCACAAGTATAGGGGATCGCAACAGTCTTCGAGGGAAGTAAAACCGAAATTTATTGATTCGACACAAGGGGAGCCAAAGAATATTTGTGAACCTTAACAAGTGAGTTGACAATTCACCTGCAACTGAAAGTAGACTTGTTCGCAGTGGTTTATCAGTAGTAACAGTTTTATAGTAGTAGAAGTAGTGAAATAATAACAGCAGTGGTATGAAAACAACAATAGTGGTGATTGGAGTAAACAGCGGGATTAAATATTGTAGGCATAGGGATAGATGAACGGGCGTTGCATGGATAAGATAGTTCATATAACGATTAAGTCATGGACATTGCAGATAAATAAGATAAATCTTCCAAGTACTAAGTAACCATAGGCATGTGTTCTGTAAATAGACGTACGTGCTCGCAATGAGAACTTGCACAACATCTTCTGTCCTACCAACCCGTTTTCAGCGGGGCCTCAAGGGAACTACTGGTAATTAAGGTGTTCCTTTTAATAGAACACTAGAGAAAAGCATTAACACTCCGTGAACACACGTGATCCTCACATCATAACCATCCCCTCCGGTTGTCCCAATTTCTGTCACTTCGGGGCCTCGGGTTCCGGACAACGATATGTGTAAATAACTTACCGGTATGATCAAGAAACAATAATTATCATCGTGATTCAATAACATGTTCAGATCTAAGATCATGGCACTCGGGCCCAAAGTGGCAAGCATTAAGCATAACAAGTTGCAACAATGTCAATAGCACTAATAGAAGATACTAGGCACTATGCCCTAACAATCACAGCATTATTACATGAACGTTCGCATACAATCCCTACCATCCCCTTCATCCTACAGCGGGTGAATTACTCACACATGGATGGGGGAACATGGATGGTCGATGGAGAGGCGTTGGTGATGACGATGGCGATGATCTCCTCCAATTCCCCGTCCCGGCATGGTGCCAGAACATAGTTTCTGATCCCCGAATCGAGGATCGGGATGGCGGGGGCGCTCTGTTGTGTTTCTGTGGAATATGATGAACCCCCTCGGGTTTTAGGGTTGAAGGCTACTTGTAGTGGAAAAGGGAGTCCGAGAGGGGCTCTGGGCAGCCCACACCATAGGCTGGCGCGACCTAGGGGGGCACCAGGGGGTCGTGTGGACACCCTGTGGCTCTTCTCCTAGCCCCCTTTCGGCTCTAGGGGTCTTCCGGTGTGAAAACACCAATGGGGTCTTTTCTGGGCAATTTTCGGAAAGTTGATTTTTCTGCACAAAAACAAGACACGAAGGTAATTCTGCTGAAAACAGGGTTTGTCCGTGTTAGTTGTATTCAAAACACACAAGTTTAGAGGAAAACAATACGAAAAGTGTTCGAAAAAGGAGATACGTTTTTTACGTATCAACTCCCCCCAAGCTTAACTTATTGCTTGTCCTCAAGCAATTCAGTGACAACTGAGTGCGATAAGAGAATTTTACGAACACATTTGTTTCATATGATGTAAACATACTCACCATATGATGAAATACTTAATTATGCTCATGATAAGATACAGGCAAGATACTGACACTTAATAGCTATGCTAACCATGAAGAGACAACAACATAATAATAATAAACAACATGAAGCATAACTATTTGCAAGATTGTAATATTCGTAATAAGATCTGATAAAGTGGTATCTCGCTTGCCCTTAAGTGTGGGGGAAAACATAAATGCCAGGGCACCTCTGAATTTCAAGGGAAGACTAGAAGTAAATATATCAAAGAATGCAAGTATCAAGATTATACCACAATCAACCGTGCTTTGGGACAAACAAATCACACTAAGAATGATAATTATGCTATCAAGAAAGTGCTCAAAGAATAAGGCGGAGACTCAACATAAAAGTAAAAGAAATGCGCTTCGCGGAGGGAAGCAGGGGTCACTCATGTGCTAGAGCTTTTTATTTTATTAATCAGAGGTATTTAAAAGTTTGACACTCCTCCCATCCATCCTTCACAAACCATGGCTACCCGAATCCTCGAGTGCTCTCCAACAATCACATACCGTGGAGGATTGTCTATATTTTAGGAGAGGTGTATGTTAAGATCAACGAATGGTAAACAGACAATACAGTATGTCACTAGCCAACTGGATTCACAAGAGCGGCTCCCATAGTGAAGGACGCAACTGGTGTAGAAGGTCATTCCTCTTTCTCTTTTGTTTACACAATTATGCTTTGACTGATAAATCAGGGGCAAAAATAGTGAAGAGAATTTTGTTGTATTAATTTGGGGCTGGGCACCCCGCTGCCAGCTCTTCTATCATTTGGATAAGCGGATGAAGCCACTAGTCCAGGGTGTGAAATCCAATCAACGAGTGAGATAAAGATTTCCTATTTACGTCCTCATGAGCTAAAACTGTGGCACAAAACAGGAGTAATTTTTAGAAGGTTTTAAAGGTAGCACATGAGCAATTTACTTTGTAGTGGCAGTTAAATACCACATATAGGTAGGTATGGTGGATTCGGCAAATTTTGGTTTTATGGGAGTTTGGATGCACGAGTAAAATTCCATACTCAATACATGTGGAGGCTAGCAAAAGACTGGGAGCGACAATCGAGAGAGCAACAACTATCATAATCATTTTTGCGAGATAGTAAAATTAACTAAGGGGTAATATTGGTACTAGAGCTCTGAGGCAAAATAAATCATCGAGGCTTACTGACTTTTTGTTTTCAATCTTAGCATGCGTGAGCATGTGCCAAGTCGATTCAAATGAAATAGTCAATGGAGGTTACCACAATGTCATACCCTTCTATGAATAGAATAACGCGAGCAAATATTTATGTGACAGGTCATTTACTATTAATAATTTTGAACAAAACATGAGAGAGCACGAACTATTAAGCAGCCATTAAGTCACATATATCTTACACGAACAAACAAAGCATGCTCACATAGATGGATATATGTACAAAAATGAAAGCAAATATAATTCATACCAGCCTCTCACCACTTGAATTGTCATAGATTGTCATTATTGCTCTTCACTTGTGGCTTGAATAATATGTAATGAAAACCAAGATCCAATGGAATCACGGACGACTGTTGAACTCCGCAACAAACTTTACAAAACCAAAGAAAGAACAACAAATATTTTTGGGTTTTTCAATTAAAGAACGAACAAAAGAGAGAAAACAAACAAAGAAAAATCTTTTTGGGTGTTTGAATATTAAACTGCAACTAAAAGATAAAGGAAACCAATTAAAGAAACAAATAGAGAGAAACACCAGAAATCTTTTTGGTATTTTTGTGTTTTGGAAAGCGAAAACAAAACAATAAAAACAAAAGAAGAGAAAGAAACGAAAACAAGTGAAAGAAAACAGAACATGGATATACAAAGAACTGACAGAACATGATATATAAATGAGTGTGATGTCGGTATACCTCCCCCAAGCTTAGGCTTTTGGCCTAAGTGGAGATCAATCACCAAGGGGCCCATGACGTGCCGCCCCCGTAGTATGTCGAGGAGGAACCCTCCCCCTGATATACGCTCGTGGATGGGTCGGTGTATTGCATGTTGCGGTCCTCGGGAGGCGCGTCTCGCCTCTCCTGCATCCGGTAAAACTCCTGGTGTTTAGATGCTCGTCTACCTTATCTTCCCGCGCTAGGAGGAGCGACCGTCATCGTTGGTGACTTCGCGCTAAATCACTTGGAGGTCTGGGTTTATCTTGAATCCTGCTCGCTGTCCCGGTGGTGTTGATACCTATAATAGCACAAAATTCTCCCAAGGACAAAGAAAAAGGACTACCATATAACTTGAAGGCAACAAATGGACCATAATGCGCGTTCTGAAATTTAAAGCTCTTAACAAAAGTTTTTGTAAGTGTGGCATACTGAGTGCTTTCATCTTCCATAAAGTTGGTTAGACCAGCTCTTTCGATAAGCATAAGAAAGTCATCTAAAAGACTTGCACTTCTTAAAAATGTACGACAAGGAAAGCTAGATGGGTGAACGATACCATCATCTTCCGCATCGTCAATAGTTGACATAATAACATCCTCATTATAGGTTGGCCTCGCTGAACTGGATGAGCGTGAGGGCCTTGTCCTTCTATGAGCATCACTCCTAAATATTTCTCCACAATTATAACTATACATCTCTGAATTTTTTCAAAAATCATCACAAAAATTAATTTCAAGCAACTATAAGGTGGAGACTACCATAGGGACTTATATGAGAGCTAAACATACATCAAAAATACAATATTTCTACTCAAATCAAGCATGAAAACTCACATAAGTTGTCACCTAATGTGGCAAAATACACAAGAAATACTTCACTAAACAAAATTCTACTTGGATCGTCGGAGGAGTCACATACCGGAGATCAAACACACCAAACATTAGCACAAATGATGGGCTGAAGAGGGGGATCAAAAATCAAGAGGAAGAACAGCAAGAACACGGGTTCTAGGAAATGTTTTCAGCTTGTTAGGTGACAGAGAAGACTTTGGCAGTGGAGAGAGTAAGTGGAGGGCCAGGGGGCCCCACACCATGTGTTGGCGCCACCACGGGGCTGGCTGTGCCACCCTGTGGTGTGCCTGACTGGTGGGTCACCCTGGGGTCTCCCAGGTGACTTTCTACCTCATTTTTATCGTAACAATTTATTATAATTTTTCTGAAATTTTTCGGGAAACTTTATTTTTGAGGTATTTCCAGAATTTTTATAATTAATAAAAACAAGGAAAACGAAAGTGAAAAGGTGGGAAACAAAACTGTAGGGCCTGCCCTTCGAACCACTGTTCAAGGACACCCCTGATATGCATACATTCACGATCCCAGGCATTCAGTCGTGAAAAACATATCAAGTTGGTACACAGATACAATATCCATTACACGGTTGCACAAAAACACTTACAAAAGGGGGGGTTGGTCACTCGACCAAAACCTGAACGACTGCCACGCAGGGCAACACACAACACACAGTGGAAGACTAAACACACTCATAACGCGGTAGAGCCCAAGTCACGCCTTCACCTACAGGCTGCTGACCCGGAGACGATCGTAGTTCGCAAAGCCATCAGCTCCGTACTCCTCCTTGTTGATCTTCTTCCGAGACTCCTTCTCAAAGTCTGGCAAGTAGATACCAGGGGCGAAACCATAATGAGTACATTTGAATGTACTCAACAAGACATCCATCATGTGACTTACCAACGATGCAAGTATGCTTATATGGTGTAATAGGTAGGCTATAAATAGGGTTTACTATCAGTGGTGTTCATATAGGATGACACCACAGTTGCAGTCAAATTAATCTGTATCTTCGTTGAAGAAGATACTTCAGAAGAAAATAATATAGTTTTATTTCTCTTGTAGATATCACGTGTACAAGAGGTTTTGTAAAACTTTGTTAAAAGAATATTTTCTCTTTGCAAAACTTCTTGGAATCAGTTTCCAGAATTCTTGCTTAGTGTAGAAAAGTTTTTATTTGCAAAACTTTTTGTTTTGTAAAACAACTTCTGGCTTTCCATCATTGGTACATCCATGGTACAAAATTTCCTTCCTTTCCGAACTTCCCGAGTTCAACACCTTTTTGGAAACATCCTTTTTGAAAACATTGACACAATGCTAGCTACATGGCCATTCAACTGTCCATATCCGAGGACGAGGCTTCTTCGCAAAAGTTGTACTCTGCAGAGGTGTACACATCCACCAGATCCAGTACACCTGCCGTGAACAACCACGGACTGTAACAACACTATGTGAACATCAGGTATCTGATCCTAACTTTCCACTATGTTCAAGCTAGAATATGTCTATCTCTTCAGTCGTGTATAATCTCCCCGGCTCCCCGCCTAGACAGGAGACTCAACCGTTGCGACCGGAGGAGAACTTAATCCCTCACTCATCATATCTCAACATTGGGAGTTTTGAAGACAATCAGTTCGAGGGCATGACAACCCTTATAGCAATTGAGATAGAACACACACTAACAAGAACAAACTTCCAGTTAGGCCCCGTGCCCATGTTGAGGTAGAGTGGCAGTACTGTAAAGGTTGTCTGGCGAAGACTAGGTTATGTGTCATTTTTGAAAACAAGTTTTTCCCAAAAATGACCTACTTCCACATTCCTCCGGAGAATAAAGCTCCGCCTTTTCTCTGGGTTTTCCATAAAGCCTTTGTTTTGTAAAACACAATTTTAGGGTGTCCACTTAGGGACTAATATTTGTGATGGTAATGAATACCATATGGTGGCTTATGGGCTTGGTAACACCAAGTATTAACTAATGGCATAGTAATAGTAGTAATAGTATTCACTCAAAAATAGTTTTTTGGAAAACAAAGTTTTGTAAAACTGTTCAGAAGTAAAACATGCATGATAGATAATGATAAGTGTAATATCAGCAAGCATCAGGATGGCTTGCCCTAACTCTCTTAATGTCCCTGGCCTTGAACTAACTCGAACTTGACGCACAGCTCCACAACTGCTTCTTCTTCCTCTTCGTTTTCTAGCGGAGTAAAAGAATAGAAGACACACTCTCAGGTCTAAAGACCAAACAACTAAGCTAAACAACACATACAGCAAGCAAAGGTACAATAGCGCAAACTCACAAACGTTATCGAGAAAACTGCCTCATATAACTCTAAGGGTACAAAACTATCGTCAGACAAACATATGGTTTAGAAAACCATATCCCACATCTTACATACCATATATGGAGTGGTGTACCACTCTCATAATAAGATATCTAAGAAGCTAAAAATATATGTAACATCCCAAGTATGAAATATCCCTTAGAATGTTTTGTTCCTTGTTTTAATTCAAGCATTGCATCATGTCATCATGTTTAATTATTTGTTTGCATTTGTTTACTATCTGTTTGCATCTGTTTTATCTTGTTTTCATAATGAAACTCAAACAAATTTCAAATGGTTATTTCATACTTGATCTGTTAAAACTTTTGGAATAAAAATAACAAATGAAAACAACCAAATTGTTCCATTTTATTCCATGTTGATAACTCCTTAATTTGTTGGTTTTAATCAAACCATTAATCCAATCAATTAATTCTAATTCACTTCAAATTCAAACCAAATGTATTTCAAATCAGTACCTTTTTGAATCCATGAAATTCACCAAACAAATGTAATCCTTAAACACATTAATTCTTAGGGGTAACCCTATTAAAATTGTTGTTTTCAATAATGTTTAATCAATATTAAAAATTCATTCAATTTGGGTTCAAATCCAAACAGCAATGTAAAAGTTTGATTTTTCAAAAACCTTTTTGCCAACTGTTAGCTTTTGAGCTAACATGGTCACATGAATTTTCTCAAAATTTTTAAAATCAAAAACCCTACCAAATTCTTCCAAATCTGTTTGCAGCAAAAAAAATAATAAAACAGAAAAAGAAAAGGAGAAAAACTCCAGCGCGCGCGCGGCAGCTAAGCGACCCAACCCACCTAGCCACTAACCCGCGCGCGGCCCAGCCCACCTACCCGCGTACCGTTTCCGACAGAACGGCCGCCACCGTCGCCCCGCGGTACGGCAGCTCATCCAGAGCTGCCACGGCGGCAGTGGCGTAGCTCCGACGGCCAGGAGCCGCTGCAGGCCCCTATAAAGGACCTCCTAGACCCCTAGGGCACGGCGCGCTACCCTAGTTCCCCCTCCCTCTTCGCGCCGCCTCCTAGCTCTCTCCCCGATGAGCTCGTCCACCTCTGTCACCGCTCCCTCCGACGCCGTCGTCTGAATCTCCGGCGAGCACCACCCCTGCCGCGCCCTACCACACCTCCTGGACCCAGGGATCGCAACCCCGCTCTTTCCTCTCCCCCTTGGACACCAGAGACAACCCCGGTGAGCCTCCGTTCGACGTCGCGATCCTCGCCATCTCCGGCCACCGTGGCGCCATTTATCTGAACCGTGGACGTCGTTTTCATTGCAGAGTCCCTCGCCGCTGTTTGCTCGCTGGGATCACACCGCCACCCTCTCCTCTTCGTTTTGCACACCGGAGCAGCCATGGGGAGCAGCCAGAGCCGCGCCGCCATCTTCGTCACTGCCGCTGTCGCCGTCAGTCGTCCCCGTCGATCCCCTGCAACCACGACAACGCGGTGAGCGCCACCGTCCCCTCCTCCTATCTGCATCTTGCACGCAGCACTGCCACGCATCCGTGCACACACCGTGTCCTCCCACACGCCCAGCTCGTCGCCGGCGAGCCGCGGTGTCCTGTCAGCCGCGGAAAGTTTTGATCTTCAGAAAGTTCAGATAACGATTAGTAACCTTTTCCTCTCTGCGTGTTTGTATCTATCAAGCGAACGCGCACAGCGCAATTGGTTCAGATAGCACGCACGCTAGCGAGAGGGGCAGGGATCGAGTCCTGCTCCTCGCGCGGGATTTATCCCCACTTTTTTGCGGCCAGCGCTGATAGGGAGGGCCCCCTGTCAGCCTCTCACTCGCCACGCCAGCACGCCAGGGCCCGTGGCCCACCCTGCAGTGGCTGCGGCTAGGGTAATGGCCTGTAACAAAAGTTTAAAATGTTTTCTGTTTCTTTTAAATGGCAGAATAACACACTAAAACTAAAACTTGAATATCTTTTAATCTATAAACCCAATAAATAAAAGTTATATATGTTTTCTGTTCAAAATTAAATGATATTTCCAATTATTCCATTTGTGAACTGTTTTGAATTTTCCAAATACATTTAAAATTCAAATTTGAATAATTCAAATGTAATTTGCAATAATACATAAATAAGTCATACTAATTCCAAATAAGTCAAATAAAATATGTTTTCCATACCATTTTGAATATCATATTCAAATATAATTTTTGTTTCCTGGTTTGAATAATTTAAATTGCCTAAACAATTTAAATCTTGTTTAAATTCAATTAAAACTTGTTTAATATTGTTTAATTCATAATTAAATTATCCTAACTCCTATTTCAATATGTGAAACATGTAATCCAACTAAAATTTGATGTTCTTTTCAAATATAAACTTTGTTATTTGTTTTGAACACTTTAACTTGTTGAAAACAACAATTACTTGTGTGACATGTTTAAGTAACCAAACTTTCCAAACTTAATAAATGATTTCCAAAACTTGTTAAAATCCTTTTAACACTTGCATCTATCATTGTTATTTGTTGTTATTTTGTTGTCACCATCATGCATGCATCATGCTAACAACTCTCACATAATAATTAATTGTAAATCATTTGTTTCCACTTATTTCAATGGACGTTTTCCATATGCAATCCAATTGCATATGGGTCCATTTAAATTGTGCCACCATGTTAGCTAGATTACTTTGATGCAACTCTTAACTTGTCATGCATCATATTTGATTGTGCACTATGCCATGATAATGATTGTTTATCTTTCTGCCTTGTTTGTTTGCTTCTTCTCGGTTAGACGACGAGGTTGATACCGACGATCTTTACGACACCCCTTCTGAGGATCTAGCTCAGTACCCAGCTACTGGGTTTGCAGGCAAGTTATCACTCACATGAACCACTGTGTTCTTTTCAAAATTGGTTACCGATACTTTTCCGTTGTTCTATTCTGCTAGCCTTAGTAGTAGTTGTTCTGTTACGAACCTATCACATGAATCCTTAAACCTGATATTGCCTCATCTCCCTTCCTACAACCCCTTGCTTGAGCCAGTGTCTTACTAGCATGCTTAGGTTGCTTTTGCTCGAGTCTGTTACCCGTTACTTTCAGTTATTATTATTCTATCATATTCTGGGGGCACGATGTTAATCAATCAACCTGTTATTAATAATATGCTGATAAGGCACCGGCAGGAGGCCCTGTGTGGTTTTGGAGCCTGCTAGTGTCGACCCTAATAGGAAAAGGGTCTTGTCTACTGATCCATGATGAGCGCACTACCCGCATGTGGGAAGCGAGTATGGGCGCCCCCCTCAATTTGACTCGATTCGCATCTCGTCCAAATCGCCTCATTTAGTTCGTGTTTTCCATTTGCCGCATGCATGTTTTTGCGAGCCCAGCGCAGGGTGGAACTTTTGTAGTCCGCATATAGGGGGACACGTTCTTAGAGTGCTATGAGGGTCCATTTTCTTCTGGGCTCGATTAGCCGTGCGCCCAAGGTTCTTTGGGCTTGATGCGAAGAAGGGTCGAGTTGTGTTGAGTGCCCCGCTTGGTGGGAGGCATCCCATCTGGCGGGTTATTCATACGTGTACGGCCAAATTGGTGCAACCCTGCAGGGATAAATCTTCTCGAGAAGCCGTGTTTTCCGCGGTTATGGTTAACTTGGTGAAAGTACTGGCTAACAAGTACTCAGGACAACTTACACCTAACTATGGATGAATTGACTAGTAATAGACTTATTGTCACAAACAACTTGATCCATTATTCATTAATTCAACTGTGTGAGTTATCCTCGGATTGCTTCTTTGGATAAGGGGCGAGATCCAGGATGGGTTTGTTTGATGGGTAACAACAGTTGGTTACTATACGCTATCTTATCCCCTTTCTGATAGTTGGAAGTTGTAGATTTCGGTAGTTGGTTAGCGCAGCCAGTTGCAGCATCCTTTATATCCCCTTCTTTCCGTTGAACCAAGGTTTCAGTACTTGGTGTTGATGGGTTACACTTTGGTGAACTATGAGTCTTGCTTGCCAGTACGTTGTTGTACTGACCCCGTTGGGGCTGTGGTTTACGCAGACTACGACTACGGCTACGATGACCACCAGGATGGCTACTTCGTGGAGTTTGACGAGACTGCAGACGAGTAGATAGCTGGACCCCGGGCAGGATCCAGGACCTACGTGGATGGGCTTCGTCTTCTTTATTTTCTCCGGCTTCTTAAGCCTGTTGGAATTGTCTGTACTCAGACACCTTGTTTGCTTCCGCTGATGTAATGAATGCTATGTTGGGACATGTGTCCTCTGGATGACTATATTCGCTATTTCTGCCTTAGTGAAGGCCATTTGAAACCTTATTTCAATCTTTTGTGTCTTAGAGATAAGTTGTGATTATCATTCGTTCAAAGCTGTTGACGTACCGTGCGTGCTTGATATGAAGTACGTCGACAGTAGTGCCTATGACTTCTAATGGATAGTTTACATCGACGATGGAATAGCAGGGCTTGTGTTGTCGCGCATAAGCGCAGGCCTACCAGGAAGCTGGGACGTGGGAGCAGTTATGCCCCATAATCCAAGCACCTGCTATCCAGTTCGGCCCGATGAGTATCCCTTAGAAGCCAGGGTGCGATAAATGGTATCAGAGCCTGTCTGACCGTAGGATCCCTTTTACTGGTCGCAGTTTGAGTCTAGGAACTATTTTGTAGCTATATAGGAAAAATGAAACGTGAGAGTAGGAATTCTGCCATTTTTCTTCTTTCCCCACCCACCCACCCCTTTTCTGGTAAGGAAGTGCAACGTTGTTTTCTGTTCTCACCTAAACTTTCAAGTTAGGATTTCACGTGTTTTGGGTTCTCCGTAGTACCTCAGGTTTTTGGTCCCGTTTTCCCGATGTTGCAATCCTGTTCTTTTAAAGAACCTTTCGTCCGTTGAAATCTTGTTGTTGTTTTCCACTTCCTTTTTCTTCTACCGGCGTCTAATCAAAACCTTCCAAATCATCTGCAGATGGGTCTCAGCTACTACCCGCAGGTGGTTCGCATGACCCGTTGTGAGAGCACCGCCGGTTACCCGGAGATGCTGAGGGACATGGTTACCTATCTGGGGTTCCATTGGGCACCAGAGTACCAGGTCTACGAGCACCAGCGCGAGTTCGAGCAGACTTTCTACCGAGCCATCGTCTACATTCTGTCGGATGATGGCAAGAGCATAGCCCACCGCTACGAGTCCGTTGGTTCCACAGTGGACATGGCAGTGCAGCAGGCAGCGTACGTGAGTCTCACCGTCCTTCGGGCTGACTACTGGGGGTTTGATGATTCCATCTATCGTCACATCCCCCGTGGTTACATCACGTCGGCGGGAGTTCACTTCACTCTCCACAGCAACCTGGATACCTACGAGGATGATAGCTCCAGGCTGCACACCACTGCTCAGTTCGTGAGGCACAGTGACGCCGTTGCTTCCACACTGTCTCAGGAGTTGGCCTCAGTCAGGGACCAGCTCTACCTCGCGTTGACGCGTCTGGCGACGTACACCGCAGACTTCGTTGGAGACCTCAGGCAAAGGAGATGGATTGAGAAGATTAAAGACTTTGATCTCACCATTTCTTACACTCCAGGCAAGGCTAATGTTATGGCCGATGTTCTCAGTCGCAAATCCTATTGCAATAATCTCATGATCATGGAAAGCCAACCTCCACTTCATGAAGAATTCCAGAAACTGAACCTTGGTCTTGTTCCTCAAGGATATCTTGCTAGCTTGACAGCCAGTCCAACTCTCGAGGACAAGATTCGTTCTGAACAGTTTCGTGATGCTGAGATCAAGAAGATGGTAGAGCAAATCAAGGAGGGCAGTGATAAGTTCAAGTCCTTCTCAATTGATGACAAAGGAGCTGTGTTCTTTGAAGGACGCATTGCAGTTCCTCAGATTCAAAGTCTCAAAGATATCATTCTCAAGGAGGCTCATGAAACTCCTCTCTCTATCCACCCTGGAAGTACAAAGATGTACCAGGATCTTAAAACTCTGTATTGGTGGTCTGGCATGAAACGTGAAATTGCTCAATACGTTTCTGAATGCGACGTTTGTCAACGTGTTAAAGCAGTCCATCAGAAAACAGCTGGTCTTCTCCAACCTCTCAAAATTCCTGAGTGGAAGTGGGACATGATTGAAATGGACTTCGTTACTGGGTTTCCAAAGTCCAAGAAGGGCAACGATGCAATCTTCGTTGTTATTGATCGTCTCACTAAGGTAGCTCACTTCTTTGCTGTCAAGGAAACTATCTCAGCTAGCCAGTTAGCAGAGCTCTACACAGCAAAAATTGTTCCTCTTCATGGTGTTCCATTGGAAATAAGCTCAGACCGTGGAAGTATCTTCACTTCTCATTTCTGGAAGAGTTTTCAAGAAGCATTGGGCACCAAACTTTTGTTCAGCACAGCTTATCACCCTCAGTCTCAGGGGCAAGTCGAAAGAGTCAATCAGATTCTCGAGGATATGCTCAGAGCATGTGGTCTCTCCTTTGGCATGAAATGGGAGGATTGCCTTCCATATGCTGAATTCTCCTACAACAACAGCTACCAGGCAAGCCTAGGCATGGCACCATTTGAGGCATTGTATGGCCGTAGATGCAGGAGTCCAATCAATTGGTCTGGAGCTGGTGAACGTTCACTCTTAGGCCCTGACTTTGTTAAGGAAGCCGAGGAGAAAGTTCGTATCATTCGTGACAATCTCAAGATTGCTCAGTCTCGTCAGAAGAGTTACTATGACAGCAAGCACCGGGACATGGTCTATGCACCTGGTGACAAAGCATATCTCCGTGTAACTCCCCTCAGGGGCACTCATCGTTTTGGTGTGAAAGGAAAGCTGGCACCAAGATACATTGGCCCTTTCAACATCCTCTCAAGGCGTGCAGAAAATGCTTATCGTCTTGAACTTCCAGAAAAACTATCCAAAGTGCACGATGTGTTCCACGTGTCCCAGCTCAAGAAGTGTTTCAAAGATCCAGATCGTGCAGTTGATCATGATTCCATTGAACTGCAAGATGATCTCTCTTATGAGGAGCACCCTATCCAAATTCTCGATGAGACCATTCGTAAGACTCGCAACAAGAGCACCAAGTTCTTGAAAGTACAGTGGTCGCATCATTCCGATAAAGAGGCAACATGGGAGACCGAAGAGGATCTTCGCAAGAAGTATCTGGACCTTTTCACTTCTCAGTAAGGAATCTCGGGGCGCGATTCCTTCAAGGGGGGGTGTTTTGTAACATCCCAAGTATGAAATATCCCTTAGAATGTTTTGTTCCTTGTTTTAATTCAAGCATTGCATCATGTCATCATGTTTAATTATTTGTTTGCATTTGTTTACTATCTGTTTGCATCTGTTTTATCTTGTTTTCATAATGAAACTCAAACAAATTTCAAATGGTTATTTCATACTTGATCTGTTACAACTTTTGGAATAAAAATAACAAATGAAAACAACCAAATTGTTCCATTTTATTCCATGTTGATAACTCTTTAATTTGTTGGTTTTATTCAAACCATTAATCCAATCAATTAATTCTAATTCACTTCAAATTCAAACCAAATGTATTTCAAATCAGTACCTTTTTTAATCCATGAAATTCACCAAACAAATGTAATCCTTAAACACATTAATTCTTAGAGGTAACCCTATTAAAATTGTTGTTTTCAATAATGTTTAATCAATATTAAAAATTCATTCAATTTGGGTTCAAATCCAAACAGCAATGTAAAAGTTTGATTTTTCAAAAACCTTTTTGCCAACTGTTAGCTTTTGAGCTAACATGGTCACATGAATTTTCTCAAAATTTTTAAAATCAAAAACCCTACCAAATTCTTCCAAATCTGTTTGTAGCAAAAAAAAATAATAAAACAGAAAAAGAAAAGGAGAAAAACTCTAGCGCGCGCGGCAGCTAAGCGACCCAACCCACCTAGCCACTAACCCGCGCGCGGCCCAGCCCACCTACCCGCGTACCGTTTCGGACAGAACGGCCGCCACCGTCGCCCCGCGGTACGGTAGCTCATCCAGAGCTGCCACGGCGGCAGTGGCGTAGCTCCGACGGCCAGGAGCCGCTGCAGGCCCCTATAAAGGACCTCCTAGACCCCTAGGGCACGGCGCGCTACCCTAGTTCCCCCCTCCCTCTTCGCGCTGCTGCCTAGCTCTCTCCCTGATGAGCTCGTCCACCTCTGTCACCGCTCCCTCCGACGCCGTCGTCTAAATCTCCGGCGAGCACCACCCCTGCCGCGCCCTACCACACCTCCTTGACCCAGGGATCGCAACCCCGCTCTTTCCTCTCCCCCTTGGACACCAGAGACAACCCCGGTGAGCCTCCGTTCGACGCCACGATCCTCGCCATCTCCGGCCACCATGGTGCCATTTATCTGAACAGTGGACGTCGTTTTCATTGCAGAGTCCCTCGCCGCTGTTTGCTCGCTGGGATCACACCGCCACCCTCTCCTCTTCGTTTTGCACACCGGAGCAGCCACGGGGAGCAGCCAGAGCCGCGCCGCCATCTTCGTCACCGCCGCTATCGCCGTCAGTCGTCCCCGTCGATCCCCTGCAACCACGACGACGCGGTGAGCGCCACCGTCCCCTCCTCCTATCTGCATCTTGCACGCAGCACTGCCACGCATCCGTGCACACACCGTGTCCTCCCACACGCCCAGCTCGTCGCCGGCGAGCCGCGGTGTCCTGTCAGCCGCGGAAAGTTTTGATCTTCAGAAAGTTCAGATAACGATTAGTAACCTTTTCCTCTCTGCGTGTTTGTATCTGTCAAGCGAACGCGCACAGCGCAATTGGTTCAGATAGCACGCACGCTAGCGAGAGGGGCAGGGATCGAGTCCTGCTCCTCGCGCGGGATTTATCCCCACTTTTTTGCGGCCAGCGCTGACAGGGAGGGCCCCCTGTCAGCCTCTCACTCGCCACGCCAGCACGCCAGGGCCCGTGGCCCATCCTGCAGTGGCTGCGGCTAGGGTGCTGGCCCGTAACAAAAGTTTAAAATGTTTTCTGTTTCTTTTAAATGGCAGAATAACACACTAAAACTAAAACTTGAATATCTTTTAATCTATAAACCCAATAAATAAAAGTTATATATGTTTTCTGTTCAAAATTAAATGATCTTTCCAATTATTCCATTTGTGAACTGTTTTGAATTTTCCAAATACATTTAAAATTCAAATTTGAATAATTCAAATGTAATTTGCAATAATACATAAATAAGTCATACTAATTCCAAATAAGTCAAATAAAATATGTTTTCCATACCATTTTGAATATCATATTCAAATATAATTTTTGTTTCCTGGTTTGAATAATTTAAATTGCCTAAACAATTTAAATCTTGTTTAAATTCAATTAAAACTTGTTTAATATTGTTTAATTCATAATTAAATTATCCTAACTCCTATTTCAATATGTGAAACATGTAATCCAACTAAAATTTGATGTTCTTTTCAAATATAAACTTTGTTATTTGTTTTGAACACTTTAACTTGTTGAAAACAACAATTACTTGTGTGACATGTTTAAGTAACCAAACTTTCCAAACTTAATAAATGATTTCCAAAACTTGTTAAAATCCTTTTAACACTTGCATCTATCATTGTTATTTGTTGTTATTTTGTTGTCACCATCATGCATGAATCATGCTAACAACTCTCACATAATAATTAATTGTAAATCATTTGTTTCCACTTATTTCAATGGACCTTTTCCATATGCAATCCAATTGCATATGGGTCCATTTAAATTGTGCCACCATGTTAGCTAGATTACTTTGATGCAACTCTTAACTTGTCATGCATCATATTTGATTGTGCACTATGCCATGATAATGATTGTTTATCTTTCTGCCTTGTTTGTTTGCTTCTTCTCGGTTAGACGACGAGGTTGATACCGACGATCTTTACGACACCCCTTCTGAGGATCTAGCTCAGTACCCGGCTACTGGGTTTGCAGGCAAGTTATCACTCACATTAACCACTGTGTTCTTTTCAACATTGGTTACCGATACTTTTCCGTTGTTCTATTCTGCTAGCCTTAGTAGTAGTTGTTCTGTTACGAACCTATCACATGAATCCTTAAACCTGATATTGCCTCATCTCCCTTCCTACAACCCCTTGCTTGAGCCAGTGTCTTACTAGCATGCTTAGGTTGCTTTTGCTCGAGTCTGTTACCCGTTACTTTCAGTTATTATTATTCTATCATATTCTGGGGGCTCGATGTTAATCAATCAACCTGTTATTAATAATATGCTGATAAGGCACCGGCAGGAGGCCCTGTGTGGTTTTGGAGCCTGCTAGTGTCGACCCTAATAGGAAAAGGGTCTTGTCTACTGATCAATGATGAGCGCACTACCCGCATGTGGGAAGCGAGTATGGGCGCCCCCCTCAATTTAACTCGATTCGCATCTCGTCCAAATCGCCTCATTTAGTTCGTGTTTTCCATTTGCCGCATGCATGTTTTTGCGAGCCCAGCGCAGGGTGGAACTTTTGTAGTCGGCATATAGGGGGACACGTTCTTAGAGTGCTATGAGGGTCCATTTTCTTCTGGGCTCGATTAGCCGTGCGCCCAAGGTTCTTTGGGCTTGATGCGAAGAAGGGTCGAGTTGTGTTGAGTGCCCCGCTTGGTGGGAGGCATCCCATCTGGCGGGTTATTCATACATGTACGGCCAAATTGGTGCAACCCTGCAGGGATAAATCTTCTCGAGAAGCCGTGTTTTCCGCGGTTATGGTTAACTTGGTGAAAGTACTGGCTAACAAGTACTCAGGACAACTTACACCTAACTATGGATGAATTGACTAGTAATAGACTTATTGTCACAAACAACTTGATCCATTATTCATTAATTCAACTGTGTGAGTTATCCTCGGATTGCTTCTTTGGATAAGGGGCGAGATCCAGGATGGGTTTGTTTGATGGGTAACAACAGTTGGTTACTATACACTATCTTATCCCCTTTCTGATAGTTGGAAGTTGTAGATTTCTGTAGTTGGTTAGCGCAGCCAGTTGCAGCATCCTTTATATCCCCTTCTTTCCGTTGAACCAAGGTTTTAGTACTTGGTGTTGATGGGTTACACTTTGGTGAACTGTGAGTCTTGCTTGCCAGTATGTTGTTGTACTGACCCCGTTGGGGCTGTGGTTTACGCAGACTACGACTACGGCTACGATGACCACCAGGATGGCTACTTCGTGGAGTTTGACGAGACTGCAGACGAGTAGATAGCTGGACCCCGGGCAGGATCCAGGACCTACGTGGATGGGCTTCGTCTTCTTTATTTTCTCCGGCTTCTTAAGCCTGTTGGATTTGTCTGTACTCAGACACCTTGTTTTCTTCCGCTGATGTAATGAATGCTATGTTGGGACATGTGTCCTCTGGATGACTGTATTCGCTATTTCTGCCTTAGTGAAGGCCATTTGAAACCTTATTTCAATCTTTTGTGTCTTAGAGATAAGTTGTGATTATCATTCGTTCAAAGCTGTTGACGTACCGTGCGTGCTTGATATGAAGTACGTCGATAGTAGTGCCTATGACTTCTAATGGATAGTTTACATCGACGATGGAATAGCAGGGCTTGTGTTGTCGCGCATAAGCGCAGGCCTACCAGGAAGCTGGGACGTGGGAGCAGTTATGCCCCATAATCCAAGCACCTGCTATCCAGTTCGGCCCGATGAGTATCCCTTAGAAGCCAGGGTGCGACAATATAGCTCGTGGGTGCAAAGGGTTAGCTTGCTAAGGTAATACAAACAGACAGAACAATACCCATGGCAGTGGGTGGTAGCAACACACAAGCAAAAGTCACTTAATAAGTTTATGTTTTAAGATGGATGCTTAGTTTATAAGGTACTCTTAAGCACAACAAATAACACAATTATAACACTCATGCTAAGTCACACACTCAGACAATTCCCAAACAATAGGTAAACACACCACAGATGAATAGGCTATTTATTTACTACCTTAGTGTTCACTTGAAGTTATGGAATCCATCAATCATGAAAATTTAACAAATAACCAGTAGCTAAAATAAATGATAATAAGTCATAAAATAATGTAAAACGCAATCATCACTCAAGATAATGCTCCTATCAAAAACATAGCAAGAGGACTGCCCTAATAGCATACTAGTATGGAAATTTCTACACAAACATGCTATAAGAAATAATTATATTCTATAACTATAGCACATGCAATTAAATAATTCATGGCATCATAACAGAAGTAATAGCTTCCTAAACATGCTATAATAAACTCATACACTCATAAAATAAAAGATGACCATACTAAAGCAAAGATCACCATTTTCCAGTGGTGACACCAGTCCAACACTAGAGAAGCAAACAATTCTACCATGGTGCTTAAATATAAACAAGCAAGTCATGAATATAAGTGTACCTAATAACAGTTCACAAAACCTACTCATGCTAGGAGGCAAGAACATCAAAATAATTCCATGAAACAACTATTAAGCATGCATAACTTAATTCTAGCAATTTCTGCTTTCTTTAATCAATTACTAGCAAGCAAGCAATGTATAACTCACACAACCAGTAGCTATGAATTTAAAAAGAAGTCACCTAAACCTTTTAAAAAATCTAAACACTCAACTTAAAATCATTCACAAACAATCTATCAATCAAAAGGAATTTATTTCTTTTGCAAATAATTTAATTTAGCATCCAATAGTGAATCATTTCATAACATGATACTCCTAAGGAATATTATGCTAACAAAAAGGATCACATATAACATACTAGTATCTTCTGTTAGGAAATAAACTTCTTACTTGCATAAGTGAAAATAAACAAATATATTTTCCACGGTGGAAAATAGCAATCAACTTGATAATTTCTCACATGTGCATGGTTGGGGATTTTCATCCTCAACCAAGATGCAATGGAACCAGTGGGTTATGGGCCCCCTAAACCAAGGAAAAAGAGGTACTAAGCCTCTGGTTACTCATGAAAAACTTTGCATACAAGATATACAACATAAGGCTAGTTGATCTAGTGAAAACAATACTAGTGCATAATAAAATAACAAGACTTACTCATGCTTTTCTACAAAGGAACATGCAAGCTAACAGAGCTATTAACTTCAAAATAGCAGTACCAAAATGGTACAGGATCCATAGCAATCACCGCACAAAATTTATCAAAGCATTCACACCAAGATCTAGCTCTCATAATAATTCCAAATAATAAAACTAGAAGGTAACAAATGCCATTTCATTTTTATTTCAGTTTCCAACATGCACACACTTTCCAAGGTAGAGGTTCTGTAATAAAAGAACTTCATAACAAGTCCTAACAACTTTATACATTTTAGGAAGCAAGATCAAATCATCCACACAAATCATTTCAAACAAGAACATAATTAAAAACAGAAACAGAAAAGTGATGTTTCTAGATCTTCCCACCAAACATTATCTAGAGCCTCAAAAATTAATCTGAGCAAGGACAACATATATCTAGTCAATACCAAACTCATCCAATTGGATTTTCTTCAAAAAGCATTTTTAAACTCCTTATAAAAATCATAGAAGATTCTACTGGTGTTTTAGTAAACTGGATGGCATTTTCATTCTATAAATCACCTTGATGTTAGTTTAGGTGAATTGGATAGATATTTTCAATACCTATCCAGAATAGTTTAGTTTGTTCCATTTGGTTACATATTTTAAAAGTTATGGTCAAAACATTCTTACTGACAATCTGAGGCAAAACAGTTCTTGTGCCCAAACTATTGGTCCGAAAGTAGATCTGCAAATTTCCCATGGTTTAGATTTTATATCTTAGATTCCATGAATTATTACAGATTTTAGTTCCCATGTTTAGTATTTTTACCACGTCCAAAGTAAAAGCATTAGTTTCTGTTAAAATTAAAAGGTTAAAAGGCAAACAGCACACGGGATGGATCTGAGCGGCGCGGCCCAGTTAGCGGGCTTCGAGGCCCAGCCGCGTTGTGGGCGCGCGAGCGGGCGCGGGAAAGCGCGCGTTTGAAGGGGACCGTGGATCTACGATCCGACGGCCCGGGAGTGTCTTCCTCCTCTCGACCCTATCTCTCTCTGTACCGAATGGAGAAGAAGGGGGCGCGGCCGGAGAGCTCACCGTGGGGCTCGGGAAGATGTGGCGCGGGCTCGGGGGAGTTGTGGGAGGTCGTGGGCACTGAGGGGAGGCGAAGGAGACGCGCGGCGTGACCTCTCGCGGAGGAACGCGGCGGATGCCCGCAGCGGCTCCCGTGGACGGCGGCGGCGCCTCCGGGGGTTAGAGGGCTCGGGGTCTTGTCAGGGGAGCTCGGGGTGGTTAGGGGAATCCATCCAGGGCAGAGGGAGGATTTGGGATGGAGTGTATCGGGTAGGGTCTTGCCGTGGCCGAGGTGGTCACCTGGGGCGAGAGCACGGCTCGGGCGCGCTCTAGG
Organism: Alopecurus myosuroides; assembly: GCA_028641055.1. Taxonomy (NCBI): domain Eukaryota; kingdom Viridiplantae; phylum Streptophyta; class Magnoliopsida; order Poales; family Poaceae; genus Alopecurus; species Alopecurus myosuroides. The sequence goes on from CM054061.1 coordinate 369,265,729, forward strand.
GGGGTAGGGCTCGGGTCCAAGATGGTTTGGGGAGGTAGGAGGGAGTGAGAGAGGTGCATGGGCGCAAGGGCACGGCCCTGGGTACTTATAGCTGAGGGAGGAACCTCAAGGGCATTTCGGGGAGCTCGGGTGGATGCCAATAATGGCATATGCCAAACCCTAGGGCTTAAGGTCTTTTCCATTTCGTGCACTGGCTTGTCCTAGTCACCTAGCGTGTGGTTGCAGGTCTTATCTTGTCCAATGGGTGCAAGTGGAGCAAGTGGCAAACCAAAATGGTCAAAGGTATGGCCTCCCACACCTGCCACATCATCACCTCTTCTCTCTCTAATAACTTTAAGCCTAAGGCTTCTAGAAGGTAGAGAAAACATGCAGGCTCGAGTAGATACTATGGTTAACAAGTTAGTTCATTCCATGCTTCCAAAAGATCAAGGAAACAACAAGTAAACAAGGGTGCAAAACTGTATCTCCTACTGTTCACAGAGAAATTCAGAAAATTCAGACTTTAGGACTTAGAAATTTTCTAAGTGCTGAAAACAGACAGAAAGTTGAAAAAGTTGAGTTTGTTTTCAAGGTTCCATTGCTTTCCAAAATTGGTTTTCAAAGTATGGATTTGTTAAACATGTTATATACTTTGATAAACAACTTTTAAAAACAATTTTGAAATAATATAAGGCCATGAAAACAATGTGGGAAAAGGTATACTTTCTGTTTTTATCTGTTTCTCAAAACTGTCTTTTTCTGCCTTAATTTTATACCACAAAAACAACAAGCAAAAGATAGTTTTTATTTCTCCAAAAATAAAAGTGAGCTTATGGATTTGTAGTACATATATCAAGGATTAATTAAATGTGAAGAAACCATAAAATAACAATTTATAGCTTGGTGAAAACAATGGTAGAAAACAGGTACTTGGATTATTTTCCAGAGATTGTTTTCTATAGGAAAGTTAAAAGAAAACTTTCATAAATAATTTTGAAAACTTGTTTTCTTGGATCCAACAATGTTAAAAGTTTGTTTTAATATTTAAACAAGAATGATCCAAGTGTTGGAATAAAAATCCACTCAAGTAATAATAGGAAAACATCAGGAAAAATAATAATAATATTTTTCAGAAACATTTGGTATTGGTTTTATATAGAAACAAAACTTGTGTTGCAAAAAGGTTTTAGATCACAAACATATGTTAGTTCAAACAATCATGTTGTTAAAAACAAATTGTTGGCCCTAATTTTTGTCTTCTTGAGCACATTCCAAGAATCCAAAAACTGGGGTGTGACAAAAACCAAAACCAGCACTACAGAGGTTCGATGACACTCTAATGGAAGAATATCCAAAGAAAACAAAGGTGGTAGTGGTGAAAGCAAAAGTATGGATGGTGAAAACATGCATAACCTCAGAAATCAGAGTGAAAACATCAGGAAAACATGCATAAGGATGATAGAAAACATGATTGTACTCAAGTAGAAATGTAATAACAGAAGTAAACATGGTGAAAACATAATAGGGAATGTGAAAACATAGTGAAAACATTGTTTCCTTCATTCAAAATCATTTTATTAACAAGGATGATCAAGTCTTGCTACCAAAATAATTTTATATGAAACAAAACTTTGTTTCTCACTAAATACTCATGTTACCTCAACACTTGATAGGCATAGTCCCAATCATAATAATTTCATATTCTTCTGGTTGTGCTCGAAGGGGATAATAAAATTCTCCAATCTTGATGGTCTCAATATTTTCAATCGAATTTAGACCATATGTCTTGTCAATCTACTTGGGAAAATAAACAGTGTGCTCTTTATCATTAACATTAAAAGTAACATTTCCTTGATTGCATTCAATAACAGCCCCTGCAGTATTAAGAAAAGGTCTTCCAAGAATAATAGACATATTATCATCTTTAGGCATTTCCAACACATCAAAGTCAGTTAGTATCAGACAATTATTAGCAACATGAACATGAACATCCTCACATATACCCACAGGAATAGCAGTAGACTTATCATCCATTTGCAAACATATCTCAGTTGGTATCAACTTTTCTAGGAGGAGTCTTTTATAGAGAGTAAAAGGCATGACACTAACTCCAGCTCCTAAATCACACAAAGCAGTTCTAACATAATTATTTTTAATAGAACAGGGAATAGTTGGTATACCAAGATCTCCAAGCTTCTTAGGAACCTTTCCATTAAAATAGTAATTAGCAAGCATAGTGTGAATTTCCTCATTAGGAATCTTCCGTTTGTTAGAGACAATATCTTTCATATATTTTGCATAAGGAGGTAATTTAATAGCATCAGTTAAAGGAATTTGCAAGAACAAAGGTTTCATCCATTCACAAAACTTGTTATAGTGTTACTCTTCTTTTGATTTGTGTTTCTTATTAGGATAAGGGATTGGTTTTTGTACCCAAGGTTCTCCCTCATTATCATGTTTATGAGCAAGAAAATCTTCCTTAGTGTACTTTGTATTTTTAGTTTGCCTTTCAGGTTCCTTTTCAATTTCTTCTTTATCAGAAGCATCATTCTTGTCATTACCACTTTCAGTTTCAGCATTAGAGATAGATATACTATTAGGATCTTTAGCAAGTTCTGAAGATTCTACAACACTTTTATGTTTCTTCTTCTTTTTCTTCCTAGTATGAATAACATTATCATTACTTTTGCTGAGAATCTTGGTCAATTGTTTTAGGATGTACCTCAGGATATAAAGGATCTTGTGTAGCAATACCACTTCTAGTTCTTATTTCATAAGCATGTTTTTCTTTAGAAGCATTAACTAGCAAATGTTTTTGCACTTTAGCAAGTTGATAAATTTGAGTTTGAACCATTTGAAAATGTTTAACAAGAATTTTAACATCATTAGAGGTTATTTCTATAATACCATGCAAATCATCCATAGCTCTAGAGTTTTCCATTAGGTGATTTTGCACTCTCATATTAAAATTATCTTGCTTAATAACATAATTATCAAATTCATCTAAACATTGATCAGGATGTTTATTATAGGGAATATCTCTACGATCAAAATATTGGAGAGAGTGTACCGCAATGGGTGATGACTGAGGGATTGGCTTACATAATTCTTCTATAGGTAGAAGATTCTTCACATCTTCAGATTTAATACCCCCTCTCTTTAAGTGATTTCATGGCTTCTCTCATCACTTCATCATTTAATTGAATAATTCCCCTCTTCTACTGGAGTAGGGGTCGGCTCGGGATCAACCATAGTCCAATCATCATGATTTTGTCTTATTCTAGTCATTAATTACTCAACTTCTTCTGGAGTTCTTTGCCTAAAAACACAACCAGCACAACTATCTAGGTATGTCCTAGATTCAACAGTTAGTCCATTATAGAATATATCAAGAAGTTTATTATCTTCTTCCAATTGCTTGTAATTAAATATGTTTTCTAAAGCAGCATGTTGAGCACTAGCAGGAAAATATTTCTGGAAGAAAGCATTAACCAAACCAATAGGAATATGAATAGATCCAGGAGACAAATTATTAAACCAAGTTTTAGCTTCATCTTTTAATGAGAAAGGGAATATTTTAGTAACAAAGTAGATACGTGTCGTGGGACAATCACGGCAGACGTTACCGGGGGTAACTTATCTTGGGGCAATTCGACTCTGGTGTTTGGGAGAGGGTCTTGCTCAGGGGAAATCATGGTGATAAACGATGTGGTAGCCGGCAATCAAGTCGCCGAGTCTCCGATCTAGATTTACTATCTCAACTATGGTATTACAGGGGATACTCGAATAGCTAGTAAAACTTGTGTCTAATCTAACCCTAGGAGCCGGCTTATATAATGTCCGGCCCCCATGGCCTCCTATCCTGGGCACCGCTTACAAACCCTAAGTTTCCTCATCGAAACCCACAATCCGGGTTACGAGGCCTACACTCTTGGGCCTTCTAGAAACTCCTTAAGCCGGGTCTTGCGCAGCTCCCTTTGGGCCGAGTTACACCTTGACGTTAGCCTACTGGGTTATCATCCCTCCATCAGTAGTCCCCAGAATAGCTTGGGCTTCACGGGATCCTCCTTGAAGCGCATGCTATTCCCTGCAAAAATAACAAACATACAAGTTCATAAAAGACCGGGTTAAGTTGCTTTGATAAACAGCTAGGCCTAACTCCACAGGTGGTCCATATAATAACCCGGCTTTCTTCGAGCCAACATCGTTTTCCCGGGTCAACACTCCGAGGAAAACACAGAATACCCGGCTCACTTTGTTCGCTAGTTAATCCGGATATCGCGGAGACGATTTGCTCTGATCCTTTCCGGATATCACGCACAATCACTTAATCACTTATCCCGAAAAATCCGGGCGGGTATCCCTCCCCGAAATTTTTGGCTCCCGCTCCTTAGTCTAGGTTTCCCCACCCGCACCTATAAATAGGTGCCTCAGGGGTAACCCTAAACCAAGCGCTCCATTTCCCCCATCTCCTTCATCGCCTTCACCTTCAACCTTTCTCGGTGCTCCCTTGCTCGAGCTCAACGCCGCGCCACGACGGAGACCACGGACGCACCGCCAGAAACGAGCCGCCGCCGTCTGCGTTCTTCCTAAACTCGCGCCGCGCCACCGTTGGCCACCGCCTCCGCGCCCTCGTGCAATCCACCGAGAGACCCGTAGGGCCACCGCGACTGCGCCATCTGCCGCCGCCGTGCTCTCCTCCAAACCTCACCGGTGAGCCCCCTTCTTCCATGGATCTTACCCTTAAGCTTTGCTCGAATTATATTAGATCTAGGTCCGCTTCATAGATGGTTTTCTTGTTCCGCAGCGATTGGGTAGCCCATGTTCCGTTCCTTCTCAACCAATGTGTAAACTAGATCAATAGCATATCTCCATTACTTGTGGTCACCAATTTCTCTGTAAATCTCTAAGTTTTAGATCCAATCTGCAAAAATTCTCCGTAACTGCTCTTTGATACTCGGATAATCTATAATTTCCGGGTCTTTCAGTCGCTTAAATTCTGCACATCCGCTTCCTGTTTTGTAGACTACGCACATGGCACCTAAGGACAATGCTAAGACGAAGGGAAAACAGCCGGCGAAAGCAAGGCCGACTCAATCCATATCTTCCAACTGGGCAAGTTCCACCGTGACCAAGGCAAAGTTGGACGATCTCGCTGAGTCGGGCGTCCTTCCTTCCCAGGAGGGATATTCATTGGCGAGTCACGGGGGACGAGACCCGGCCTTCCCCAGCTACCGGTGAGGTAATCTGCTTTGTTGAGCACGTGATCCGGGGATTCCGTCCCCCGGGTCACTCATTCTTCCGTGAGCTACTTAGCCACTATGGCTTCCGAGTCTTTGACATAGGACCCAACTCCATGTTAAATATCACCCATTTTATCGTTCTCTGCGAATCATATCTATGTTTCCCCCCAAATCTTGCTCTGTTTCTCGAGTTGTTTCAATGCAAACCGTGCCGCGAAAGCAGCGACGGGGCCCTCTTAGCTTGTGGTGGGGTATCCATTCAGAGGCGGAAGAACTCGTTGAGGCCGACTCTGAGCCTCAACTCCCACGTCAAGCATTGGCAGAAGACCTACTTTTACTGCCGGGACATCTCCCCACCCGGCGAAAAGAGATTGCCGGGTTTCTCCGAGGGCCTCCTTGATTTAGCCGATACTTTCAACGCTTTTGCTTATGAGTCAGATAGGGATTCCATCCAACCCCACTTAGCCAAACTTGCTGTCCTTTCCGCCCAGGGTCTCATTGGGCTTAATTTAGTTAAAAATTGGGTGAATTTCCGAATCCAACCTAATTCCATCCGGCCCAAGCTGATGTCCGAGTATTCTGGGCACGTCAGGGATTCGCTCCGCTATTCTTTGAGGAACTATCTGGCTGCTGATACAAACAAGATAATCAAAAGTTTCTTGACTGGAAAAGCGGAAGTGATCCGGACTATAACCGGTTTAGAGCCATACACTCGCGACAATCCGGCTCCAGCGGTAAGAACCGGCCCTTACATTTTATCGTTGTACCTTTACCTGATGCAATCACTAACCTTTCCTATCACACCTTTATTTCAGGCAGATAGCGCTTTTTGGAAGATCGAGACCCCCCTTCCTCCGAAAACCCGGAGGAGGACGAGGAGCCGGCTGACTCGGAAGAAGATACCATCCGGGTTTCACCCATCTTAATTTCTGTTAGCTTGCTTTCCCACATTTTCTCTTTTTCCGAATGTACACTACGTTTTCCAGGGATGGAGGATAAGGAGGACAAGGAAGATAAGGAAGACTCGGAGGAGACCGAGAGTGATGAAAGCGAGGCAGAACCGGAAGCTGAGGTTGGGGCCAAGAGGAAACCCCGAGGGGTCGTATTCAAGGTTCCATATTCCTCCATGTCCTCCAAACCATATTCATTTGCTAATATGCACGAGCTTAATCAACAATTGTCCAACTCACCATACTTGAAGGAGCCCCCTACGGTCAAGCACAGGGTAACTCGGAATTCCCCGGGTGAGGATCCCCTCAACCCGGGTATCCCTTCGTCCCCAGCCCGCCGCGCCGGTACTTCCAAATCTCATCCTTCCAATTCACCTCGAAGATATCCTTCTCCCAATCACCCCCTAGATGGACAACTCCGAGTCTCACTTTCTCAATCTTTATCAGCCTCGTCCGGGTCTAGCAACGAGCTTCCAGCGGACTTCGTGGTGAATACTGGGTAAGTTACATTTCTTGCTATACGATATACTGGCTCTTTCGATAACCTTCACTCATTAATACTGACCATTTCTTTTACATTCCTTAGTGCCCAGGTCATGATTAGTGACCCGGACAACATGGATCTGGATAACCCGGAAACAGAGGATCCGGTTGATGATGTGAATGCCGCGACTGGCGGCACTAAAGAAAAAGACCAAGGAAGAGACCCGCTGACAGACCCGGCCAGGCAAGAGGCCGAGTATCCCAATCCATCAGATGGACCCGGGGGTGACGACGTCGAGGTTCTGGGCGCGAGGATGGGTGATCCCAATCCTGACACCCAGGCGACCCGGGTATCCCTCCCAAAGCAGGAAAGGAATCCACCTCCAAGTAACTAGGCCGCCGGCTCTTCCAGCACAAAACATGATGATCTGAACTTTGACGAGAGGCTTGGCGCTCTGTGCACCCTGAAAACTGACGAAGAAGGCATTCTAGAAGCCTTGGGAGCCAAGCACCAGGTAAATTCAACTAATATTGCTTGTATATTTGTCTAGTCCCCAAGTTCCGAGTGAACTTATGCATAATTTACTTGGAACTTTCATAGCATATCCGACTGATATTTCTTTTTTGTCCGACTAACATTTCCTTGTGTTTCCACGCAGGCGTACGTAACCCACTCTAAGGAAGTGTTGGCTAAAACCACCAAACTCCTCGAGGTGGAGACGAAGCTGCGTGAATCAGTTGAAGCTGATGCCGAGAAGCTGGGGAAAATCGTGAAAAAGTATAGAAAGAGATGCCATGCTGCGGAAGGTGAACTGACGAGGCTCTCTACCCAGATTGCCGACACTCACCGCGCTTTGATTGGTAATGATTCCCAACTCACTAATCGTAACCCGGATTTTTCATTCTGATAAGCACTCGGAATTCCTTACTTGAACCTTTCTGTTTTTCTGCAGGGCCGGATGATGAGATTCCGGATGGGTTCTACAAGCTGAAGACCATAAAGAGCACAATCCGGCAACTCTGTGCCGGCACCAAATGGGTTCTGCAATCTTTGAAGTGGCCGGGTACTGGACGTGGTGGTTTGAGCACACTGCTTGATGCGTGCTCCACCATCCCCGAGTGGATCGACCATTGGAAACGCTTGTCATGCCGGGTTGGAGTAACACGGGGGCTTGCTCTGGCTAAAGCTTACTTTCCCAAGCTTGAGTCAGCAAATCTCGTTGGCGGGTTTCCCGAATTCAACAATGACGGCTCCAAGTTTTCAGCCAAGAACTATAAAGCCATCCAGACAGAGGTTCGTCACTCGGCTAGTCTGATTGTCGATAGTCTGGACGTCAGTCGGATTGTTCCACCATACGACGCTGAAGATAAGCCAATTCAGTCGGATCCTCCTAAGCCTTATGACATGCTGGCACGGTGGAAGGTGGAAGCTTCTCAAATGAGGGAAGAGGCCGCGAAGAAGAAGGCTGAGGCTGATACTGCGCCTACAACCTCTACGCCGGTTGTTCCTCCTCCCGCGCGCGCCGGTACAGCTACTGACCCGGACGCTGCTGCCGCGAAGACCGTCGAAGAGCAAGTCAAAGACCCGGCTGCCCAGGACAACATTCAAGACTCGACCCAACAGGCCGAGTGAAGTTTCACCTACTGCCTCAAACATTTTATTCGGCCAATGGGCCTTTAAAGCAATTATTCTTTTGATAGTGCGCATGTGCACTTTGATACTACCACCTCGGTTTGTAATACGTTAAAGACCTTAATCGCTTTTGTGGCCCTTCTGGCCTTTTGCATGATCTTAATATTTCCTATCTTTGGACTTTTCATTGCTGGTTTTCCGACTTTTCGCTGCTTTTTCCTACCGTGAGACTCGGTTTCCGGGTCTCAGGGGTTTTGGCAAGTGGACTTTTTCTAAGTCCCCAAGTCCCCAAGACTTAGATTTTTGGGTTTTTGAGCTGAATAGCTAGATAATCTGTTACTTTTTTCAAATTCTCTAGTCCCCAAGGCCCGAATTTCCGAGTCTAGGGTGCTGGATTTTTTCAAAAGAACAAATTGTTTCTGCTAAGGCCCAAACCCTAGAGCTGCTCACGTAGGTTTTAAGTTATGCTTAATATATCTTGAGTTTCCGGCTATTAACCTTGTACTCCTAATAACTTGTGGTTTGGATGACCCTTTTGACCTTCTTTTACTATAAGTCGGCTTTCGCGTGGATGATCAATGCTGCTATAACTGTATAAAGACAGGGTCAGGCAAGTCCTATTGGGCATTATGACTGATTGTAATTACACGGTAGCAAAGCATGCCACTTTTGTGCGAGTCACATCGAGCTTAAGCAAGAAAAGTCAAGAAAATTTGGCTCTATTGTCCGGTTATAAGCTTGCAGCCGTACTTATTACAAGTAATTGTCCCTTATAACCTAATGGCATCGTGGCCGGGTCTTTGAGTTTGCAACTGTGCTATTCAAGCAATCAGCCCCCAAGACCTAGATATATGCAATTTACTAGAAAAACTAACATATTAAGAACAATAAATAACACTTACCTGAAAAAGAAATAGACAACAACAGGAATAAAAAAACTTGACAAAAAACACACAGACAGGAATATTTTGTTTAACCATCTCTTTATTGATATCAGAAAAGTTAGGTCAGCAAGCCGCCTCATTAAAAACCCTCCAGTCCCCTTAGGTACCCTGGATAGGAAAAGAGTGCGTCTGAAACCTGCTGCCTGTTACATCGTGTAATTCCACTTGTGAACCTAGTCTATTCTAGGTGTAGTAGGGACGCAGCTGAGCCACGTTCCATGGTCTTTCTCTTTCTTGCATAGATGAAGTTGTATGAGTGGTGTCATTGACAGTAGCCGACTCTTCCCTTGCATCCACCAAGTAATACGACCCATTGTGCAGATTCCGGCTTATGATAAACGGTTCTTCCCATGGTGGTGATGGCTTGTGCTTTCCTTCCTTTGACTGTACCAGGCGCAGAACCAGGTCTCCTTCCTGGAAGACCCGGGTTTTGACCCGCCGACTGTGATATCTCCTCAGATCCTGCTGGTATATGGATGATCTCTCCAAAGCTTGTTCCCTGTGTTCTTCTAGCATATCCACAGTGTCCTGCCGGGTCTTCTCGTTCTCCACCTCGACGTAAGCCGACACTCGAGGCGAATCACGAATGATATCACTCGGCAATACTTCCTCTGCACCATAAACCATAAAAAACAGTGTCATCTGAGTAGATCTGTTAGGTGTGGTATTGATTCCCCCAAACCACTGATGGTAACTCCTCAACCCATGCGCCAGCAGCTCTGATGCACGGGACTCGCAGCCGTGGTTTTAATCCACGAAGTAACTCCTGATTTGCCCTTTCCACTTGTCCATTAGCTTGTGGATGGGCTACTGAAGCTATGTAAAGCCGGATTCCATTGTTCCCACAAAATTTCTCCATCTCACCAAGGGACATGTTGGTTCCATTGTCTGTTATTATGCTGTGAGGATACCCAAACCGATAGATAATCCTTTTCAAGAACTTGACTGCCGTGACCGCTTCGCAATTGGTAACTGGCATAACTTCCACCCACTTGGTAAATTTATCAATGGCCACCAAGAGATGGGTATTTTTGCAGGGTGACATGTGGAAGGGGCCCACCATGTCCATGCCCCAAACAGCAAACGGCCAGGTTAACGGGATTGTTTGCAACTCCATATCCGGCACATGGATTTGGCGAGCGTACCTTTGACATCCATCGCACCTTGCCACCAAGCGTTTTGCGTCTGCTAAGGCTGTGAGCTAGAAGAAACCATGCCGATATGCTTTGGCCACAAGGGATCTGGTGGATGCATGATGCCCATAGTCAGCTTCATGGATTTCTTTCAGGATCTGCCGTCCTTCTTCTGGTGCTACACAGCGAAAAAAGACTCCTGCTGCACTCCTTTTATATAACTCGCCATTGATGATGGAATAGCCCTTTGCTCGCCTCAGAATCTGCCTTGCTAATACTTCCTGCTGTGGTAACTCGCCCCGTGATAGGTAGGCCAGAAAAGACTCTGTCCACTCGGGAACAACACGTATTGTGGCTACGAGCTCCAAATCCGGGTCTTGGTTAGCCACCTCTTCCTCAGACTCGGTTTTAACTGATGGCCGCCATAGCTCGTCCAGGAAAACATTGGGTGGAACCGGCTCTCTGCGCGAGCCGAGTCTGGCGAGTGCATCTTCTGCCTCGTTCTTTCTTCTGTCTATGTGCTCCACCTTATACCCAGAGAAACACCCGGCAACCCTGTCTACCTCTCTGCGGTATGCTGCCATAGTTGCATCTTTTCTATCCCAAGTTCCTGACACCTGCTGTACTACTAGATCCGAATCTCCATAGCACCGTATCCGCTTGATGTTCATCTCCTTGGCTACTTTCAATCCGTGTAATAATGCCTCATACTCGGCTACGTTGTTGAAACAATCAAAGTGAATTTGCAACACATAGCTCAACTAGTCTCCTTTGGGTGATGTGAGTACCACCCCGGCTCCTGATCCTTCGTACTGCTTTGAAACATCAAAGTGCATTACCCAAGACTCGGAACTTGGTGTCATTGCGGGCATGCTAGTGTGAGTCCAATCATTGACGAAATCAACTAAAGCGTGGGATTTGATTGCTGACCTGGGCTCATAGTTGATGTGATAATCTCCCATCTCAATGGCCCACTTGGCTATTCTACCTGTTGCATCCGAGTTTCTTGTAACATCCCTGTTTTGCTAAACTAGGGTGTGTGGTGTTGTGTTCATCTCATACATGCATGAAACAAAAATTTAAATCATGTTTGAAACAATTTAAATTGTGAATTTAAATGGTTTGAAAAAACTCCCGCAAATGGAACTTATTTTGGTTCCTAAAATATTGTTCTGAAAAATACTTCAATTTCACCAAAGAAATATATGGCAAGATTGGAAATTTCATGAGCTTTCCAAAATGTATTTTTGGCAATTTTTCTGTTTCCAAAAAGGTCCCTAAAACTCTGTTTTCTCTTCTGTTTTTAAATGGAAAAGGACCTCCTCGCAATTTTGGAAAAGTTTCAGGGGGTTTCCGAAAAGGCCCCTTTGTCTTCTACCTCCAGTCGCAAGCAGCTCGGTGGAGCTGCTCCCGCCATCGATCCCGCTAGGGGATCCCCGCCCTCCGCCGCTCCCTGTGAGGGAGGATAAGGACCCGGTGCGCTCCTCTCTCCCTCGGTCAACCTGCCCTGCTCTCTCTGTATCCCTAACCCGAACCCTACCTAACCCTAACCCGCCGCCGCTCGCCGCCGCTGTTCTCGGGCATCCGCGGCCACGGCGAGCACCCCACCAGCACCGCAACCTCCTCCTCTACATCCCCGTCAACCATCGCTTCCCGGGATGGCCGCAATGTCGCGAATCGGGGTCATCTTCTTGAAGTCCGGCCGCCGGACTCGATGCGGCCAACTCCGGCCGGCCCTGACCTCCCTGACCCCTCCAATAGCTCCACGGTGAACCGGTGAGCCTTCCCATGCTTTCCGTTTTGCTCCTAGTCGCCGGAATCATCTTGCCGCCGTGAGCCACCGCCGGCCGCCGCCATTCTTGCTCGCCGCCGGCCACTCCGGCGACCAAATGGTCCATCTCCGGTACCCCTCAACTCCCCTTGACCTCCTCTCCATCGCTGTGTAGTTTAATTTTAAAATTACACACGAATTGGTTCGAATTTGATTCCAACTGTGAAGAACACAGAGCATCCATCCCTGGGTGATGTCACGATGACCTCATAATGACGTCATATTTCCTTTTTAGATATTTCCAGGAATTTCAGAAAATGAATTAAATTTGTAAAATCAATAACTATTGTTTTATAATTCAGAAAAATAAAAATGAGGTACCAAATTGATCAGAAAAATGTACTCTTTCCAAAAATGTCACTTTCATACATGTTTGACACATTTCATTTTTGGACATTATTTAATATTGTTTATTCAATTAAAAATAGAAAAATATGTTTTTATTCAATAAAATTAGAAAATTAAAAGTTATATACTAAAATGCTCAAAATAACAAATGCAACCTGGTTATGATGTTTTCAAACCCATTTGAGCTTTTAAAATGGTACCTGCTCTCATAATCTTCCAAATTGCCCCTCGGGGGTCTATTTCGGGATAAATTCAGTAAAAATGTTTAATTAATATACGAACCCTAGCAACCCAACGATCATGTCTAGGGCTTTATTTCAGTGCATTAATTTGCTCACGCATACATATTGTGCATTGCATCGATGCCATGTGTTGATTGTTGTTCTTCTTCTTTTCGGTGTTTGTTTCCCCTCGGTAGAACCCGACTCCGAAGCGAAGGCCAGCAACTCAATGGCGAATACTTGATCTTAACCGACAAGTCAAGCACTTATTACTGAAGATCTTTATCTGGTTTTCTTATAACCAAGGCAAGCATAACCTCTTATCTGCTCATATATGCTTTCGAACAACATTTGAATCTCGTACTTTGCATTCGATTCCAAATTATTTGATGCTAGTAGATATAGTTCACCTATATACTGCATTGCCTCAATATCCTGATCCACTGCTCCTAGCCGCCATAGACTTGCTTGTGCGCATCGCCAGAGCCTCATATCTGCTTCGCTTAGCTTTACATGTTTGTTACCTCTGCTCCATCCGGTTGATGAATCAGAGATACGATAACCTAGTATGATATGATGACGTGGTGAGATGAGCTTTGTGTGGATAACTTGACTAAGGCTGGTATTGGAGGCCACTTGGGAAGTGGTTTTTAGTCCTATACTCGCCAACCCTAGGATTACGGTCTCGAGCGGAAGCCAAGACTGAGCGTGCAACCACAGGCGGGGTCTAAGTAACCGCGCTCGACCAACTAACTTGTTTGGCCAGATCCATGAGTCACGTAGTTTGAGATTTCCATTCGGCACCGCAAATAAAACCTTTTAAACGGTTTTGAAAACAAAATGCTCCGCTAGGGCGTGACCGGGGCCAAGTGATGGACGTACACGGATCTTGACCCCGCCTCACAGAGACAGGTGCCGTCAGGAGGATGGCCAACTCCCTGTTGACGGGGTGGCCCTGTGTTGGGTTGACTCATGGATAGGGTCGGGTAAGGTAAAGGTCGTGGCCAGCCACCCTCTGCCGCGTTCCATGGAAGAACGTACATGTGGCGCTAAGAGTCGGATGGTACGTGTGGGTAAAGTGTACATCCCTGCAGGGCAATCTTTTCGAAAAGCCGTGTCCACGGTGAAGGACGACTTGGTGAAGGCAAAGACCATAGATAACCTTAACGTGACATAAAAGATGTTGACAAAGCATGGAGGTAATGTTTGAAGGGTGCCTCCCCGGAGATGCCGGGGGGGTGATCCTTGTAGCATGTGAGAGTTTTTGGGATCTGATGTTGGTGGATTCAAAAGATGATGATTACAGTAGTGAGTTTCTCATCTGTTTTGAAAACCTTCTATGAGACGTGCTATTCTTCCTCGACTTGGAAAACAAAGATTGCTTTACGCAAAACAGCCTTCATAAAACCCTTTCTGAAACCAGCAGATATATAATAGGTTAACTAAGTCTTGTTGAGTACCTCCCGTACTCATGTTTGCTTCAACTTGGTTCAGGTGGAGTTCCTCACTTCAGTGGTGTTTCAACGTGGACATCGACGAGTAGTTTGGGGTTCCCAGGTAGCAGCCTGGAATCTATGGGCTGGGACGTCGCCTTATGTTGCGGCCTCTTAGGCCTTTTTGGTTCTTGTTGATTAGTAACATAATTTGCCTTTCGTTGTCTGATGTAATGTTGGGTCATGTGACCTCTGCTTGTAAGCTATACTCTAGTAGCACCTGGTTAATAAAGCTTCATGTTTAGAGTACTGCTTTAATCGGTTGTTGGTTTCGAGCTCATTGTTATACAGTTTTGGCTATGCCTGCATAATTGTCGCAGTCGAGGGGTTGTGGATCCGATGATCCATGTCCGAGCCCGCCTGTCGGTGTGATCGGACTGGGGCGAGGTAACCCCAGTAACCCTCGATTGTTGTTGCACTTTCTGGACACATAGCATCTCTGTATAGCTTTGGTCCGGTTTCCTTCAGTTTCATTCGATTCGTGGACGCTTTGATATGCATAGTTGGTTATGACTAGCGTGGACACAAGGAGTAGTAGACCGGGGATCCGGACTACGTGCCGATGAATCCGGTCTGCCTGCCGTTGTTTGTTGCGGCCGGGGCTGGTAACCCTGAAGCCCTTGTGAGTCCATTGCTAGGAGCACATAACAGTATGTATATCTCTGGGTCCGGGGTCGCGACAAGTGTTGGTATCAGAGCAGGACTGCCTGTAGGAAAACCTTACTGCTTGGTCGATGTTGAGTCTAGTGTTTGTGAAAACTATTTTGAAACTTCAAATGGATTGTGAAAAACCTTCTTAGGATTCTTTTTACTCCTTATCTGGTATCGCTCTAACTCTGGGTCACCTTACCTGTTTTGAATTGAAAAGATTTTGCTATCTCTTCTAGTCATTCAAAACCTAGGTGCTTTCTTTGGCAAGGACGTCTTTTACCCAAGTTGGCGTAGTGTTGAGTTTCTAGAGTCCTATGTGTTTCATATTCCGCTATCTCTTAAACTGGGCATCCTCCACTCGTTACTCTTTTTCAGTACTAGAACCGGATTTGCCAGCCAATCCGGGTGAAATACCTCCATGATGAAGCCAGCTGTCAGTAGTCGGGCAATTTCTTCTCCTATAGCTTTTCTTCTTTCCTCATTCATTTTCCTCAGGCCCTGCTTCACGGGCCTAGACTTGGGGTCAACGTGCAAGCTGTGCTCCGCTAACTCGGTAGGGATACCCGGCATATCGCTAGGCGTCCAAGCAAAAACATCTTGATTTGAACGAATAAACTCCACGAGTGCTTTTTCCTGCTGATCGTCCAGGTTAGATCCTATAGCAAACTGCTTAGAGGGATCACCCTCGACAAAAGCCACCATCTTGGTATCTTGTGCTGCTTTGAATTTTGCTCTCTCATCCTCAATGTTTGGCCTTTTCAATGCTGTTCTATCATCCGGGTCTACTTGAGACCTGTAATACTTGAGTTCTTCCTTCCTGCAGGCTTGTTCTGCCATCGCCGTATCTCCTGCGTCACACTTAGCTGCTATAATCCGGTTCCCATGTATGGTAATGGTTTTCTTAGGACCCGGGATCTTTAGCTGTAGGTATACGTAACACGGCCTGGCCATGAACTTAGCGTAAGCCGTCCTTCCAAATAGCGCGTGATAAGGGCTGCACAATTTTACCACCTCGAACGTGAGCCACTCCACACGGAAATTATCCATTGATTCTCCAAAAGCAACCTCCAAGGTAATCTTTCCCTTAGGGCACGCCGAGTGACCCAGCACAATCCCGTGGAAAACTGTTGAACTTTTCTGTAGCTGAGACTCCTTGAGGCCCATGCGCAAGAAAGTTTCCCAATATAATATGTTGATGCTGCTTCCACCGTCCATTAAGACCTTTTTCAGCTCATAACCATTAACCTGTGGTGCAACCACCAATGCTAGCACACCCGGATGTTCTATTGTTTCCGGGTGATCTCTTCTGCTCCATGTCACCTCTTGATCCGACCATCGCAGGTATCTCGGAACAGTTGAATTGACCGTGCTCACTGCTCGTTTAAGTATCTTTCTATCCTTGTTAGAGGTCCCTGTAGTATGCACGTGATATTGTCCCAACTGCTTGGGGTTGGCTTGGATACCTCCAGCTCCTCCCTGATTATTACCCGGATTTCCACCTCTTGCGTTGCCTGCTGGGGGTGGGCCATTGCCCGGGTTTCCACCTGGACCCGGTCCTCCTCCCCGGCCTGCGCCTCTCATAGCCTTGTTTATTTCCTCGTTCTTCCATCTCTATAGATCCACACACTGCTCCAATGAGTGGTTAGCCGGCCTACCGTTCCTGCTGTGTCGCGGGCACGGCATCTTGTAGACATCCCAGTGGTTTCCCGGCCTTGGTGGCCCCTGGTAATTTCTTCCATTAAAGTTTCCTCCATTGAAATTTCCTTCTGCTCTGGGTCTTGAAGACCCGGCTTCTGTGTTGGCGACAAACTCGGAACTCCCCTCAAACGGGCGTTTATTCTGGTTGTTTCCATTATTTCCTCCATTGTTACCCGGCTTAGATCCATTGCCGGCTCTTCCGTTATTGCTCGTGTTTGCTTTTGCTTTCTTATCATCGACGTCCTCTTCTGTGGTATCCGTAGCAGCGTGCTTGTTGCATGCGTCCATTAACCCTCCCATTGTAACCTCTGAAGCATTCCGACTAGAATTCATGCGAGT
This sequence comes from Alopecurus myosuroides, assembly GCA_028641055.1. Classification (NCBI taxonomy): domain Eukaryota; kingdom Viridiplantae; phylum Streptophyta; class Magnoliopsida; order Poales; family Poaceae; genus Alopecurus; species Alopecurus myosuroides. The sequence continues at coordinate 369,282,675 of CM054061.1, forward strand.
TAGCTTTTGCACTAAAGGTGTATACTTGCATGTCTTTGCCATAGCTTGTAACGCATCCTTTGGCTGAATATCCGTTGACGAGTGAACTATCTCCATAACCCGGCGCACCCAGTTGCGCGCCGACTCTACCTTCTTTTGTACACACCGTTCTAGATCATCGATAGTAAACAACTTCCTGCATGTTCCGTGAAATTGCTTGATAAACGCAGTTTTCAACTCACTCCATGACTTGATAGATCCTTCAGGTAAATTGCTGAACCACAACTTTGATGCTCCTTCCGACATCATTAAGTACATGAATTTGGCTTGAAGATTTTCAGATGCGTTGCGAATCGACATAGCCATCTCATAGCTGCTCAACCATGTTTCTGGATCCATAGTCGGCTCATAGTTCACCACTTTGCCCGGTTCCTTGAATTTATCCGGGTAAGGCTCAGCCCTGATGTTGTCCGACAGACACTTAAGCCCCGTGAGGTTAGTCAGTACTGGCCTTACTCGAGAAACATGCGATCCTGCGGGGGGCGCGGCTGGGCGTGGCGCTGCTACGGGCCCGTGTACCGTAGACCCGGCCGCGGCTCGCCTGACTCTGGAACTATCCACAATAGCTTGTGCCGCTGATGCTGCTGGTGCTGCCTGAACGCGGGGAGGAGGTGGCATCTGCTGCTGCTCTGCCCTCCGCCGCGCTGAACTTGTTTGAATATTACCGGTATTGCCATGTTGCCGGCTGATATATGATGTTCCATGCATTCCACTCCTATTATCCGGGTAATTGACTTGCTGGGCCACTGCCGTGCGCAATAGATCTATTGCCCGCCGGGTCTCTTCCGCATGGGGTGACTCTCTTACGTGGATGTGATCCAATGCCAATGTTGCTGCGTATACGTTATCCATGGGGTTGTTGAAGTGGCCTGGCGGCGTGCGAAATCGTGATGGTGGTGGTGCTGTGTTGCCAACAGCGACCCCAGTCTGCAATGAGGGTAACCCGGCCGGTACGTTTGCCGGCTGTCCTCCTCCGGTCGCGGGCTGATGTACAGTTTCTTGATTCGCGACCGGGATTGGCTGATCCTGGGGTGTGATGAATAGCGCAGCCGGGTTTAGAACCCCACCCGTTGCCGGTAACCTCGTTTGGTATCTCTGATGCATCCTAGTCGACTCAACCCGGAGCCGGTTCTCCAATGCTTCCAGCTCACGTTGGCGCGTGGCTACCCCTTGATTTTCTGCTTCCACCTCTCTCCTTTGCTGCTCCAATGCACGGCGTGCTACATCCAGATCCCTGGCACGCGCCGCGGCATTTTTCGGGGTTATCATAGTAGCTAGCACCGTGGGATCCAGAATCAGATTGTTACTAAACAGAGCCGGGTGTTGTGGGTTTGAAGGACCCGCTCCTGGCGTCCTGTTCGCCATAAATCCGAACATGTTCGCCTGCAACTCGCTATCCGCCGTCCGGCTGGTGACTGAAGCCGACTCTCCGTCAACCCGGGTCAGAACAGGATTTCCGTCAGCCGGATTTTGCTGCTGGGCCAGCGCTCGCGCCGCTCCGACCGCGGCCGTAGTCACATCCCCCTGATTGAGATTGGTTGCAGGGGCCGTGTAGACCACGACCTGGCGCGCGATGCCTGGTGAAGACTCGTATTCCTCCTCATCACAACTATCTTCCTCGTACCGGTCCTCCAGCAGGTGCAGGATGGACTCGGTATCATCTTCTCTCGTGACCCGGCCACGCGGGGTCCATGCCGGATCCTCTGGCTATTCCCTCTTTGTGGTGGGCTCTTCTATCGGATCTACCGTCCCGACCGATTCTTCCCCATCCGACTGAACGCAGGTCGCTTCTCCTGATACAGAATCACACCCAAAATCATCAGGAATTGAACCGGACGTACGTACCATGCCGATGAAGACGTTGACCCGGCCAATTGTGACGACAGATCCGGATTCGAGCGGATCCGACTCTGGCCCCCAGCCAAAATCGTCTACCATCTTCTCTCCTTCGGGGTTGGTGTAGATCTCTCCGATGACGAGGTTCTTCATGTTCTCCCGAGCTTCTCCCGTGATGTAAACACCCTTGGACGTAGGCCCCACGGTGGGCGCCAACTGTCGTCGGATAATCACGACAGACGTTACCGGGGGTAACTTATCTTGGGGAAATTCGACTCTGGTGTTTGGGAGAGGGTCTTGCTCAGGGGAAATCATGGTGATAAAGGATCTGGTAGCCGGCAATCAAGTCGCCGAGTCTCCGATCTAGATTTACTATCTCAACTCTGGTATTACAGGGGATACTCGAATAGCTAGTAAAACTTGTGTCTAATCTAACCCTAGGAGCCGGCTTATATAATGTCCGGCCCCCATGGCCTCCTATCCAACGCATACTCGGAGTCCTACCTGGGCACCGCTTACAAACCCTAAGTTTCCTCATCGAAACCCACAATCCGGGTTACGAGGCCTACACTCTTGGGCCTTCTAGAAACTCCTTAAGCCGGGTCTTGCGCAGCTCCCTTTGGGCCGAGTTACACCTTGACGTTAGCCTACCGGGTTATCATCCCTCCATCAATACGTTTCTTAAGATCATCAGAGAATAAACTACTCAAAGGGGAGAGCTCATTCATATGTTTCATAGCACTTTCATTTTCATTACCACAAAAAGGTTCTTTCTCAACAATATATATATAGATAAATCAAGAGAGAAATCATAAACCTTATCCCTAATATTAATAGGAGAAGTGGCAAACTTAGCATCAGGATATAATTTATATTTAACATCACGACATTCAATAATACGTATAACATCATATTTATCCTTCATAGCTTGTATTTCATCAATAAAATCATCACTAAGTTCAATATAGGAATCATCAAAATAACCACTAGGATTTTCTCTTAACTCAGGTGTAAAAGCAGGAGTAACAGGATTTTTATCAGGAGTTTCAGTGTTTGCAATAATTTTAGCTTTAGCAATAGTAGCATCTAAGAAAGGACCGAGAGAACCAATCTCATCAAGCAGATTAGTAGCATCATCAAAAGTATCATAAGTATTTTTAGATTTAGCAGAAGTAGCATGTGTAGCATGTGGTGTTGTAAGCAGCTTACTCATAACAGACGGTGAATCAAGAGCAACAGAGGTGTTCAGAGTTGTACCTCTTCTTGTAGTGGATGGTAATATAGGAAACTTTCCATCACGGTTCTTACCCATCATGAATAATTGGCAGTAGATAATAGTACTCTCTGGTGAGCTCACAAATAAAGCCATGCTCCCCAGCAACGGCGCCAGAAAATAGTCTCGATGACCCACAAGTATAGAGGATCGCAACAGTCTTCGAGGGAAGTAAAACCCAAATTTATTGATTCGACCCAATGGGAGACAAAGAATATTTGTGAGCCTTAACAAGTGAGTTGTCAATTCACCCGCGCCTGAAAGTAGACTTGTTCGCATTGGTTTATCAGTAGTAAAAGTTTTATAGTAGCAGTAGTAGTGAAATAATAACAACAGTGGTATGAAAACAGCAGCACTGGTGACTGGAGTAAACATTGGGATAAAATATTGTAGGCATAGGCATAGATGAATGGGCGTTGCATGGATAAGATTGTTCATATAACGATCAAGCCATAGGAATTGCAAATAAATAAGATAAAGCTTTCAAGTTCTAAGTAACCATAGGCATGTGTCCCGTAAATAGTCGTACGTGCTCGCAATAAGAACTTGCACAACATCTTCTTTCCTACCAGCCCGTTTTAGCTGGGCATCAAGGGAAATACTGGTAATTAAGGTGTTCCTTTTAATAGAACACCGAAGCAAAGCATTAACACGCCGTGAACACACGTGATCCTCACATCACAACCATCCCCTCCGGTTGTCCCAATTTCTGTCACTTCAGGACCTCGGGTTCTAGACAACGATATGTGTAAACAACTTGCAGGTATGATCAAGAAACAATAATTATCATCGTGATTCAATAACATGTTCAGATCTGAGATCATGGCACTCGGGCCCAAAGTGGCAAGCATTAAGCATAACAAGTTGCAACAATATCAATAGCACTAATAGAACATACTAGGGACTATGCCCTAACAATCACAACAGTAATACATGAACGATCTCATCCAATCCCTACCATCCTCTTCAGCCTACAACGATGGAATTACTCACATATGGATGGGGGAAACATGGATGGTAGATGGAGAGGCGTTGGTGATGACGATGGCGATGATATCCTCCAATTCGATGTCCCCGTAGGGTGCCAGAACGGAGTTCCTGATCCCCGAATCGAGGTTCGGGATGGCGGCGGCGCTCTGTTGTATTTCTGTGGAATATTACAAATCCCCTCGGGTTTTAGGGTTGAAGGCTACTTGTAGTCGAAAGGAGAGTCCGAGAGGGGCTCTGGGTGGCCCACACCATAGGCTGGCGCGGCCTAGGGGGGAGGGGCGCGCCAGGGGGTGGTGTGGTCACCCTATGGCTCTTCTCCTGGCGCCCTTCTGGCTACCGGGGTCTTTCGGTGTGAAAACTCCAATGGGGTCTTTTCTGGGCAATTTCCCGAAATTTGATTTTTCTGCAAAAAAACAAGACACCAAGGTAATTCTGCTGAAAACAGTGTTAGTCCATGTTAGTTGTATTGAAAACACACAAGTTTAGAGGAAAACAATAAGAAAAGTGTTCGGAAAAGGAGATACGTTTTCGACGTATCACCCCTACATAGAATACATGAGCCATATCATTGGGTAGGACGAATGGTTCGTCTAAGTACCAAAGATTATTGAGATCCACTATTTCCATTCCATATTGCGGGTCTATATACACCCCGTTAACTCATTTGCACCAAAACAAAGGCATCTTAAAAGAAGGTTCATAGTTAAGTTCTCATATCTCCCATATGTAACAATAATATGTGTCAATCTCCCATGTTGTTTGCTGCATCAAAGCGGACACAACCGTTTTGGTTAGTGCTCTTTTTATCTTGGTAGATCGTGTAAAATGTATTCTCATTTATCTCGTACCCTTCGAAGGTAAATATAGCCGAAGATGGTGAATTGGCCAATAAGTACAAACAGTGATATTATTCACGAGATGTGTTTGCAACCGACCGCCGAAAGTATCCATGTGTGTACGTTTAATCCAGGAGTCATACTCCCCCGGGTTTTTGGAGCGTACAATATTAATGTGTTCCTGGATGTACGGAGCCACCAAGGTGGAACTTTGCCGAACTGTGTAGTGTGATTGAGTTAAAGAATGTCCATCTGTACTTACTATTGCTTTCTTTTCTAGCGTTCCTTTTCCGCAGTCTCTCCTCATGCCGCGATTCAGGAACACCAATCGACTTAAGGTCGGGAATAAAGTTAATACAAAACTCAATAACATCTTCTGTTCCATAGCCCTTGGAGATGCTTCCCTCTGGCCTAGCTTGGTTCTGTACATATTCTTTAAGGATCCTATGAAACACTCAAAGGGAACGTGGTATACATTGATATTATAGGGCATGATCCTTTACACCATCAATGATGCATGATTTTATCTAATTAACTTGGTGAATTTATCGTGAGCTTCCCAAACCTTGTAATGTCGTAAATTTCGTGTATTTGGTTTGTACATTGTAATGTGTGAACTTTACGTTGGTCGTGAAATATTGTGTTGCTATTAGATGTTTTCACGGCTATGCAAATAGTCACATTTTGTGATATATTATATTATATTATATTATATTGTGAACTTGTCACTTTCATGTAAATTTCATAATATTACAGACGAAATATAGAGCATAGCATCCTGGGTAGAGGAGCTATTCTCAGAAGGACAGTGCCCAAAAGGAGCGATAGAGTTCTATTTGAATTGAGTAACACAGAGGGTGCCGCTGAGTGTCGTCAAAAAATTTCTATGACCAATACGGTATCTCCTTTGACATGGGTCCCTACCATCTTAAATGTACCTCCTTCTGACATGGGGCGATAGACCAGAGCCGCCACTCCGACATCCATACCAGCAACGGGCAACACACCGCGTAGCCAAAGACCAACAATTGACGGCCGACGCCGAGTAGATGAACTTGAAAAGAAGCCACATGGGAGGTCAACGGATCCACAATGATGCCTCCAATTAGAGGGGAGTGACGACGGAGAGCGCCATCATCGACATCAACGGAGAGCGCCATCATCGACATCAACGGAGGACATTGTTGGGTTTTCAAACAGACTACCTATTCTCTTTCATTTATTTTCTTGCTAATTAATTGTGTGCAGGTAACAATGAGCCCTGTTTGTTCTGTGTGTTTTCGCCGGGTTGTTGTTGTGTGTGTGTGTGCAGTACACAATGTAGTGGTCAAGGCCACAGTTTCCGGTGTTAAGCCGCCTTGCCTACTTCAGAGTAAGCTGGGTGCATGCAGTGGTGAGTTAGTTGGTGGACCTCCTCCTACTTCTGGATGCAGTTCCATAAGATTTTTAGAGGTACAATTTCAATTTTCTTGACATTGTTTCCAATCCCTATCCATAGTTAAATCTACTGCAGTTACGTTGCAGAAATTGTGCGAGCAGCAGTGGACAAAATAATTCTTTTACTACAATTAAACACTCATTTCTAGAACTACTGGTTATTCTTTCTTGCTAAATATGGCTTGGCGAAAGGTGAACTGCATGGATAATCTGAAGCCTTATCTCAAGAAAGCCACATTGATTTAGAGACTAATCCATGAGAGAAATATAAGTTAAGTGCTGATGCGAAGTTAAATACTTTAGAAATTTGTGTATTGTGAAATGATGTAATGGATTTTCTTTTGTGGTACCATATGATGATTTTCTCAAGATTCGAATGAGGCATAGGCATACTCTATACAATATGTGTCACCTTCTTGTAAAACTATTTAGTTGATATCCTGGATCTAATGCAGTCACATTATTCACTGCTCAATACTATTCGAATATGGAAAATTCAAGGATGAAAGAGGCTTGCATTAAAATGATGACACTCATTATGTAGGTTGTAGTTGTACACAAATGTGCATGACACAAAAAATGATGACACTCATTATGTACCACAAGAGAGTAAACAACAATTATTAACGGATGGAGATGACATTTTCTATGTGTGATTATTTGATCATGAAATGGAAGAAAATACGTTGAATGAAATAGAGAGCATGAAGGGTGAGAGGTGGGGTTGTTGTGGACTAGAGTGAAACATTATAGGCATGTTCTAAAAAGACGAGGAGTGTCTCGATGAGTGAGTTTTAAACAATCTGACTGGGGTGGTGAGTATAAGCGTCTTAATTCCTTTTTTACAAAAGATGGTATTGGTCATCATGTTTTATGTCCCTATGCACACCAACAAAATGGCTCGTCCGAAAAAAAACATCATCACATCGTTCATGTAGGACTATCAATTCTTGTTCATTCGTCTATGCCACTAAAATTTTGGGATGAAGCTTTTATTTCGGCCACCTATCTTATCAATCGCACACCTAGTCGTCTCCTTGAGTTTGTTTCACCATAGGAAAAACTCTATCATGAAAAACCACGTTATGATTCCTTGTGTGTTTTTGGGTGTGCGTGCTGGCCTAATCTTAGACCATACAATCCTCGAAAGTTAGCCTTTCGGTCAAAGCAATGTCCATTTCTTGGTTGTAGCAATTTGCACAAAGGTTTTAAGTGTCTTGACATTCCTAATGGACGAGTCTATATTTCCGGTGATGTTACATTTGATGAAAATGTATTTCCTTTTTCCATCCTCAATCAGAATGCCGGTGCAAGACACGAAGAAGATGTCCCAGATCCCGAGAGATCACGGAGCGGAAGTCAAGACCGATCTGCACCTGGATCGGTGCAACGCAACACGTGGCAGAGGCCCACGGGGCGCGGCGCGAGCGAAAACGCGTCTCCGCGTGGCTCCTGACATGGCGCGCGGTGGACACATGCCTCTGGCGCGTCACTAGGCGACACGCGTCCAAGAGGGTAAGAGACAGCAGGCGCCGTGTCGTGGGATAATCACGGCAGACGTTACCGGGGGTAACTGATCTTGGGGCAAGACGACACAGGCGTTTGGGAGAGGGTTTAGCTCAGAGGAAAACATGATGGTACTCAATCTGGTAGCCGGCAATCAAGTCGCCGAGTCTCCGATCTCGATATATTAACTCAACTCTCGTGTTACACTGGATGCTCGATATCAAGCGATATGGCTAGAACTCTTGGATCTCTCTCAACTAATCCTAGGGGCCAGTTTATAAAGCACCCGGACCCCCTAGCTTGCCCTCCAAGGCGCACCCTGAATCCTACCCGGACACTGCATACAAACCCTAGCTTTCCTTATGGTAACCCACAATCCGGGTTACCAGGCCTATGAACTTGGGCCTTCTAGAAGTTCCCTTATTCTTAGCCGGATCCTGCGCAACGTCCTTTGGGCCGGGTTACACCTTGGCGTTGGCCTACCAGGTTATCATCTCTCCATCAGTAGTCCCCAGAATAGCTTGGGCTTCACGAGATTCTCTTTGAAGTGCACGCTATTCCCTGCAAAATTATCAAACATACAAATTCAATGGAGGCCGGGTTAAATTGCTTTGATAAACAGCTAGGCCTAACACCACAGTGGCCATATAATAACCCGGCTTCATCCAAGTTCCTTGCTTAGCTTTTCCGGGTCAACACCCTGATAAGAACGTTAAAGATCCAATTTACTTTACTCGATAATTGCCCCTAATGTCGCGGAGAAGATCTCCTTATCTCGGTCCGGATATCTCGGCCCGCACTTAAAGCATATCTCGCAAAATCCGTATAGGTAGCCATTATCCCGAAATTGCCGGCTTCCGCCCGTTGGAATAGGTTTATCCACCCGCACCCTTATAAATAAGTACTTAGGGGTAAACCTAACCCCAACGGCTCATTTCCCCCCTTTCCTCTTTCTCCTCGCTTCCGCGCTCAAGTTCACAGAGCACCATCACGGAGACCTCACGCGCGTCACCGGAGCCAATCCGCCGCCGGCTACGCTCCGCCACGGTTCGCCCCGCGCCGCCGCCAGAACCCGCCGTCGCGCCACCGACCTGTCCGCCGGGAGTCGCAAAGGGGCACCAAGACTGCGCCATTTGCCTCCGCCGGGCTTTACTCCAAACTCCTCCAGTAAGTTTCCCTTATCCATCAACTTGACCTTGCAATTTCTTGATCTATTTCAGATTGGATCTAAGTCAACCCGCCGGTCGTTTTTTTCTTGCTACGCCGAATTAGGTCACTCAAGTTCACTCTAGTTCGCCCAATGGCCTGAGTATAGACTCCACTTCATTGCCCTATCACCCATAGTCATTAATTTCACCACACATCTGGAAATGAAAACTTCAATCTAGGCTCGGGCCGCCCAAACTTTCCGCTCCTACCTCTGACACCCGGAAAATCCCCTTCTTCCGGTCCTTTTACTCGCAATACATACATGGAGGATCATCCGTCTTCCTCAAACACCTTTCAATGCGCAAGTACCCCATAGTTTTTACAATGATGCTTAATACCCAGATAACTTGTAACTTCACTCCATAGAATGATATCCGGATAACTCCTAGCTTCCATGTTTTCTCGATACCGCTTCACAGATATCCGGACAGCTCATGGTTTCCGAGTCTTACTTCTTGTACCCTTTGATCTTGTGTTTCGCAAGTTGATCCCATGGCTCCTAAAAAGCAGGGGAAGCAGCCAGCCAAAGCCAAGACCACCAATTCCATATCCGCCAACTGGGCGCGATCCATTGTTACGAAGGCCAAGTTGGAAGAACTGGCCGAGTTAGGGGTTCTCCCCTCCCAAAAAGATATCCATTGGAGGGTGCCGGGTAACGAGACCCGGCCCACACCTGCCGATGATGAGGTAATATGTTTCGTGGAGCACGTGACCCGGGGGTTCCGTCCTCCGGGTCACCCTTTCTTTCGAGATATTCTAAGCCACTATGGCCTCCGGATATTTGACATAGGGCCTAACTCTGTGTTAAATATTTCCCATTTCATTGTTCTTTCCGAGTCATACTTGTGCACTCCGCCAAGTTTGGCTCTCTTCATCGAACTTTTCCAGTGCAAACCGTGCCGCGAAAGCGGTGACGGAGCACTTCTTGCTTGCGGCGGGGTCTCTGTCCAGCGCCGCAAGAATTCTCTAATGCCACCTCTTACTCTTAACTCCCACGTCAAACACTGGCAACTCTCATACTTTTATTGCCGGGACACCTCCCCACCCGGCGAAAAGAGGTTGCCGGGTTGCTCAGAGGGCCTCCTCGATATCTCCGAGACCTTCAACGCCTTTGCCCCTGACTCGGACAGGGAGGCAATCCAACCCTTATTGGCCAAAATAACTATCCTCTCGGCCCAAGGTCTCATTGGGCTCAACCTGGTAAAGACTTGGGTCGATTTCCGGATCCAACCCAACTCCATCAGCACAAAGTTAATGTGCGAGTATTCCGGGCACACCACGGACTCGCTCCGATACTCCACCAATAGCTTTGCAGCCGGAGACACCAACAAGACTATCAAGGGCTTCTTGACAGAGAAGCTGGAGGTAATCCGGAATATAGCCGGGTTAGAGCCCTTCACTCGTGAGAACCCGGTGCCTGGGGTAAATATCCGACTTTCATACTCTTACCTTCATGCTTTCCACTCGATACAGCTGTTAACCTTCATTCTTACGCCTTCATCTCAGGCCGATGACGCTTTTTGGAAGATTGATACTCCCCCTAACTCCGAGAGCCCAGAGGAGAAAGAAGACGCCGTTAACTCGGATGAAGGTACATTCCGAGTTTTACTTAGTTACTTTAAGCTCGTCGTTGCTCTTTGTCATTTTCCAACTATAAACCTTGATAACTTTCAGAACAAGAGGACAAAGACGAAGAAGAAGAAGCTGAAGGCAAGGTACAATCCGCCAGCGACGAAGAAGAAGCTGAGCCGACGGTCAAGGCCGGAAAAAAGAGGAAACCCCAAGGGGTCGTCTTCAAGGTTCCATACCTTTTCCTTGCCTCTAAACCATATTTCTTTGATAACATGCACGAGCTAAACCGGAAATTATCCACTTGGTCGTATTTGAAGGAACCGCTCGTGACCAAGCGTCGAATAACTCGGAACTTTCCAGGTGATGGCGCTCTTAATCCGGGTATTTCGTCGTCTCCGGCTCGACGCGCTGGTATTCTCTTAATCCTTTCTTAAGTATCAACGTCTTCCCGAACCATCCCCTTACGGGACAATTCCACGTCTTGCTCGATGTTTTTCAGTTTCGTCCGGGTCCAGCAGTGAGTTCCCCTCGGACTATATGGTGAATCCCGGGTAAAATTCCTTTCCTGATGCTTTACCGTTTTTCATCACTTTTTCCCAGTTGTACGCTAACTGCTTTACTTATACTGCCCGTAGGGCCACGATCACTATCAGCGACCAAGATGATATGGAAACTGACGACCCGGGTAAGGAGAACCTGACTGATGATATGCATGCCGCAGCTGGCGGAGAAGAACAACAAGTGCCACCAATAAACCCAGCCGACCGAGAGGCCGAGTATCCCATAGCCTCGCACGTACTCGAGGAGGAAGAAGCTGCAGACTTGGGCACGGGAGAAGGGGCACCAGACTCCGATATTCGGACGACCCGGATACCCTCTCTCACCAAGAAGAGAGTCCCTTCTCCAAGTCCCCAAGGTCCCGGGTCTTCCAATTTGGGCAATGATACTTTTGACCAGATGATGAGCACTCTCCTTTCTATGAAGGCCTCGGAGAGAGATGTGCTAGAGCGCATGGCAGCGGAGCACCAGGTAATTTCTCTTCTTATCCATCTAGTCCCCAAGTGCCGAGTATAATTTGTTGAAATTGTGCTCGGTATTCTGCGCGATAATCGTCTTGCCATGATACCCGACTAATTCTCATACTTTGGTTTCTCACGGGCACAGGCCACCCGGTCTGATGAACTTTTGCTCAAGACCAAACAACTGCTGCTTGCCGAGGTAAAGCGGAGAGAGGCCCTTGAGGATGAAGTGGAAACTTTGAAGAAAAATGTTTCCAAATATAAGAAAAGGTGCACCACTGCTCGAACCGCCCTGAAAAAGTTGTCGGAGCAAATTACCGATACTTATCGTATCTTGCTTAGTAAGTTTCTTGCTGCTGACTGCTTTCCTGCCTCTATTTTGTTATATGATACTCGGAATTACTGATATGGCCTTTCTTTGTTTCAACTGCAGGTGCTAACCTTGCAACCCCAGAAGAAGATGTTGTTGCCAAGGCTAAAACTTTAAAGACTGTGCTCCGTACTTTCTTTGCCGGCGCCAAGTGGATATTGGATGCCGTGAAGTGGCCAACTGAGGTATATCCGGGTGAAGAAAATCTTATCCAAGCCTGCTCCACTGTGCCTGCATGGATCGAGATCTGGAAGCGCTCGGCATGCCGGATTGGTATGACCCGGGCCTTTGCGCTAGCTAAGGCTTACTTCCCTAAGCTTGAGCCGGCAAAGGTTATATCCGGGTTTCCAGAATTCAAAGCGGATGGCTCCAAGTTTGGGCCCAAGGACTTCAAGGCCGTACAATCCGCGGTGCGTCACTCGGCAACCACTTTGGCCGATAGTATGGATCTTCGTACGCTTACGAGTTCGTACGATGCTGAAGACAAAATCGTGAAGGAGGAAGCACCCCCACCCTTCGACATTTTGGAGAAATGGGCTGCCGATTCAGCCAGGAAGAGGGAAGAAACCGCGAAGAGGGAGGCCGAGTTAGGATCAGAGCCAACCACCTCTACACCGGCTGTCCTCCCGCCTGTCCGTCCTGATGCGAAGAATCCGGGTGACGATGCCGGGAGAGCTGCAGAGCAAGCCCAGGACCAAGACCCGGAGTGCAAGGGCAAGGGTGTGGACCCTATTCAACAAGCCGAGTAAACAAATGCCATCACGATACCTTGGCCGTTTCGACGCTCTTGTTCGAAACAGATATTATTTTGTTGGTGCACCTATGCACCTTTGATACTAGTACCGAGATTTGTGATGTACTTTAATTCCTTGATATGCCTCGTGCCTCTTCTGGCCTCTGGATGAACTTGATATTTATCTGGTTTTTGAGCTTATTCTTGCTATCCAACTTTCCTTATGGTTCCTTTTGTGAGACTCGGTTTCCGAGCATCGTGGGTTCTGACAGGCGGACTTTTCTCTAAGTCCCCAAGTCCCCAAGATTCGGATGTTAGGGTTTTTTGAGCTTAGTAACAACTTGTTTCTGTTTCAAAATCCCCAGTCCCCAAGGCCCGAAATCCGAGTCCGGGATGTGTGGTCTTTTCCAGAGAACAAATTGTTTTTTACCAAGCCCAAGCCCTAGAGCCGTTTCACGTGAGTATTGAAGTTATGCTTGATAAACGTTGAGTTTCCAGCTATTAGCCTTATACTCTGCATAACTTGTGGTTTAGATGACCCTTTTGACAATCTTGTACTATAAGCCGACTTTCGCGTGGATATCATGTTGTTACATCTATACGAGAACAGGGTCAGGCAAGTCCCATTGGGCTTCATGGCTGATTGTAATCGTAAGCGAGCAAATCATGCCACTTTAGTGCTAGTCACATCGAGCTTAAGTAACAAAAGTCAAGAAAATTTGGCTCCTTTGTCCGGTTATAAGATTGCAGCCATACTCGTTTGCGAGTAATCGGCCCTTATAACTCATAGGCATCAAGGCCGGGTCTTTGAGTTTGTAACTGTGCTATTCAAGCAATCATCCCTCAAGACCTATATATATGCAACATACTTGATGATACTGATGTACTGGTAGCAATAAATAATACTTACCTATAACCGAAGTAAAGATCATAACAAGATAAGACTTGATAACCATCTCTTTATTGATACGAGAAAGTTTTGGGTCAGCAGGCCGCCTCATTAAAAACCTTCCAGTCCCCTTAGGTACCCTGGATAGGAAAAGAGTGCGTCTGGAACCTGCTGCCTGTTACATTGTTTTAGTTCTTCTTGGGAGTCTGTCCGGAACTGACGTAATAGATACACACTCTCCACTTGTTGGCCTTTTTTATTATGAGTACTGGGTTTGCTAGCCAATCCGGTTGAGGTGTTTCCATGATGCGGCTGGCTGTGAACGGCCGTGCGATTTCTTCTTCTGTGGCAGATTGTTTGGGGGGATCATGTTTGATGAAAGCCACCATCTTGGTGTCTTGTGCTGCCTTGAACTTTGCTTTTTCATCTTCAGTACTCTGCCTTTTCGATGTTGTTCTGTCATCCGGGTCTGTTTGAGACCGGTAATGCTTGAGTTCTTCTTTTCTGCAAGCTTGCTCAGCCATTGCTGCGTCTCCTTCGTCGCACTCAGCCGCTATATCCCGGCTTCCATGTATGGTGATGGTCTGCTTAGGACCCGGGATTTTTAGCTGTAGGTACACATAACACGGCCTACCCATGAATTTAGCATAAGCCGGCCTTCCGAACAGCGCGTGATAAGGACTGTGTAACTTGACCACCTCGAAAGTGAGCCACTCAACTCGATAATTATCCTTTGATTCCCCAAAAGCTACCTCCAATGCGATTTTTCACCTGGACCCGGTCCTCCTCCCCGACCTGCACCTCGCATGGCTCTGTTCACTTCCTCATTCTTCCACCTCTGTAGGTCGGCGCACTGCTCCAAGGAGTGATTAGCTGGCCTATCGTTCCTGCTGTGCATCGGGCATGCCATTCTGAAGATGTCCCAATTATTACTCGGCCTTGGTGGCCCTTGATAGTTTCCTCCATTGTGATTTCCAGTATTGAAGTTTCCATCTGCCCTAGGTCTTGAAGACCCGGCCTCTGTGCTAGCGACAAAACTCTGAGCCTCCATCAAACGAGCGCTTGTTCTGATTGTTCCCATTGCTACCTCCATTGTTACCCGGCGCTGATCCATTGCCGGTTCTCCTGTTACTTGTGTTTGCTTTTCCTTTCTTGTCATCAACATCCTCTTCCGTAGTATCCGTCGAAGCGTGTTTATTGCATGCATCCATCAGCTCTCCCATCGTAACTTCTGAAGCGTTCCGACTAGATTTCATGCGAGTTAACTTTTGTACTAAAGGTGTGTACTTGCAGGTCTTTGCCATAGCTTGCAGCGCATCCTTGGGCTGAATATCTGTACTAAAGGCGCCGATTCTCCCTTCTTCTGAACACATCGCTCTAGGTCATCAATAGTGAATAACTTTCTGCACGTCCCTTGAAAGTGCTTAATAAACGCAGTTTTCAATTCTCCCCATGACTTGATAGATCCTTCCGGTAGATTGGTGAACCATAACTTTGCTGCTCCCTCTGACATCATTAGATACATGAATTTGGCTTGAAGATTCTCGGACGCATTGCGAATCGACATGGCCATATCGTAACTGCTCAACCATGTTTCCGGATCCATAGTCTGCTCATAATTCACTACTTTACCCGGTTCTTTGAACTTTTCCGGGTAAGGTTCAGCCCTGATGCTATCTGAAAGACATTTAGGTCCTGCAAGAATGGCCGAAGCTGGTCTTACTCGGGAAACGTGTGATACTGCAGGGGGCACAACAGGACGCGGTACTGCTGGTGGCCCATGTACCGCGGACCCGGCCACGGCTCTCCTGGCTCTGGAACTGTCCACGATGGCCTGCGCTGCTGATGCTGCTGGTACTGCCTGCATGTGTGGAGGAGGCGGCATTTGTTGCTGCTCTTCCCTCCGCTGTGCCGAACTTGTCTGGATATTGCCGGTATTGCCTCGCTGTTGGCTGACATATGGTGTCCCCTGCATTCCACTTCTGTGATCCGGGTAATTAACTTGTTGTGCTACCGCAGTGCGCAGCATATCTATCGCCCGCCGGGTCTCCTCTGCGTGGGGTGACTCTCTCATGGGGATTTGATTCAACGCAAGTGTTGCCGCGTACACGTTGTCCATGGGATTTTTGTAGTGACCTGCCGGTGTGTGAAATCGTGGCGGTGGTGGTGGCGGCAGTGCGTTGCCGGTTATAACTCCAGTCTGTGGTAAAGGTAACCCGGCTTGCACGTTTGCCGGCTGTGTTCCCGCAGTTGCCACTTGAGGTGCAGTTCCTTGGTTTGCCGCTGGAATCAGCTGATCTTGAGGTGTGATAAACAGCGCGGCTGGATTTATAACTCCACCCAACGCTGGTAATCTAGTTTGGTGCCTTTGATGTATTCTAGTCGTTTCTTCTCGGAGCCGGGTTTCCAGTGCATCCAGCTCGCGTTGGCGTGTGGCCATCCCTTGCCTTTCTGCTTCTACTTGCCTTCTCTGTTGCTCCAATGCGCGACGGGCTACGTCCAGATCCCTAACACGTTCCGCCGCGTTTTCTGGAGTAATAACGGTGGCGAGAACTGTGGGGTCTAGAATCAGATTGTTGTCGAACAGGGCCGGGTGTTGAGGGTTGGAAGGACCCGCTCCTGGTGTCCGGTTTGCTAGGAATCCGAACGTGTTCGCGTGTAACTCGTTTTCCGCCGCTTGACTGGTAACCGATGCCGACTCTCCGTCAACCTGGGCCAAAACCGGGTTTCCGTTAGCCGGTCCCTGCTGCCGGGTCAACACTTGTGCTGCCCCGGCTGCGGCCGCGGTTACGTTCTCCTGGTTGAGATTGGTCGCGGGAGCCGTGTAAACCGCAACCCGGCGCACAATGCTTGGCGCGAATTCATATTGTTCCTCTTCGCTGCTATTTTCCTCGTACCGGTTCTCTAGCAGGCGCAGGATAGACTCGGTATCACCTTCTTTCTCGACCTGGCCACGCGGGGTCCACGCCGACTCCTCCGACTGTTCCCTCTTCGTGGTGGGTTCTTCCGTTGGATCCGTTGTCCCAACTGATTCTTCTCCATCTGATTGGATATAGGTGGTCTTCCCTGACACAGAATCAAACCCAAAGTAGTTAGGGATCGAACCGGAAGTGCGTACCATACCGATGAAGACGCTGATCTGGCCGATTGTCATGATAGATCCGGAATCGTCCACCATTTTCTCTCCTTCGTGGTTGATGTAGATCTCGCCGATGACTAGATTCTCCATGTTCTTCCGAGCTTCTCCCGTGACGTAAACACCTTTGGACGCAGGCCCCACGGTGGGCGCCAACTGTTGTGGGATAATCACGGCAGACGTTACCGGGGGTAACTGATCTTGGGGCAAGACGACACAGGCGTTTGGGAGAGGGTTTAGCTCAGAGGAAAACATGATGGTACTCGATCTGGTAGCCGGCAATCAAGTCGCCGATTCTCCGATCTCGATATATTAACTCAACTCTCGTGTTACACTGGATGCTCGATATCAAGCGATATGGCTATAACTCTTGGATCTCTCTCAACTATCCTAGGGGCCGGTTTATAAAGCACCCGGGCCCCCTAGCTTGCCCTCCAAGGCGCACCCTGAATCCTACCCGGACACTGCATACAAACCCTAGCTTTCCTTATGGTAACCCACAATCCGGGTTACCAGGCCTATGAACTTGGGCCTTCTAGAAGTTCCCTTATTCTTAGCCGGATCCTGCGCAACGTCCTTTGGGCCGGGTTACACCTTGGCGTTGGCCTACCAGGTTATCATCTCTCCATCACGCCGCGCACCCGACAGGGACAGGCGATGTGTCCCCTTTCCACACGTCGGAGAATGAGAGGACGGGAGATATGTCTCCGTCCGAGGCAGCTGGCGGGGAGGATCCCTGTGATGACCCAGCACACCACTGCATGTGTAGTGCGCAAGTCGGTGACATAATACTCACAGAAGGACTTATCTGTGAATATTACATCTCTCAGAGTGGTACAACAGAAACACAGCGGGTCCAAGCAAAGCTATAGGATACAAACTTCATTAAAAAATCTTGAGAATCTCTTTGATGAATCAAAGAAGGTCCCATACAAATGAAACATCAGAAGAAGCAATACGAAGCTCTAAGCTGGAGAAGAACTCTAGCTCAGAACTAATCTAGTACGGCTGATGTCAGCCCTAATCTATGGCTTATAACAACTAACTCCAAGAATGGACTCCACCTACACCTTGATAGCTTCTCCCGCATCGGCGTTGTTTATGACGATGCTTCACGATGATGACTTCCATCAGGCTTCAACTCTAAGCAGGGGGTCAAACGGCAACGAATGAATAACGAGCGTTACTCAGCAAGTTCATGATATACAGAGGGTAGTTTGATGCACTAACTACAGCTTTAGACTCGAAAGAGTCATAAGCTAATGCAAGATTTTGTAAAACTTTCATCAAGAGGTTGCTTTTACTTCTGAAAACTATGCCCCCCAGACCATCACAGGAGCTATAACTTCATGGAGTTGCCTTTCCTATAGCGTTCGTGGTTCCTTCCCGGAACAGGGGGTAACATGCCACATGCGTTTACACTCTTCAGAGGTGCGTTACTTTACACATGGGGGACCAAGAACATGTTGCACAACAAGGCTCGAGATCATGTCCACTCCCACTCAGGTGTGGGGCCCGGTTGTTGGTCCAAGCCAAACCGTGCTTCTCCGCACAATGCATGTCCAACCATTTCTGCCAGCAGGTTGAACGCCTGATTCCACCCCTCACGATGGATATCTACGCGCCTCTAGCAGACCATCATATACCCGCAGAGTCCGTGGGAATTAAGTGATCCCACCCATGTGCATGTAGTCTCGCAAGACCTACAGTGTACGTCTCTGGCAGCCCGTTGACATGCGAACGAGAAAAGATCACAACTGACTTACTCCCCACATAGAAGATCCATGGTCAATGCGGTATTTACGGCGCACCGAGTTCTGAAACATTTGTGATTAGTTCCTAGGTAATACTTTCCCATGCAGATGGAACCTTCATTTGACCTATTCATCTTACCATGGTCCCATCCGCCCACCAAAGAGAACACTCCCACTCGGGTAGTCATTCAATTAGTCATGTTATTATAAAAATAGGATCATGCATTCTTTTGAGAGTAGGTGATAATACGATAGAGTTTTTGCAAATAGTTCGTTATGAAATACTACAAAGGATATGAGCAAGTGATGAACTTGCCTGAGATTGAAATAACAATAATAATCCATGTCTTCGGGTTCAAGGGTCTCGTAGAAAATCCCGACATATGAAAGATAGCAAAGTAGTCCCGGTAAGGACTACAGAAAACATTGGCAAGATGATACATGCATATTAATGAGATGCATCACGAATTACCCTGGAAAACACCCCAGCTTACAAGTGTAAGCCACGTTTGATACGATATCTTAGGCACATAGGTTTTAGGTGAAATGTTTCATTACTTGTGGTGATATGGTTCTTAGTTCTTTTAGACTTACATATGTTTCACTTTTACTTAACAAACAATTGTTATCATGTTTAGTTAGAGGTGTTTATTACTTGGTTGGATAACAAAATAAGAACACATGGGAAACAACTATTGAAAAGATAAGACACATATTCTTTTATGTTGGTGAAAGAAGTGGAGCTATTTAACAAAGAGTTTAAACAAGAATGATGAACTGATACAACTAACTCTATCTTCACAATACTTGCTAATGACTTGTGATGATAGGTTTAGTAGGTGTGAAAACATGAGGTATTTATTAAAAACGAAGATAATGTTATGGCAGTTATTTCTCGTTATAAAGGAATATTACAGAATTCAATTATACCTTTGGAAACAAGTTAATAAGTTGATAAAAATGTTTTATGTTTGACATATTTGAATTGGAAATTCTTTTCTCTTTAATTTGGTATATCATTCAATGTTTTTCTGAAAATATTTGAATAAATTATTATTTTATTAATTTTAAATGAATTAAATGATTAGGCAAAACATTAAACACATAAAAACTTGGTCAAATGACTTTGAAAACATCATAGGTGGATTGCATTTGTCATAGGGAGCATTTTGGTATATAACTTGTATTTTTTTGATTTTATGAATTGTTTATTATTTTTCTCAATTTTAATGATTTAATTTAATTAAAGAAAATATTAATTTTAAATTTTATTAAACATTTTTGAAAAGTTGATAAAAATTTAGATTATATTTTTCTAAACATTTCTATATTTTATTTGTATTTTTCTGATTATGGGATTAAAAATTATTGAGTTATCAATTTTAGTTATTTTTCTGCCTATTTTAAATTGACACGTGGGTCCCACCTGTCAAATTCGTTTTAAATAAATAAGTAAAAAAAAATAAAAATAAAAAGTTTCATGACGTCATGATGACGTCATGACATTGTCATCAGAATTGGTGATTTCTACTGTGGTTTAGCAATCCATCGATCGAGTGCAAATTGGCCTGATTCAATGGGTCCTTGAGCTAGAGGAGAACAAGAGGAAGCTGTGGGTGGTGGTAAAATGACCTTATGGTCATCGGAGACCCGCCGGCGACGAGGTTCGCGACGGGCGGCGACGGCACTCGATGAACTCTATGTGAATAACACGATTTTGTTGAACGAAAGGCACCACGAGGTGCGTGATCTCACCAGGAACTCGAGGATGAGGTCGGGGGGGCAAGGGCTCGCCAGAATCGACTGCGTCTTCCGGCGGCCGGTGGTGAAGAAGATGGCCCGATTCAGCCTTCTCCGGTCTTCCCAGCAAACGGACTTACAGGGGACATAGAGGGCGTCGTGAGGAAGCTCTTGGTGGTCGCAGGTCCTCCGGGGATGGCTGGAATCGACGACGGTGACTGGCGGCCATGGAACTAGGGTTTCGGGTTTTTGGGGTTCTCCACGCAGAGAGAGGGAAGCGAGTGAGAGAGGAGGTAGAGGAGAGGATCACGGCAGCCTCTGCTCTTATCCGCATGCACGAGCGGCTAGCAAGACGTGGCAGAGCCGGAGTCGACACGGCGGCCTTTTCCTCTGCCTTCTGGCAGAGGAAGAAGAAAGAGAAAGAAAAAGGAGATTTTCAATAACCCCCTGAATTTTCTACTTTTTACAACTAGGTCCTTATGTCCTTAAAACTGTGAAGAAAAAAATTATTAAAAATCATATTTGAATTCCTTATCAAATTTCACATCTCACCATGTTTTGTTTTGGTGAATTTTAAGAATATTTGTATTTGTTATTTAGGGTGCTAGATTAAGTGATTTCTGTTATTTCTCTCCATTTAATTTATTAAATGGCTTTAAAATTTATTTTTAGGCATGAATATTATATTTACACAACACGCATATGGTTCACCAAGTGGTGTGTTCTAATTGGACCATTTTAGATACAAATTCTTTTAGGAAAATAATTTGGTAACATTACTTGGTATTGTTTCTGTGTATTGAAATGAAAATCACTTAATTGAGAACTATATTTCGTGACATACCAAATTCTTTTTATTTGGTAATGAACTTGTGTTCTCTTATGAGGCTTTGTTATTTTCATTTCTAAGGTTCTTATCAAGTCTGGTGGACATTTTTTTTATTGGGGTATAAGCCATATTTGTTATTTTATGCATTTGATCATGTGGATAACATGAGTTGCTTTGGAGTCTTATTTGCTTGTTTTCACCAGTTTTCAAATGTGGATATTATCTCATGTTGTTTTAGAACATGCAATCAATTGCATGGTTATATGTAAATGAACTTTTGTTATCATCTGCTAGTCTTACATATGAGGCAGGTATGGAAAACAAAGTATGAAGTCTGTTACCATTAACCTCCACATATCAAAGACATGTTGATGCAATGGTTGGTTATTATTTCATACTTGATAATTATTTCCATTAAAGATATTGTTATGACCTCCTCATCTCTGATGAGTTTGAAAGAGGTTAATGGTTCTCTAATATGTCCTAATGATTCACTAGGTAATTTCTTCTGATCCCTTACTGAAGTAGTGTTGCTTCATGTGGTCCTAAGTTGTCTTATGTTCTTCTCTCTAGTTGTCACTAATCTTCTGTTATCACCTTTGTCACTTGCCAGTAAGATCATCTCTGGGATTCCATCATCAATTATCTCACCCTTGTAGTGAAAATAGCCAATAACTCCAAGCAAGGATTTTACTTAGAGGATTATAAAAGAATATGGGTTTATTTTATGACATCAAGTTGCCCTATGCCTATAAGAAGAATTTGGTTACAAGGTAGCTAATCTTGTCTCCAAATTACTACTCATATACAATAGGCAAAGGTGTACCAGGTTATTCAATCTTTTGTTTGTTTATGTATGACACTCAAATTTTAGGGCATACAAAAGTGATATGTTGACAAGGTAATTAGTCTTGCTACCAAACTACTTCTATATAACACTAACATTGGAATATCACACTATTTCAAGAGAGTTATTAAGATCATATGAGGATATAAGAGTTTCCAAATACTCTCATAGAAGATTAGGATAGCACTTTTAGAATACTCTAAATAATCTTCTTGGATATCTTCCTGTAGTAGTTCCTTCTGTCTTGTGGTTTGCTTCTCTTGCAGAATGTCTTGGAGAAGATTGAAAACAAAATACTATAGTCTAACCAGAATAACAAGATCTAGAATAAGATTTAGTTCATGCTTTTATTATCCTTCCATATACTTCTTATTTTATTTCCCATAAGATATCTACTTGTCTCATACATGTTTGGTTTTATTTATCTTTCAAACCAATTCCTCTAATAGAGGTTATATCTTGTTGTTATTCATTACTTGTATCCAGAGATGCTTTAGTTTTTGAATGTTAATTTGAATAGAGATGTGGAATGCTTATGGAATGCTGACTTAATAGTAAGTGGATCAAATGGTTCATTGAGGTGTTAAGATTTCATATGCTCACTTGTATGAGATGATTGAAACAATGAGCATGTGAAAGTTATCGAGTTTAACGACTTAGATCATGGTTGTTAATTGGTTACTCGGCTTGTCATGTTGTTATTTTACATTGTTCATTTGTACTCATGATGCAGACATAGAGGTTTGGAAAGATTATAGGTAATGATCAAGGTTTAACAGTAGTTAAGAAGATTTATTTCTTCTTTTAAGTACTCCTTTTATAGTTGATGAGATATGTACATATTCGATAAATATGTTAATACAATTATTATGTCATTTCCCACTTGTGGGTTTGTGTTAACACTTGTATGTACATGTGTGTTCTATTGAAACTTTGTTATTTACTTGTGATGGTTCAGCCTGTAGTTATGAGATGACTTAAAAATATGTTCTGTATATGATTGATAACTTAGTGGGTTGTTATTTTATGGAATAAAACATCTCTGTTGATGAGATGGTTCAATTGAGTATTACTCTTTTGTTGAAGTATGATTATCACTTATGTGATTTGGATACTCACCCCTCTTTGGTTGTAGTTACCTACTGAATTATCCCAAGTCACTTATAGACTTGTTGAGAGTTAGTGTTGGTCATAACCAAGTATGGTTTGCCTTATCAGATGATTTGATTTGTAAAGATTCTATGTTATAAAGATCACTCCAAATATACTCTTGACTAGATGAACTAGACCTATTTCATCATGTCAAGTGAAACATTGGTTACTTTTTTTCGTTTGAACTTCCGCGCCGAAATTTCCCGTACTTTTAGATGCATGCATTGCAAATGCACATATTGTAAGTAGATCCTTATAACCTCCCAAACACTGGGATGTTACAGTATCTCCCCCTTAACAAGAACTTCGTCCCGAAGTTCAACCTCTCTCACGTAAAGATAGGTAGAGAGAACTTCTGTAGACCGTTGACCCTTCACAACTTTTCTCTTGTGGTGACCTTGGCATATGTAGCTTCTTGTCTGGATTGTTCACCTTCCACTGTCTTGCGTAATGATCTAATATATAGCTTGTTTCTATGACAACTCTGTTTTGTTACTAGGCCTTCCTAATGGTCTTACGATGAACATGTGGTATTTCCACCATATCGTGGATACCAAGTTTCATTCTCCGATGAATAGGTATGGTTTCCTACCTCTCAGAACTTTCTGAAGAACATTTGGTATATCCACCAGGTGATGAATAACCAATAAGATTCTTTCCGTAAACTAGATATTGTCTATGGTTAGGACTCCATTTGGTTCAATCTAATGGTCTCAAGAGGAGTACTGGTCAAAGAAACTTGTACACGTAGTGTACATTGACTAAGACTCAATTTTTTTAGTGAAAATATCTTCGAGTTTCCTCGAGTTTTAACTCTTCCCTATAGGTGACTATAACCTATTCCACTAGTGACTACCTATGGTCCTTCTATATCTTTGGGTTTGGACCTCTACATATTTCTTTCTAGGATACAACTTCTCATGTTATTTTCTTGGCATCACTTGTGGTATATTTCCATGTGTTGATGAAACATATTTCCAACTCCAAACAAGATGTGGAATGTGGTCCATTCCCATCAGTGGCTTTATTGACTTCTGCTTTCTTGAATTTCTGATCTTCTAGAGCTTTGGTGGTTGCTTCAATCAGCTGAGATTTCAGGCCGCTCTCATACTAATCCTATACCCTCTAGACCAGTAACATCAAGAAAGAACTCAGTGTTTGCACATGCATTTGCACATCAAGTTCCAACTTCATGCACAGATCTAGTCAATCAAAGATCCAAATAAGATCCAGTAAATCCCAAATGCAGTTATTACTCATGCATTAAAAGCCTTTGAAATAGAAGTACTTAGAGTAAAGCATCTCAAGTACCAAGGCTCTTAAATGCTATACACTACAAGTAGGTATATATTACCGTGCAGACCTATTCTACACAACCACTCTTTGCCCAGGTAATTACTCTAATTGCATGCCTCAGTGCAATGGAATAAACCCAAAACAAAATGATTCTATAGTAGTTGTTGTCTAACTTGGTTCCATATAGGAATGTATTATGTAATTGAATTACTTCATGTTGATTATGATAAGCTTCTCATGGCATCTGTTGATCCTTCATAGTGTTGATCACATCGTACGAGTAGTAATATAGCTTCCATCCATGCTTATGCCTTCCCCTAATTCTACACTATACTAAAATGATTCACCTCTAGACATGATAACTAAGGATATGGTGTATACCCCATAGTTACCATGGTCTAATAACTCTTATGACTCTTAACATACTTCATTGATGCTTCCTATGCTTACTCTATACCAAGTTCTACTCCATCCTATACATTCATAGAATGGGGTAATCTACTTAATCATCTCTGATGATGTCAGAAGTCTCCTTTTTACAATAGCACTAATACATGATAAACTTCTCACTATCCATACCTAGGTATAAAGAAAATAGATAAGTAGATTTACTCCAGTTGAGTAAGAACATTCTATACAAGTATGACCATATAATTCTCAAGTGGATGATCATCATAATTGTAGGAAAAGTGGTTTAGATAAGATGGCTTCCTATAATCTTTACCAACCTACAGATCTCCTAAGAGGTTTTAAACCTAAGGTCGCTTCGCTCTGATACCATCTGTGATGACCCAGCACACCACTTCATGTGTAGTGCGCAAGCCGGTGACATAATACTCACAGAAGGACTTATTCGTGAATACTACATCTCTCAGAGTGGTACAACAGAAACACAGAGGGTCCAAGCAAAGCTATAGGATACAAACTTCATTACAAAATCTTGAGAATTTATTTGATGATTCAAAGAAGGTCTCATACAAATGAAACATCAGAAGAAGCAATACGAAGCTCTAAGCTGGAGAAGAACTCTAGCTCAGAACTAATCTACTACGGCTGATGTCAGCTCTAATCTATGGCTTATGACAACTAACTCCAAGAATGGACTCCACCTACACCTTGATAGCTTCTCCTCCATCAGTGTTGTTGATGACGATGCTTCACGATGACGACTTCCATCAGGCTTCAACTCTAAGCAGGGGGTCAAACGGGAACGAATGAGTAACGAGCGTTACTCAGCAAGTTCATGATATACAGAGGGTAGTTTGATGCTCTAACTACAGCTTTAGGCTCGAAAGAGTCATAAGCTAATGCAAGGTTTCGTAAAACTTTCTTCAAGAGGTTGCTTTTACTTCTTAAAACTATGCCCACCAGACCATCACAGGAGCTAGAACTTCATGGAGTTGCCTTTCCTGTAGCGTTCGTAGTTCCTTCCCGGAACAGGGGGAAACATGCCACATCCTTTTACACTCTGCAGAGGTGCGTTACTTTACCCATGGGCGACCAAGACCATGTTGCACAACCAGGCTCGAGATCTGGTCCACTCCCACTCAGGTGTGGGGCCTGGTTGTTGGTCCAAGCCACCGTGCTTATCCACACAATGCATGCCCACCCAGTTCTGCCAGCAGGATGAACGCATGATTCCACCCCTCACGATGGATATCTACGCGCCCCTAGCAGACCATCATAGACCCGCAGAGTCAGTGGGAATTAAGGGATCCCACCGATGTGCATGTAGTCTCACAAGACCTACAGCGTACGTCTCTGGCAGCCCGTTGACATGCGAACGAGAAAAGATCACAGCTGACTTACTCCCCACATATAAGACCCATGGTCAACGCGATATTTACGGCGCACCGAGTTCTGACGCATTTGTGCTTAGTTCCTAGGTAATACTTTCCCATGCAGATGGAACCTTCCTTTGACCTATTCATCTTACCATTGTCCCATACGCCCACCAAACAGAACACTCCCACTCGGGTAATCATTCAATTAGTCATGGTATTATAAAAATAGGATCATGCATTCTTTTGAGAGTAGGTGATAATACGATAGATTTTTTGCAAATAGTTCGTTATGAAATACTGCAAAGGATATGAGCAAGTGATGAACTTGCGTGAGATTGAAATAACAATAATAATCCATGTCTTCGGGTTCAAGGGTCTCGTAGAAAATCCCGACATATGAAAGATAGCAAAGTAGTCCTGGTAAGGACCACATAAAACATTGGCAAGATGATACATGCATATTAATGAGATGCATCGAGAATTACCCTGGAAAACACCCCAGCTTACAAGTGTAAGCCACGTTTGATACGATATCTTAGGCACACAGGTTTTAGGTGGAATGCTTCATTACTTGTGGTGATGTGCTTCTTAGTTATTTTAGACTTACATATGTTTCACTTTTACTCAGCAAACAATTGTTATCATGTTTAGTTAGAGGTGTTTATTACTTGGTTGGATAACAAAACAAGAACACATGGGAAACAACTATTGAAAAGATAAGACACATATTCTTTTATGTTGTTGAAAGAAGTGGAGCTATTTAACAAAGAGTTTAAACAAGTATGATGAACTGATACAACTAACTCTATCTTCACAATACTTGCTAATGACTTGTGATGATAGGTTTAGTAGGTGTGAAAACATGAGGTATTTATTAAAAAGGAAGATAATGTTATGGCAGTTATTTCTCGTTATAAAGGAATATTACAGAATTCAATTATACCTTTGGAAACAAGTTAATAAGTTGATAAAAATGTTTTATGTTTGACATATTTGAATTGGAAATTCTTTTCTCTTTAATTTGGTATATCATTCAATGTTTTTCTGAAAATATTTGAATAAATTATTATTTTATTAATTTTAAATGAATTAAATGATTAGGCAAAACATTAAACACATAAAAACTTGGTCAAATGACTTTGAAAACATCATAGGTGGATTGCATTTGTCATTGGGAGCATTTTGGTATATAACTTGTATTTTTTTGATTTTATGAATTGATTATTATTTTTCTCAATTTCAATGATTTAATTTAATTAAAGAAAATATTAAATTTTAAATTTTATTAAACATTTTTGAAAGGTTGATAAAAATTTAGATTATATTTTTCTAAACATTCCTTTATTTTATTTGTATTTTTCTTATTATGGGATTAAAAATTATTGAGTTATCAATTCTAGTTATTTTTCTGCCTATTTTAAATTGACACGTGGGTCCCACCTGTCAAATTCGTTTTAAATAAAAAACTAAAAGAAAAATAAAAATAAAAAGTTTCATGACGTCATGATGACGTCATGACATTGTCATCAGACTTGGGGATTACTACTGTGGTTTAGCAATCCATCGATCGAGTGCACATTGGCCCGATTCAATGGGTCCTTGAGCTAGAGGAGAACAAGAGGAAGCTGTGGGTGGTGGTGGAATGACCTTATGGTCACCGGAGACCCGCCGGCGACGAGGTTCGCGGCGGGCGGCGACGCCACTCGATGAACTCTATGCGAATAACACGATTTTGCTGAACGAAAGGCACCACGAGGTGCGTGATCTCACCAGGAACTCGAGGATGAGGTCGGGGAGGCAAGGGCTCGCCGGAATCGACTGCGTCTTCCGGCGGCCGGTGGTGAAGAAGATGGCCCGATTCGGCCTTCTCCGGTCTTCCCAGCAAACGGACTTACAGGGGAGATAGAGGGCGTCGTGAGGAAGCTCTTGGTGGTCGCAGGTCCTCCGGGGATGGCTGGAATCGACGACGGTGACTGGCGGCCATGGAACTAGGGTTTCGGGTTTTTGGGCTTCTCCACGCAGAGAGAGGGAAGCGAGTGAGAGAGGAGGTAGATGAGAGGATCACGGCAGCCTCTGCTCTTATCCGCATGCACGAGCGGCTGGCAAGACGTGGCAGAGCCGGAGTCGACACGGCGGCCTTCTCCTCTGCCTTCTGGCAGAGGAAGAAGAAAGAGAAAGAAAAAGGAGATTTTCAATAACCCTTTGAATTTTCTACTTTTTACAACTAGGTCCTTATGTCCTTAAAACTGAGAAGAAACATACGTTTCAGGGTCTTTTTGTGAAGAAAAAAATTATTAAAAATCATATTTGAATTCCTTATCAAATTTCACATCTCACCATGTTTTGTTTTGGTGAATTTTAAGAATATTTGTATTTGTTATTTAGGGTGCTAGATTAAGTGATTTCTGTTATTTCTCTCCATTTAATTTATTAAATGGCTTTAAAATTTATTTTTAGGCATGAATATTATATTTACACAACACACATATGGTTCACCAAGTGGTGTGTTCTAATTGGACCATTTTAGATACAAATTCTTTTAGGGAAATAATTTGGTAACATTACTTGGTATTGTTTCTGTGTATTGAAATGAAAATCACTTAATTGAGAACTATATTCCATGACATACCAAATTCTTTTTATTTGGTAATGAACTTGTGTTCTCTTATGAGGCTTTGTTATTTTCATTTCTAAGGTTCTTATCAAGTCTGGTGGACATTTTTTTTATTGGGGTATAAGCCATATTTGTTATTTTATGCATTTGATCATGTGGATAACAGGAGTTGCTTTGGAGTCTTATTTGCTTGTTTTTCACCAGTTTTCAATTGTGGATATTATCTCATGTTGTTTTAGAACATGCAATCAATTGCATGGTTATATGTAAATGAACTTTTGTTATCATCTGCTAGTCTTACATATGAGGCAGGTATGGAAAACAAAGTATGAAGTCTGTTACCATTAACCTCCACATATCAAAGACATGTTGATGCAATGGTTGGTTATTATTTCATACTTGATAATTATTTCCATTAAAGATATTGTTATGAGCTCCTCATCTCTGATGAGTTTGAAAGAGGTTAATGGTTCTCTAATATGTCCTAATGATTCACTAGGTAATTTCTTTTGATCCCTTACTGAAGTAGTGTTGCTTCATGTGGTCCTCTGTTGTTTTATGTTCTTCTCTCTAGTTGTCACTAGTCTTCTGTTATCACCTTTGTCACTTGCCAGTAAGATCATCTCTGGGATTCCATCATCAATTATCTCACCCTTGTAGTGAAAATAGCCAATAACTCCAAGCAAGGATTTTACTTAGAGGATTATAAAAGAATATGGGTTTATTTTATGACATCAAGTTGCCCTATGCCTATAAGAAGAATTTGGTTACAAGGTAGCTAATCTTGTCTCCAAATTACTACTCATATACAATAGGCAAAGGTGTACCAGGTTATTCAATCTTTTGTTTGTTTATGTATGACACTCAAATTTTAGGGCATACAAAAGTGATATGTTGACAAGGTAATTAGTCTTGCTACCAAACTACTTCTATATAACACTAACATTGGAATATCACACTATTTCAAGAGAGTTATTAGGATCATATGAGGATATAAGAGTTTCCAAATACTCTCGTAGAAGATTAGGATAGCACTTTTAGAATACTCTAAATAATCTTCTTGGATATCTTCCTGTAGTAGTTCCTTCTATCTTGTGGTTTGCTTCTCTTGCAGAATGTCTTGGAGAAGATTGGAAAACAAAATACTATAGTCTAACCAGAATAACAAGATCTAGAATAAGATTTAGTTCATGCTTTTATTATCCTTCCATATACTTCTTATTTTATTTCCCATAGGATATCTACTTGTCTCATACATCTTTGGTTTTATTTATCTTTCAAACCAATTCCTCTAATAGAGGTTATATGTTGTTGTTATTCATTACTTGTATCCAGAGATGCTTTAGTTTTTGAATGTTAATTTGAATAGAGATGTGGAATGCTTATGGAATGCTGACTTAATAGTAAGTGGATCAAATGGTTCATTGAGGTGTTAAGATTTCATATGCTCACATGTATGAGATGATTGAAACAATGAGCATGTGAAAGTTATCGAGTTTAATGACTTAGATCCTGGTTGTTAATTGGTTACTCGGGGTGTCATGTTGTTATTTTACATTTTTTATTTGTACTCATGATGCCGACATAGAGGTTTGGAAAGATCATAGGTAATGATCAAGGTTTAACAGTAGTTAAGAAGATTTATTTCTTCTTTTAAGTACTCCTTTTATAGTTGATGAGATATGTACATATTCGATAAATATGTTAATACAATTATTATGTCATTTCCCACTTGTGGGTTTGTGTTAACACTTGTATGTATAACTTGTGTTCTATTGAAACTTTGTTATTTACTTGTGATGGTTCAGCTGGTAGTTATGAGATGACTTGAAAATATGTTGTGTATATGATTGATAACTTAGTGGGTTGTTATTTTATGGAATATAACATCTCTGTTGATGAGATGGTTCAACTGAGTATTACTCTTTTGTGTAAGTATAATTATCACTTATGTGATTTGGATACTCACCCCTCTTTGGTTGTAGTTACCTAGTGAATTATCCCAAGTCACTAATATACTTGAGGTTAGACTTGTTGAGAGTTAGTGTTGGTCATAACCAATTATGGTTTCCCTTATCAGATGATTTGATTTGTAAACATTCTATGTTATAAAGATCACTCCAAATATACTCTTGACTAGATGAACTAGACCTATTTCATCATGTCAAGTGAAACAATGGTCACTTTGTTTCGTTTAAACTTTCGCGCCAAAATTTCCCGTACTTTTAGATGCATGCATTGCAAATGCACATATTATAAGTAGATTCTTATAACCTCCCAAACACTGGGATGTTACAATCCCGGTGTGGATTCTCCCGGATCGTCTGTGGCACATCAGCCTGATGCTCCTGCTGTGTCTGATCGGGCTCACACACGGTCACAAAGTGGTATATTCCGCCCCTTTATTCCGAAAGATGCGACTATTCGATATGCGTGATTAACCTCTACTGTTGAAGCTGAAAACTTGCATGAAGCTATAAAGAATGCAAATTGAAAAAATTCTATGG
Organism: Alopecurus myosuroides; assembly: GCA_028641055.1. NCBI lineage: Eukaryota > Viridiplantae > Streptophyta > Magnoliopsida > Poales > Poaceae > Alopecurus > Alopecurus myosuroides. The sequence goes on from CM054061.1 coordinate 369,314,043, forward strand.
ATATTGAGTATAGTGCATTGGTTGAAAATAAAACATGGCACCTAGTAACACCCGATCAAGGAAGAAATGTTATAGATTGTAAGTGGGTTTACAAAATAAAAATAAAACCTGATGGTACTACAGATAGGTATAAAGCTAGATTAGTAGCTAAAGGTTTCAAGCAAAGATATGAGATTGATTATGAGGACACTTTTAGTCCTGTTGTAAAGGCAGCAACTGTCAGATTGGTGTTGTCTGTTGTTGTTTCCCAGGGGTTGGAGCCTTCACCAATTGGACGTACAGAATGCGTTTATTGATGGTCTTCTCGAGGAAGAGGTGTATATGCGGCAACCCCCAGGGTATGAGGATAAGAGCAAGCCGCATCACCTGTGTAAGTTGGATAAGGCTTTGTGTGGCCTGAAACGGGCTCCTCGAGCTTAGTACTCGAGGTTAACTGCAAAATTGCAGGAACTTGGTTTCTCACCGTCGAAGGGAGATACATCACTTTCCTTCTACAGAAGGAAGGGAGTCGATTTATTTATGCTTATATGTTGATGATATCATTGTTGCTAGCTCATCTCCATAAGCAACCACTGTGTCGCACCCGGACTTCTATAGGATACTCACAGCCCGTTAAATAGTAGATGATTGGATTACGGGGCCTACCTGCACCCACACCTCTTACGAGTAGGCCAACACATATAGTGTGACAACCAATCTCTACTATTCATCGTCTGCGCAAACCATCCCATAAAAATCCGAACACTTCCATTGACGTACTTCATAACATACACACATGGTACGTCAACGGCATTTGAACAAGTGATATCACAACGAATCTCTAAGACACAAAAGATTGAAATAAGTTGCAAATAGCTCTCACTAGAGCAGAGATAGCAAATACAATCATCCAGAGGACACATGTCCCAATAATTCATCATTACAACACAGCGGAAGCATCCTAAAGTGTCTGAGTACAGACAAGATCCAAATAGGCCTAAGAGGCCGGAAAAGAAAAGGAAACGGAGCCCATACACGAAGTCTCGGATCCTGCCCGGGTCCGCTATCTACTCGTCAACAGCCTCGTCATACTCCACGTAGTAGCTACCATGGGGATCCTCAGAAACGTAGTCTGCAGAACACGCAGCCCCAAAGGGGTCAGTACAGACGAGTACTGGCAAACAAGACGCACAAGATACCAAAGTGTACCCGGCAACACCAAGTACAAATGCTTTGGGTTCAACGGAAGTATAGGTGATACAAAAGTGCGGCAGTGGGCTGCACTAACCAACTACAGAGACACGCTACAACATCCGGCTAACAGAAAGAGATAAGATAGCGTATCGTAACCAACTACCAACAACCTCAAACAAACCCATCCTGGATCTCGCCCCTTATCCGAAGAAGCAATCCGAGGATAACTCACACAGTTGGATTAATGATGGTTCAAGTTATTGTGTCAATAAGCCTATTACTAGTCAAATTGTTATTAATTAGGTGTAATTTGTCTGAGTACTTGTTAGCCAGCACTTTGACCAAGTCATCCATAACCGCGGACAACACGGCTTCTCGAGAAGATTTAACCCTGCAGGGATGCACCAATTTGGCCGTACACGTAAGAATAACCCGCCAGATGGAAATGCACTTCCACCAATCGAGGCACTCAACACAACCCAACTCTTCCTCGCATCAAGCCCAAAGCACCACGTGTTGTGCGTGCGCGGCTAATCGAGCCCCCACGAAGAAAAGGGGGACCCTCATAGCACTGGAAGACCACGCCGCCCTAAATGCCGACTACAAAAGTTCCACCCTGGCCTCGGGTTCGCACCTGCATATGCATGCATCAAATGGAAAGCCCGAACTAAGTGTGGCGATTTGGACGAGATGCGAATCGAATCAGATTGAGGGGGGCGCCCATACACGCTTCCCACATGCGGATAGTGCGCTCATCATGGATCAGTAGACAAGACCCTTTTCCTAATTAGGGTCGACACTAGCAGGCCTCAAAACCACGCCGGGCCTCCTGCCGGTGCCTTATCATCAAATTATTATTACCCAAAACATTAACATGATTGTTGTTTAACATCGAGACCCAGAACATAATAAATATGGTAAAAGAAATAACGGACATCAGACTCGAGCACAACAACCCTAAGCATGCTAGTAAGACACGGCAACAAGCAACAGGGTTATGGGTGTGGAGGTGAGGCCATATCAGGGTTACAGGATAACATGTGATAGGATCGGAACACAAGCAACGAGTCATAAGGCTAGCAGAAATAGACAACGGAAAGTATCGGTATCCAGTGTGGAAAGGACACAATGGTTCATGTGAGTGAATACTTGCCTGCAAACTCAGTAGCCTGGTACTGGGCTAACTCCTCTGAAGTAGTGTCGTAAATCTCGTCTGCCTCAACGTCGTCGTCTATTCGAGAAGAAGCAAGCAAACAACGCAGAGAGACAAACAATCAATAACATGGCATAATGCACAAACATGGGATGATGCATGACAATTTAATTGATGCATCAAAGATAAGCTAATTGACATGGTAACATAATTAAATGGGCCCATATGCAATTTGGATTGCATATGGAAAAGCCCATGAATTAAGGTTGAATTAAATGATCTACAAATAAACATCATGTGGAAGTTGATTAGAATGATGCATGGATGCTGAAAACAATAAGAAAACAACAATAGCTTCAATTTGAAATGTTGTTTACCAAGTTTGGAATTTTATTTATTAAGTTATGAAATTTGGCTTCTTAAATGAGTTACACAACATTTATTGTTTTCACCCATTTTAATTGTTCAAAACAGATAACAAAATTCATATTTGGAAAGAACACAAAATTTTAGATGGAATACATATTTCACTTGTTGAAAAAGGATTTAAAATGAGCAAGTTATTAATTTTACAATTTTAAATGCATTAAACAAGATTTAATTATTGAACCAATTTTAATTATTCAGAACAGGAAACAAAGTTTATATTTAGAAAGGTGGTTCAATTTTGCATGGAAAACATATTTTACATGGGCCATTTGAATTAAATTTGAATTAGTTAAGAATTTGACCAAATTTGTAATGAGTTGTTTGAATTTGAATTTTGAAAACATTTGAAATGTTCAAAACAGTACACCAATGATTTAAACATGTAGAGAATTAAATTTGGTTTGGAAAACATATTTTATTTATTATATTTGGATTTGAATTGAGGGATTTATGATGGTTTGAAAACCAGGGACCATTCTGTAAATAAACAGGGACTTGGTGGTAAAAGAAAAAGCCAGAAAATGAAATTCACCTCGCAGTGACCTAGCCTAGGCCACTGACAAGGGGGGCCCTGGCCACTGTGGCGCTCGCGTGGCAGTGTGTGCGCGCGCGTGTGGCTGCAGGGTCGCTGACAGGGGAGCCCCACCTGTCAGCGAGTGTTGCAAATTGTTGGGATTTAATCCCGCGAGGGGGGGATTCAAACCCACGCCCTCGTGTGCGTGTGCGCAGCGCGCTGGCCAGTTGGGCTGCTGAGCGTTTCGTGACAGAGAAGGAGACCATGTGGTTTTGAGGTTCAGTTTCGAAAGTTTAACTGAAACTGAAGAAAGTTTCAGTCTTTCTGAAACTGCTGACCGAGGCGGAGCGGTGGTCACCGGCGACGAGCCGCTCGCTGTGCTGCTGCGTGTCCGTGGCGTGTGCAAGGAGGTGTACGTGCGCGATGTCGAGGATGCAGAGAGGGGAAAGAAGGAGGGAGAGGTGGTGCTCACAGGGAGGGGGTAGAAGGAGGTGACCGTGCTCGGTGCGGTGGAGGTGGTCGGCGACAGAGAGGTGGACGACGGCGACGATCCCGGCCCTCTCAGCCTCTTCCCTGGAAACGTGGAGGGAGAGGAAGGTACGGTGAACCCGTTCCCGCAGCTAACCAGGCCGGGAGGTGGTCATGGCGGCGGCGATCGCCGGGTTTTGTTGCGGTGGCGTGCGGTGGCGGTGGTTCAGAACAGAGAGGAGAACAGAGGAAGGAGGAGGGGAAAACATCGACGACGGCACGAGGGAGAAGGGAGGAGGTCTAGGGCAGGAGGAGGAGCCCTCGGGGTGGCTATAAGGAGGAGGAGGAGGCGCTGCTGGCCGTTCCCTCCTCTGCCTGTCGACGTGGGCAACCCCGATGCCCTGCCGTACAGAGGTAAGGGAAGGGGTACGCAGGCCGTGGGCTGGTGGGCTGGGCTGTCCTGCCCCCTTCTCTCTCTATTTCATTTTTTTGTTTCTCTTTTTTTTTGCAGAAAAGAAAAGGGAAGAAAGGAGAGAAATTTGAGGGGTTTTTGGGGTTTTAAATTTTGGTGATAATTTTTATAGTTTGTTATTTGCAAAAACCCCACTATGCCGTTGTTTGTTTTTCAAAATTGTGCCTTTTGTTGCTGTTTGAAAATTCAAGTGAATTTGAGTAAATTTGGGATTAATTGAATTAATGAAAGAAGCAAGTTAAAGTTTTTTTTAATTTCAAGTTTAATGGAAACAAATGATTGATTTGATTTGCAAGTTTTATTTGAAACATTGTAACAGAACAAGTATGAAACAGATAGATTTGAATTTTGGTTTGAAAATCAAATCAACATATGGATGCAATATGATGACATGATGCAATTGAAAATTAAACCAGGAAACAAACATTCTAAATTGGGAGTTTTCATACTTGGGATGTTACAAAACGCCCCTCCTTGAAGGAATCGCGCCCCGAGATTCCTACTGAGAAGAGAAAAGGTCCGGATACTTCTTGCGAAGATCCTCTTCGGTCTCCCACGTTGCCTCTTTATCGGAATGATGAGACCACTGCACTTTTAAGAACTTGGTACTCTTGTTGCGAGTTTTGCGCTTGGTCTCATCGAGAATGCGAACAGGATGCTCTTCATAAGAGAGGTCTTCTTGCAGGTCAATGGAATCATGATCAACTGCACGACCTGGATCTTTGAAGCACCTCTTGAGCTGTGACACGTGAAACACATCGTGCACCTTGGATAGTTTTTCTGGAAGTTCAAGACGATAGGCATTTTCTGCACGCCTTGATAGAATGTTGAAAGGACCAATGTATCTTGGTGCAAGTTTTCCTTTGACACCAAAACGACGAGTGCCTCTGAGGGGAGTTACATGGAGATATGCTTTGCCACCATCTGCATAGACCATATCCCTGTGTTTGCTGTCATAGTAGCTTTTCTGACGAGATTGAGCAATCCTCAGATTATCACGGATGATGCAAAATTTCTCTTCGGCCTCGTTAACAATGTCAGGGCCTAAGTGTGAACGTTCACCAGCTCCAGACCAATTGATTGGACTCCTGCATTTGCGGCCATAGAGAGCCTCAAATGGTGCCATGCCTAGGCTTGCCTGGAAGCTGTTGTTGTAGGAGAATTCAGCATATGGAAGACATTCCTCCCATTTCATGCCAAAAGAGAGACCACATGCTCTGATCATATCCTCGAGAATCTGATTGACTCTTTCGACTTGCCCTTGAGACTGAGGATGGTAGGCTGTGCTGAACAGAAGCTTGGTGCCCAATGCTTCTTGAAAGCTTTTCCAGAAATGAGAAGTGAAGATGCTTCCACGGTCTGAGCTTATTTCCAATGGAACACCATGAAGAGGAACAATCTTTGCTGTGTAGAGCTCTGCTAACTGACTAGCTGAGATTGTCTCTTTGACAGGAAAGAAGTGAGCTACTTTAGTGAGTCGATCAATGACAACGAAGATTGCATCGTTGCCCCTCTTGGACTTTGGAAAACAAGTGACGAAGTCCATTTCAATCATGTCCCACTTCCATTCAGGTATTTTCAGAGGTTGGAGAAGACCGGCTGTTTTCTGATGAACTGCCTTAACACGTTGACAAACGTCGCATTCAGAAACGTATTGAGAAATTTCACGTTTCATGCTAGGCCACCAATATTGTGTCTTGAGATCCTGGTACATCTTTGTACTTCCTGGGTGTATGGAGAGAGGAGTTTCATGAGCCTCCTTGAGAATGACATCTTTGAGACTTTGAATTTGAGGAACTGCAATGCGTCCTTCGAAGAACATGGTTCCCTTGTCATCGATTGAGAAGGACTTAAATTTCTCCTTGCCTTCTTTGATGCGCTCTACCATCTTCTTGATTTCAGCATCACGAAGTTGTTCAGAATGAATCTTGTCCTTGAGAGTTGGAGTGGCTGTCAAGTTTGCAACATAGCCTTGAGGAACAAGACCAAGATTCAGCTTCTGGAATTCTTCATGAAGAGGAGGTTGGCTTTCCATGATCATGAGATTATTGCAATACGACTTGCGACTGAGAGCATCGGCCATAACATTAGCCTTGCCTGGAGTGCAAGAAATGGTAAGATCAAAGTCTTTAATCTTTTCAATCCATCTCCTTTGTCTGAGGTTTAGATCTGGTTGAGTGAAGATGTACTTCAGACTCTTATGATCGGAAAAGATTTCAGTGCGATTACCCAACAAGTATTGTCTCCATTTCTTGAGGGCAAACACAACTGCTGCAGGTTCAAGGTCATGAGTGTGCGTTCAAATGACGTGAAGCATAAGCCACAACTTGACGTTCTTGCATAAGAACTGCACCTAGACCTTGGAGAGAAGCATCACAGAATATTTGGAAAGGTTTGGTAGGATCTCTGGGCCAACCAGAACTGGTGTAGAAGTGAGTTTTGTCTTCAGGAGATTGAAACTTTCATCACATTGTGGAGACCAGACGAACTTCTTGTCCTTCTTTGTGAGGTCAGTGAGAGGTTTGGCAATCTTGGAGAAGTTTGGGACGAAGCGACGGCAATAGCTAGCCAAACCAAGAAAACTTCTGACTTGCTTCACCGTCTTTGGAGGTTTCCGATCAACAATTGCTTTAACCTTTTCTAGATCAATGGCTATGCCCTTGGAAGAGATGACATGACCAAGATAAACAACTTCTGAAATCCAGAACTCACATTTGGAGAACTTGGCATAGAGACGATGCTCGCGAAGCTTCAAGAGAGTTAGACGAAGATGTTCTTCATGCTCTTCCTCGGATTTGGAGTAGACAAGAATGTCATCAAGATATACCACAACGAACTTGTCTAGGTATTCATGGAAGATAGAATTCATGAGTTGAGAGAATGTCGCCGGTGCATTGGTGAGACCAAAGGACATGACGGTGTATTCGTATAGACCGTAGCGAGTGGTGAAAGCTGTCTTTGGAATATCCTCGTTTCTGATCTTTATTTGATGGTAACCCATCCTCAAGTCCAACTTGGAGAATATTGAGGCTCCAGCAAGTTGATCAAAAAGATCATCGATACGAGGAATTGGATACTTGTTTTTGATGGTCTTCTCGTTAAGAGGACGTTAGTCAACAACGAGTCTCTTTGTTTGATCCTTCTTCGCAACGAACAGAGTTGGGCAACCCCAAGCCGAGGAACTAGGTTGAATGTAACCTTTATCCATGTACATATCAATTTGTTCCTTCAACAACTTCAGCTCGGGAGTTCCTATCTTGTAGGGATGCTTAGAGATTGGAGCAGTACCTGGTTCAAGTTTGATCACGAACTAAACAGCTCTGTCCGGAGGCATTCCTGGCAATTCTTCTGGAAAGACGTCAGGGAATTCGCAAACCACCGGAACATTTTCAAGTGAAGGTAGAGGTTTTGAATTGAGGGTGCATAGCTGAATGGAACTTGATTCATGTGGAGAATAGACTATCTGGCCAGAAGGGTGGAACAGAGTTATTGACTTTTGAGCATAGTCAATTTTTGCCTTATTGGCCTTCAGCCAATCCATACCAAGAATGACATCAATGTCAGAATTGCCAAGTAGTATGAGAGAAGCAAGTAATATGTGGCCTCCAATTAGAATTTGATTTTTGTGACTGATCTTAGACGTTTGCATGGTTGCTCCAGGGGAGTTTACCACTAGCGGGGAACCCAAACCAACAAAAGGGAGTTTACTTGTTGTCGCAAAGATCTTTGACACGAAAGAATGTGATGCTCCGGTATCAAACAACACTTTAGCTGGATTAGAGTTTACGGGAAATGTACCGAGAATGACGTCAGGAGCTTCCTCAGCTTTGTCGATCTTGACATGATTCACCCTTGCGGTCCTCCCGACAGGCCTGTTGTTGGAGTTGAAGGCCTTAGGCGGGGGAGCGCGCACCATTGCCTGGTTTGTGTTAGGATGAGGTGGTGGTGGAGGTAGCTGCCTCTGCGTGCACTTGTCGGCGTAGTGTCCCGTCTGCTTGCACTTGTAGCAAATGACGACACGAGGAGGCCCTGGCCTTGGCTGCCCCATCGAAACCCTTTGATCATGCATCTGAGCAGGGTTGGGTGGGCGGGGAGCGAAGCCTGGAGAAGTTTGGGCATATGGAGCCCGAGTGACAGCACCATTTGGCACCCAGATGCGGCGCTTCTGCGGAGGGGTGGTCATGTTGGAGGAGGAACCACCCTCACGCGAGTGCTTGCGAGACTCCTCGAACGCCTTGCGCCCATTTTCTTCATTGAGCGCGGTGTTAACGAGTTCCTCGAAGTTGTTGGCCTTGACATTGGTGAGGGCATATTTGAGTTCCGGGTTAAAACCTCTGCGGAACCTTGCCATCTTCTTAGCTTCAGTCGACACCTCATCTCCAGCGTACCGAGCGAGGCGATTGAACTCACTCTGATACCCGATGACGTCCAACTTGCCCTGCTTGAGAGAGCAAAACGCTTCATGCATTCTTTCCATGAGACCATCTGGAATGTGGTGCTTCAGGAAGGCTTCCTTGAAACAATCCCACGTGACTGGCATCCCAGTTCTCATGGCCTGGTAGTTTTCCCACCAAGTGGCTGCCTGACCCTTCAGCAGATAGGAGGCATACTTGACCTTGTCTTCTTCAGCTACGTGAGCAATCTCCAGAGCCTTGGCTATCTCACGGATCCTGTCATCAGCGTCCAGAGCCTCGCGTGTGGCCACGAAAGCTCTTGGGCCCAGACTGAGGAACTCCTTGATGCTGACTCGTGGAGCTGTCTGGTTGATGTGCTGATTAGCCTGAAACTGGGCCATCTGCGTCATGACTTGGGTCATCTGAGTCAACAGCTCCGTGATTGGCGGTGGCTCAGGCGTGTTGTTCCTTGTTGGCGGCATCCTGAATGGAAATGCATTTTAGCACAACAATAGAAAAGGATAGACTTGGCAACCGAAAGAGAGATTATTCCGACGCATGAATAGATAACCAACAGGTACATCATCACATGTTCAAATACATCAGAATATCCAATACACCATAAATGGTTCGAATGCCAAAGGATAACTAAACATAGCTAAGAATGGATACATCGGTACTCCCATGCTCATCACGCAGGACGGCGGCTAGGAGTACGGCGAGAGGTACGGTGAGGAGCACGCCCACGAAAGTAGGTAGATCGACGATCCACGTAGATCTGACGTGGTCTGAGACCGACTCTAGGTGTGGTGAAGTACATAGCGTCGGCTCCCTGTGCTCCAAAGCGAGGAATCCCAGTGTAACCAGCACCGAGGTTAAGGAGTGGACCTCTGATCGGCTCGTAACCTCCAGCATCTGGCAGACGACGCCCAACTGGCTGATCGAAACGTGCAAAGCGCTCGTCTCCAACAAAGTCTGTGGTGTAAGTCGCCAGACGAGTCAAAGCAAGGTAAAGCTGCTCCCTGACTGAAGCCAACTCCTGAGATAGTGTGCAGGCAACTGCGTCACTGTGTCTCACAAACTGAGCGGTGGTGTGCAGCCTGGAGTTATCATGCTCGTACACATCCAAGTTGTCGTGGAGAGTGAAGTGAGCTCCCTCTGAAGTGATGTAACCACGGGGAATGTTGCGATAGATAGAATCGTCAAATCCCCAGTAGTCAGCACGAAGGACGGTGAGGCTCACATAAGCTGCCTGCTGCACAGCCATATCCACTGTGGAACCCACTGCCTCGTAGCGGTGGACTACGCTCATGCCATCATCTGACAGAATGTAGACGATAGCCTGGTAGTAGGTCTGCTCAAACTCTCGCTGCTGCTCGTAGACCTGGTACTCTGGTGCCCAACGGAACCCCAGATAAGTGACCATGTCCCTCAGCATCTCCGGATAACCGGCAGTGCTCTCGCAACGAGTCATACGCACCACCTGCGGGTAGAACCTGAGATCCATCTGCAGATGATCGGGGAAGTTTTGATTAGACGCCGGTAGAAGAACTGAAGTGGCAAGCAACAACAAGGTTTCAACGGACGATAAGGATGTTGAGAAGAACAGGATATCGAAGCAACATTTGGAAAACACGAGACCAAACACTCCTGAGGTACTACGGAACCCATCCGGGCTTCTAGAGGATAAATATCTACTGCTTAAGGAATAGAGGATCTGCTTCCGGGGCTTACACGCCTCCGTTCTCAATCGTGAGTAGGCAACATGATAAATCATGTCACAACCACCTCCATTCCTATGGTCTAGTAGATATAAATATCCTAGAGAAACCAGGATACGTGAAATCCTAACTTGAAAGTTTAGATGAGAAGTGAAAAACAATGTTGCACTTCCTTACCAGAAAAGGGAGGGTGGGTGGGGAAAGAAATAAAAGAACATAATTCCTACTCTCACGTTTCATTTTTCCTATATAGCTACAAAATAGTTTCTAGACTCAACTGCGACCAGTAAAAGGGATCCTACAGGCAGACAGGCTCTGATACCATTTGTCGCACCCGGACTTCTATAGGATACTCACAGCCCGTTGAACAGTAGATGATTGGATTACGGGGCCTATCTGCACCCGCACCTCTTACGAGTAGGCCAACACATGTAGTGTGACAACCAATCTCTACTATTCATCATCTGCGCAAACCATACCATACAAATCCGAACACTTCCATTGACGTACTTCATAACATACACACATGGTACGTCAACGGCATTTGAACAAGTGATATCACAACGAATCTCTAAGACACAAAAGATTGAAATAAGTTGCAAATAGCTCTCACTAGAGGAGAGATAGCAAATACAATCATCCAGAGGACACATGTCCCAACAATTCATCATTACAACACAGCGGACGCATCCAAAGTGTCTGAGTACAGACAAGATCCCAATAGGCCTAAGAGGCCGGAAAGGAAAAGGAAACGGAGCCCATCCACGAAGTCTCGGATCCTGCCCGGGTCCGCTATCTACTCGTCAACAGCCTCGTCATACTCCACGTAGTAGCCACCATGGGGATCCTCGAAAACATAGTCTGCATAACACGCATCCCCAATGGGGTCAGTACAGACGAGTACTGGCAAGCAAGACGCACAAGATACCAAAGTGTACCCGGCAACACCAAGTACAAATGCTTTGGGTTCAACGGAAGAATAGGTGATACAAAAGTGCGGCAGCGGGCTGCACTAACCAACTACAGAGACACGCTGAAACATCCGGCTAACAGAAAGAGATAAGATAGCGTATCGTAACCAACTACCAACAACCTCAAACAAACCCATCCTGGATCTCGCCCCTTATCCAAAGAAGCAATCCGAGGATAACTCACACAGTTGGATTAATGATGGTTCAAGTTATTGTGTCAATAAGCCTATTACTAGTCAAATTGTTATTAATTAGGTGTAAGTTGTCTGAGTACTTGTTAGCCAGCACTTTCACCAAGTCATCCATAACCGCGGACAACACGGCTTCTCGAGAAGATTTAACCCTGCAGGGATGCACCAATTTGGCCGTACACGTAAGAATAACCCGCCAGATTGAAATGCACTTCCACCAAGCGAGGCACTCAACACAACCCAACTCTTCTTCGCATCAAGCCCAAAGCACCATGTGATGTGCGTGCGCGGCTAATCGAGCCCCCACGAAGAAAAGGGGGACCCTCATAGCACTGGAAGATCACGCCGCCCTAAATGCCGACTACAAAAGTTCCACCCTGGCCTCGGGTTCGCACCTGCATATGCATGCATCAAATGGAAAGCCCGAACTAAGTGTGGCGATTTGGACGAGATGCGAATCGAATCAGATTGAGGGGGGCGCCCATACACGCTTCCCACATGCGGATAGTGCGCTCATCATGGATCAGTAGACAAGACCCTTTTCCTAATTAGGGTCGACACTAGCAGGCCTCAAAACCACGCCGGGCCTCCTGCCGGTGCCTTATCATCAAATTATTATTACCCAAAACATTAACATGATTGTTGTTTAACATCGAGCCCCAGAACATAATAAATATGGTAAAAGAAATAACGGACATCAGACTCGAGCACAACAACCCTAAGCATGCTAGTAAGACAAGGCAACAAGCAACAGGGTTATGGGTGTGGAGGTGAGGCCATTTCAGGGTTACAGGATAACATGTGATAGGATCGGAACACAAGCAATGAGTCATAAGGCTAGCAGAAATAGACAACGGAAAGTATCGGTATCCAGTGTGGAAAGGACACAATGGTTCATGTGAGTGAATACTTGCCTGCAAACTCAGTAGCCTGGTACTGGGCTAACTCCTCTGAAGTAGTGTCGTAAATCTCGTCTGTCTCAAAGTCGTCGTCTATTCGAGAAGAAGCAAGCAAACAACGCAGAGAGACAAACAATCAATAACATGGCATAGTGCACAAACATGGGATGATGCCTGACAATTTAATTGATGCATCAAAGATAAGCTAATTGACATGGTAACATAATTAAATGGGCCCATATGCAATTTGGATTGCATATGGAAAAGCCCATGAATTAAGGTTGAATTAAATGATCTACAAATAACCATCATGTGGAAGTTTATTAGAATGATGCATGGATGATGAAAACAATAAGAAAACAACAATAGCTTCAATTTGAAATGTTGTTTACCAAGTTTGGAATTTTATTTATTAAGTTATGAAATTTGGCTTCTTAAATGAGTTACACAACATTTATTGTTTTCACCCATTTTAATTGTTCAAAACAGATAACAAAATTCATATTTGGAAAGAACACAAAATTTTAGATGGAATACATATTTCACTTGCTGAAAAAGGATTTAAAATGAGCAAGTTATTAATTTGACAATTTTAAATGCATTAAACAAGATCTAAAATATTGAACCAATTTTAATTATTCAAAACAGGAAACAAAGTTTATATTTGGAAAGGTGGTTCAATTTTGCATGGAAAACATATTTTACATGGGCCATTTGAATTAAATTTGAATTAGTTAAGAATTTGACCAAATTTGTAATGAGTTGTTTGAATTTGAATTTTGAAAACATTTGAAATGTTCAAAACAGTACACCAATGATTTAAACATGTAGAGAATTAAATTTGGTTTGGAAAACATATTTTATTTATTATATTTGGATTTGAATTGAGGGATTTATGATGGTTTGAAAACCAGGGACCATTCTGTAAATAAACAGGGACTTGGTGGTAAAAGAAAAAGCCAGAAAATGAAATTCACCTCGCAGTGACCTAGCCTAGGCCACTGACAAGGGGGGCCCTGGCCACCGTGGCGCTCGCGTGGCAGTGTGTGCGCGCGCGTGTGGCTGCAGGGTCGCTGACAGGGGAGCCCCACCTGTCAGCGAGTGTTGCAAAATGTTGGGATTTAATCCCGCGAGGGGGGATTCGAACCCACGCCCTCGTGTGCGTGTGCGCAGCGCGCTGGCCAGTTGGGCTGCTGAGCGTTTCGTGACAGAGAAGGAGACCGTGTGGTTTTGAGGTTCAGTTTCGACAGTTTAACTGAAACTGAAGAAAGTTTCAGTCTTTGTGAAACTGTTGACCGAGGCGGAGCGGTGGTCGCCGGCGACGAGCCGCTCGCTGTGCTGCTGCGTGTCCGTGGCGTGTGCAAGGAGGTGTACATGCGCGATGTCGAGGATGCAGAGAGGGGAAAGAAGGAGGGAGAGGTGGTGCTCATCGGGAGGGGGTAGAAGGAGGTGGCCGAGCTCGGTGCGGTGGAGGTGGCCGGCGACAGAGAGGTGGACGACGGCGACGATCCCGGCCCTCTCAGCCTCTTCCCTAGAAACGTGGAGGGAGAGGAAGGTACGGTGAACTCGTTCCCGCAGCTAACCAGGCCGGGAGGTGGTCATGGCGGCGGCGATCACCGGGTTTTGTTGCGGTGGCGTGCGGTGGCGGTGGTTCAGAACAGAGAGGAGTACAGAGGAAGGAGGAGGGGAAAACGTCGACGGCGGCGCGAGGGAGAAGGGAGGAGGTCTAGGGCAGGAGGAGGAGCCCTCGGGGTGGCTATAAGGAGGAGGAGGAGGCGCTGCTGGCCATTCCCTCCTCTGCCTATCGACGTGGGCAACCCCGATGCCCTGCCGTACAGAGGTAAGGGAAGGGGTACGCAGGCCGTGGGCTGGTGGGCTAGGCTGGCCTGCCCCCTTCTCTCTCTGTTTCATTTTTTGTTTCTCTTTTTTTTTTGCAGAAAAGAAAAGGGAAGAAAGGAGAGAAATTTGAGGGGTTTTTGGAGTTTTAAATTTTTGTGATAATTTTTATAGTTTGTTATTTGCAAAAACCCCACTGTTCCATTGTTTGTTTTTCAAAATTGTGCCTTTTGTTGCTGTTTGAAAATTCAAGTGAATTTGAGTAAATTTGGGATTAATTGAATTAATGAAAGAAGCAAGTTAAAGTTTTTTTTAATTTCAAGTTTAATGGAAACAAATGATTGATTTGATTTGCAAGTTTTATTTGAAACATTGTAACAGAACAAGTATGAAACAGGTAGATTTGAATTTTGGTTTGAAAATCAAATCAACATATGGATGCAATATGATGACATGATGTAATTGAAAATAAAAACAGGAAACAAATATTCTAAATTGGGAGTTTTCATACTTGGGATGTTACACACTGCCTTACTTAGTGATTTGAGAAGGGATTTTGCTCTAAAAGATTTGGGTGATCTCAGTTATTTCTTGGGCATTGAGGTTAATCGAGATACTAATGGAATTTTACTAACTCAAGAAAAATATGCCACAGATGTTTTGGAACGTGTAGGAATGAAGGGGTGCAAACCGTTGAATACTCTTATCTCCACCACAGAGAAGTTGTCCTTGCATGGGGAAGAGTTGTTGGGTCTAGAGGATTCAACATGGTACGGGAGTGTTGTTGGAGCTCTACAATATCTTACTTTGAATCGTCATGACATTTCTTTTGCTGTTAACAAAGTTTGTTAGTTCTTGCATGCTTCCCCTACTTTGCATTGGACAGCTGTTAAGAGGATTATGATATATCTTAAAGGAACCACTGCTACTGGTCTCAAGATCAGTAAGTCTTCATCGTCATTAGTGAGTGTTTTTTATGATGCTGATTGGGCAGGGTGTCCAGATGACAGACGCTCCACAGGTGGTTTTGATGTGTTCTTTGGGTCTAATCTTATTTCCTGGACTGCAAGAAAACAAGACACAGTTTCTCGATCAAGCAGAGAGGCAGAATACAAGTCTCTGGCTAATGCCACAGCTGAGGTAATATTGGTAGAATCTCTCCTTGATGAACTTGGTATAGATCATCCAGAGACTGCATGTTTATGGTGTGACAATCTAGCTGCAACCTATCTCTCAGCAAATCCAGTTTTCCATGCGAGAACAAAACATATTGAGATTGACTTTCATTTTGTAAGAGAAAGGGTAGCACAGAGAATGTTGTATATTCGATTCATTCCAACAGGTGATCAAGTGGCAGATGGGTTCACTAAACCCATACAGTTCAGACAGCTACAAGTCTTCAAGGCCAACCTCAACTTGGAGACGTTGAGATTTAGGGAGGGTGTTAAACGATAGCCTTGTACATAGATAAGATACGGACAAGTTGTTTAACTAGGTCGGTGGATTATAAACCGACAGTAGCTATCTCAGGAGATTTCCCTTGGCTCCCAAGTCTTGTAACCAATTGTTGTAATCCGGTTGTTATCAACCTCTATATAACACGCAAACGTGCCGAGGCTAAGGCATCGTTCAAAGCTTACCAATACACGTAGATTAATACTAAAAACACGAGGAGTGTCTCTCGATGAGTGAGTTTTAAATTGTGTGTCTTGATGAGTGAATTTTAAATTGAGTGTCTCAAAAACAGTAACAGTAGTAGATTTGACCATAGTATTGAAGAGAGTCCAGCGGCACTCATGCCCGATAATTCCTGGAAGTTTGTATCTTTAGCACAGTAATTCTCATGTTTTGAGCGGTCTCTCGTTGCAACGCACATGTATGTTTGCTCGTAAGTTTAATGCTAAGCGATATGCCAATGAACTTTCCTAGTTTCATATGTGTTCCGTCCTATGGGAAATTAGACATGATAATTTCCCTAAGGAACCTCCTTCATGTTTGATGCATCATGTAGTTTTGGTTTGTCTATAGTTATCTCATATTGGCTAATAATTAGACATGCTAATTTGATAATGTCAGCTGAAAATACCATGATGCTTGAAAGGAAAATGAGTGTCTGCCACATGGTCAATGGAATATGGATAACAAGGTTAGTTTCTGTTTTCTTTAGTTTACATTACATCGTCACCACGAGACAAAGGGACAAACGGTTGGAGATGGGAATCCGACAGCTGCGGTATTTGTTATTTTATTGTGTTCCGAATCCCATACAAGTGTTGTACTACATATGGAGTCCTACCAGACTACGGCAAGATAACCGTGCTAAACATAGCATGTATACAACTCTATTTCGTGTCCGCCAAGAAAGAGAGTTGTTTGCCCCAATATATAGTGCGAGGTAGTCATAGAATAGATTGAGAGAGATAGAGAGATCTCCACCAGATTAGCACGTAGAGGGTTTGTCCTCTCGTGTCACTACTAGGAAAACAGCTATAGGAGTGATGATACTCGTGACGCACCAGCAATACGGCGCGTCACGCCTAATATCCGTGGCGCACCACGGTTTGGTGCGTCGCGCCTATAGCCTTACCCGTGGCGCACCAAACGGAAGGCGCGTCGCGCCTATGTGTGGGGCCAGGCCGGGTGGCAAGCCTCCGAGGCATACCCGCGACGCACCGAGCCACTGGTGCCTCACGTCTATGTGGGATAGGCGCGGCGCACATGCCCGTGGTGCGTCACGGCTATGTGTTCCACGTGTAGCATCTATAGCCGTGACGCACCGCAGGCAGGTGCACCGCGCCTATCCCACATAGCCGTGACGCACCAACAACACGGTGCGTCACGGGTATGCCTGGGAGCAATTTAAGTGGTTGGGACCACCCCCCACCTCCCATCCCCCCATATCTCCACCCCATTTTAGATCTGGTCGCCCCCCACCTCCTCACCACCCCATTTCCCCATTTTCCCACCATTTAAAACTTATTTAACCTATTTTATTTGATATATATGTGAGGGAAATCTAGTAAACACTTCTCTCCACCCCCATCTCTCACTTTACCACTTTCCCTTCCATCTTTTTCACTCCCTATAGCCACATACACAAGTACTCTCTCGGTCTCGAGTCGGCAAGATCTATAGTTGGTGAGTTGTTGGAGGGATATGTATATGTGTTGTATGTATGTGTGTTGATCTCGCTCTCTCTCATAGATCTCGCTCGGTATCGGCCGGTGCGTCGTCACAAAAGATTCATATGGTTGCATATATACATATGCAAAATTGTGTTGCGTATTTTTGATGAAATTTGTGGATGTCTTAAAAATGAGTTGACATGTGTTGCCAAAATGTTGATTCATTTCCATTTCGGAGACCACGCACTTTGAGAATGTCCTATTTTTAGCATAGGTCATGCCGAATTTTTCCGTCGACGATCATGCATGCATCATCCATATATTACGTAATTTGATTCTAATTAATTTGTCCTTTGATCTTTTTTTACTATGCAGGCAACCATGCATATAAGCACATGCACCGTGGCTAGATTTATGAAACATGCGACGGCCGAAATGTTTCGAAATAACATGACGGAGATAAGATGTCCTTGTCGAAGATGCAAACTGAAACACTTGATCAGATACGATTGTGGTGACTTGGAGTCGCACCTTATCCGTCGTGGTTTCATGGATGGCTACACTCTTTACCCGACAAGTGATGAAGATGAAGAGTCTCCCGGACATGATGAAGGACACACTACAAGAAATGAGCTATCTTGTGACTCTCAATATTGGTCACCGAATGGTCATGTATGTTCATTTGCGACCTTTTTGTGACCAAAATCACTTGGTCAGGTTACGGGCGTCGCAAATGATCCAATGTGACCTTCTGTCGCCAAAATAGAAGGTCATGCACTCTGCGACCAATTGTTCTGGTCACTGCCAATCTGGCTAAGCCACGTTGGATTACAACGTGGCAAAACTGACGTGGCAAGTACAGCTCAGCCTTCTATATGGGCCTAGCCCAATTATTCAGCAAATTCCATTTTTTTCCTTTCCGTTTTCAACGTCTATATGTACCAAGTCGAACAAATTCAGCCCATTATTTTTTCTATCTATTCTGATTCGATACGTGGGCTATCAGAACAATTCGGCCTTCCTATTTCTGGGCCAAACGGTTAATTTTTTTCAGCGATTTTTCTGTTTTCCATACCACCTTTGTCCCATGTTACCTGGGCTATATCCTTTTACAGGCCCACATACCATTCGGCCCAACCAGTACTTATCACAGCCCAGCTTCATACAAATAGCAAAGACCACATTTACCACCAATTGATATTTTTTCATCAGCAAACAATTACACATTTCAGGCCTAAGTAAGAGGCCAGCAAAATTGTTTTACAATTTTTCTGTATATACAGAACAACCGAAATATCATACATTCAACACATAAATATAGAAAATAAAAGAAAACGCATTCTACAACTACATTCTAGAATGGTGAGGCGCCATTCGAGAACACCAGCAGTCTACAACCGTTCAGTTGTCCCGCGAGACGAGTGGTGGGCTTTAGTGAGCATCATTTACCTACAGGTTTACACACAAGAAGATGATGTCCAGAGTTATCTGCAATCCAAGTGGAGATGCTAACACAATCAGAAGAGTACAGGAGAGAGCATACTTATCTAATCAGAGAAGGCAGCTCCGTTGAGATTGCTCCATAGTGAAAACTTAATCTAAACTAAAGGGTTATATGCTTGGACTTGGGAACCTCAGTGAGCAGCTAGTAGTAGTGGCCTTTTTGAACGTTAAGGCATCTTGTCCTTGCTCTACGTCTGTAACATGCCACACAAATGAGAAGTCGTTAGAGGGAGAGAGTAACAGGATGATAAGCAAGCACAACTCAATCATGTGTATCTAGTTTGTACACTTTGAGTCTAATAAGTAAGGCATGTATGTAACAGAGCAACACCCTAGTAAGGCATGTATGTAACAGAGCAACACTCTAGACTACTAGACTATTGGATGGCAAATCAAATGAAAAACTCAATTAAAGCTATGTGACTGTAGCAAGAGTGGTTCCAGCACAACAACTTTTTAGTTAAGACAACAGCGGAAAAATTAGCTTCTGGTTATAGATCATAACAAATCAGGATAAGAACCAAACATTTAGCACATTCAAGCAGTAGCTACAGATGTAGATGTTCTATTGTTGTTACTTTATTAAAGCGAAACAATTATTGCAGGGACAAGAATTTTTAGTTTCAGTTGAAGCAACCAGTGCTTCAAACTTCTCAATTCAGTTGAAGAAATTGGAGGGCACCAGCAAATCATTAACCATAAGGTCCATAGAACTAACAATATTCTACCAAGGTGGAGTCCTACTAGAATACTAGATGCATCAGGATTCAGGAATCACCGAGATTTAAGTGTGTGGAGGCATGCACATCACACACACAGGTAGAGCAGATTAGCTGTGAGGTCCAGAAACTATAGTTGATTAACATGCCACGATTCACATGCATTTAGATTCAGAAGTATAATTTTGCAGATGCATTTACTTAATTGTTTCCTTGTTTATGCATATAGGCACAGAGTACCTCCAATCAATGAACAATAGACATGTAGAGCAGGTATACACAGATTACATTGGTAATTAGGTTTAACAGACAATAAAAGAAAAGCAAATTTTCAAGCATCAAATCGCCATCACATTAGCAGCATCTGCCTGCCAAATACGAAGAACAGGCTGTGTTACCTACCCTCTGCCAGCGCATAAATAAGCAATTCACAGAGGCCACAGAGAGGGTGCAAATCAGGGAGTACCTTTCCTTGGCACGAAGGCGACGTTGAGGTTAACGAGCGAGCGCACACGTCGGATGCTGGGGTCGGAGTCGCCGGGTTTGTGCGGGCATCCACCTCCCGTTGCCGTTGTCGGGTGAGCAGCAGATAGCCGGAGGCCGGAGGGCGAGCACCAGTAGAGCGGGGGTCGGCGGGACGCGGGACTCGAGCAGCAAGTGGCGTCCGGTGCGGGGTGGCCAAGGAGTCGATCGTGGTATCACCGCACTTCTTCCTCAGCCGTTGTGGGATTCCTCCTTCACCGCCACCATCCGCCTCGCTCTTGTGCCGCAGCTGCAGTCGCAGAGCTCCGGTGAAGGAATCCACCCTTGCGTTCGGGAGTACTTGCAGAGAGAGGCAGAGAGTAAGAGGAACCCCTGGAGATTCGGAAGATAAAAGAGAATAAAGAGAAGCCCATCGCTGACGGGTACAGTGGAGGTGGCAGTGGTCTTTTATACCTATAGATCTCCGTGTCTGAGCGGGTGTAGAGGGTGAAATCGGTGTAGTAGTTGCCGCCGACGAGGGTTCCGATGATTAGGGTCTGCCTGCCGTCGTTGAAGACCATGGCGATGACGAGCTTAGCGGGCGTCGATCTGCCCGGGCCACGTCCACGAGATCTTGGCGCCACGCACAGGTAGAGGAGGGCGGCGTCCGGGAGTTGAGAAGCGGAGGTGGTCGGGGATGCCTTGGCGGCGGCGCTTCGGTGCTCGCAAGCGGAGACCGTGTGGGTGGGGTGGGCGGATCTCGCTCGTGCTGTGGCGGCCGTCAGATCGAAGCGGGGAATGGTGGGAGTGGGCGAGTGGCTAGGGTTTGGCTAGGGGGCGAGTGGCTGGGTTATGTCATGGCCTTACGGAAATCACACAACTGCCCCTGATTATTTGGGGTTTCTGGGGGAAGGGGGTGTTCGGTCATTTCAGCGAAAATGGGGGAGGCGGGAGATATTACCGGGGAGACCGAAATTTTGGGCTTAGATTGGTGGGGATGTGCTTTGGGAGGGATGTGTTTTCAGATTTTCTTTGCATGAAAAAATACAAGTAAATTAAACGTGTAATAAAATTTCATGTACATTTGTTTGAAACTGGTAAAAAGTTGGCCAAAATATAGTTATATGAATAATATGAAGTATCTATCTCTATCTCACTTTTCATTCACATAAGTTGTCATCGAGATAAATGCATCGCTAGCTACCAACAGTCATGTCCCTCGTTTTAACAATTTTCCGAAACCAGCATAAAAAGTTCAAAAAAATCAAAAACTGGATAACCTTCGCAATATATCATAATAAGTTCCCTAGTATTCACCAAAAAAAATTAAACTTGGCATACGGAATTTATCTAGAAAAATTGTTTTCACAGAAATGAGCTATCATCTACGAAGATTTATGGCTTTCGGGCCTGACGGATGTTACGGCCGAATTCATGGCATAGTTGCTTTAAATGTTCCTATATTCCACACAAATATGCATATTGTAACAACTAACAATGTTCCCGAAGAAATTTTTATTTTTCGTTGAATAAAAATAACATTTTCAATTTTCGGAGTTTCGAAAACGGTTTTTTTTGTGAAGCATCTACAAAAGATATGTTGCAAAATTGCACCAAATAAAATTATAGAGTTACTAGACCATATTTATCTACAAATAACCAAATAAATTCCTGTAAAAATCTTTCCATCCACGTCTTTTGAAAAAGACAAATTTCAGTCGATTGAGCTGAAACCGGGCCAAATTTGAACGACAGGTGCCTCGTAGTTTTCTCTTAATTTTTTGAAAAAATAATTTTTAGGCACCCAAGTACATATTTCAACATAGATACACCAAGAGTTCATCAAGATTCAACCCCTAGGTACGAACGGTCATGTCCCCCGTTTTGACCGTTTCCCGAAACCAGCTAAGAAAACTCTAGAAAATTCAAAAAAACTCGAAATGAAGCAAGACCTTCGCGTGGTGTTATAATAAGTGACCTAGTATACATAAAAAATAATAAACTTGGAATAGGGAAGTTAACTCGAAAAAGTGTTCACAAAAATGAGATATCATCTACGAAGATTCATGGCTTTCGGGCCAAATGACGGATGTTATGGCCACATCCATGGCATAGTTTCTTTAAATGCGCCCATATTCCACACAAAGATGCATATTAGACCAAAGAACAATGTTTACGAAGAAAGTTTAATTTTTCTCTAAATAAAAATATCGTTTTCCTCTTTCGGAATGTCGAAAACGGGACTTTTTGTGAAGCATCTACCAAACATATGTTGCAAAAGTGTACCACATAAAATTATTAAAATATTAGACCATATTTTATATACAAATAACCAAATAAATTCCTGTAAAAATCTTTCCATCCACCTCTTTTGAAAAAGACAAATTTAAGCCGATTCAGCTTAAACCGGGCCAAATTTGAACTACAAGTGCCTCGTAGTTTTCTATTAATTTTTTGAAAAAATCATTTTTAGGCACCCAAGTACCTATTTAAAGATAGGTACACCAAGAGTTCATCAAGATTCAACCCCTGGGTACGAACGGTCATGTCGCCCGTTTTCACCGTTTCCCGAAACCGTCTTAGAAAACTCCAGAAAATTCAAAAAAAACTCGAAATGAAGAAAGACCTTCGCGTGGTGTTATAATGAGTGACCTAGTATCCATAAAAAATAATAACTTGGAATAGGGAAGTTATCTCGAAAAAGTGTTCACAAAAATGAGCTATCATCTACGAAGATTCATGGCTCTCGGGCCAAATGGCGGATGTTATGGCCACATCCATGGCATAGTTTCTTTAAATGCGCCCATATTCCAAAAAAAAGATGCATATTAGAACAACGAACAATGTTTACGAAGAGAGTTTAATTTTTCTCTAACTAAAAATATCGTTTTCCTCTTTCGGAGTGTCGAAAACGGGGTTTTTTGTGAAGCATCTACCAAAAATATGTTGCAAAAGTGTACCACATAAAATTATTAAAATATTAGACCATATTTTATCTACAAATAACCAAATAAATTCCTGTAAAAATATTTCCATCCACCTCTTTTGAAAAAGACAAATTTCAGCCGATTCAGCTGAAACCGGGCCAAATTTGAACTACAGGTGCCTCGTAGTATTTTTCTCTTAATTTTTTGAAAAAAATCATTTTTAGGCACCCAAGTACCTATTTCAACATAGATACACCAAGAGTTCATCAAGATTCAACCCCTGGGTATGAACGGTCATGTCCCCCGTTTTGACCGTTTCCCGAAACCGGCTTAGAAAACTCCAGAAAATTCAAAAAAACTCGAAATGAAGCAAGACCTTCGCGTGGTGTTATAATGAGTGACCAGTATCCATAAAAATAATAAACTTGGAATAGGGAAGTTATCTCAAAAAAGTGTTCACAAAAATGAGCTATCATCTACGAAGATTCATGGCTTTCGGGCTAAATGACGGATGTTATGGCCACATCCATGGCATAGTTTTTTTAAATGCGCCCATATTCCACACAAAGATGCATATTAGACCAAAGAACAATGTTTACGAAGAGAGTTTAATTTTTCTCTAAATAAAAAATATCGTTTTCCTCTTTCGGAGTGTCGAAAACGGGATTTTTTGTGAAGCATCTACCAAAAATATGTTGCAAAAGTGTACCACATAAAATTATGAAAATATTAGACCATATTTTATCTACAAATAACCAAATAAATTCCTGTAAAAATCTTTCCATCCACATCTTTTGAAAGAGACAAATTTCAGCCGATTTAGCTGAAACCGGGCCAAATTTGAACGACAGGTGCCTCGTAGTTTTCTCTTAATTTTTTGAAAAAATCATTTTTAGGCACCCAAGTACATATTTCAACATAGATACACAAAGAGTTCATCAAGATTCAACTTCTAGGTACGAATGGTCATGTCCCCCGTTTTGACCGTTTCCCGAAACAAGCTAAGAAAACTCCAGAAAACTCAAAAAAACTCGAAATGAAGCAAGACCTTCGTGTGGTGTTATAATAAGTGACCTAGTATCCATAAAAAATAATAAACTTGGAATAGGGAAGTTATCTTGAAAAAGTGTTCACAAAAATGAGCTATCATCTACGAAGGTTCATGGCTTTCGGGCCAAATGACGGATGTTATGGCCACATCCATGGAATAGTTTCTTTAAATGCGCCCATATTCCACACAAAGATGCATATTAGACCAAAGAACAATGTTTACGAAGAAAGTTTAATTTTTCTCTAAATAAAAATATCGTTTTCCTCTTTCGGAGTGTCGAAAACGGGATTTTTTGTGAAGCATCTACCAAACATATGTTGCAAAAGTGTACCACATAAAATTATTAAAATATTAGACCATATTTTATATACAAATAACCAAATAAATTCCTGTAAAAATCTTTCCATCCACCTCTTTTGAAAAAGACAAATTTCAGTCGATTCAGCTTAAACCGGGCCAAATTTGAACTACAGGTGCCTCGTAGTTTTCTCTTAATTTTTTGCAAAAATCATTTTTAGGCACCCAAGTACCTATTTAAACATAGGTACACCAAGAGTTCATCAAGATTCAACCCCTGGGTACGAACGGTCATGTCCCCCGTTTTGACTGTTTCCCGAAACCGTCTTAGAAAACTCCAGAAAATTCAAACAAACTCGAAATGAAGCAATACCTTCACTTGGTGTTATAATGAGTGACCTAGTATCCATAAAAAATAATAAACTTGGAATAGGGAAGTTATCTCGAAAAAGTGTTCACAAAAATGAGCTATCATCTACGAAGATTCATGGCTTTCGGGCCAAATGACGGATGTTATGGCCACATCCATGCCATAGTTTCTTTAAATGCGCCCATATTCCAAATACAGATGCATATTAGAACAACGAACAATGTTTACGAAGAGAGTTTAATTTTTCTCTAACTAAAAATATCGTTTTGCTCTTTCGGAGTGTCGAAAACGAGGTTTTTTGTGAAGCATCTACCAAAAATATGTTGCAAAAGTGTACCACATAAAATTATTAAAATATTAGACCATATTTTATATACAAATAACCAAATAAATTCCTGTAAAAACTTTCCGTCCACCTCTTTTAAAAAAGACAAATTTCAGTCGATTCAGCTCAAACCGGGCCAAATTTGAACTACAGGTACCTCGTAGTTTTCTCTTAATTTTTTGAAAAAATCATTTTTAGGCACCGAAGTACCTATTTAAACATAGATACACCAAGAGTTCATCAAGATTCAACCCCTGGGTACGAACGATCATGTCCCCCGTTTTGACAGTTTCCCGAAACCGTCTTAGAAAACTCCAGAAAATTCAAAAAAACTCGAAATGAAGCAAGACCTTCGCGTGGTGTTATAATGAGTGACCTAGTATCCATAAAAAATAATAAACTTGGAATAGGGAAGTTATCTCGAAAAAGTGTTCACAAAAATGAGCTATCATCTACGAAGATTCATGGCTTTCGGGCCAAATGACGGATGTTATGGCCACATCCATGCCATAGTTTCTTTAAATGCGTCCATATTCCAAAAAAAGATGCATATTAGAACAACGAACAATGTTTACGAAGAGAGTTTAATTTTTCTCTAACTAAAAATATCGTTTTCCTCTTTCGGAGTGTCGAAAACGGGGTTTTTTGTGAAGCATCTACCAAAAATATGTTGCAAAAGTGTACCACATAAAATTATTAAAATATTAGACCATATTTTATATATAAATAACCAAATAAATTCCTGTAAAAATCTTTCCGTCCACCTCTTTTAAAAAAGACAAATTTCAGTCGATTCAGCTCAAACCGGGTCAAATTTGAACTACAGGTGCCTCGTAGTTTTCTCTTAATTTTTTGAAAAAAATCATTTTTAGGCACCCAAGTACCTATTTAAACATATATACACCAAGAGTTCATCAAGATTCAACCCCTGGGTACGAACGGTCATGTCCCCCGTTTTGACCGTTTCCCGAAACCGTCTTAGAAAACTCCAGAAAATTCAAAAAAAACTCAAAATGAAGCAAGACCTTCACGTGGTGTTATAATGAGTGACCTAGAATCAATAAAAAATAATAAACTTGGAATAGGGAAGTTATCTCGAAAAAGTGTTCACAAAAATGAGCTATCATCTACGAAGATTCATGGCTTTCGGGCCAAATGACGGATGTTATGGCCACATCCATGGCATAGTTTCTTTAAATGCCCCCATATTCCACAAAAAGATGCATATTAGAACAACGAACAATGTTTACGAAGAGAGTTTAATTTTTCTCTAAATAAAAATATCGTTTTCCTCTTTCGGAGTGTCGAAAACGGGTTTTTTTTTGAAGCATCTACCAAAAATATGTTGCAAAAGTGTACCACATAAAATTCTTAAAATATTAGACCATATTTATCTACAAATAACCAAATAAATTCCTGTAAAAATCTTTCCATCCACCTCTTTTGAAAAAGACAAATTTCAGTCGATTCAGCTCAAACCGGGTCAAATTTGAACTACAGGTGCCTCGTAGTTTTCTCTTAATTTTTTGAAAAAAATCATTTTTAGGCACCCAAGTACCTATTTAAACATATATACACCAAGAGTTCATCAAGATTCAACCCCTGGGTACGAACGGTCATGTCCCCCGTTTTGACCGTTTCCCGAAACCGTCTTAGAAAACTCCAGAAAATTCAAAAAAAACTCGAAATGAAGCAAGACCTTCACGTGGTGTTATAATGAGTGACCTAGAATCAATAAAAAATAATAAACTTGGAATAGGGAAGTTATCTCGATAAAGTGTTCACAAAAATGAGCTATCATCTACGAAGATTCATGGCTTTCGGGCCAAATGACGGATGTTATGGCCACATCCATGGCATAGTTTCTTTAAATGCCCCCATATTCCACAAAAAGATGCATATTAGAACAACGAACAATGTTTACGAAGAGAGTTTAATTTTTCTCTAAATAAAAATATCGTTTTCCTCTTTCGGAGTGTCGAAAACGGGGTTTTTTTGAAGCATCTACCAAAAATATGTTGCAAAAGTGTACCACATAAAATTCTTAAAATATTAGACCATATTTATCTACAAATAACCAAATAAATTCCTGTAAAAATCTTTCCATCCACCTCTTTTGAAAAAGACAAATTTCAGCCGATTCAGCTGAAACCGGGCCAAATTTGAACTACAAGTGCCTCGTAGTTTTCTCTTAATTTTTTGAAAAAATCATTTTTAGGTACCCAAGTACCTATTTCAACATAGACACATCAGTTGTTTCATAAAATTCAACACCTAGATACCAACAGTGATGTCACCCATTTTGACTGTATTTCGAAATCAGCATAAAGTTTCAAAATTTTCAAAAAAATAGACTATGTATTTCATTGGCTAAAAACATTACTTAATATTCTACAATGACATAGTTCATTTTTACCGAAAAAATGAAAATTTATTTTGTTGAAATTGGAGTTGAAAATAAAAAACTATAAAAGAAAACGGAAAAGTAAAAAAAAGTAGGAAAAAAACGGACCAAATCTGCTCAGCCGCAGGTCGAACAAGGCAGGCCAGACGCTTCGTTTTTGCTCTCTGCGAGAAGGCCAAGGCCCATGAGAGGAGCATGTGTCTTCTTTCCCTCGGTAGGCCAAGGCCCATCGACCTGTTATACGGTAATAAGGCCGGCGATGGCTATATTAACAAAACACGTGCGATGGCCTGGTGGTTTGGCGGCGATGGAACGGGCGCGAGGGCGCGAGTTCGACCCCCTGCTGCCCCGTTTTTGCTTAATTAGGCGAGGTAGCGCTGCGCTAGCTCACAATATTTGTGGGTCCAGGCGAGGTAGCGCTGAGTTGGTAGTTGGCTGCGCCAGCTCACAGTATTTTTAGGTCCAGCTTGGCGCTGAGTTGGTAGTTGGCTGCGCCAGCTCACAGTATTTGTGGGTCCACCTTGTCACATTTGTGGTGGGTCCAGCTTGCCACATAGGATGACATTTGACACATAGGCAAAAGCATCACATATGAGGCAACATGACCATTTAAATTAGTCTCTATCTGGGCAGAATAGGGAGCAAATACCTGATGTTTGGATTGTGACCAACTCATGTACAAGTTTAGACCCCCTTAAACAATTGGCTCCAGATATGTGACCAATTTTTTCGAAGTCACCGACAGATGGTCACTAGTTGACATATTTCTTGTAGTGACATCATGATCAAGATGAAGGACATGATCATAATCAAGACGAAGGACATCGTGATGAAGATGTCGGACATGATCATAATCAAGACGAAGGACATCATGATGAAGATGTAGGGACATCATCGTCGGACTGGGTGCAGGACCCTCATGTCCAAGCTCTGCTTCTCAAGGAGACTAGCAACACCAGAGCTGCTGCTAGAGAGAAATCGAAGCTGTCGCAACTGGAGATAGACGCCGTTACTCCATTGTATGAAGGATGTGTGAGCGAGGATACCCGTCTGAAGGTAACATTAAGGACCCTCGAGATGAAGGCAAAACACGGATGGACCGATGCGAGCTACGATGAGAACATGGCATTCTGGCACGGCCGTCTTCCCACGGGGGACAAGTGTCCAACGAGCATCGAGGAGGCCAAGAAAGTCGTGTGCCCTCTGGATTTACCTCACGTGAAATACCATGCTTGCATTAATGACTGCATCATCTATCGGGGCGCGGACGCGGAGAGAACCATATGCCCGGTGTGCGACGCAACTCGATACAAGCCAGGGAAGAAGGCCTCTCCTCGAAAAGTGGTGTGGTACTTTCCTATAACTTCCCGTCTACAGCGGTATTTCGCAGACCCCACACGGGCGAAGCTCATGCGATGGCACGCGGAAAGGAAGAAGCCAGAAGAGGATGATGGAATTGATCCGGAGAAGGATGACACGATGCTGACACACCCCTCAGATGCTAGCCAGTGCAAGGCGCTAGACATCGAATACCCCGAATTCGGCGACGATCCAAGGAACATCAGGTTGTGCATGAGTACGGATGGATTAAATCCTTTTGGCAACCAGAGCAGCACCCATAGCACCTGGCCCGTGTTAGAAAATTAGCAAAGGTCATGCCGAAATTTTCCCGTGAATTGAGGACTTAGCCGTTTTCTCGTGATCGAGTAGTATGTCGATTTTTTGTTTCCTTTAGATTAACAAATACTGTCCCCCTTCAGAACATGGCACACGACGAGGAGGCCGGCGGTTCTAAGCCGTTCTGGCAAATCTCCGACGAAGAAGATGAGCAATACGACCCGACGGCGGATGCCGGGGCTGACGCAGACACTAGCGGTGCCGAGGAGGATGACGCCACGACTAGTGGCACCGGTGATACCCCGAGTGGCGCCGCCGGTGGAAATGACACCACTGATGCCAGCGGTCAGACAGATGGTGGTAGCAAAGCCAAGAAGAGGACGGCAACGAGAAAACGGAAAAGGAACAGTCTCCGCACCTACCGTGAAGAGATCACGGAAATTGATAGTAGTGGGTATCCAATCGCGCCCGAGGCGGTGGTCAAAGGATTCGGAAACCAAATTGGTTGCATTGTCCGGGACACTGGCAGGATCAACACCGATGATCTAAGGAAAAAAGAGAATGCCCATTATCGGGTTGTTCTCTTTAGAAAGCTGCACGGACGATATTTGTACCCGCATCCGCCAGACGAGCCGTTTAAGTACAATAACGACAATCTAGAGGGGAATAAGGTCAACCATTCCTCCATTGGTAAGATGAACACCGCCTTGGGCAACTGGAAACACCGGGTGAAGGTTAAGGTCTTGAACCCCAAAAAAAGCTTGGAGGATGTTTTAGCGAGTGATCCGAACATCACCGAAGCTGAACTCCCGGACTTCAAGCTACTTTGCGAGAGCGAAGTCGCCAAGGCTAACAGTGATTGGGGGCAGAAGATGTGGCGGTTGAACATAGGTACCCACAAACTGGGATGCGGCGGTTACAGAGCGGCGATTCCCAATTGGGAGAAGGAGGACGCCAAACGTGCAGAAGAGGGCATCTCTGACCCTCTCGCAAGGTACTCGCCGCGGACAAAAAACTTCATCAGGGCCCGGTTTACATATGACCCGGTAGCTAATGAGTATACTACCGATGATGAGAAGGTGAAGAAGTTGTATGAAATCTTGGTAAGTAAATACACCACCCTAGTTAGTTTTCTCTCGACGATCTAGTCGATTGCATTATAGTGTACTGGTGGAATTCTAAACGGTTCACGCTAATTGTGGAGAACGCAGAAATCGAAAGTGGTGGAACCTCGTCATCCATGGCGAGGCTGCACGGCCCGTGGGACGACAATTTAAAAAGGGCGGTGAACGTGACGCAGGGGAAGGAAAAGCACAAAAGGCCGTCAGGTGGCCGAGTTTGTGGCCCGGGCACGACGACGAAGCTCAGAGAGTACTTCGAGGAGCCCAAGGAGGCGAGAAGGAATAGAAGGAGGACCATCGAAGATATCCAACGTGACGAAGCCCGCGATCGCTAGATTGCAGACCTCAAGGCCAAAGTTGATGATATTCCTAATATTGTCAAAGCAGCTTTGGCAGAACAAATGGGCAACGTTTTGCCTACCATCTACGATGTGGTTACTCGATGGAATGAAGAAGGTCGAGTGGGGCCGTGCCCGGTGCCTAGCGTGCAGGGCAGCAACTCAAGAGACTTGTCCAGAGTATCGCCGGCCAACGCCACGATTGCGGACCCACTTGTGACTCCGCCCGCCTACAACACGGCGCCGATAGTAACTCCGCCCGCCTCTAGCCGCCTGACCATCCGTTGTGCGCCCACAGTGGGCGGTCCTCCGCCGAATGAAGAGTGTGCACCAACGAACGCCCGCCGCCTGGCCATCAGTTGCAGCCCGTCGCCGGCGGTCCCTCGCTAGTCAACAGTAGCACGCCCGCCGTCGTTGGCCCCTCGCCACTAGAGGAGCTCGACACCATCGCCAGCCAGGTAAATAGTTAAGCGTTGGAGCGTCTATCTTCCTTTGCCTTAGACTGGCATCTCTGACGCCCTGCATGTTTTCCGCAGAACGCCGACGTTCCATGCACTCTCCTACACACAGTGGACGGCGTGTTGACGGATGTTGCTGTGGGTATGATCGTTCAACCGTCAACCCGCAGGTTCCACAACAGGCCGATGCGCGAAGACGTATATAGAGTTCGATTTCTTCGGGTGCTGGCGGGCTACGACGACTTGTTGCCTCCCATTCAACCCTACCAGGAAGAAGATGACCCCGATACCCTGACGCTGCTCTAGTGCCTACCTTGGAACATGGAATGGCCGAAGAGCCAGATTCGCCTGGGGAAGAGGGGCGCCACCCCGCAGACATCGCATCTAGAACTACCGGCGCGAGGCACCACCTCGAAAACAACCCCTCTAGAAGCGCCGGACCGGAGCCATGGCAACACAGTCGTAGCGCTGTCGCCTACCCCTGACATGGAGATGGCACAACACCCGGCGGATGACGTTGATCTTGATGCCATGGATTTCATCGCTGATGACTTTGATGGCGGAGATTACATTGCTCCTCCCCCAGAAGAACCCTACCATATCACGGAGGCTCGTGGTGAGGCTCCTCCCGCGGATAAATCCAATTGCAAGCGTCTATTCGGTTCTCAGGAAGACTTGCCTCCATATGTCGCCCCCTGCACCGAGACTCAGAAAAGTGCGAAGGGAGGAGTTATTTTCAGCCCTGACACAATCCGTAAGGCAGCTAATGAGCAGATTGAGAAGGAGATCATTCCGAAAGCGCCGAAGCCACGGAAAAGAGGACCTAGATCCAAGGCAACAAAGTCCGCGAGCCAGCCTGCTAAGATGCAGCTCCGTGTTCAGGACGGCCCACCTACATCTAGGCATGCGAAGATGCATGTGATTGGTCAGCCTATGCTTAGCCAGAGTAAGCTCAAGGCCGCAAGTGGGGATATGCGGAGTTTGCATGACAGCATTCTTTATCTTGAATCGCGCCTTCTTGAATCCAAGGATCCATCATACCCGGTTTTCATTGCCACGGTGCCAAAGAACTTGGGCTTCGTCGAGTCAACCGGCGCGGATAGGATAGTACTGCGGTTTTCGAACATCTTCGATATGTTCCATAGCAATCCGCTGCACTACTCCATGGTCCGCCTATACTCGCTCGGTCTGGCGGTGCAAGTCAGCAGGGATAATACACCGGGCATCGCGATAGCGGACCCCTTCTACATGCGCGTTGGGAACCAGGTAGTCGCGTCGACATATCTCCGGGACTTCATGCTGGCGAACCAGACCAAGGATTACATCCTCGTGCCTTACTTTGCCGGGTAAGTCAATATTCTTAGCCGAATCGAAAGTGATTTTCTTTAGATTTTCATCGCTCCTTTCCAACACTTTGTTTGGATTGTTCCACGCAGATATACACAATGCACACTCATCTGCATTTGTATCAGTCATTTGCATGCCACGTATCTCGACTCAGGGAGTGCGGTGAAGAAAGACTACTCCAACGTGAAGAAAGTTTTGGATAATGCTCGCACCGGCTACCACGCAAGGGGGGCAAAATCGCTAGGGATAAGGTCATTCTGGGCGCTCGGGTTTCACCCACACGACGACTTTCGCGTGCGTCAAGCAGCCGACAGGCAGTAACTGAGACACCTACTATGTCCTCTATCATATGCGGGCGTATGTACGGGATCAACAGTTCCTTACCCTGCCTAGTCAAGTCCAACAATGGGCCTCCCGCTTGTCGATGGTCGGCGATGACAAGGTTCACTGGTGGAGAACAGGCCAGTAGCACCGGTTTGTAAGGGCCTTTGGACTCGGATACAAAACCGGTGCTACGTATCCGGGACTAAAGCCCCCCCCCTTTAGAACCGGTCAGTCACCAACCGGTTCTAAAGGCCTCCACGTGGGCGCCGAAGAGAGCGCGCAGGCGGAGGACCTTTAGAACCGGTTGGTAACACCAACCGGTCCTAAAGTTTTTTTTTTCTTTTTTCTTTTCAGGGTTTCTAATTCCGTATTTAGGGTTTAGGGTTTAGAGCGTGTTCCGTATTTTCAGGGTTTCCGTTTACGTGTTTCCGTTTCTGTTTGCGGTTAAATGTTGATGCACCAAATAGTAGTACATATATATATACATGTAACACGAAGTAATCGACCGAGAATTACATAATCTGAAGTTCGTTTTGAATAGTTGTATACTTGCATAGAGAAGGGAGCTGGCTATAATTGGTTCATAGGATGGAAAAAGTCTCCGTCTTCTGCTATGACTTGCGTGAGAAGAAATCCTGCCAATTCCTCTGCAATAGCCTTGCAACGGTCGATTGGTTTGAGCTGCGCCCGCTTTCGTGCCATCTTGAAAAGAAGTAGATGAAAACAATTAAGTTATGAACAAAACTAAACATAATTAATGGCAACATAAATAAAGTTGTGAAGATCCGGTTACGTACCTCTAGAGTTCTGGTAGTACGGGATTTCTCATTGATCTTCCTGTGAATGAACTCGCAAACGTAGTATCCACAATAATCAGTTCCCTGTGGTTGTTGCGGGACTTTCTATATACGAGAAACATAATTCAGTCAAATTAATAATAATCAAGAGAATGGTAATGGTATTTAAATCAGGGTACGTAGTACTACTTACTTTGTTAATCTGAAAGTTGAGCTTGTCTGCCCATGTACCGGGTTCTTCCTTGATGAACATTTGCCAAACCCTGGGCGACAAAAGAAAAATGAATAGAAGAGTTAATTATTACTTACTTGATATCAGGGAATGAACGAAAAAGAGGCCGATGAACGAAAGAGGCCGATATATATATACTTTTGAAGCATCTGACGCGCGCTCTTCCATGTGTCAGCGCCCCAGGTTAACGAGTCCCAGACTTCAACTTGTCCTTTATCGATTCTAATGATGAACAATATGAAGTGGCCGCTGCGCACGTGTACACACGCAGTCATGCATACTCATCAATTACACTTAACATCAGGTAAGAAAAATGGAATGTCTACAAGACAGTAACACTCACTTGAATCCGTAGGGCCAAAGTATTTCTTTTTTGGTACTTTGTCGCTTCAAAAACCTTAGCAAATCATCCGGTGTATTCTTGTTGAACGTTTCTACTGTGTTTTGATAATACGAATACGGGTCAATGAACCCAAAGTCCCAGATTCCTGCCAGTCTGCATTCACGAATCTTCATTCTGCATAGTAGCGTACAAAAAGAATGTCGTGAGTGATAATTATACGGGCAACGAACGCGAGCTTAACTAAATAATTAAATTACACAAATAAATCACTTACAAACAGTAGCAGCTGAGGATAGACTTGTCGAGGGCACGTTGATTGTACATCTGGAAGAAATCATCGAACCCAAGCTCGACACCGTAATCTCCGAAGTAGTGTTGATCCTGAATTTGAGCCATGATACAGTCTCTCTCCTGCCTTGCGGCCTCCAAGTACCAATCATGTAAACTCCGTAGTTGGGTTGTTAGATCAGTAGGATTTTCGACCAGAGGGTGCCCGGGCTTGTATTTATATACCACATCAGCAATAGCGTAACCCACGTCGCCCATGCGTGGACAGGACACTGAAGCCTGGTCAGATAAGACCTTGAGCGGGGCAACTGACCGTGCTTCTTGTTGTCCGAGCTGGGGAACTTGTTTCCCGCATTTCGTCTGCTCCGCCTGCTTCATCTGTGCGGCGTGCTTATTTTCAATATACCGTTCATAGTCTGAAAGGGGCGGCGGTGGCGGCGGTGCAGGATAATATAAGTTGTCGACGGTCCGCTCAATTTTCCACTTTGGGATGTCCTTCAGAGTTTCCTTCCAGTGGTCTGGAGGGGGCTTCAGGGGAAACTGTGCGAACCATGCCTTGGTTTTGGATGCCACTGCATTGGTTAGTTCCTCCTCAGTCATCAAGCCTGGTAACTTCGGGGGACTCTCGACTTTCTTGGATTTCCTTGGTCTCTTCTTGGGAGGAGTCCCGTTTCTTCTGAACTGCAGCTTCCGCTTTGTCGTACCCGTAGTGGGCGCATCCGTCGGCTCACGGGAGTGCACGGGCGATGGACCCTCGGCCTCGGGCTCCGGCCAATCTTCGTTGTGGTGTGGACTTGGAGGTTCGTTGGGCGGTGGACTTGGAGGTCGTGCATTCTCTGTACGAAAGTGAAAAAACTATTAAAAATAAGATAACATGTGGTGCAACATTCAGTAATTGATGGAGGTATGGTGCATTCGTACCTGGAGGAGTCGGTGGCCTTGGCGCCGAGTTAGGGAACACGATGTGTTTTTTATTCCACAAGATGATACCAAGCTCCATTTCTCCCAGTGTCTTCTCGCCTTCACCTCCAGGAATACTGAGCTCAATTGAATGGCATCCCGGCGTAATTGTTGACAACCCGACACGAGCATGGGATGCTGGAATCTGACCACCATGGTAGGTTGCTCCAGGTTGATTCGGTAAAGCATAGCCTGACGCCACCCTGAAGAATATGTTCCCCATTGGCATATGTATCTCACAGTTTGACTTCTCCGTGATATCATCCACGGGGTAGTGAGGCGCCGACGGTTCGACTGCACGACCGTCTTCTAGCTGCAGGTGCGTGGAACCCACGCTGCTTCTATGCTGAGATGGGACGGCATGATCGTCTTCTATTTGCAGCTGATCAGGTGCAGGACGATGTTCTACCTCCTCTTCAGTGTCAGGTAGAGGGTGTCCCCCTTTCTTCAAGAGAAAATCCACCTTTTGTTCTAATGTCGATATCCGTTCACTCGTCTTTTTCTTGCTTCTATCACGGCTTCTGTAAGTGGCAATGTCTGCTGCAAACCCTTGGCTCCACGGGGTATCCGCTCCAAAGCCTCGTGTTCGTCCCCACTTTTCGGGGTTCCCGAGTGCCCTCGTCAGCTCGTCGTTCTCTCTATCGGGAACAAAAGTTCCTTTTCGAACAGCTTCTATTGCCTTCTCTAGGTCTGCTATGACTTTTGTTATTTTTTCCGACCATGGTCCCTGAGCAACAATCATCCCAGTCTCAGCGTCCAACGTTGCCCCATGCGCGAACAATCAGAACTTGGACCTATCGGGCCAGTCATGTGTCTGTGGAATGATACCTCTTTTCACAAGCGCAGCTTCATAGCTTCGCCACCTAGGCAGGGCAGTCATGTAGCCACCTGACCCCAAAATATGGTGATATTTCTTCTTCTTCGCATTCTCCGAATTTTTGGCCGATCGGGATACAAAGACACCCGATTTCTTGTACGCCTTAAAATCATCCCAAGCGTCTCTTATCTTCACTAGGTTCCTAGTGAAAACTGGATCTTCGTCCTTATATTTCTTCCACAGTTCTTTCTTCCACCTCTGGAATTGTGTGGCCATCTTCTTCAAAGCCCACTTCTCGACTTTCTTCTTCTTATCTTCCGCTACGCTGAAATTTAGCCATAGCGTTTCGCAAAGAATTTTTTTCAATCTTTCATCGACATAACTAGCTCCAACGTTGGCCCCGGTCTTCGGCTTATTCCATTCTATTAAGTTGATCGGGACCAGGTCTCTTACAACAACTCCGCACTGATTTACGAATTTGCGATAAGTTTCTGGGGGCTACAGTGGTTTGCCATCAGCAGCAATTGTATCGATCGGGAACCTTGCGGTATCTTTCAACCTTGCGGCCGGGCCTCGTTTCGACTTTGTCTCAGTACTTGCGCTAGCTGTTCCGGAAGGCGCCTAAACGGGAAAATAATGATTCGTTAGTAAGTGCAATACAAATTAATTGTTGCGTGAACAGTGACTTGAGATATACATTCGCAGAGTTTGTTCTGGAGGGCACTTCTTCATCCTCGACGTTGTCGTCGTCATCATCTACTACATCTTCTATATTCTGATCTCCGTCACCGGAGTCGTTCAAAAATTGATTGCTAAACGCCTGTCCATCGTCGTCATCACGATATATGGCCGTTGCATTATCAAAAATCATCTCGCACACGTATCTTTCCTTCTCCGCCTCACCCATTCCCGCGAGCTGATCGGCGTGCTGATCATGTGCAGGTTCTTGGGGATCCATAGCTCAACACCTGCTAGTAAAATTTATAAAATGAAGAACACTTAGCGAAATTTTCATCGGGCACTTGGCGAAATTATTTCATCGGACAGTAATAAAATAATAGTTCTGGACATATTAATGAAATAATAGTTCTGGACACACCAAGAGTTACATAGCTCGGGTTGATTTTTTAAACCCTAATACATCACGATCGAATAATATCACTTATACATAGTCTCGATCGTGACATCTCTCAAAATAATTAACTCCGACCGGGTCCTAAGCCGCGGGGTGCTGAGTCACGGGTGCTACGCATCCATAGATAAGTAACCCTCATAGGGTCATAGCTCACGTGGTAAGGAACCCTCCGAATAATCGACCAACTGCTGCTATACTGGCTATCGAGCAAGTACATGTAGCGACGGACGTGCTCGTCCTCCTCCCTGATACGCTGTTGTACCACCTCCTCAGGGGCCGGCTCTCTCCGCACCGAGCGTGGCCCACGCGATGGCCACCAAAGAATATCCGGGTCGACCACGTCACCCGGATTTCTCACCAAGCCGCGTGCCCCGGTACTAAGGAGCTCCCAGTGCCAGCCTGGCGGGGCCCAGTCCCGGAAATCCCCCGGCGGGTCCAACAAAGACATGAACTAAAAACCTGCCCGGACTAAGTAAATATTCCATAATTAAGTAAAATACCTTAGTGTTTCTAACTTAGTAAAAAATAGTAAATTGAGAAATATAACAGAAATAAGATGAAAGTTAAACAGGAACAATATGGTAACTTAGTGAAATTTTTTAACTTACTGAAATTATATATTCTAACTTTCTGAAATTTTCTAACACTAACTTAGTGAAATTTTCTAACACAACATTCTAACACAAAAATTCTAACACTAAACAAAATTGTAAAAACAAAATAAAGCACTAAAAAAATCTAACACTAACTCTAAAATTTTTTAACACTAAATTCTAACACTAACACTAATAACTCTAAAAAAATCTAACACTAAATCTAAAAATTTCTAACACTAACACTAACTCTAAAAACAATCTAACACTAACTCTAAAAATTTCTAACACTAAACACTAACACTAACTCTAAAAATTTTAACACTAAAACAAAATTGAAAAAAACCGAAATAAAACTTACCTAGCTAGGCCGGCGACGGCGATCGAGGGGCGAGAGGCGGGGCGGCGGAGGAGGAGGCGAGACGGAGGCGCGACGGAGGCGGACGGCGACGGCGCGACGGAGGCGGACGGCGACCGCGGAGGCGCGACGGACGCGGAGCCGCGCGGGGGATCGACGGCGACGGGGACAGAGAGCGGACGGAGGCGCGGCGGACGGAGGCGAGGCGGTCGACGGCGATGAGGCGGACGGAGGCGCGGCGCCGGAGTAGGGCTTCGCCGTACGTGGACGTATAGGAGAAGACGCGCGAAGGGAAATAATCCAAATTTTCAGAAGTCCCTAGAGATATATCCCCACTACAGACCTTTAGCACCGGTTTGTGTTAACAACCGGTGCGAAAGGGTCTTTAGCACCGGTTGCTAACACAAACTGGTGCTAAAGGCCTGTAGTTGGGGCCACACCCAGACTGCGCGCCCTGTACAGGCCTTTAGCACCGGTTTGTGTTAGAAACCGGTGCTAAAGGTCTTAATACAAACTGCTCGCCTCCCGCGCGCGGCGGTTTTATTGCTACAGTGCGCACCGGCCCGATCGTGAGTCTCTATTTCTTCTCTTCTTCCTCTGTCTTTTCTTCTTCCTCTCTTGATCTTCCTCCACTAAGCACCATGGCTGAAGTTTCTAAGAGATATGATGTGGCCACACCATGCGGCAAAAGTCTCGACGTGTTCTACACCAACAATTGCGAGGAGCTCCCCGGTGCTCTTCGGTATTTGACCGATCTGTATTTCTCCTCTCCCGAAGAACACCGGTTTTTCGGGCTTGATTTAGAGTATACGGCGGATAAACGGAATGTTGCAGTCATCCAGATTGCATTCAAGGAGGCCGTTTTGGTCTTCCAATGGTCAAGGTAACGCACACGTACAATCTTGCATCTTTGATTTGTTTGTTGCATGTGAAGAATACATGTGTTGCAATATATCTAACACGTACACGTATCAAATTTTTGTTGTTGCAGTAGTTCAAAGCATTCTCCGGCACTTGTTGATTTTCTTGTCAACAAGGGGTATGACTTTTGCAGCGTTGACAACACGCAAGACCGTCCGAAGTTGATGCGCTTGGGTATTGTGATACCTGAAGATCACTACATTGATCTTCAGGATCTTATCCATTTTGCTGATTTGAACAGGCCGAAGACCGGGATGGCTCTCATGGCAACTGCCTTCATCCACGAGGGCTACGAAACCATGAAGACTGATTTCCCCTCGAAGAATCACTGGTTGTGGGAGAAGAACCCACTGGACTGGACCAACATCAAGTATGCAGCCATAGATGCATACGTCTCCTACGAGTTGTTCCGCATCTTGTGTTCGATATATGCATGTAATGGATATATTAGTATGTAATGTATATATTATTATGTAATGGATATTATTTCTATATTAATACCTAGCTATACTATTTCTATATTATGTCAAACACACATTTCAAAACAAACAAACAAAAACACATCAAGAAAACAAAACAGAAAAACTACTGTTTCTGTATATGTGATCACTTACCCCAGGCGCACCGTACACAACATGCGCCTGCGGTAAAGCTCTTATCCCAGGCGCATCTCTTGACTGTGCGCCTGCGGTAAAGTTACCCTAGGCGCATTTTGCTGTTTATGCGCCTGTGGTAAGTTAGGGTGGGTTATGAGTAAGGCAAGGAAAAGTGAGAGCGCAAGTGATACATCGAGCATATACATCGTGGATACATATATATAGATTGATTTAGCGAGATACCATACATGTTGATTGATTTAGCGATTGCCGCAGTGTCGTGGGAATACAAATTCTTTTATTAAAAAGAGAAAACAGACGAACACTACTCCTCGCCGTCGTCGTCGGGGAACTCGTCGGTGACCTCCTCCGGGTCATCATCGTCGCCGAACTCGTCGGTGACCTCCTCGTCATCATCGGAGGTGCATGATGGTATGTCCGAGATAGGCCCCCACCTCGGATCGTCGGAGGCCCAGACTTCGCCGGTGTGGTCGGCCCGACGAAGCTCTTGCAGCGCCTTCGTCCTCGCCTCCCGAGCCGCATCTAACGCGAGGTGGCGTTCGAGGCGGCGCTCCGCCCGCTGAGCCGCGCGGGTCTGCCAGAGCTCCTCGTCGGCGCTCTCCTCCCCCGGGTTGTTCCGGTAATACTCGCGGACGACGCGGTCTTCCCTGGCGTCGACTAGGCCCTGAAACGCGCGGTGGCGGAGATGGAGGTGGTCGGCGGCAGTGATGATCTGTGGCTTCGTCGCCCTTGCCTCCGCTTCCCAGACTGTGTGGCAGTCGTTGAAGTTCATCAGCGACCGCGGGCGGTTGAGGCGCCAGGCCGCTGCGTCCTAGGCGCGGGCTGCCTCTGCCGCCGTCGCAAAGGTGCCGAGGGGGATGCGGTCATCCCCCCAGCGGATATCTGCGCTGAACATTCCGTTCTGCCGCGCTCGGACGCCGCGGAAACCGGTGGTGCTGTTCCTCCTCGGAGGCATGGTGGAAGCGCGACGGTGCAGAGGGATGAAGAAGAAGCGCTCGAACCACGACAGTTTATACCGCGCCCTCCAGGCCACGCGTCACAACTCCCGTGCCACGCGCCACCATAACATGGATGGATGTGTTAAAGGGGGGGTGTAGAACAAATGCACTGAGTATATGATGTATCAAACCTTAAGGGGGGTGTGGAACAAAACAGACGGTATCGCCATCATACAGCCCGACGGTGGCTACTGGGTGCATATATAGGGTCCTCTGGCTCACAAAGTGTTGAGCTAGGGTTTTGATCCAACGGTTAAGAAACATCTCATCCAACGGCTCACAACAGTTCGAAAGAAACACACCCCGGATCCAACGACTCACAAGCGGTTGAAACAAACACACGATCCGTGTGATTCTATCTGATTGGTCCAAACGAAACCCTAACCCATTTAGTCCCGGTTGGTGTCCCCAACCGGTACTAAAGGGACGATCCGTTTCTATTTTTCTTCTTGCCTTTCTTCTGATTGCGCCGTAACCATGGAACATCTTCATCATTTAACTGAATGCTAGGATCATCTTTGACTTTGAAGGGAGGAATTTCATCAAATTTAATGTAATCTGATAACTTACCCCAGGCGCATATTACAAAGTATGCGCCTGTGGTATAGATCTTAGCCCAGGCGCATATTTTGTCTGTGCGCCTGCGGTAATGTTACCCCAGGCGCATATTGCGGTCTATGCGCCTGTGGTAAGTTAGGGTGGGTAATGAGTAAGGCAACGAGAAGTGAGAGCGCAAGTGATACATCGAGCATATATATCGTGGATACATATATATAGATTAATTTAGCGAGATACCATACATGTAGATTGATTTTGGTATACTAGCCCGCTGGTACTTTGTTTCTCACTTTTAAAAAGTACATACATATATCGCGAGTATTTCCCTCTGTCAACCTTTCGTCACAATCTTACGCTTGCCTTTCTTGGTTGATGTTGAATACGTGACTGCCATACCGTGACTTCATCTGTCTGCCTCTGTGACAACCGGTCGTCACAATCTTACTCTTGCTTTTCTTGGTACCGGTTGCGGTTAACAACCGGTGCTAAAGGGTCTTTAGCACCGGTTGTTAACGGCAACCGGTCCTAAAGGCCTGTACAGGGGGGCGCACATTTCTTTTTTTTCTTCTTTCTGTTTCCAAAGGGGGGTGTAGAACAAAACAAACGGTATCGCCATCATACAGCCCAACCGTGGCTACTGGGTGCATATATGCATACCAAATGCACGGCTGGACGTATGATGGCGAATCCGGATGTTTTGTATTTGCTCGATGAACTTAATATATGATGTATCAAACCTTAAAGGGTGGTGTAGAACAAAACAAACGGTATCGCCGTCATACAGCCCAACCGTGGCTAGCTACTGGGTGGACTAGAAATAAAGAAACGTACACAAGCTTATTACACAACCAACTGATGAAGATATTTTCCCCGAGCATGCGTACATCAAGTTTCTTATCAAGTAGAAGTACAAACAACTAAAATGCACGCCAACACGAATGCTGCTCGATAGAACAAGAAGTCACTTGAAGTCCCCTCGAAGTAAAATCCTCTAGATTTCCCCTTGCCAATTTTTTGGGCAAAACTATAAACGTTCTTCCACGTCTGTTTTTATGAAACTGCATAAAAGAAAATTTGAGAGCAATACTAACCTCACATGTTTAAAAACCACAAGATGTTCACACATGTAAGAGTGTTACCTTAACTAAGATCGTTGATAAAATAATTTTTAGAGACACACTTCTCAAAAGTTAGTCAGGCAAATGGCTGCTACATCCTTGAACTGATGTAAAAAAAAATCATCACAGAAGACCAAGAAATAAGAGACATTGATTTGCACAATGCTGAAAACTAAACCTGCATGGTCACATACGCACAGTGAACGTGAATATCTTATTTGCACGATGTTGTCTCAACTGTTATGAATACATAGTTCACAATGCATGCTTCTAATAATCCGCTCATGATATTGACCGTAGCACACTAGATAAATAATGCTTATAAGATATCTATTCCACATATAATATGTTGATCCATGGTTATAATGCCTCCTGTTATGTTACTGGAGGATCAAGGGGAGAGGAGGAGATGGCGATTGACTATTAACATGGTGCATGTCTTACTTGAGCTACAAAGTTTGAATGTTCCACACAATTATGAGAAACTAAAAAGCTTTCAAATTTTAATTGTGACAAAAGAAAATGTGCTTTTTCTATTTAACTTAATTAAGTGTCCAGTCCAAATGGACACATGCAAAATAAATTTGCAAAATGTTGGAGAAAATGTCAATAGATTACTATCTATTTAGGTTGAAGATCTGTACTACCTTGATAGAATGATGAAAATAATTATGAAACTATTATATTACATGCTAAATTTATGTCAAAGTTACTTTTCAAAATTCAATATGATGCCCTCGCATTTGCGAGGGCCACGTTGCTAGTTATTTGAAAAAGTAAGACATCCGGCTTCTTCTCAAAGGCCGGCCGGGAGCTCCTCTGGCCATCTCAGTCCACACGTGCATGTTATGTTACTACAATCGTTGCAAGGCACGATAGTGCTAGCAACTGTGACATCAATCCCTTGAGCTTCAGCTATCCCGACGATGGTCACAATCCTCATCGGCGAGTGGTATACATGGTGCTACTACGTTGTAATCGATCAATTAATACATTGTTCCTCGTGGCCAGTGATTATTATATAAGCTTACAAATTCATGCATCGTGACCAATCAATTACATGAGTCTTATAGTGCTTTACGAAGGAAAGGATCCAATGCATATATAATCGGGCAATTTTGCTAGTCTAACATAATGTGGAAAACACTTTATTGCTGCCTCAAGGACATAATACCCAATAAAAAGGGTCTCGGAATTCAGCATCCTTGGAAGGTTGACATAGAAATGTGTTAGAGTAGTGAACGGAGCGGGGAGTAATTGAGGTGCATGTGTGCTAATTCATGGAGGAAGGCATGGGCGTGTTCCTCCTTGACGCACACAGATAGCACGCTGTAGTCTTGGTCGTCCTTGCACGGGAGACACGCTACGCATACGGGATGGGTCACCGTGTTGGGCCAGTGGCACCCTATCCTCGCCGGCGTCCCCCCACCAAAATCAAGCGCCTCGATCCCAAGGTTTCGCCAGCTCGTCGTCATGAGATGGTTGTAGGGATCTAGCGCCTCCTTGTTGACGTCCGG
This sequence comes from Alopecurus myosuroides, assembly GCA_028641055.1. Taxonomy (NCBI): domain Eukaryota; kingdom Viridiplantae; phylum Streptophyta; class Magnoliopsida; order Poales; family Poaceae; genus Alopecurus; species Alopecurus myosuroides. The sequence goes on from CM054061.1 coordinate 369,357,904, forward strand.
CATCAGGTCCATCACGTCCTTGGCACGCCGGATAGCCATCACCAGCTCCATCACGTCGCCATTCCCCACAGCGCCGCTCGAAGCCGTGGCTGCCCACGTGGTGCCGCAGTTGCCGTAGTAACCATCCTTGGCCCCCAGCTGCTTGCGCAGGCTAACTGAAAAGGTAAGCACCGCGAGCGACTCCGGGGCGGCCCCAATTGCACGGGTCCGGCACCTCCACAGCACGGCGGCGACCGCCTCGAACACCGTGCACGGACGGCCAGAGTTGATGGATGCGTACTTATCTTTGATTCGGTTCACCAAGCTTGGCTTCACCGTGATGTTGAGTGTGCACATTTGAGACGGCTGGACGGTGCTCATCAACCGAAATAAATCTCTGCAGAAGGGGTGCAGGTCCGGCAGGACAAGCGAGTGGTCCTGCCTCACGGGGACGATGGAGGGCGATGGCAGCCCGCGAGCCAACTCGCCGACCGCCACCAGGAACTGGGACATCCCGACGCCGTCAGCGGCGGCGTGCTTAAATGTGAAATTCAGAACCAACCCGCCGCAGGAGAAGACGGTACACTGCATCAACACTAGGGGGTCGTAGTACCTGCCCTCCTCGTGCTCCGGGTAGACCAGGGCGAGGTCTTCTCGCAGCGATGGATCACACAGATCCTGGACGTCCTTGATGGCGCAGCTGGCCGACGCCGCGACGAACCGCACACCCTCGCCACTACACTTGATGACCAAGTCGCCGGCGGCCGGTCCGTTAGCGAATCGGCCAGCAAGAGGGTAGTAGTAGACCAGTGCTCGCGAGACTGCCCTTTTGATGGTCTCCACGGGGTCTTGGATTGGGTGCTCAAACACCACGATAACCATGACAGCAGTGTCGATCATCAGCTTCTCGATATGACGCAAACTGATGTCGTCGGCGATAGCTGTCACCGGCTCCGATGGTGCCACCACCACCGGCAGGGACTTGCGGATCAACACGCGGCTCATAATCAAACTAGTCTGTCTGTTTTCGAGTTTGGATTTTTCGGTTCTGAAATGCACATGGATTTATAGAAGAAACTAGCTAGTTTCTCCAGTTCAACTGCTAACCGATAGCCTGGAGATCTGCCCATAAGGAGGCCACATGGTTGCTTTGAATGTTAGGACAAGAGTTGTCTGCGCGCAAAACACGAGGAGGTTAGATTCACCTACATCCAATAAATAAGACCTAGATATGTGAGAACGTCGCTTCTAAAAATAATTATATCAGCATTTTTACCAATGTTTCTTTCATTGGCGGCGTTTAGACGTTAAAGATATTGGATGTTGCTGAAGTTGAAGGAGAAGACCACGGACAATATGGTGAGACAGGCAAGCCAACTATTGATACTAGAAAATGCTCCGCGCGTTGCTGCGGGAACCGTAACAAAATAGAAACATGATATATGGATGAAGGAACACATTAATGGTAACAATTATTCAGTCTATAGTCATTTTTTGGGAGAAATCTTATATTTACTAATTGGAGGCACCGCAGAACCCTCCACGTTAATCCGTGGAAAGTTTTTAACCGAACCAAAACACCAGCCGGCCGTCAGATCAATCAGGGCGCTAGAAAGAGTCCAAAGCCCGTACGCTGTAGTCCCGTACTCGAAACCCCTGTCTCTGCCTCTTCACGTCTCCAACTCTCCATCCCCTGCTGGACTGTACGTCTCTCCTTGGCAAGATTTGTTTTTCAGAATCCGTAAGAACTGCGCTAGACCCGTATCAGCTGGTACTGCTTTGGGTTGGTGGCAGGGGAAATCATTGAAGGAGTACCAGCTTTTACTATCCCATGACCGGAGAAACAGATGCAAATATGGTGGTATGGCGAGGGAGCCAGCCTAGAAGATGTTATGGAGGGCTGATTACATCCATGGGATCCGTAAGGTTTGGAGCTGAAATTTCTGCCCTAGGTTCTTTGGTAGATTTCGATCTTATCCTATTTTCAGGAACTGTGTCAACCTAAGAGTTGGACCAAGAAGTTGCATATTTGCATGGATGGAGCAATGTGCCACTAGCGTAGGTACTTTTCAGTATGTGAGAAGTTCTTTAGCCTGCTGAATAGTAGAAGCATCAGCCAATTACTGAGTGCATGTATGTCACCAATAGGTATAACTTCTTAATTTCTATGTAATTATAATCAGGGTATTGACAATTAGACATTTGTAGTAGGCAGATGGAGAACTATTCAGATTCTGAATTCTAAAGTGCGGATACACTCTCCAGTCTGATTTGGTCAAGCGACATGTATTCGTGGAAGCCGGATTCCGCGTATTTCTCACCACTGATACATAGGAATATCGGGAACTATAGGATGAAAATTCCCGTCTCGCTTTTATTGGATGATGGTCGGTAGCAATCTGCATGATTCTGAATAATGCTCTGGAGTATGCAGTTCTTTTAACTGTCCAGAATCAATTCATCACTGATTTTACCCAATTTTCCAGCATTTTTCAGGAAATTGGTCATGGTGACAAACAACCAAGGATGAGGATGTACGTTTAGTAAAGTCTCTTTTATGTATTTTTTTAGTTTGGGCCAGGGACAAGAATCAGGTGTGTTACGTGTGTATACTGAAGCTTCAGTCCTGGCTCATGCTAAATTGCAAATTAGCTACCAACTTTATTAGAGCCGCATGGGAGTTAAAAGTTATACATTTATATAGTACTTAATTTTTTACTGCATTAACTATTTACTTTTGTATATGCATGGAAATCTCATTTGAAATACCTAATACTACTGAATGCACCATGCTGAAACTGAGCTTTATGTACTTCTTTTTCAGGTACACAGTCCAAGTATATCTGGATGTAAATGATGGTTATCCTAAGATCCTAAAAATTTATATCTATTCAAGACTAGCAGATTTCACCAGGTGCCTGGTAAACTAATTCATTTTGTATTCTGTCATGAACAAGATCAGCTTTCTTAACCACGATCAGGACATTTTCAATGCTGAAATCTACTTGAGCTCACATGAAGATACTATTTAACATTTATTCTCCATGGGGTTTCCTGCCATATGCTTACATGAAGCTCCCTCTATATTTGTTGCTTTTATGTAAGTTGCCTCAATGTATTTTTTCCAAAAAAAAATGAACTGCTATGTTGATGCTATATTCAAATGTATTGTAGTATACTTAATTTAATTCACAAACTTGCATGTTTTTGTTATAAAATGTATTTCTGCACGACTTTAACTTTATAAGTCCCTTGGAGTAACAAGGTTAAATGAAAAAAAAAGGTTCACAGATTATAGACACAAACTTCCATGTTTTATGCAGTATTCGAACGATATGCATCTATTCACGAGTTTTTGATTTCAATTTGTCAACTTCGGAAATGTTTAAGATTTCCATTCCAATTAAGAGACATTCTATGGATGTGTAACCTATTAGTCTCACAATAAAAAAAATCATATTATTTCTTTCATATCATTGTACCTATAAACTAGAAATCTCTAAATTGTTGTTATTGATGAGTTGCCTTTCAATAAAATTATGTGTGATATTTTCAGTACTTAGTAAGCTGCGAGTATTGAAGGTTCCAATGGATCTAATGTAATATATTTTTCTTCTTATCTACGTGAGTATTTCTAGAGTGCAAGCCTCTTACTACGTAGGTAATTGCCATGAAGCACCAATTGGATGGATTTGTCTTCAACAAGGTCACGTGAGGAATGTAAAGCAAAAAAAAGAAGGTCTGATGGGTAAGCTTTCTATAGAATCAGCTGTCACATTTTCTACCTTCAATTTACAGACGATATAATATTTTAATAGATACTTGGGACCACCTAAGAATGTAAACAAATAGGGTCATTTATCGAATTGCCCACAGCGGACCACTTGTGTATATAAGTCAAATATAGATGACAGTGATTCCATTTTAAGTCATGTTTAACTGTTACTTTACATATGAATATGCAAGTAAATATTAACGACAAAACGTGGTACTTGCAGTCATAGAAGGGTGGCTAGAAAATAGCAATTTATATCCTAACATGTACACCACTATGAGAAACTGCAAATAAACAGAAATTCAGGAAAGATTATGGCAGACAAAACATGTTCTACACTGTTACACTTCGTAGTACATGTGATGTATATATTGAGTTTGGAATTTACACGGTAAACCCTCTGTTCATGTCAGATCTGGCAGGGCAAAGAAGGTTGGGCTCGTCCGATCCAATCCAGATCAGTAACTCAGTCTTCAGGAACAACAGAATAGTCCTTCAGAGTGCGGGACCTTTTAATTTTTCAACATACAAAGTAGCGATGCAGAGCACACAGTACAGCTGGATCGAGAAAATAGGAATAGGAGATAAGATGAAACTCCGGCGCCGGATGATATGAGATGAAGTTGTTAAGTCAAAATAAAACCTGCAAACATGTAGAAACAGTTAAGCATGCAGCCAAAAAAAAATTGGAACAACCAAATGTTGATCGTCGGATGGCGGCTATAACTTGTGGAATAAGTTCCGGTTGACTCTCAATTTACCTGAAGGAGTTCCGATTGCCTTTCAATTAGCTGAATATAAAATAGGAACAAATCAAACATTTCATGGATTAGATCAGACTGGGTGGTGGGGGATGTTACTTGCAAATAAATAGTAAAATGTCAGGAAGGGGAGAGGTTCTGAATATTTACCTGAATAAAGAAAAAAACTTATTCACATGAGGCCGCTTCATGGAAAAAAATGGAGCTCGAAGCATAATTGATGGGGGAAATAATAGGAAATTGAGGGTGACTTTATCAGGATAATCAATTTCATGGAGACGTTCAGAATAAGTTTCAGTTGGCTTGCAATTTCAGAATTGTGTGTAGATATAATCCGAAGGAAATAGATGCAACAATCTTGTAAAGGAGTTTTCAAAAAAGAAACGATCCTGTAAAGGAATTGTTGAAATTGAATAGGTAAGTGACCAAAGAAAATCGGAGATAGCAACAATCGGATCGCCTAGTACATGTGCAACTCGAAGGGATACAAAGAAAACTAACGTGAGGGCCTCCAGGCATGGTCAGTGAGCACCGCCATGGAACCTAGGTCCTGACGCGTGTGGTCGTTGTTGGCTCTTTTGTTGCTGCCGTGCTAGCGCCCCTCTTCTATATCCGTCGAATTTGTCGGTTCGATCGAAATGTGCAGAGCGGATGGGACTTTAGGGAGAGGGCAAGAGGCCAGGTGTTACTGTGGCCGGCGCTGGTAGTGGGAATAGGAAGCGATGGGTTGCTGGCTGCAAAGGAGGAGGATTAAACGAAGCGTCGGTAAAAATAAAAATAAAATATGTATCCCCAGCTGATGATGACGTGGACATGCTGCATGTTGAGAGAAATAATTTAGTGGGGATGATCTACTTAGTTATATAGGATTACTTTTACTATGCAATATTTTACCCATGTTCAATATTGCATATTTATATCTTTAAGTTGTAACACCCGGGGTTTTCCCCAATTAGTTTTGCTTGTTTTCCTTTTTGCATCATCATGGCATCCTTGCATTGCATTTTTTTGAACTCTCAAAAATGTTTTCTATCAACCTATCCCAAATTTAAAATTTTAGAATGGCTTGTGAAACTATTTTTTTTTCAAAATGTTTATGTGACTTTATAAATAGACAAATATTTTATTAACAAATTATGTTGTCATGTTTTATATTAAAACCTACTCTTGTTCTACTTTTGCTATTTTCAGAATATAATCGGCAACAACTAAAACACGCAAATAAAGGTAACAACTAAAAGAAAAAAAAAGAAAAATCGTTTTGTGGGAGGTGCAGCCCACCAGGCCTGCAGCCGGCCCAGCTATGAGGCCACCAACAAGCTCGACCCAACCCAGGAAGCAGTTGTCGTTTTCCTCGTCAAACGTCATGCTTGTACGAACGCATCCATCAATGACCACGTATCGGCTGATGTGATGGACGGCCGTCCGTTGTCGCCCCGCCTATATATCATGTCTAGGAGCTTCCCCTAACCCTACTCCTCCGGTTCCCTCCCCTAGCACCGCCGCTCCCTTCTCCTACTCCTCCAAAACGACACTGTTTCTGCCGCTCCGAGACCGGCGGACACCGACGTCGTCTTTGATCTGATCTTCCCCAAGGCCGGCGACCATGTCTAGGAGATGCGCTATAAAGGCTGGTTACGCCACGTCCAAGGACGGGCGCCGCTAAGGACGGAAGTCCCCACGCCAAGCACTTCCTCCCGCCGGTCACGATCGCGCTGCTTCTCCTTCTTCCGCGTCGCCGAGTCGTCCTCGAGCTGATCTGCTGCGCCATCCTCCTCCCGGTGAGCAGACGAATCTCTTAGACATCCTCTCGGATCATGTGTCCTCCTATACGTGTGTATCCATCCGAGTCCGGCCGCTCACGTCTCGCCGTCGGGACGGCCACCTCGTTTTCGTGCACGGCTGCTAGCCTGCTGTGGAGCCCCTTCACGTGCACCACACTTGCATAGACTAGCAGCACAACACGCCCACCAGCACACCCGAGTGTCCTCGGTGCCCTCTAGCTCATACATTCGCTCCAGGTACAAGCAGCGCCGCTTGATCTCTGTGTTTCTACGTTTCTGAACCTGAAGACTGAAGAAGTGTTACTTCTGTGTTAAAAGTTCAGTTAGCGCACCACGGTAATGTCATCTAAAATCGTACCTGTATCCTAACACAAACACGCACACAGCCTAGTGGCTAACACCCCTGTCTCCACCCTGGGAGACCCGGGTTCGATCCACTTCCGAGGCTATTTCCTCCACCTTTTTTCCTTTTACTGCGCGCAGCGCGCCGGACCCACTTGTCATGCACACAGAAACCCAGCCACCTCCACCCACACGCCACCTCGGCGCCAGCATGGCATGGTCCCACACGTCAGCCAGCGTGGGTATGCCCACCCACGGTGCAAAATGTCCATCCCTTGTTTTTCTTTTCCAGAAAATGTTTAATAACCCTAAAAACTTGCATAAATCATATCTTTGCCATTTCAACTCTGTTTTGCACAAACAAAATATGCATTCCAACTAGAAAAACATAATCTTTGCAAATATGAATTTTATTTAATGTTTTGAGCAAATAAAATTCAAACATTTTCTATACTTGAATTTAAATCAGTTAAACTTGTTTAATTCATAACTAATTCATTTTAACTCCAAATTTGAAAAGTAAAATATGTTTTCCAATCAAAATTCTCTGTACTTTTCAAATATAAAATTTGTTTACTGTTTTTTCTAATTAAAAGTGGTGCAATAATTCAATGCTTTCATTAAATCTTTTAAATTGCAAAAATTCATAATTAAATATTTAAAATTCCAAATTTGGCAAATGAGATATCACATTGAAGCTAATGTTGTATACATTCTGTTTTCATCATCCACCATGCCATTTAATCACTTAAACCTAATGTTTGCTTGTAATTCACTTAAATAACTATGCATGCACCTGGGATTTTCCAAATGCAACCTTATCTTTGCATTTGGGACCATTTAAAATGTTTCATCATGTCTTGTATTTATTTTGATGCACCCTTTAACTTGTCATGCATGTAAAATAGGATCATGCTGGATCTTTTGCCGTAGTAGTAATTGTTGCATCCGGTGTTTCTTTTAGCTCTTTGCTGCTTCCCGGATAGGACGTTGAGATGATGTGAGCAACGACAAGTTCTGCTACCTCTACTTGCTGGATCTCAGGCAAGTATACTCACTTGCTACCCATGTTGCCTTTCCTCACTTGTTACCGATTCTTTCCGTTGTCTTTATGCTAGCCTTATGATTCGATGCTTGTGTTTCGATCCTATCATATGCTTACCTTGCAACCATGATATAGCTTTCCTTCCACTTCCTATTAATTGTTGTTTGTTTACCTTGTTGGCCCTCGTGTCGTAGTTGCATGCTTAGTGTTGTTTGCGCTCAAGTCCTGTTATCCGTCTTATCACCTGTTTAGTTTGATAGTTAGGTTTCAACTTAATCAACAACATGTTAATGTTTTGGGTAATAATAATTTGATGATAAGGCACCGGCAGGAGGCCCGGCGTGGTTTTGAGGCCTGCTAGTGTCGAACTTAATTAGGAAAAGGGTCTTGTCCTCCGATCCATGATGAGCGAACTAACCGCATGTGGGAAGCGTGTATGGGCGCCCCCCGCAATTCTGATTCGATTCGCATCTCGTCCAAATCGCCACACGTAGTTCGGGCTTTCCATTTGATGCATGCATATGCAGGTGCGAACCCTTGGCGCCAGGGTGGAACTTTTGTAGTCGGCATTTAGGGAGACACGTTCTTAGAGTGCTATGAGGGTCCCCTTTTCTTCGTGGGGCTTGATTAGTCGTGCGCTCAATTGCACGTGGTTCTTTGGGCTTGATGCGAAGAAGAGTTGGGTTGTGTTGAGTGCCTTGCTTGGTGGAAGTGCATTTCCATCTGGCGGGTCATTCTTACGTGTACGGCCAAATTGGTGCATCCCTGCAGGGTTAATCTTCTCGAGAAGCCGTGTTGTCCGCGGTTATGGATGACTTGGTGAAAGTGCTGGCTAACAAGTACTCAGACAACTTACACTTAACGATGATAACTTGACTAGTAATATAGATTACCTCCACCATAAAAATGAATGTCACCTTAATCAACAGTGTGAGTTTCCTTGGGTTGCTTCCTTAGTAGGGGGTAACACTGGATGGGTATTGTTTGGTGAGTAGTTGTAGTTGGTTCTGATACGCTCTCTTATCCCTTTCTATTAGCCGGAAGTTGTAGCGCGTCTCTTTAGTTGTTAGTGCTGCCCGCTGCCGCTTCTTTGCAATAATACCTTCTTTCCGTTGTACCCAAAGTATTTGTATCTTGTGATGATTGGTTACGCTGGTATCTTGTGAGTATGGTTTATCCACTTGCCAGTACTTAATAGTACTGACCCACGAATCCATTTCGTGGCTGCATATTCCACATTGCAGTCAACAGGTTTGAAGTCTGACGACGTTAGCTTGGGAATCCCTTCGGCTTGGCCTGGGCAGGGATTGGACGCCATCGGTTATCTTCAGAACTCTTAGTCCAATTTGTATCTTGTCCGTAGTCGGACACTATGTTGTTTCTTCCGATGTCATTTGGATCTTTGTATTGTATCAGTTGTATCCTTGACTCGTTTGAGTCGTCTTGTATATACCTCCTCTGTTGTTGTTGTGGATTATTCGTGAATTGTTGTAATGTTATCACAAGTGGTAACCTGGAATCGGTTATTATGTGGATTTTGGCGGAAATGCTGAAATCTGCATAGTGCCCGATCTCGGGGCGTCACATAAGTGGTGTGTGCAAGCACACTACGGGACGCCGGAAATACGCCGACGGGGGGCCACCGTCGGCGTCAACCCATTCCCCGTCGGCGTCTAGGGCACCGTCGGTGTTACAAATCGTAGGCGCACAATCCATCTACCGAGAACCAAGCAATCGCAACACGATGACGACACCGAGATTTGTTAACGCAGTTCGGCGCTCAACGGCTACATCTGCGGGGCATGACTACGGGTGCTCCTCCCCATGTACTAGTCAAAGTACCGTCGACGATAAGCCCGCCGAGGCAATACAGACGCACCAGATCTTAACGCCACACCGGTCCGGCCACCCCTGCCACGGGCGCCGGACCGTCCCCTCGTGATCTTGTGTCTAGCCTACTAGCTTTCGTCTCGTCTATTTGGGCTACTCCCGGTGCCTTTATATATTAGGCCAGGTTACACGTGTCCGACTCAAACACCTAACCTTCCGTTTAATTACAAGTCCTAGTGTAGCCCTACTCGTACACATATTCGACATATATTCCAACAAACTCCACCTTGGCGAATATGCCTTTCGCCATCTTGAAGTTGTCATGCCGAATGTCTGTATATCTGGACTTGAACCATTTATCATGAGCCCCGTTGCAACTCCATTGACTCCATATGACTCCACCTGCAACCGTAGTCCCTTCCTTGTTTCACCACAGTCAATGCTCCCACGAAAATTTTGTTCTTCCGCGCTCTTGTCTTGTGCTCCCAAATATCCGGAGTATCCATCCACCGCCATCACACAACGATCATAAAGTCACCATATCGACAATGCCGATGCATCGTCACCTTGGTAGCCTCGTCCTTGATCTATGTGAAAGTGAACAACTCACATATTAGGTGTCACAAATAAGAGTTACCTGAACTCATCATTATCGCTATTGTTGACCGCATCTCTGAAAGGTTGAAGAAATTTCGCCGTTGCCTTAAGTCATCTCCAGGCAAATTCACAACTGTCTCATCACCGCTTTCGCAGATCCTCCATGGCCAACACTAATCCATCTCCATGGTCTTGATAGATAGTTACCATCATGAACACGTTACTCGCCAACACTGCTTCAGCACCCCTTGCACTCATGTCTGACCACATGTCTGACCGCCAGTGCCCTGGTCTATCGTTGTGTCCCGTGTTTACCGCACGCCTCACCGCTATTACCGCGTCGAACATCCGCAATCTTGGGCAAGATCTCAAGGGTCGCTAACCCACACCATCTCAGGCCCCACTGCAGATAACCATCAGTCATACCTGACCAATGTCGAGTTCCACGCATCTCTCCGAACCCCGAGCTTCAGTCCGAAACAACGTGCTTCTCGCCTTCCCGCTGAAATTGGCTTCGACTCTCCGAGCTCTTACGCCGTAGCCCCCCATCAGCCGAGTGGAATCTTCCGTAGACTCCAGCTCCACCTTCGACATGACTCCATGGTAGATGATCTGTCCACCCCGCGCCACGTCGACCTCAAGATATCATGTGTACATCATCTTGAATCAACCCCGCGCCGCCGCATGTCGAAGCGCGCATACCCATGCGCCGCGTATTGCCACGCCACAGAATTCGGACACCATCAGCCGTCACGCTCCTACGTCGTCATCGCCGATCTTCACCGTCTTCTGTCACGTCAGACTGTCCAGTCCAACCCAGCCGAACGCATCCGACTGCAACCATGCTCCACCTTGCGTCTAGTACACCCGCCATATTGTCGTGCACTATCCGCACCCTGTATATGCATGATCCTCCATGACGTATTCCAGACTATTAAAAGCGTTATACACACGTCACTCACCCCTATTCAACAGCCTTTAACCTTTACTGACAAGCTGGCTTTGTTACCAATTACTGTCCAGCCGCTTTGCCTAATACAAAATAGCTCGATCCGTTCCGCTCGCAAATTCCGCTGGATTCTCGGAACCGAGCCACACCTGATCAAGCCAACAAATCATGTACTGCTGCATAACCTGCTGATATTGGTAACCTTACGTGCGTGTACAAAAGAAAAACAGCTAATTGAACGGTGTCAGGCCAAGCTCCACCGAGTGCACTCCATTGCATGCATTCTTGGGACTTGGTCCCTACTTTTTTTCACGTAACAAATCTCGTACCAGTGCTTCCTTTTGGTTGAGCTGAACACAACATTGCACGTCTCCTTGTACTGACCCCCTTGGGCCATGAGCTGCATGTTGCTGCTGCATGCGACCAGGTGCCTTGGTCGGCACGACTCCCCGATACAGCATCCTCTGCGTGCTCCACAACCAACGCGACGATGCTGCTGCTGGACAGAGTCCCATCACGTGTCGTCCGCTTCCGATCTCCCAAATCTTCTATGTTTTTTCACGATTATTCTTCCGACAAACTCGTCGAGATCTATCGTGTCTCAACATCACGATTTAGGTGCGAAGCTCGTAATCACAATCCGATCCGGCTAGCGGTTTGCAACCAAAACTCATGTGTTTCATCCTCTAGATCAACTCCCGGTGGCCTTCAACCTTGCTCTGATACCACTTGTTACAAATCGTAGGCGCACAATCCATCTACCGAGAACCAAGCAATCGCAACACGATGACAACACCGAGATTTGTTAACGCAGTTCGGCGCTCAAGCCTACATCTGCGGGGCATGACTACGGGCGCTCCTCCCCATGTAGTAGTCAAAGTGTCGTGGGATAATCACGGCAGATGTTACCGGGGGTAACTGATCTTGGGGCAAGACGACACAGGTATTTGGGAGAGGGTTTAGCTCAGAGGAAAACATGGTGCAATTCGATCTGGTAGCCGGCAATCGAAGTCGCCGAGTCTCCGATCTTGATATAACAACTCAACTTTGGGATTACACTAGATGCTCGATATCAAGCGCTGTAACTAGGGTTCTTAGATCTCTCTCTAAAACTAGACCTGGGGGTCGGTTTATAAAGCACCCGTACCCCCTGGCTTATTCCCCAAGGCGCATCCTGGATCCTACCCGGACACGGCGCACAAACCCTAGCTTTTCTTTACAGTAACCCACAATCCGGGTTGCTGGGCCTACAAGCTTGGGCCTTCCACAAGCTTCCTTATCCTTAGCCGGATCCTGCGCACCGTCCTTTGGGCCGGGTTACTCCTTGGATTTTGGCCTACCGGGTTATCGTCCTCCCGTCAGTAGTCCCCAGAATAGCCTGGGCTTCATGGATCTTCCTTGAAGCGCCCACTATTCCCTGCAAAGATATCAAACACATAGGCACGTGGTGGCCGGGTTAAGATGCTTTAACAGGTGGCTAGGACAAACTCCATGGTGGCCATATTGTAACCCGGGCTTTCCCCAAACTCTTTGGTTTAATTTTCCAGGTTCAAACCCTAATAAAAATGCCAAAATTCCATACTCGACAACCGATCCTGATATCACGGAGTGGATCTCCTTCTTTCCCTTGTCCAGATGCTTTGCCCAATACTTGGCGCATATCTTGCAGAATCCACGTGGATAACCGTCACCCCACGATTTCCGGCTTCTGTCCGTTAGGATAGGCTCACCCATACTTTATAAATAGCACTCAGGGGATAACCCTAAACTCATCACTGCGCCTCAGTTTCCACTTTCCTTCCTTGCTCCTTTCACCCTCGCGGCACCACCGCAAGAAACTCGCACTTGCCATCGTAGCAAGACCGCCGCCGGCCGCGCCCGCTCTCGAGCCATCCCACGCCACCGTCAAGTGTCGCCGTCACGCCTTTGCTCCTCTCGCCAAGAATCGCGGAGGGGCATTCGAGCCACACCGCTTGCCGCTGCCGCGCTAGACTCCAATCCCTCCAGTAAGCCTCTCGCAGCCATTTAATTTAGCCCCATAATTTTTCAATTCATCCAAGATCGGATCTAGGTCAACCCGTGAATCATTTTTCCGATTTCATCAAATTAGATCGATTCGATGCTCGCCAACTCCTTTAACCGTCTGCTAGATAGTTACAACTCATCCTCCTACCCTCACTAATCACCAAATCTCCTGAAAAACCGCTCGCAAACTTTCCCATCTAGATCCAATTCTCCTTGATTTTCCGCTCATTGCGTTAACACCCGGAAAACCTTCCTTTTCCAGCTGTCTTGCTTGCAGTAGACACATGGGCAACCACCCATCTTCCCCAAATGCTTTTCCATACGTAAGTGACCAATAATTTTCATGATTGTATTTAACACCCGGATACCTTGCAATCTCCACCTCATAGCGTGACACCCGGATAATTCTTAGCTCTATACTTTCTTGATACCTTATACTCGGATAATCCAACACTTCCGAGTCTTATTTCCTGAGCCTCTTTTTCTTACGTTTTCGCAGGTTGATCCCATGGCTCCCAAACGACAAGGAAAACAGCCGACTCAAGCGAGGACTACCCAAACCATTTCCGCCAACTGGGGGCGTTCCACAGCTACAAAAGCCAAATTGGACGAGCTAGCCGAATTAGGGACCCTTCCTTCTCAGAAGGACATTCACTGGAGGGCGCCGGGCAACGAGACCCGGCCCACACCTGCTGATAACGAGGTAATCTGCTTCGTAGAGCACGTGACCCGGGGATTCCGTCCTCCGGGTCACCCTTTCTTCCGGGAGGTCTTAAGCCATTATGGCCTCCGGGTATTCGACATAGGGCCTAACTCTATGTTGAATATTACCCACTTCATCATTCTATCCGAGTCGTACTTGTGCATGCCGCCTAGTTTGACTCTCTTCATCGAACTATTCCAATGTAAGCCGTGCCGTGAAAGTGGTGACGGTGCACTTCTTACTTGTGGCGGGGTATCCATCCAACGCCGCAAGAATTCACCAATGCCAACTCTCAATTTGAACTCCCACGTCAAACATTGGCAGCTGTCTTTCTTTTACTGCCACGATACCTCCCCAGACGGCGAAAAGAAACTGCCGAGTTACTCGGAAAACCTCCTCGAACCTTCGGAGTCTTTCAATGCCTTTGCACCACACTCAGACAGGGAGGCGATCCTTCCCTCATTAGCAAAGATAGCCATCCTCTCAGCTCAAGGCCTCCTCGGGCCAAATTTAGTAAAAACATGGGTGGACTTTCGGATCCAACCCAACTCCATCCGCACCAAACTGATGTGCGAGTATTCGGGGCATACCATGGATGCACTCCGATACTCCACCAAGAGCTTCGCGACCGGCGATACTAACAAGACCATCAAAGGCTTCCTGACAGAGAAGCTGGAGGTGATAAAGGGTATCACCGGGTTACCCCCGTTTACTCGGGAAAACCCGGCTCCAGCGGTAATACCCGGTATTCATAGCTTATTTCCACATTTTAGCTTGATATAGCTTCTAACCCTTAATCTCATTCTTTTTTCTTAGGCTGATGACCCTTTCTGGAGGGTTGAACCTTCTCCCCCTTCCAGAGACCCGGAAGAAGAGGACGAGCCGGCTGATGATAGTGAAGGTACTTGCAGAGCATTTGTATATCTTTACTTGCATCACTTCCTCCCGTTCACCTTTTTTCCAACGAACACACACCCGATTCACAGGACTGGAGGACGAAGGTGAGGCCAATGAGGATGACCCGGAGGCAACCGAGTCTGACCAAGAGGCAACAGTGGGTGCCAAGAGGAAGACCAGGGGGGCAGTGTCCAATGTTCCTTTTTCCTCATTATCCTCTGAACCTTACTCCTTTGACGCCATGCGACAACTTAACCATCAATTATCAAATTCGTCGTGCTTGAAGGATTTCCTCCCAGCCAAACGCAGAGTAACTCGGAGCTCCCCGGGTGAAGATCCCCTTAACCCGGGCATCTCTACTCCCTCGGTCCCTCGTGGCAGCGCTCCTCCGCCTCGTCCTTCCGACTCTCCTCGACGCCACCCTTCTCCTAACCATCCACGTGCCGGGCAATTCCGGGTCCCGTTAGTGGTCCCCGTGGCGACCTCATCTGCTTCCAGCGGCGAGCTCCCGCCTGATTACACCATGAATGCCGGGTAAGTTTGTGCTACATGATTTCCTTTTACGCCTAACAAATTTCCACTCAAGCCACCGTCATCACTAATAACTGCCTTTTCTCATCTTTCTTTTAGCGCTCAAGCCGTCGTCAGTGACCCGGAAAACATAGAAGCAGATAACCATCAGGCGGAGAAGCCGACTGACAATGCAGACGCCGCGACTGGCGGTGACACGGCGAATAACCAGGGACAAGGCCCTCTGAACAATCCACTTCCCCGAGCTGCCGGATCTCCTTCCTCATCGGAACCAGTAGACGAGGAGATCGAAGTTCTAGATACAAGGATGAGTTCTCCCAACCCGGTCACCCAAACTGTCCGGGTCTCAACTCCAAGGGCGGGGAGAGCCCCCCACCAAGCGACCAAGCTGCCGGCTCTTCCGGTACTGGATCCGAGGAACTGACATTTGCCCAGATGCTGGAAACCCTTCGCACTTTAAGGGCTAATGAAGAAAACATCTTGGGAGCTTTGATAGCCAAACACGAGGTAAATCCGACTAATGTTGCTTATGCCTTTGTCCAGTCCCCAAGTTCCGAGTGAATTGATTCATAATTTACTTGGGACTTTATTATACAAGCGACTGATAACTTACTTCTCTGCCCAACTGATCCTTGTTTGCATGCATGCAGGCTTTCGTAACTCAATCTGAGGAGAAACTGGCGGACGCCACCAAGCTCATCGAAAAGGAGGTAGCTTTACGTGAAGCAGCCGAAGCCGAAGCCAGGAGAAATAGGTTGATAATGAGGAAATATAGGAAAAGGGCTCACCGAGCAGAAGATGACCTAACAAGCCTTTCCGTCCAAATATCAGACACATATCGTGCTTTACTTGGTACGTTTCCTCCTCCGGGTTTATCTTTTTGATAGATAGCAGCAGTTTCCCGACTTACGTCTCCATTTCTTCAGGCCCGGACGAAACCATGCCGGAAGAGGATGACATGGCCAAGCTGAAAACCATGAAGAGCGTTATCCGGCAGCTATGTGCCGGAACCAAATGGATCCTTGAGGAATTGCGGTGGCCGGGTAGAGGACATGTTGATCTGAAGAGGATGCTGGATGCCTTCTCCACTATTCCCGAGTGGATTTGGCACTGGAAGCGCTCGTCTTGCCGGGTTGGAGTGACCCGGGGGCTTGCACTTGCCAAGGCTTATCTCCCCAAGCTCGAGCTAGTGAAGCTTATGGGCGGCTTCCGAGAGTTCAAGCTTGACGGATCCAAGTTCTCGGTGAAGGATTTTCAGGCCGTCCAGAAGGAGGTCCGTTACCCGGCCAGCATAATTGCTGATGAACTGGATGTTAATATACTTGTTCCAGCATACGATGCTGCCGGTGAAGCAATTAAGTCAGATCTTCCTGAGCCGTATGATATGCTGGCTCGGTGGAAGGAGGAAGCTGCTGCGATAAGGGCGGAGGCTGCCAAGAAGCAAGCTAAAGCCGGCTCTGCCCCTGCTACCTCAACACCAGTCGTTCCACCTCCTGCAGGGGCTGGTACCGCTGATCCGGGTGCTGCTGCTACCACCAATGATGGCAAGGGCAAGGCCAAGATGAACGCCGAGTGATATATGATTTCTAATGCCTCTTCTTATGCACCGGTCGGTCAACATACTTTTTAAAACAGTTATATTTTGGGTGGTGCGCCTGTGCACCTTTGATATCTTTTCACCAGGATTTGTAATGCACGCTAAGGTCTTGATATACTCGATGCATGTTCCAGCCTTTTTAAGTTTATCCATTATTGAGCTCATCTGTTCTCGATATCTGGCTTTCTTTATTGTTCCTTTTGTGAAAACTCAATTTCCGGGTCTCATGGGTATTGACAAGCGGATTTTGCTTCTAAGTCCCCAAGTCCCCAAGACTCGGATAATTGTGTTTTTGGAATTATACAAGTAAGCCATTTTTTCTCTTTTCAAGATTTCAAGCCATCCGGACCCGGATCGCCGAGTCTAGGACACTTGATCTTGAAAGGGGAACGAACTGCCTACTGCTAATTTCACAAAGATCCCTGAGTTGTTTCACATAGGTTTTGAAGTTACGCTTAATAGTCGTTGAGTTTCCAGCTGTTCAGCCTTGTACTCTGCATAACTTGTGGTTTAGATGACCCTTTTGACTATCTTGTACTGTAAGCCGGCTTTCGCGTGGATACCATGTTGTTACATCCATACGAAGACGTAGCCAGCCAAGCCCCGTCGGGTTTCATGACTGACTGCAATCGTAAGCGAACAAATCATGCCACTTTAATGCGAGTCACATCGAGCTTAAGTAAGAATAGCCAAGGAATTTGGACTTCTTTGTCCGGTTATAAGATTGTAGCCGTACTCGTTTGCATGTAATCGGCCCTTATAACTCATAGGCATCATGGCCGGGTCTTTGAGTTTGTAACTGTGCTATTCAAGCGACCAGCCCCCAAGACCTAGATATACGCATCATACTGAGAGTACATAACCTGATAATAACCATCTCTTTTCTTGATAACCACCTCTTTACTTGATATGAAAAATCTAGGTCAGCAAGCCGCCTCGTTAAAAACCCGTCCAGTCCCCAAAGGTACCCTGGATAGGAAAAGAGTACGTCTGAAAACCTGCTGCCTATTACATCGTGCAATTCCACTTGCCAATATAATCTTTTTTAAGTATAATATGGACGTAGCTGAGCCACGTTCCATGGTCTATCTCTTTCTTGCATAGATGAAGTGGTATGTGCGGTGTCGTTAACTGTAGCCGACTCTTCCCTTGCATCTATCAAGTAATATGATCCATTATGCAGATTCCGGCTTATGATAAATGGTCCTTCCCATGGTGGCGATAATTTGTGTTTTCCTTCATTTGACTGCACCAGGCGCAGAACCAAGTCTCCTTCCTGGAATACCCGGGTTTTCACGCGCCGGCTATGATACCTCCGTAGGTCTTGCTGATATATGGCTGATCTTTCCAGGGCTTGTTCTCTTTGCTCTTCTAACATATCTACGGCGTCCTGCCGGGTTTTTTCGTTCTCCACTTCGACGTAAGCTGATACTCGCGGTGAGTCGTGAATAATGTCACTCGGTAACACTGCCTCCGCACCATAGACCATGAAGAAGGGCGTCATCTGAGTGGATCTGTTAGGTGTAGTGTTGATACCCCAAACCACAGAAGGAAGTTCTTCGACCCATGCACCAGCAGCCCTGACACAGGGAACTCGCAATCGTGGCTTTAACCCGCGAAGCAATTCTTGGTTTGCTCTCTCCACTTGTCCATTGGCCTGCGGATGAGCCACCGATGCAACATCAAGCCGGATTCCATTGTTGCCACAGAACTTCTCCATCTCACCAAGGGACATGTTGGTTCCATTGTCGGTAATTATGCTGTGGGGATACCCGAACCGGTAGATAATCCTTTTCAGGAACTTGACTGCTGTAGCTGCTTCGCAATTAGTAACTGGCATAACCTCAACCCACTTGGTAAACTTATCAATAGCCACCAAAAGATGTGTCTTCTTGCATGGTGACATATGAAAGGGGCCAACCATGTCCATACCCCAGACAGCGAACGGCCAAGTTAACGGGATGGTCCGTAACTCCATAGCCGGCACATGGGTTTGGCGAGCGTACCTTTGACATCCGTCACACCTTGCTACCAATCGTTCCGCATCCGCTAGAGCCGTGAGCCAGAAAAATCCGTGTCGATAAGCTTTAGCCACAAGAGACCTTGTGGATGCATGATGTCCATAGTCGCCTTCATGGATTTCCTTAAGAATCTGTCGGCCTTCTTCTGGCGCTACGCAGCGCAAAAAGACTCCTGCTGCGCTTCTCTTGTATAATTCTCCATTGATGATATAATATCCCTTTGCTCGCCTTAAAATTTGCCTTGCTAACACCTCCTGCTGTGGTAACTCGCCCCGCGACAGGTAGGCCAAAAACGGTTCTGTCCATTCGGGAACAGTACGTACTGTAGCCACAAGTCCTGAATCCGGGTCTTGGTTTGCCAATTCCTCCTCTGACTCGGTTTTAACCGATGGTCGCCATAATTCATCCAGGAAAACGTTAGGTGGAACCGGCTCTCTGCGCGAGCCGAGTCTAGCGAGCGCGTCGGCTGCCTCGTTCTTTCTTCTGTCTATATGCTCCACCTCATACCCGGAAAAACATCCTGCAACCCTATCAACTTCTCTGCGGTATGCTGCTATAGTTGCGTCCTTTCTATCCCAAGTTCCTGACACCTGCTGTACCACAAGATCCGAATCTCCGAAACACCGTATCCTTTTGATGTTCATCTCCTTAGCTGCCCTTAGGCCGTGAAATAGGGCCTCATACTCGGCCACGTTGTTGGAACAGTCAAAGTGGATTTATAGTACGTAACTTAGTTTATCTCCTTTGGGTGACGTCAGCACCACCCCAGCTCCTGATCCCTCGTATTGCTTAGATCCATCGAAGTGCATGATCCATGACTCGGAATTTGGAACCGTTGTAGTCATGCCTGTATGTGTCCAGTCGTTAACGAAATCAATTAAAGCTTGAGATTTGATTGCTGACCTGGGTTCATAGTTGATGTGATAATCCCCCATCTCTATCGCCCATTTGGCTATTCTTCCCGTCGCGTCCGAGTTTCTGATGATATCCGACATTGGTATTGAACTAACCACTGTTATGGGGTGTTCTTGGAAGTACGGCTTCAATTTCCGGCTAGCCATAAAGACCCCAAACACCATCTTTTGCCAATGCGGATAGCGCTGCTTTGCTTCTGATAATACCTCGCTGACATAATAAACCGGCCTCTGAACCGGGTAACCTTTCCCGTCCTCTTTACGCTCCACAACAACTACTGCGCTGACGGCTCGGGGGCCAGCTGCCACGTACAACAACATAGGCTCTTTAGGACCCGGCGCCGCTAGTACTGGTGGTTCGGATAACTGCTTCTTTAGTGCCTCGAATGCCTCATCCGCCTCTTGATCCCACACGAATTTGTCTGATTTCTGCAAGAGCCGGTACAAGGGTATTGCCTTTTCTCCGAGTCTGGATATGAATCGGCTCAAGGCTGCTACGCAGCCCGTGAGCTTTTGAACATGCTTCAAATTTTCTGGTTTTTTCAGACCCTGGATGGCCTTGATTTTATCCGGGTTTGCCTCGATCCCTCTTTCGGAAACTATAAAGCCGAGTAATTTCCCGGCTGGAACTCCGAACACGCACTTTGTCGGGTTAAGCTTCATCTGGTACCTCCTCAAGTTTTTGAACGTCTCCTTTAGATCATCGATAAACGTCTCCGCCTTCCTGGTCTTGATGACCACATCATCCACATAGGCGTGGACGTTGCGTCCGATTTGGTCTTCGAAGCACTTTTGAATACATCGTTGGTAAGTTGCACCGGCGTTCTTCAATCCAAACGTCATGGTTTTATAACAGAAGGCCCCAAAAGGGGTTATGAATGATGTTTTCTCCCAATCCTCCCTCTTGAGCTTAATCTGATGATACCCGGAATATGCGTCCAGGAAGCATAATAAATCGCTTCCAGCTACTGCATCTATAATCTGATCTATCCTGGGTAGTGCGAACGGATCCTTTGGGCAATGTTTGTTGAGACTCGTAAAATCAATGCACATCCTCCACTCATTGGTCTTTTTCATCACTAGAACCGGGTTTGCCAGCCAATCCGGGTGAAATACTTCCATGATAAAGCCGGCTGCCAATAGCCGAGCGATCTCTTCGCCTATAGCCTTCCTTCTTTCCTCATTCATTTTCCTCAAGCCCTGCTTCACGGGCCTGGACTTGGGATCCACATGTAAACTGTGCTCGGCCAGCTCTGTAGGGATACCCGGCATATCGCTAGGTGTCCAGGCGAACACATCTGCATTTGAACGAATAAACTCCACAAGTGCTTCCTCCTGCTCTTTTCCCAAGTTAGACCCTATGGTAAACTGCTTAGTGGAATCGCCTTCAACAAAATCTATCTTCTTGGTGTCTTGTGCTGCCTTGAATTTTGCTCTCTCGTCCTCGGTATTCGGCTTGTTCAAGGCTGTTCTATCATCCGGGTTCACTTGAGACCGGTAATATTCGAGTTCTTCCTTTCTGCATGCTTGCTCAGCCATAACCGAATCTCCTTCGTCACACTCGGCCGCTATATCCCGGTTCCCATGTATGGTGATGGTCCATTTAGGACCCGGAATCTTTAGCTGCAAATACACGTAGCACGGCCTAGCCATGAATTTGGCGTAGGCCGGTCTTCCAAACAGCGCGTGATAAGGACTGCGCAGTTTGACCACCTCGAACGTGAGCCACTCAACTCGATAATTATCCGTCGATTCTCCAAAAGCAACCTCCAAGGTGATCTTTCCCTCGGGGCTCGCCGAGTGACCCGGTACGATCCCATGAAAGATTGTCGAACTTTTCTGCAACTGGGACTCTTTGAGACTCATCCGTAAGAAGGTCTCCCAATAAAGGATGTTGATGCTACTTCCACCGTCCATCAGGACCCTCTTCAGTTCGTAACCATTAACCTGTGGAGCAACCACCAATGCCAAGACTCCTGGACGCTCTACTTTTTCCGGATGATCTCTTCTACTCCACGTTATCTCTTGTTCTGCCCATCTAAGATATCCCGGCGCGGCCGATGAAACCGAGTTTGCCGCTTGCTTTGACGTCTCTTTGTTCCTGCTAGAAGTTCCTGTAGTATGCACATGATATTGTCCTTTTAAATTAGTCGTTCGTACCATACCGACGAAGATGTTGATCCGGCCGATCGTCACGACGGATCCGGATTCGAGGTGATCCGACTCTGGCCCCCAGCCGGAATCGTCCACCATCTTTTTTCCTCTGCGGTCGATGTAGATTTCGCCGACGACGAGATTCTCCATATTCTTCCGAGCTTCTCCCGTGATGTAAACACCTTTGAACGCAGGCCCCACGGTGGGCGCCAACTGTCGTGGGATAATCACGGCAGATGTTACCGGGGGTAACTGATCTTGGGGCAAGACGACACAGGTATTTGGGAGAGGGTTTAGCTCAGAGGAAAACATGGTGCAATTCGATCTGGTAGCCGGCAATCGAAGTCGCCGAGTCTCCGATCTTGATATAACAACTCAACTTTGGGATTACACTAGATGCTCGATATCAAGCGCTGTAACTAGGGTTCTTAGATCTCTCTCTAAAACTAGACCTGGGGGTCGGTTTATAAAGCACCCGTACCCCCTGGCTTATTCCCCAAGGCGCATCCTGGATCCTACCCGGACACGGCGCACAAACCCTAGCTTTTCTTTACAGTAACCCACAATCCGGGTTGCTGGGCCTACAAGCTTGGGCCTTCCACAAGCTTCCTTATCCTTAGCCGGATCCTGCGCACCGTCCTTTTGGGCCGGGTTACTCCTTGGAGTTTGGCCTACCGGGTTATCGTCCCCCCGTCACAAAGTACCGTCGATGATAAGCCCGCCGAGGCAATACAGACGCACCAGATCTTAAGCCAGGCCGGTCCGGCCACCCCTGCCACGGGCGCCGGACCGTCCCCTCGTGATCTTGTGTCTAGCCTACTAGCTTTCGTCTCGTCTATTTGGGCTACTCCCGGTGCCTTTATATATTAGGCCAGGTTACACGTGTCCGACTCAAACACCTAACCTTCCGTTTAATTACAAGTCATAGTGTAGACCTACTCGTACACATATTCGACATATATTCCAACAGTCGGTGTATCCTGTTTAGGCCGACGGGGAGCCCCGTCGGCGTATCTATTTTTTTTATTTTTTTTTCAAAAAAATTTCTGCATATTTTTTATTTCACTTGTTTAACCACTTAATCACACTATAGTCACATTTATTTTTATTTTTAACAATTTTTAATTCTAATCTAAATTACTCGTTTCTACTAACACTTCCGATCGGTCACCCATCATGAGATTGCTTCAGGCCCAGCACGCTTAACTTCGTAGTTCCTTTCCTGTGATATACCTAGAAAGAACGGATGTGTTGTTGATAATATTATCCAATCAATCATGTTAGGTTTAACCCTTGGACCATCATGTCACACTCTTTTATTTTGTGAATTCAAACAATTATTTAAATAAAATATAATAACTAATAATAAATTTGAATTCAAATAATCTTAAATTTAAATAATAATTAACATGCTTGCCTTTTCTATTTAATATTGAATAATTCATATTTATAAATCCGTAAATCGAAATTTGACAAATAATATGTCTATATCGATTAGAAAAATGAGAGAAATTCAAATATGACATCCATATAATATTTTCCATCATATATTAGACTTTTTTCTTTTCATTGAAGCAAAAAACATTTTCTATTTTACGAGTGTAAAAAAAGGATTTTTTTGTGAAGGACCTACCATAAATATGTTGCAAAACTTGAGAGCTATAATTTTTGAAAATACTAGACCATGTTAGATGCACAAATAGCCAATTTGTTTCATATAAAAAGGTTTCCATCCACCTCCTTTAAAAACATAAATTTCTGCCGATTCCGTTGGAAACTGGTCAAATTTGAACTACAGGTACCTCATAATTTGCTCATGATTTTTGGCAAAAATCATTTTTAGGTACACAAGTACCTATTTCAACATAGATACACCAATAGTTTATCAATATCCAACCCCTAGCTACGAACAGTCATGCCCGCCGCCTTGACTTTTTCCTCAAACGGGGTTAGAAAATTCCAAAAAATTAAAAACAACCCAAAATGATGCGAGACATTCGCTGGTGTCATTATATAGGTCCTAGTATACACCAAAAATAATAAACTTGGAATACGACAGTTGTGTTGAAAATGTGTTCAAAAAAATTAGCTATCTTCAGGGTTTCGGGCCAAATGACAAGTCTTATGGTCATATCCATGGCATAGTTTGTTCAAATGTTCCCATATTAGACACAAACATGCATCTTGGAAGTACGGACAATGTTGACGGAGGAATTTTTCCTTTTCATTGAAGCAAAAAACAATTTTCTATTTTTCCATTGTAAACTCGCTAGAGAGAAGCGGACGCCGGTGAAGCGGGTCACACCCCTATAACATGGTATGGCACCCCCTAGCTTGTGTGGGGACCCAGACGCTCGGTAGCCCCCCTACGGTGAAAACCTAGACCCGCTGGAGAAATACCGGACTTAGACGGATACACGCGGTAACAACGTCGAAAGGGGGTAGCAATGTGGAACAAGTTGCTTGGTTGTGTTAGGGTAGTCCATAGGAACACAAAACACATAGGTAGAACCCAACTCTTCGGAAGATTCCCGGTGTTTCGTCGATATGGGAGTTTCACCCTATAAGCGGGGACCGAAAACCGCGGATCACTCGCAGAGGGCATACCCGATGGAATCTTATAGAATCATCGGTAAAAATTTGTTTTCACATATTTTATGACCTAATTACGCATAAAATAAATTGAGATTCTACTGTTCACCCCGCTTCGATGCCCTTCTAGGGGGTACCCGACGTAGGCACACGTTAATAGTGTTTTCCGAAAAGAGGGGATCCGGAACCCCCGTGTCTATAAAAAATGGAGCTATATATTACATTTCTATATTTTATATGTATGTTTTTTGTTTTTTTTATGTTATAGGGCAATTAAAAAGCAAAAAAAAAAGGATGCGCCGACGGCCTTGTATACGCCGACGGTCACCGTCGGTGTACAAAGCAATACGCCGACGGTATCGTGTACGCCGAAGGGATCGTGTACGACGGGATCGTATTCGTCCATACGCCGACGGGGCCGACTTTTTGCCGTCGGCGTATGGGAGCTGTCCCGTAGTGGCCTAATGGCCTTGCGGCCATTTGCCGCAGGGACGGGGCCCATGGTACAGACCCGTTAGAACCGGTTTGTATCACATCCGGTTCCAATGTGCTTAGCTCAATGCCCTGTTTTCTACTAGTGGCAGTGGGCTATCAGAAGTCTATGCCCATACGCTCCTAGTACGTACCCAGTTTGGACACGCTTTTCATAGGCTTTTTTCTACTAGTGAAAAAGATAGAGCGCGTGGAGGCAGCCCCAGCCTGTTTAGTATCGAGCTAGCTGTAGTTTAAGCTGGTAGCAAATGATGTTAGGGACAATAATCTTGTTACAAGTTTCTTGTTGCCTGGAGTTTGAAAGGGAAAAGAAAATCAATACCGGTCCATGTAATCGTGTTGTGTTCTTCGATCGTAATCCAGAGATGAAGAACAAAAGTGTGGGACCTTGTTCGTCTCTTCGCCGTGACATGACGGGCCAGTGGCCCAAAAGGTTATGACGAATATGGCCAATCGAGCTGCAAAGAAAGCTCTTGGATCCATCACTACGGGAGAGCCTTGATACGCCGATGGCTAGGCGCAACGCCGACGGGGATTTGTCGGGGCCGTCGGCATATCGGGCGAACAGGGCTGCCAACCAGGAGGCCGTCGGCGTATCCCTCCCCGTCGGCGTATACAGCCATACGCCGACGGCCACCGTCGGCGTATAAAAGACCGTCGGCGTATCCATTTTTTTAAAAATTTTCGTTAATAAATAGCCTTTATAATATATATATTTATTTTCATGTATATTTTCCATGTAGGTATAGTTTTTTAAATATATTGGAACGGTTAGCACATTCGAATTTCGACATCCTCCCTCCCGCATAAAATAACGACGCGAATCCGGAACGGGACCCTACACCATAAAATATAAAATAAATAAAACATAAATATATAATACACATATAGAACATAAATTTGTAACTTAATTTTTACATACCCCGATGTTTCAAACCCTCTCTGAGAAAAACACTATTCACGTGTGCATGCGTCATGTACACCCCTAGACGAACATCGAAAGGGGGTAGAACGATAGAATCTCAACTTCTTTTATGTTCCTATGGCCTATCTTAACACAACCAAGTCACTAGTTCCACAATGCTACCCCCTTTCGACGCCGCTACCGCGTTTATCCGTATAAGTCCGGTATTTCTCCAGCGGGTCTAGGTTTTCACCGGAGGGGGGCTACGGAGCGTCCGACTCCCTACACAAGCTAGGGGGTGCCATACCATGTTAGGATAGGTGTGTTTTGGTCTTTTTATGGCAAATATTGCACTCCGGGGTGTGACCCGCTTCACCGGCATCCGCTTCTCCCTCGTGAGTTTACATGCGCTTATAGGGTGAAACTCCCGTATCGGACGAAACGTCGGGAATCTTCCGAAGAGGTGGGTTCTACCTATGTGTTTTGTGTTTCTATGGGCTACCCTAACACAACCAAGTCACTGGTTCCACAATGCTACCCACTTACGACGCCGTTACCGTGTGTATCCGTATAAGTACGGTATTTCTCCAGCGGGTCTAGGTTTTCACCCGAGGGGGGCTACGGAGCGTCCGGCTCCCCCACACAAGCTAGGAGGTGACATACCATGTTAGTATATGTGTGTTTTGGTCTTTGTATGGTAAATATTGCACTCCGGGGTGTGACCTGCTTCACCGACGTCCGCTTCTCTCTCGCGAGTTTACACTCGGAACATAGAAAATGGTTTTTTGCTTCAATGAAAAGGAAAACTTCCTCCGTCAATATTATCCGTGCTTCCAAGGTGCATTTTTGTGTGTAATATGGGAACATTTTAACAAACTATGCCATGGATATGACCATAGCACTCGTCATTTGGGCCGAAACCCTAGAATGTTCGTAGGAGATAGCTAATTTTTGTGAACACATTTTCAATACAACTGTCGTATTCCAAATTTATTATTTTTGGTGTATACTAGTACCTATATAATGACACCACGCGAAGGTCTCGCATCATTTTGGTTTTTTTTTGAATTTTTTGGAATTTTCGAACCCCGTTTGAGGAAAAAGTCAAGGCGGCGGGCATGACTGTTCGTAGATAGGGGTTGAATATTGAGAAAATCTTGGTGTATCTATGTTGAAATAGGTACTTGTGTACCTAAAAATTATTTTTGCCAAAAATCATGAGCAAACTATGAGGTACCTGTAGTTCAAATTTGACCAGTTTCCAACGGAATCGGCAGAAACTAATGTTTTTTAAAGGAGGTGGATGGAAACCTTTTTATATGAAA
Source organism: Alopecurus myosuroides (assembly GCA_028641055.1). Taxonomy (NCBI): domain Eukaryota; kingdom Viridiplantae; phylum Streptophyta; class Magnoliopsida; order Poales; family Poaceae; genus Alopecurus; species Alopecurus myosuroides. The sequence goes on from CM054061.1 coordinate 369,385,121, forward strand.
CAAATTGGTTATTTGTGCATATAACATGCTCTAGTATTTTAAAAAATTATAACTCTCAAGTTTTGCAACATATTTATGGTAGGTCCTTCACAAAAAAACCTTTTTTTACACTCGGAACATAGAAAATGCTTTTTTGCTTCAATGAAAAGAAAACAAAAAGTCTTATATATGATTGAAATATTATATGGATGTCATATTTGAATTTCTCTCATTTTTCTAATCGATATAGGCATATTATTTGTCAAATTTTGATTTACGGATTTGTAGATATGAATTTTTGAATATTAAATAGAAAAAGCAAACATGTTAATTATTATTTAAATTCAAGATTATTTGAATTTAAATTTATTATTAGTTATTATATTTTATGTAAATAGTTGTTTGAATTCACAAAATAAAAGAGTGCGACATGATGGTCCAAGGGTTAAGGTTAACAGGATTGATTGCATAATATTATCAACAACAAATCAGTTGTTTCTAGGTAGATCACAGTGAAGGAACTACGAAGTTAAGCGTGCTAGGCCTGGAGCAATCTCATGATGGGTGACCGACCGGGAAGTGTGATTATAGTGTGATTAAGTATAGAAACGAGTAATTTAGATTAGTAGATATGACTATAGTGTGATTAAGTGTTTAAACAAGTCAAATAAAAAATATGCAGAAAAAAATTCGAAAAAAAAATTAAAAAAAAATTTCTATACGCCGACGGTAATGCCTGTACGCCGACAGACCAAGACGCCGAGGGGAGACGCCGACGGCCCCCGTCGGCGTATGGATACGCCGACGGCAAAGAGGCTTTTGCCGACGGCTGGCCACCGTCGGCGTCTCGACTGTCTCCCGTAGTGCATCCTCGTCCGGATGAACTCGAGCAGCGTAGTTTACGGGTGAAGCTCGCCGGCGCCCACCTCGTAGCGGCCGCCTGTTGAGCACGAAAACCACCTTCCCCAGCTTGATATCATATCGAAAAAATAATTTCTTCACATTCATATCGGTGGGCTTGATGGATTGGCAGCACGGTAGGTGAGCCACACCAATGCAATGCTCCCAACAGGCATCAACACTACCCGATCTCAACCAGGCTGCACTTTCATCACGGTGGTAGCGATAATGGGCTTATTTTTTGTTGGACAAAAACATCATTGCTCCGGTCCAACATCGAGCTGCACGATTAATTATGCCGGATCTGAAGCTCAGTATTTTAATGCCCAATGTAGGATCGATCAATAATACGCACAAATATCTAAACAATCTTTTTCTCGAGATGCAATCATCCAAATTAACAGTTGCTTAACCCCATTCTCCCAATACTTATTCTCCTGACGACAACGTCAATGCACGTCATCAAAATCCAGATGCCTCAACCAACCCGTCAAACGACGCGCCAAGAAAACAAACCGACCCAACACACCCTTAGCGCGCACTACCTGAGCATGCCCAGAAGCCATCGTCGTCGTCTTCCGTCAACCCATCTTTATGACGAAAATATGGTTTAACCATATATATATACAAAAGATAGCTATAATTTACACCTATCAACCCCTATTCCAGAAGAAGATGGAATCTTCAAGTTGCTAGATAGCTGGGTGCTTCCAACGCGCATCTACGTATGTAGTACTATATCGCTCCGGAGCAGAGCGGTGGAGTCCCAACCATGGACACCTACAAGCTGTGGGTGGTGAATAACCGGGACCTTATCCGCTCCCTCGAGTCGCTCGCCTATGTAACCTCCCAACACTCATCCATTTTGGCTATGGGATTTTAAGTTTGGTTTCCCCTCTGAGTTGTGTTTGGGGTTGTTGATTTCTTAGCTGTTGCTTATGTTTGCTTCATCTCCAATATGCAGGGCGCGATGTGGATACTCCCGGAGCGCTTCGGCAACACCGAGGTGGCGCCAGAAGCAGGTTGCTCTACTCCCAACTTCCATCTCTAGCTTTTGTTTTCATATAGTTTGACCAATTAATGCTATGTTCACTGCCTTATATCTCCATGAAATGGATGGATTGTATGTAAGTATTTTGTTTCTTCTCTGTGGTGGAGCAGTATACGCTCTTGTGGGCATTGTAACATGTGTCAACCAGCAAATACTGTCTGGTTATTCTCTCCCATGTCTCGTATCTATGCTCAGAGATGCGGAGGCGGCTGTGGAGGTTGCCGCCCAGCGCTTTGTTGGAGATGATCGCAAGTGGGGCTTCCTTGCTGCTACAGAGGCAGCCAAGTAAGTTGCTGCTGCTTCTCTGTACATATTTTATTTTCCGAAATGGAGGAATAACCCTAGCCTCTACATCGATCGATGCTCAAAATAATTCTCTGTAAGGGGCGTCTAGCTAGCTATCTTCTTGGTTGGTTTTTTGATAAATGTCGTGTTTCAGAGCATGGGTGAGATTTGCCGCTTTTAAAGAGAGTGGCTATAGCCGGATGCTACTACAAGGAGGGGAGGTGCAGAACGAAGAAGCAGATCCCCGAAAAGAAGTAGCCCAAACTGAGATTCCGTGTAACGGAAAATCTTCCAAGAGTCTGGAGGCAGCTGCTGCTTTGAGCAAGAATTGTGGAATGATGATGCCAGATCTAGTGGGGACGACAACGAAGCAACAACCTAACCCTTCCAGTAATTAACAACTTTTAAGTTTTTATTACTTGAAGGTATATAAACACGTCCCCTATATCTCTCTTAACTTGCTTATCAAGTGTTCATCCATCTCTCTCAGTGACTCTGGAGCCATCTTGGGAAAATGTTTGGTCTTGGAGAAGACGCTTATTCGTGTTAGGGGAGGCCCTTCACATATTCAGACCGCTTGTGTACGTCCTTACGATCAACAAGTTTGGGATCAGATCTTGGACTCCTTGGTTGGTGTCGTTAGCTGTGGAGGTCACCAGTCTTGGCATTCACTCGCATGCAACACGTCTAAATCTCTCATCTGCCGAGAGGGTCGAGGTGGATTCGGTATTAATGAATTAGTTCTCTTCTTTGTTTGCTTCCCAGTCTAATTTCCTTATCTTCTTCTTCTTCGTCTTCGTCTTCATGTTATCAGATGAAAAGGCGAAAGATGATGATGTGTGCACTCTATGCCGTCAGAGACCCATTCTTCACCAACTACACCCGGTAACGACCCAATCATCAATAGGAGATACTACTCCTGCTACCTCACTTACAATGAATATATCTTGTAAACTTTGCAAAAAGTCAAAACTTTTCCTTAGTTTGACCAAATATAGTGAAAAAAATACATAAACATCTACTATATTATATATGCAACGATGAATCCAAAATATTGTTCATACTGATTGGTCGTTGATTTTCACTAAATTTACAAGTCCTAGTCATTGAAACGGATGGAGTAGTATATGATGATGCATGCGCATGCTCACACATGAAAATCTATCCTAACAGGCGTCACCTGGAGAAAGCACAGAGAGTTCTCAATCCGGTGCCGTGTATCAGTTTAGGTATGCTAGCATTCTCCACTTGTATGCATGTCGTGTCCCACCGAAACTTGAACAGGGAGCTGAATTTATTGCAGGTAAACTCGTGGATCTCTCGGAGGGAGTTCAGTCACGTTATACATACACATCTGGCTCATAATTAACTCTCCCTCCCTCTCTCTCTCTCTCGTCAATACAAAAATGAAATGAAAAGTTTCTCCAGCAAATAATAGATGAATTGGATATGTCTTGTTATAAGAGCTTCCTTGCTGATTCTGTGATTTGTATGGTGGACTTTGTGAGCCTACTGGTTTCGATTTCGGTTTCTTTCTATCTTATAGATACAAGGTTTTCCTGACATTCAATACTTTTGTTTTTTTGAGCATATCCTGACATTCACTACTGTGCCTCGAGATGTTCAGCTCGGCCCGGACATTGTTAGGCGCGTTCGGAGCCGAGCTCGCCTGCTAAAGAAATTGACCGAGCCGGGCCGCATTTACTGGACCGCCACCGAGCCAGGCTTGTTTGGCTCGCGCATATTTTCTTTTTCAAGTTTACAGTGTGAAGGATGAGAGGATTATGCTCAATTATGTCACGAGCAAGGAAACATCCTGTTCGTTCGTTTCTAGCACAACGCATAGTAGCGCTGCCTTGGCCACTCCGGCCGCACTCCGACGAGCAAAACCTGCCGGATTTGAGCCTTTCTGCCCATGATATCGACGAATCAAGCTTCCACACGACTCCACACGACATGGGCGACAACTGGAGCTCTGCTTAGGCCATTTCTTTCACCTATCTTCCCCGCCTCCGGCGAGGCTCACGAGCCAGCTTAAGCCACACCGAGCTTCCACAAAGCCCGAGCCGAGCCTCTATTTCCAACTCGCTAGAGCAACAAGCTAAGCCAGGCTCGGCTCGAGGATGACGAGATTTTTGCACGCTCGAAGCGAGCCTACATTGAGCCGGCTTGCGTCCAGCGGGAACCACTACGCCTGCATGCGAGTTTTTTTTTTCTCTCCACCGGTCGATCGGCCACCGTCTTTTATTTTTTCGCCCTCCCTTGATATGTTCTTTTGCAACGCCTCTCCCATCAGATCGACTTTTCTTCGTCACTGAGTGTGCATGCACGCTCTAGAAACCGGACGGCTGCAAGCCTCTATGCGATGTAGTGTCTTTGTCATGATACACGGATCTTTATTACCTACATGGAGTACCACGTTTGTGCTTCTACACCTTTGTCTGCAAGGTCATCGCCTCGTCCCTAACTACACCTTCTCCTCGACTTTGACATCCATGGACTACACGGACACTTCGCCCTTCGCATTTTTTCAAATGTCAACCGTGCTAGAGTCTTGCTTTGCTAGTCTATTTAACATGGGATAAACACTACATGAATCCTGACAGACGCCGACGGCCGGCAGCCCTCGGGGTAGGCCATTTCCCCCTCGGCGTACACCTCCCTCGGCGTAGGTGTTTTGCCCGTCGGCGTAGAGGATCCCGTCGGCGTATAAATGTCGTGGGACGCACCAGCTGTCAGAACGGAGTCCGTTCGACGGAATACATACGCCGACGGCCACACTCGACCCCTCGGCGTATGAAGGTCCACGTGGAGTCCCCCGCGGGCCTGGCCAAAGACTACGCCGACGCCCCCCCCCCTCGGCGTAGGGGTACATACGCCGACGGCCCCCCCTGGCGTAGGCACAACATTTTAATTTTTTTTTTCCAAAAAAATTTCAAAATTTCTTTCTAATGTTTCTGTAATTCACTTATTTAACCACTTAATCACACTAAAGTCACATTTATATTTATCTTTACCCATTTTTATTTTTAATCTAAATTACTCGTTTCTACTAACACTTCCCAATCGGTCACCCATCATGAGATTGCTACAGCCCCAGCACGCTTAACTTCGTAGTTTCTTCCTTGTGAGCTACCTAGAAACAACGGATGTGTTGTTGACAATATTATCCAATCTATCATGTTAACCTTAACCCTTGAACCATCCATGTCACGTTCTTTTATTTTGTGAATTCAAACAATTATTTAAGTAAAAAAATAATAACTAGTAATAAATTTGAATTCAAATAATCTTTAATTTAAATAATAATTAACATTTTTGTCTTTTCTATTTAATATTGAAAAATTCATATCTATAAATCCGTAAATCAAAATTTGACAAATAATATGTCTATATCGATTAGAAAAATGAGTGAAATTCAAATATGAAATCCATATAATATTTTTCATCATATATAAGACTTTTGTTTTCTTTTCATTGAAGAAAAAAACCATTTTCAATTTTCCGAGTGTAAAAAATGGGTTTTTTTGTCAAGGACCGACCAAAAATATGTTGCAAAACTTGAGATCTATAATTTTTTAAAATAGTAGACCATGTTATATGCACAAATAACCAATTTGTTTCATATGAAAAGGTTTCCATCCAGCTCTTTTGAAAAACACAAGTTTCTGCCGATTCCGGTGGAAACTGGTCAAATTTGAACTACACGTACCTCATAGTTTGCTCATGATTTTTGGCAAAAATCATTTTTAGGTACAAATATACCTATTTCATCATAGATACACAAATATTTTCTCAATATTCAACCCCTAGCTACGAACGATCATGCCCGCCGCCTTGACTTTTTTCTTAAACCGGCTTAGAAAATTCCAATAAATTGAAAACAACCCAAAATGATGCAAGACCTCGCGTGGTGTCATTATATAGGTACTAGTATACACCAAAAATAATAAACTTGAAATACGACAGTTGTGTTGAAAATGTGTTCACGAAAATGAGCTATCTCCTCCGAACATTCTAGGGTTTCGGGTCAAATGACAGGTGTTATGGTCATATCCATGGCATAGTTTGTTCAAATGTTCCCATATTCCACAAAAACATGCATCTTGGAAGCACGGACAATGCTGACGGAGGAAATTTTCCTTTTCATTGAAGAAAAAATCATTTTCCATTTTTCGAGTGTAAAAAATGGGTTTTTTGTGAAGGACCTACCAAAAATATGTTGCAAAACTTGAGATCTATAATTTTTTTAAATACTAGACCATGTTATATGCACAAATAACCAATTTGTTTCATATGAAAAGGTTTCCATTCAGCTCTTTTAAAAAACACAAGTTTCTGCCGATTCCGCTGAAAACTGGTCATATTTGAACTACAGGTACCTCATAGTTTGGTCATGATTTTTGGCAAAAATCATTTTTAGGTACACAAATACCTATTTCATCATAGATACACAAAGAGTTTCTCAATATTCAACCCCTAGCTACGAACGGTCATGCCTGCCGCCTTGACTTTTTCCTTAAACCGGCTTAGAAAATTCCAATAAATTCAAAACAACCCAAAATGATGCAAAACCTTCGCGTGGTGTCATTATATAGGTACTAGTATACACCAAAAATAATAAACTTGGAATACGACAGTTGTGTTGAAAATGTGTTCACAAAAATGAGCTATCTCCTCCGAACATTCTAGGGTTTCGGGCCAAATGGCGGGTGTTATGGTCATATCCATGTTATAGTTTGTTCAAATGTTCCCATAATCCACACAAACATGCATCTTGGAAGCACGGACAATGTTGATGGAGGAATTTTTCCTTTTCATTGAAGAAAATAACCATTTTCTATTTTCCGAGTGTAAAAAATAGGTTTATTTGTGAAGGACCTACCACAAATATGTTGCAAAATTTGAGATCTATAATTTTTGAAAATACTAGACCATGTTATACGCAGAAATAACCAATTTTTTTCATATGAAAAGGTTTCCATCCAGCTCTTTTGAAAAACACACGTTTCTGCCAATTCCGGTGGAAACTGGTCAAATTTGAACTACACGTACCTCATAGTTTGATCATGATTTTTGGAAAAAAATCATTTTTAGGTACACAAATACATCTTTCATCATAGATACACAAAGATTTTCTCAATATTCAACCCCTTGCTACGAACGGTCATGCCCGCCGCCTTAACTTTTTCTTAAACCGGCTTAGAAAATTCCAATAAATTCAAAACAACACCAAATGATGCAAGACCTTCGCGTGGTGTCATTATATAGTTACTAGTATACACCAAAAATATTAAACTTGGAATACGACAGTTGTGTTGAAAATGTGTTCACAAAAATGAGCTATCTCCTCCGAACATTCTAGGGTTTCGGGCCAAATGACGGGTGTTATGGTTATATCCATGGCATAGTTTGTTCAAATGTTCCCATATTCCACACAAACATGCATATTAGAAGCACGGACAATGTTGACGGAGGAAGGTTTCCTTTTCATTGAAGAAAAAAACCATTTTCCATTTTCCGAGTGTAAAAAATGGGTTTTTTTGTGAAGGACCTACCACAAATATGTTGCAAAACTTGAGATCTATAATTTTTGAAAATACTAGACCATGTTATATGCAGAAATAACCAATTTGTTTCATATGAAAAGGTTTCCATTCAGCTCTTTTGAAAAACACAAGTTTCTGCCGATTCCGGTGGAAACTGGTCAAATTTGAACTACAGGTACCTCATAGTTTGCTCATGATTTTTTGGCAAAAATCATTTTTAGGTACACAAATACCTATTTCATCATATACACACAAAGATTTTCTCAATATTCAACCCCTAGCTACGAACAGTCATGCACCCCTCCGGTGAAACCCTAGACCCGCTGGAGAAAGACCGGACTTATACGAATACACGCGGTAACGACGTCGAATGGGGGTAGCAATGTGGAACTAGTTGCTTTTATGTGTTTGGGTAGGCCATAGAAACACAAAACACAAAGGTAGAACCCAACTCTTCGGAATATTCCCGACGTTTCGTTCGATAAGGGAGTTTCAGCCCATAAGCGCATGTAAACTCCGTAGAGAGAAGTGGATGCTGGTGAAGCGGGTCACACCCCGGAGTGCAATCTTTGCCATACAAAACACACAACACACCTATACTAACATGGTATGGCACACCCTAGCCCTTGTCAGGATCCGGACGCTCCGGAGCCCCCCTCCGGTGAAACCCTAGACCCGCTGGAGAAATACCGGACTTATACGAATACACGCGGTAACGAAGTAGAATGGGGGTAGCAATGTGGAACTATTTTCCATCCAAAACCCTAGTTTGTGGTGGGATCCCGACGCTCCAGACCCCCTCTCCGGTGAAACCCTAGACCTGCTGGAGACTAAAAAAACCTTATAAGACTACGACCGGCACCGATGTAAGAATGGGGTAACAAAGTGGAACTAGTTGCTTGAATGTGTTTTAGTGGGCCCTAGGAAGCATAAAAACAATGGCATGGACCAAATATTCGGAAGATTCCCTCTCATTGGACCACTACGAGAAACCGCGAAACTCCCGCTACGGGTCTACCCAAATGAATCTTCTTGAATTCTGGGGCCACACTTGTCTTACATGTGTCTATTACCTAACCATGCATAAAGCAATGAAGGTTCTACTATTCTACCGCCTTTCGATGTCCATCTATAGGGGGTACACGACGCAATCGTAAGTTATAGGGTTTCCCAAAAGAGGGGATGCGGGGCCTCGGGATCCGTACAAATTCATTTATGTATTTAATATTAATGTTTAAGTATATCATATAATAAGTATGTTATTTATTTATCTTAGATTAATGTGTTGTATAGGGTCGGGTCCGGGAGATTTCACCCTAATATTTCATGCATGGGCGCGGATGGCGGGATAGTGACAGTCGGAGGTATACAACCACTCCTATTAACTGAGAAATTATAAATATATTAAAATCATATAGGAAAACAAATAAAACTATATTAAATTTAGACAAATTTATTCGACACGAGTGGGAAAAAATTCGACACGAGTGACAAATTTATGCAGCACCTACGCCGACGGCCCCCCTCGGGGTAGCCTACCGCACCTACGCCGACGGCACCCCCTCGGGGTAGCCTATCGCGTAACGGGGCGCATTCGAATCGCGTAACGGGGCAGCACCTACGTCGAGGGGGTAATATACGCCGACGGTGGCACTCGGGGAAAGTTCCATACGCCGAGGGGGTAATAGACGCCGACGGTCACGTTGTCCACCGATCCTGCCGACCACCCTACGCCGAGGGGGCCGACCTTTGGCCGTCGGCGTAGTGAGGGGCCGTCGGTGTCTATGGAGTTTCCCGTAGTGAAAGTTTGTATATTTCCCTTCTCTGAAAGCCTTGTGCTACAAGCATGAACGTGTGCGGGCGTCCTCGATGTGTCCCCGGACTTTGGAAAAAACCGTGGCTTAAACAATCGTCAACTATTGTCTTAGTAGATTCACCATATTTTTCACCAACGTAGCTTCTACCCACTAATCCATTTCGCTTCTCTACGACATCGGCTTCATCTATCGCTACATCCACACCAGCATCTTTGACCCAATTGTTTGGGGTTAGCCTGGAAACCTCCTGCCCCTCCCTGGTTATTACCTTGATTTCCAGCCGCCGGGTTACCGGCTGGGGGTGGGCCGTTGCCCGGGTTTCCCCCTGGACCCGGTCCTCCTCCCCGTCCTGCACCTCGCATAGCTCTGTTCACTTCCTCATTTTTCCATCTTTGTAAGTCGGCGCACTGCTCCAAGGAGTGGTTAGCTGGCCTGTCGTTCCTGCTGTGCTTCGGGCATGCCATTCTGAATATGTCCCAATTGTTACTCGGCCTTGGTGGTCCTTGATAGTTTCCTCCATTGTGATTACCTCCGTTGAAATTTCCTTCTGCTCTGGGTCTAGAAGACCCGGCCTCTGTGTTGGCGACAAACTCGGAGCCTCCTTCAAACGGGCGCTTGTTCTGACTATTTCCGTTACTACCCAGTGCTGATCCATTGCCGGTTCTTCCGCTATTACTTGTGTTTGCTTTTACCTTCTTGTCATCAACTTCCTCCTCTATAGTATCTGTCGCAGCGTGTTTATTGCACGCATCCATCAATTCTCCCATTGCAACCTCCGACGCATTTCGACTTGATTTCATGCGAGTTAACTTTTGCACTAAAGGTATATACTTGCATGTTTTTGCCATAGCTTGTAGTGCATCATTGGGCTGAATATCTGTGGACGAGTGAAGTATCTCCATAACCCGGCGCACCCAACTGCGTGCCGACTCTCCCTTCTTCTGGACGCATCACTCTAGATCATCAATAGTGAACAATTTTCTGCACGTCCCATGAAAGTGCTTGACAAACGCGGTCTTCAATTCCCCCCAGGACTTGATCGATCCTTCCGGCAAATTGGTGAACCACAACTTTGCTGCTCCTTCTGACATGATCAAGTACATGAACTTGGCTTGGAGATTCTCGGATGCGTTGCGAATCGACATTGCCATCTCATAACTGCTTAGCCATGTTTCTGGATCCATAGTTGGCTCGTAATTCACTACTTTTCCTGGCTCTTTGAATTTTTCCGGGTAAGGTTCAGCTCTGATATTGTCCGAGAGACACTTGGGTCCCGCAAGAACGGTCGAGGCCGGCCTTGCTCGAGAAACGTGTGATACAGCGGGGGGCACGGCTGGGCGCGGCGCTGCGGGTAGTCCATGCGCTGCAGACCCGGCCGCGGCCCTCCGAGCCCTGGAACTGTCCACAACAGCCTGTGCTGCTGATGCTGCCTGAACGCGGGGAGGAGGCGGCATTTGCTGCTGCTCTTCCCTCCGCCGTGCTGAACTTGTTTGGATATTCCCTTGTTGTTGACTGACGTATGGCGTCCCGTGCATCCCAGTTCTATGATCCGGATAATTGGCTTGCTGCGCCACCGCAGTGTGCAACAGATCGATTGCTTGCCGGGTCTTCTCTGCATGGGGTGACTCTCCCACGGGGATTTGATTTAATGCGAGTGTCGCCGCATACACATTGTCCATGGGATTATTGTAGTGACCTGCTGGTGTGCGAAATCGTGATGGTGGCGGTGGTGGTAGATCGTTGCCGGTTGTGACTCTAGTCTGTGGTAGGGGTAACCCGGCCCGCTCATTTGCCAGATGTGCCCCCGCTGTTGCCGGTTGGGGTGCGGTCCCCTGGTTCACCACTGGTATCGGCTGATCTTGAGGTGTGATAAATAAAGCAACCGGATTAATAACCCCGCCCGTTGCTGGTAACCTGGTTTGATGCCTTTGATATACTCTAGATGTTTCCTCTCGGAGCCGAGTTTCCAGCGCATCCAGCTCACGTTGCCGCGTGGCCATCCCTTGCCTTTCTGCCTCTACTTGCCTTCTTTGCTGTTCCAACGCACGGCGAGCCACATCCAGATCCCTGACACGTTCCGCTGCGTTTTCTGGAGTGATAACCGTAGCAAGAACCGTGGGGTCTAGGATCAGATTATTATCGAATAAGGCCGGGTGACGCGGGTTCGAAGGACCCGCCCCTGGTGTCCGGTTTCCCAGGAATCCGAACGTATTTGCGTGCAACTCCTCGTCTGCTGCACGGCTGGTCACTGATGCCGATTCTCCATCAACCCGGGCCAGAACCGGGTCTCCGTTAGCCGCGCCCTGCTGCTGGGCCAATGCCTGAGCCGCCCCGACTGCTGCCGCGGTTGCGTTCTCTTGGTTGAGATTGGCCGCGGGAGCCGTGTAGACCGCAACTCGGCGTACGATACTTGGTGTAAATTCATGATGTTCTTCTTCGCCGTTATTCTCCTCATACCGGTTCTCCAGCAGATCCAGGATAGACTCGGTTTCATCCTCTCTCTCGACCCGGTCGCGCGGGGTCCATGTCGGCTCCTCCGGTTGTTCCCACTTCGCGATGGGTTCTTCCGCCGGATATGTCGTTCCAATCGATTCTTCATCATCTGATCGGATAGAAGTGGCTTCCCCTGACACAGAATCAGATCCGAAATTGTCAGGGATCGAACCGGAAGTACATACCATACCAATGAAGACGCTGATCCGGCCGATCGTCACGACGGATCCGGATTCGAGGTGATCCGATTCTGGCCCCCAGCCGGAATCATCCACCGTCTTTTCTCCTTTATGGTCGATGTAGATCTCGCCGACGACAAGGTTCTCCATGTTCTTCCGAGCTTCTCCCGTGATGTAAACACCTTTGGACGCAGGCCCCGCGGTGGGCGCCAACTGTCGTGGGATAATCACGGCAGACGTTACCGGGGGTAACTGATCTTGGGGCAAGACGACACATGCGTTTGGGAGAGGGTTTAGCTCAGAGGAAAACATGATGGTAATCGATCTGGTAGCCGGCAATCAAAGTCCCCGAGTCTCCGATCTTAATATAATAACTCAACTCTCGGGTTACACAGGATGCTCGATATCAAGCGGTATTGCTAGGGTTCTTGCATCTCTCAACTAGACCTAGGGGTCGGTTTATAAAGCACCCGTACCCCCCGGCTTGTTCTCCAAGACTCACCCTGATCCTACCCGGACACGGCATACAAACCCTAACCTTCCTTTACCGTAACCCACACTCCGGGTTACTAGGCCTACAAACTTGGGCCTTCCGGAAGTTTCTTTATCCTTAGCCGAATCCTGCACAGAGTCCTTTGGGGCCGGATTACGCCTTGGAGTTGGCCTACCGGGTTATTATCCCTCCATCAAGCCACCCCTGAGGGTGCACCACGTTCGACCTGCCGCCACCATGGCTGCAGACCCCTCAGAATTCCTCCATACAAATCGGACACTCGCTGCACTTCGTCGATACCGCCTTCAGCATTAACCGGGGGAGCACCTGGATCAGAACCTCAACAGCCTTGTGACGTCCCTCGATCGGGTAATATGTATATTTGAGTGTTCCCGTCAAAATCCACATAATATCGATCCGGAGTTGTCATCTGTGATAACATTAAAACAGTTCACGAATGATACGCAACAACAACAGAAGAGATATATACAAGCTGATTCCAATGAGTCAACATTAAAACTATACCTACTAAAAGTGTTGATGGACAAACCTCGTTAAAAATGCTTAAATATGTTATTTTTCCTAGGTTTGGTGTTTCTAGATATCTTACGACTGATGGAGGTTCTCATATTATTCATGGTGGTTTTAGAAAAACCCTTGCTAAATATGATGTTAATCATAGAATTGCCTCAGCTTATCATCCTCAAACGAGAGGGCAAGTAGAATTATCAAATAGAGAAATTAAATCTATCTTGCAAAAGACTCTTAATAAATCTAGGAAGAATTGGTCTAATAAGTTGAATGATGCTTTATGTGCTTATAGAACTGCTTATAAAAATCCTATGGGTATGTCTCCCTATAAAATGGTTTATGGAAAAGATTGTCACTTGCCTTTAGAATTAGAACGCAAAGCTTATTGGGAAGTGAAAGAATTAAATAAAGATTTTAAACTTGCTGGTAAGAAAAGAATGCTTGATTTGAATCATTTAGATGAATGGCGATGTGAAGCTTATGAAAAGGTCAAGCTCTTTAAAGAAAAAGTGAAACAATGGCATGATAAAAGAATCCTTTAAATTTAGTTTCATGTTGGTGAGAAAGTTCTATTGTATTGGTCTCGTCTCAGATTTTTTGCAGGAAAATTACTCTCCAGATGGGAAGGACCTTATATTATTGAAGATGTGTATCGTTCAGGGGCAATTAAAATTTCTTCCCTCAAGGATAACACTACACAAGTGGTAAATGGGCAAAGACTCAAACATTATATTTTTGGGGATTCCTATGATTAAGATGTCGATGTTATTAAATTAATGACTCTGGAGAAATTCATCGGAGGGAAGATTCCAGAATCTACAGAGTTAGTTTTGGAATAGGTAACAGTTCTGTTAAGAAAAAGTTCGCGAATTGCCTTTTCAGTTATTAATTATTGATATTTGGAAAATATGAAAAATACCGAGCCGAAGAGGAGTTGGAGAAGGTGCCCGGAGGCATCACACCACTAGGTGGCGCGGGCCCACCCTTGGCCATGCTAGACTATGGTGTGGGCGCCCCGGAGCCCCTCTCCGACTCGTTTTGATCTGGACTTTCCTTTCGGTACACACATTTTTTCTATATAATCCCCCGGATCCCCCGAGGTCCGTATATCGTTTTCTCGTCGTGTTTCTTTTTCGAGTTGTTTCTGCCAGGGTTTGTTTTCAGTTTTAGAAGCACCATGGTCTCTGCCAACAACAACAAGGGGAAGGGAACGAAGGAAGAAGATCTCCAAGGCCGGGAGCCGAAAAAGGAGATTGATAGTGGAGTTGAAGGAGATGTAGAAGACCTACGAGTATGTCCATGCGTCATCATCGCAAGCTTTGGAGTGGTTTCGAAACCTCGCAAGCAAACGGCGAGGATGAGTACTGGAGGAAAGGCCCCACGTCACTGTTTAGCTTCAAGGACACAAGTCACAGGAGAAGGAAGCTCTCAATCTAAGGAAGCAAGGAAGGAATACCTGTATGGCTGGGATTCACCAACCGACAAGCAAGCGAACCAAATCAAGCTCAATACGGAGGTAATGTGTAGGCTTATGCACGCATTGGAAGATTTGAAGGAATCAGTTGACAAGCTCATCACGAAGGATTGACCACCACCACCGAAGAATTGATTCGTCATTGGTATTGGTATCCCGTTGGCATGTTCCAAGATGAGGGGAGTGCCGCGGTATCACCTTTATCTTTCACTCCTTTTTACCTTTTAGTAGAGTCATATCATGAGTACAGAAAATATCATATAGTATGGTTTGCAGTATGGAAGTGTCACTCCTTAGTTGGTTGTCGTTGTATCCCTTGGTTTGAGTTGCCATAATGAAATATTAATGAGAAGTTTCATCATCTACTTGTTCTACTTTATTTTAGTATGCAATTTGTGTTATGTGATTGATCTTGTTATTAGTATTGGCATCAATGATGGAGCTTCAAGATAATCTAGTTGTTTTTGGCAAACTTAGCATTGGTCATTAGCAACAATACGTGAGACTTAAGTAGAAAAGAGGGAGTTGCATGTAGATATATTATTCCATAATCTTTCTTCTTTGTTAGCTCATAACCTTAGTATTCTCAAATAAGTTTCTTTGCACCTTCAACGAAGATTGCATGATTGACTTTATCATATATGTTTTTGTTTGTTTTACTTTAATTCTTATGCCTTCTACCCAACCTTGCTAGCCAAAAATCTGTACTCAGAGGGAATGCTTCTCGTGCAATCCAAACCTTGAGCCCAAAACCTTGTCATTCGTGTCCACCATACCTACCTATCTGTGGTAATTAACCGCCACTCCAAGTAAATTGCTCACGTGCTACCTTTAAAACTTTCAAAATTATCCTGTTTTGGGTTCCTGTTTTTGCTCATGAGGACATAAATAGAGAATCTTTATCTCACTTGTTGATTGGATTTGACACACCTGGACTAGTGGCTTCATTCTCTTATCCAAATGCTAGAAGAGCTGGCAGCGGGGTGCCCAGCCCCAAACTAATACACAAATTATCTTCAATATTTTTGCCTCTGATTTATCAGTCAAGGCATAATCGTGTAAACAAAAGAGAATGAGGGATGACCTTCTAGTACAGTTGCGTCCTTCATATGGGAGCCTCTCTTGTGAAGTCTAGTTGGCATGTGACGTACCGTATTTTCTGTTTACCATTCGTTGACACTAGCATACACCTCTCAAAATTAGACACTCTTCCATGGTTTGTGATTGTTGGCAGGCACCCGAGGATTCGGTTATCCATGATTTGTGTAAGATGGATGGGAGGAATGTCATGCATTTTATACATCTGTTTATTAAAATAATAGCTCTAGCACGTGAGTGATCCATGCTTCCCTCTGCGAAGGGCCTATCTTTTACATTTATGTTGAGTTAGTAAACCCATTTCCTTCTGTCTTAAGCAAGCATTTGAATTGTTGTGATTCCTCCGACTCCATGTTGATTTACTCAATCATGTTTATTATTCTTCCTTGTTTCTACAAATGCTTTTAATTGTTTGAATACCACTTAGAAAGTTAACAATGTTTGCAAAGAGACTATTATAATTGAGCATGATAAACTCTGCAATATAGCTCTAGTATAAAAGACTCTGATCGAAAGATGAGTACACTGTTAATTGTTCTCTGACCAAGAACGAAACTTTGCCTTTACCAATTTTGATTTACTTTTTGCACCATTATTGTTCCTCTGCTTGTTTCAAGTTTGATTATATGAGAGGAAGTTGCTGTCTAAAATGAATTTTTCTTTGTTAGATGTGATGCCTTTTGTCCGTATTTCATTTATCTACACCTCACTCCAGAAATCTGAGGTCATGTTTACTGAGTTCAGTTTCGCTTGGGGACAAGCGAGGTCTAAGCTTGGGGGAGTTGATATGTCCATTTTGCATCATCGTTTTATATTGTTATTTTCTGTTATTCATCGATATATTTCAGGTTATGATACATTACTTATGTTATTTTATCTTATTTTGCATGTTTCATAATTTTTTGAGGATAAACACCGGGACCAGAAATCTGATGGAAAAAGCACCGTCGAGATACCATGTTTCAAAAGATCAGAAGAAGAAGGGGGACACCAAAGGTGTCTTAGAAGTTCAGAGGAAGACTCGATCCAGAAGGGGAGCCGGAGGGGGGCCACCAGGGGCCCACACCATGGGATGGCGCCCCCCTTGCCACGTCGCCAGGTGGAGTGGCCACCCTGGCCCACCTCTGGTCGAGGTCTTTCGCTTACTTGACCCCAGGAAACCCTAAGCCCCATAGCATCATCGAAGAATTATTACGCCGCTGCCTCGGGGCGGAAAATACCCGAGAGAGAAAATTCCTCTCCGGAGAGGGGAAATCATCGCCATCTTCACTTTCATCACTCCGGGCATCATCAAGATTGTCATCATCATCATCATTATCATCATCACCACCACCAGCACCATCACCCTAATCATCCACTTTCATCCCGCTGTAACAATTAGGGGCTCCTATCGTTGTTTTACATTATATCTCTCTCCCGGGTGGATTACTTGTTAGTAGTTGATGCTTGTGAGATTTATTAGTGCTAACACTTTATGACCAGATTGGAATCATACATTATATCACCTATGATTATGATCCATATGATGTCTTGTGAGTAGCTCGTTTAGTTCTTGAGGACATGGGAGAAGTCATGATGTTAGTAGTCAAGTTATATTGACGTAATATCTCGTGGTTCGGTATTTAAGGTGTGATGCTATTCTTCTAGTGGTGTTATGAGAACATCGACTACATGATAGTTCAACTTTATGGGCCTAGGAGGATGCATTGTGTATTTGGCTAATAATTGTGGGGTTGCTGGAGTGACAGAAATCTAAACCCCCGTTAGGAAAACCAATGCACGAGGGAGCGTAGAATCCCGGAGTTTAAGGTTGTGGTTAGATTTATCTTAATTACTTTCTTTTATTTGCGGATGCTTGCGAAGGGTATAATCACAAGTATGTATTAGTCCTAGTTGTGCGGTAAATTAGCATAGGTTCACCCACACAACACTTCACGAAACAATTGATATTAATCAACCGTAGCGAAGCGAAAGCACTTAACGAAATTCCCATGTGTCCTTGAGAATGTTTGGTAGTCATAAGTAACTCAACCGGCTTTTCCATTGCTCTCAAATGGATTTGGCCACTCGCTGCAATATTATTTACTGCTCTTATTTACTCGCACTTCATTTATCTGCTATATCCAAAACAACCAAAAACCCGTTTACTAGTGTTCATAGTGAATCCTCTATCCAATCTGCTTGTCAACACCTTCTGCTCCTCGTTGGGTTCGACACTCTTATTTATCGGAAGTATTACGATACACCTCCTATACTTTTGGATCATCAATAGCCAATGCCATATCTTTGCTTAAATCGCTTTACAACAAGACGAGATTTGTACCTGTCAATGGTGCCATCATTACGCCTCTTGATACGATAAACCCATTTGCAGTCAATTAAACGGTTGACCTCATATAAGGAATTGTACCATCTGTAATTTTTTGGGGGTGTATGATACCTTGTTGAAAACGAGTGCGAGGTCCAGGAGATAAAGCTGATCCAGAATCATCAGATGCAGAAGATCCGATTGGATTTGAAGCAGAAGACACAGGGGATGAAGTAGCAAACGGCGGCGCAGAAGATCCTGCACTGGCGCTGCTCTCCGCGAGCGACGTGTCGAGCTCCTGCTGGTTGGTGGTGTGTCTCGGGGGAAAGCATGTGGGCGCGCACTAAAAGGACACGTATGTCGCCTATAGGGGGTGAATAGGCGTTGAAAAATAATTACGGTTAAGTCTTGAATAAATGCGGAATAAAACTACGTTTAATTTATCAAGTCAAAACCTAACAAACTAGGTTCACCTATGTGCACCAAGAACTTATACGAAACAATTCAAGCAACTATTTGATAGCAATATATGTTACTTTAATCTCGGTGGCTATCACAAAGTAAATTGCATAAGTAAATAGATCGGGTATAGAAATAATCAAGACACGTGGAGACGATGATTTATCCCGAAGTTCACTTCCCAATGGAAGCTAACCTCTATTGGAGAGGTGTAGAGTCACATTGACTCCAAGCGCCCAATGGCTCACCTTATTCTCCGCGTGCCTCCACCAATGCGGAGTGCCACGATCCACTAGGGGGCCTTTGAGGACGGTCACTCATCCCGTACAAGGTTGGGGAAATCTCCTCAAGTGGAGGATCCCAACAATATACCACAAACTAAAAAAACTCCGAGATAGCAACAAGGCCTCGAAAGCTTCCAAAACTCCGAGGCCACAATCAACCGTCTAGGGCACTGCAAGTACCCAAGAGGACAAGCTCAGAGGCACTCCACGAACCCAAGAGTAACAAGCTTCTCAACCTTTCACTCGAACGAATCCTTGTAGAGAACTCAACCTGGTGCAACTTATGCAATGGGAAGAACACAAGAAGTTCTCAAATCCCTCACTCTCAAATCCCACCAAAGAAACAAATGCTATATGGGGAGAAGAGAGGAAGAACAAGGAAAAACTCAACAAATGAATCTCCAAAATCTAGATCCCAAAGGCTCCCCCACATAAGAGAAAAGATGGATTGGTGAAAAGATAGATCTAGATCTCCTCTCTCCTTCCATCTAACTGGAAGCAAGAACCATGGATGATTGACGCGTGTCACGCGGGAAAATCCGGGATACGAGGGGTTGGGGTGATAATGTCTATCTCCTCGTTTCTCACGCAAAATCTGTCAGAGAACGGTTTCAGTCTTTTGGCTAAAACCAAACGATTGTGACGTAAGCATGATTTTCTCGCTTACGTCATATGTTGCTTCTCTGCGAAGATTCGTGGAAGAAATGTCGGATTTCGGAAATCCGAATTTGGCACTAAAAGTTTTAATGAAAGAAGATTCAAGACTAAAGCGCCGACTTTTCTGAAAAGAATACAAAGGACGGCAAGATGAAGTATTAATTCTCCTTGGGGGATACTGTCGGGTATATGCCAATTAGGTGTATGTCCTGCATTGGCCAAATGATGGATTGCCAGGGTGGCCCGCAGGTAATAGAGCAAAGTCCATTGGGCGGCCCAGTAAACTGACGCGCAGGAAGCCGGATTCTCGAAGAACCCGGACCACGGCCCACTACGTGGTACGGCTTGGAGAAGAAGCCAGATGCCTTACTTTCCAACAATAGGATTACTTTCTGTAGACTTCTAGATTTCCTTCCTGTAAGCCCTAGTCCGGTTATCTATATAAAGACGGACGGGGGCACAAGAGAAAACAAGGGAGAACATAGGTTCGAATAGCTAGAAGCCAACTCGTCGGTAAGTTCATCCTCGCCAAGTTAGCAAAACCATACTCACAGTTGTACTTAGTATACTTCAGGCTTCAGCCCTGATTTAGTGAGATTGTAGGAGTAGGAACGCCTCCATAGTTGCGACGTACCGAACCTGGGTAAATCGTTTCCTCGTTTCTAGTACTTCCATGTTTCCACCCACTGTTCTACCAGTAGGCTTATGGCACCCCCGGCCATGAACTTGACTAAGAAGACTCGACAGTAGGCACCCACCGTGGGGCCAGCGGCGTCGGGAGTCACGTTTCGAGCATGGATACTCGGCGGAGTCGGTAGCACGATCATCGTCGGAAGCCTGGAATTCGATAGAAATATCGGACGCTTCCTCAACAATGGATCCTATATGCCAGCATGGAATCATCTGGTAAGTGCTTGTGTTCTTCCCATGGATCTGTTAACGTTGGGCCGGCCTGGGATGAAAAAAGGTACGCGGGATGCGTGACCTTCTGCGCTGTCCAACTCCATCCACCGCACCACCAGCTCCGAGGTCCCCCCTCTCCCTCGTTATCTACCCCTGGAGGCTCCTAGGAACCCTAGCCTTACTCTTCTTCCTCCTAATCCCGCCGCCAACTCTCTCTCCCTCTCTTCCTTCCTCTCCAAACGTATCACTTTGCGTATGTAGTAGCGTCGAATATGTGTATGGAAACATGTTTTAAATCTATTATCTACTAAAAGCAATATACGGGTGTCTAATAGAGCCACCATATTGATCCATATCATCTCAATTAATTTCGATTGTCGGATCTAAAATGTGTGGTTGAGATTTTACAGTAGTCGCGTAAAATGTTTGACACGATTTTTATTGAGAAGGTTACGTTTCATGGATGTGAAACTAACATGCTTGGCACGTACGATTCATGTTGGGACGTCATGCCTCATGGACCCGGACTCCGCTAATTGAGCAATATATATGTGTTAAACACGTACATACATAATGGCAAAAAAAAACACGTACATACATGCGCGGATCCTAACTATGTATGTGTCTGGATTGGGCTGGGCTAGCGCGCGAGCGCGCGACAGGAAGCTAATCGTCGATCGGTTTCCGACACACCAGCACTTGCTATATTAGGAAACGTGCGTATTCCCTTTTTTGGCTAACGACAACGCGCAAGCGCAAAAACGTAACGGCCACGTCCTTTTTACGGAGAGAACGCGCGCGCGCGCCAGCCTGGTGACGTCAAACACGTAAAAGCGCGGACGGGGTCCGTTCGTTTATTAATTTTCTATTCCCTTTTACCGACTGTAGCTATTTGTTCACAGAAAATCAATTTTTCGTAGAAAAATTAAATTCCTTTTTGGGCTAGTGAATTTTTAGGGTAAGAATAAAAAGGGTGGGAGATATCTAATGTAAAAAATTCCACTTCCAACTAGTATAATTTGTTTTAGCTTTCTAACAAAATAAAAAAATTACATTCCGACTAAAATATTTGTTTCCTCTGATAAGTGCGCAGCCCGATTGAAACAAAAAACTGAAGAATCCCGATGTATAAAAGTTTCATCTTCCCCACAAAAAATACTTGATAAACACATTCTTAAAAAAAATGATAGTTCATATATTTATTTCATCCCGCTTTTGATAAAAAGGTTGTGAATAATGATTTTGGGTTGGTATTTTTGGTTACTGCCTCAAAAAATATGAGGAGGATTACTTCCTACTGATTTCGCGAGAAAAATACATATATGGGTTCATGGACGAGATCTCCTTGAAGATCAAAAATTCATTTAATTCATAGAGCCATAACAAAAAACACAATTTTTTTATTAATTACGCTTTCAAAAAGAAAACGGCAAACAAAAACTCATAACAGAGTACAACTTAAAAATGAATTAAAAAAAAATCGTACAAGCAAACTTCTATCGGACACCAGTGATACGTTGGGATGGACGCGGTTAAATATGTTTTCAAAAAGGTTGGTAGTTTCCATTCATGTCCCTTGATAACTTTCTTTGGAATAAAATATATATAGGTTTTCAAAAAAGAGTGGTAATTTCCATTCATCTCCCTTGATAACATTATTGGGAAAATTGTATAAAGGTTTTGAAAAAGCTGGTATTATTCATTCATCGCCGTTGTTAAAAAATTATTGGGAATAGAGTATATGCTGGTTTGTAAAAAAAGTTGGTAATTTTCATTCATATCCCTTGATAACATTGTTTGGAATAGACTATATACTAGTTTTTGAAAATAAAAGTTGTTAATTATAATTCATTGCAACTTATAAATTTCTTGGGAAATAAAAATATATATTGGTTTGTAAAAAATGGGTTGGTAATTTCCATTAACTCCCTTGATAAGATTCTTGGGGGAAGTTATAAAAATATATGTTTTCAAAGGGTTGGTAGTTTCCATTCATCTCATTTGATTACTTTGTTTTCGAAAAGAAATATATATATGTTTTTAAAAAGGGTTGGTAATTTACATTCATCTCAGTTGATTACTTTGTTTTCGAAAAGAAATATATATGTGTTTTCAAAGGGTTGGTAATTTCCATTCATCTCCGTTTATAACATTTCTTGGGAAAATTATATATAGGTTTTTAGAGGGTTGGTAATATTCATTCACCACCCTTTATAACATTCGTGGGAATAGACTATACATTGGTTTCTAAAAAAAAAGTTGGTAGTTTCCAATCATCTCCCTTGATAATTTCTTTAGAAAAAAATATATATATTGGTTCAAAAAAAGTAGGTAATTTCCATTCAACTCCATTCATAACATTCTTGGGAAAAATTATATAAAAGTTTTTGAAGTTTTGGTAATTTTCATTCATCTCCCCTTGATCACATTATTGGGAATAGATTACGTACTGGTTTTTGCAAAAATGTTGTTAATTTTATTTCATTGTCCCTTATGAATTTCTTGGGAAAATAAAAATGTATATGGGTTTATAAAAAAGAGGTGGTAATTTCAATTATCTCCCTTGCTAAAACATTATTGGGGGAGTTATAAAAAATGTTTTCAAAGGGTTGCTAGTTTCCATTCATCTGCCTTGATTACTTTGTTTTGGAAAAAGAAATATATATAGGTTATCAAAAAGGTTGGTAATTTTCATTCATCTCTGTTGATAACATTCTTGGGAAATTATATATAGGTTTTTAAAGGGTTGGTAATTTTAATTCATCACCCTTGATAACATTCTTGGGAATAGACTATACATTGGTTTCTAAAAAAAAAGGTTGGTAATTTCCATTCATTGCCCCTCGTAACTTTGTTTGGAAATAAAAATATATATTGGTTCTTAAAAGGTTGATAATTTCCATTCATCACCAGTGATAACATTCTTGGTGCAGTTATATAAAAAATATTGACAAAGTGCCTCTATAGGCCATGCTATTTAGTGGCAGTTTGCCAAAGTGCCACTATAGGTTAGAAATTTAATGGCGCTTTGTCAGAGTGCCACTAAATGGTTGTTGCACAAGAAAAATAATTTCTACTACCGAAAACAACAGAATTTCCTAATGGCAACATAATTAGACAAATCAACCTCATAAACTTAGTTTTGTGCACGAATTAAACTACATAGAACAAATCTGATTCTTCAACATTAAAACTGGGGTAAAATGATCTTGAATCATACCTAAATCCGATACTACTACAGCACATCCTAGTTGATGATTTTAATGAACTTAAGACCAATTTCCTGCGGAAGAGGTTCCACCTTGACTAGTAGAACAGACCTTGCGCCTATATGCGCAGCATCCCTGAAGTCAGTCCATCCTTCAGTGATTAAAATGTAGTCGTCGCCTTCAATATGGTATGAGCAGTCAATGTTGTCTTCAACTTCATCTTTGTCTTCATAGAGTAGGGCTGTCCCATTGACATTGTAGCCATAGCCCTGGACTGCCATTGCAGATATGTACTGATATTTGAGAAGAACAATTGGATTTGTTAGTTTTTTGTGGATTCTAGCAACAGAGTACAACAGGTAATAATATTTCTGTTTTCACTGAAGAACTAACCAGTGCATCAAAGTGTTCATTCTCCTCATTCATCCTGTGCACAACAAACTGCTTCTGTGCAATTGGTTCATAGAAAGAATCTTCTGCTGGGTAGTGCACATATTTGTATATGCCAAACAGGATGTCTGCCATGTGCACTTCAGTGATATCTCCAATATCAGAGAAAAGGGTCCTGTGTAGAATGCTCCGAATGCTTGATGGCTATGTCCAAAAATAAGAAAAAAGTTAGTCAGTAACAGACACACTACCCAATTACTGCACCTACTTCAAGATCGTTACACTGAAACAATGCAATGCAATGCAAGAAAACTGCCTGCATCGCTACTACTTCACCTAGTCGAATCATTATTATCTGCATCTTTCAAAACAATGGCCACTGGAACTATCAACTTACCAAAATCATTAATATCTGCATCTTTCACACCCCCAAGACTATTGTAGACAGTGAACTCGAATAAGTTTTCAGTGCTGTTAAACTGAAAACGAATGATGTCTCCAACGACAACATTGTAAACCCTAGTCAGAGAGAGCCAGTAGGGCCCAGTTAATGCAGTCCTCAATGGCTCCTTTTTAAGTAGGAAATCAAACTTGCGAAACCCCGGGCTCCTGGCAACCATCCACTCCCCTTGAACAAAGTGGTTCAACCTTTCCATGAAGTAGCAGGGAATGACCTGCAAATTAAATACAAAATCAGCATGAATGCATCAGACAGATTTGCATAGAAACAACCGGCCCAGAATTGAAAATACATTCTACTTACCACACTTTGTTGCTGCCCACCCTTGATCACAATGTCAAATGAGTCTGCATGCCTCGCAGAACAACCACAGTAGGCTGCTGTCTGCATACAGAACTGACAATCCATCCCTACAAATTATCAAGTAACAAAGGTAACAGTTATAAGCCTGAGAAAAAGGATTGATGTACAATCGTATCACAGAGGATGATTCCAATATCTAGATAACTTACTAGCAAACTTCAACAGGAGATCTTCAATGAGCCTTACGAAAAAACTGCAAATGAATGTTAGGCAAAATGCAAACGCTGATGGAGAAATCACAGAAAGAGAAAAGCAGTAGAATGGACTCGCGCGCTCACCTTCCAGTACTGACAACAGCAAATGGAAAAGAGAACTCCCCTGAATAGAAAAGGAACTGCCACTTCGCAGTCGTTGGCAACTTTAAAAGAGGGCCCCACGAAATGACAGTTCCACCCCGAAATGACAGTTCCCCACTACGCCACTTCCAATTTTTTTTTCTTTAACATTTAGAAAATACGCAGTAAAAAACCTACAACTGCTTTCTTGATTAATTATTCTTCTACGGAACAAAACAGCTCGATTTGACATGATCATGAAGGGTTGAAACCTTCCTCATTTTACTGTGCTAGTTATTAAGTGTTTACAATTTCCTTCATGATCATGTAGTGTTGAACCTTCCTAACTGTGGTGGCATGCTATTCATGAAGGTATAGTCAAAAATGAAGCCACAAAAAGAAACAAATTGAGAAACTGTTGACTATTTGCCGTTGTCAGGAAGGGTTAAACCTTCCTGAATGTGTCGACATGCTAGACATGGAAGTATGTAGTCAAAATGGAGCCACAAAATAAAAACAAATTGAGAAACATGCTACTCATGAGTGTAGGATCAAATATACGAAAGATAGCTAATACTTGGTTCAAATAAAACTTATTACAACTCCTCAAAGTTCACTTAAACATGGAAGACTACTCCATCAGTTCACACAGTACTAGTTCATATACCGACTTCTCCATCAGTGCACCTAATTCAACACTGATGGAGTCCATAGCAACACCATTTCACACATGCACAAGCATGATTTAGAGCACATAACGCTTAGATTTGCAGAAGCAGAACATGTAGATTTCTCCTTCTTTCAGCCTAAAGTACTCAGCAGCTTCTGCCCATCCACCAGATAGCATGGCCTTCCCAGATCCTTCTCCAATCTTCATCTTCACCATGCGATGCTTGTCCCTGCTGGTGCAAGTAACATGCACCTCCAATGGATTCTTCAGATACTGCTTCAGATACTCATTTGTGTAGTCAAGTCCAAATTCCTGATCAAAATCCAAGTTTGCAACATCACTAAACCAAAAAAAAAAGTATACAGCTAAACTTATTTATTTAACTAAACTTCCTGCATTACCAATTCATTAATCTTACGCAAGTAACTTCTAATATTAAGAAGCAAAATTTTCCTCAGCTTCACAAGTGTTCTTACCATCTTGGCCTTGTCCTTTACCACAGAAGAGTAAGTCATCTTGTACACATAGTACTTGAATGGTTTCCCTGGGAATTCCATGGTATAATCTTGCAGATGTTCACACTGATTGCCATCAAGCTCCATGTAGTTTGAAAAATAGCATTGGTCATCAAAGTAGCAAGTTCCTCCATGCTGAGGTCCTGCATACAGTAAGTTAATATATGACTGCCAATTCATGCATTTCATACAAAGTTGTGAAAATCATAGAATGTCTCCCTATTTTCTGGTGTTTCTGTTAATACCTCTCTTGTACAGACTTTTTGGTGGACCCTCATAAGCTGCTTCAGTAGGAACCATCTTCTGTTTTTTTGATGGTCCCTCAGATGCATGAACTTGTATAGGCATTTTGTCTTTATTCTTTACACAAATGTCAAGAAACATGGCATATGATGGGTCAATGTCCTGCGCATCTTCTGAGTCGCTGCCCATCCTACATTTTTGTAAAACAACTTGCATTAGTATTAATTCGTCATATTCCAACATATACGAACCATACATATGCAGTAAAAATCAAGAACATGTAGGAACTCATCTCTGCATCAGACTGAAACTCAAAATCTAGCCCTACAACTATGAAAGAATAGGAAGTTCAGATGAAGGACATACAACACTGAAAAAATCTAGTACTGCAACAATGACAGAATAGTAAGATCAGATCTAGGTTCATATAAAGATGGACAAACATTGACAAATCAAGCCCTAGGAAATTAGATCCATACTTATCCAAAAGAGGAACAGATTCAAGAAAATTAGATCCAATAGAAACATAGCAAGAAACAGATCCAACTTGTAGTTCCAATAGAAACAGAGCAAGAAACAGATCCAACTTGTAGTTCCAATAGAAACAGAGCAAGAAACAGATCCAATAATATGCACGTTGGAGCTTACCTTGCAAGACAACGGCGAACGACGTAATCGTCGGTTTGAGGATGGGACTTACTGACCGTCGGCGGATTTGGATTCGCTTGTGGATCTTGGTGAAACCCTAGTCAGTGAGGAGTACAAGTGAGTACAGTGAAAGCGTCGTTCCCTACTTATATGAGTAACCGTTGTTTTATTTCTAGATGAAAAAAATAGACAAATGGTATGTATATTTCTAAGAAATGGCCCACTGGTCTGCCACTTTTAAGTTCAAAACAGTGGTAAAAAAGTACATAACGCACCCTCACCCACTACAATGCATTTAAGCCACGGTCCCCCACTCTCTGCAGTCATTGTCCCCACCCTCTCACACCTTCGCCTGTTCCTCTGCTCGTCTCACCGGAGCTCTCCAAAGACGCATTGGATTGATTACTTCACCGTACCTCTCCAGGCCAACCTGGTAGACATCCTCCCAATCTATGTATCTATGTTCTTCTTCTCTGATTTCCTTGTATATCTTCCTCTGTTTCTTTGTGTTCTGCGAATCTACATGAACTAGGGTTTTGACAGTTTTACTGTTTGGATGTTTGATGTGGAATGCATGAATCAGCCTGAATTCTTCTACAATTGCTAACCACCCAATTGAGATAATAGCCTTCCCTCTTCAACACACCTTAAGCCTAGCATATTTAGCAGTTGTTTTCAACCAGCTTAAGACACTAGTAACAACTACATTAAGTTCTACGAGAAGGAATCC
The DNA here is from genome assembly GCA_028641055.1 of Alopecurus myosuroides. Taxonomy (NCBI): domain Eukaryota; kingdom Viridiplantae; phylum Streptophyta; class Magnoliopsida; order Poales; family Poaceae; genus Alopecurus; species Alopecurus myosuroides. Next base: position 369,413,084 of record CM054061.1, read on the forward strand.
CAATAAGAAACTTTGGGTGAAATCCTGTTCAAATTCCTGCAAAACAATTTGTAAAACAATGCATAAGTAACAGGCAGTGAAAACTACTAAACTTGGTGTATTTAGAATGATGTGTTTGCATCAAAAATTATTTTCAAAAATTATTGGGGATAGACTATATGCTGGTTTGTAAAAAAGTTTGGTGATTTTCATTCATATCCCCTTGGTAACATTGTTGGGAATAGACTATATACTGGTTATTGAAAAAAGGTTGTTAATTTTAATTCATTGGCACTTATAAATTTCTAGGGAAATAAAAATATATATTGGTTTGTAAAAAAGGTTGGTAATTTCCATTAACTCCCTTGGTAACATTCTTGGGGGCGGAGTTATAAAAAATTTATGTTTACAAAGGGTTGGTAATTTCCATTCATCTCCATTGATTAGTTTGTTTTCGAAAGAAATATATATATGTTTTCAAAGGGTTGGTAATTTCCATTAATCTCCGTTAATAACATTCTTGGCAAATTATATATAGGTTTTAAGATGGGTTGGTAATTTTCATTCACCTCCCTTGATAACATTCGTGGGAATAGACTATACATTGGTTTCTAAAAAAAAGGGTTGGTAATTTGCATACATTAGTTTGTTTGATAAGGTGTTTTTTGATCTATGGTAGGATGTCTCGTGTGGTGCTCATTTCTTCTGGTAGCTCCTCTGATGGCACTGACAGTGAGGTATCTTGTGACGACTGCCAGTTTGAGGTTGACAACCAATGCAAACTGAAAGGTACTGACAAAATATAGTGTCATATATGACATGCAGGTTTGCACATGCATGTACATGTTCAGATTGGTGCTGGTCCCAATTAGGAAACATGTGTCCACGTCTGATATTTATAAGTCAATTTTGTAGGACCTAAGTATGCTTGTCAGGACAGTTATGATGAGTACTGTGTCTACCCGAACCGTGTGTCACTGTTCCGTTACCAAGAATGCATTCTGAACAACATCTGTGAAGAGAAAACTCCAAGAATTCCACTGTATGTGTGCACCATCACTTCTGGAATGGTGGCATGTGGGGGAAGAGGCAAAATGGTATGTTTCAGTCCCTTTTTTTCTTAGCTGTAGTACTTTCATTAATCTGCTTCACTACTTATTCTTAGAAGTTCCATGTTTGTATTGTTGCAGTACTTCAACAAGGAGTTCACCACAGCCTATCTGAAAAAGTACTTGACAAGGACTGGATATCTCATCAGGGTGTACTACAACAAATCCAAGAAGATGGAAGAGGTGAGGATAAAGATGGACAAGGCCAAGAAGCGTGCTATACTGACATCAGATTGGATGTCTGTTGTTGATGCTGAGGAGTATGGAGAAGGGAATGTGCTGATGTTCTGGTTCAGGAGGAATTCTGAGGGCAGCCTTAAACTGTTAGTTGACAGGATTATGCCAGGTGCATTTGGACTAGGTACTCAAAAGCACCTTCACCTCCTTGATGAGGAACTGGGACTGTGAAGTTCCACGAAGCTTGTTGATATGGCTTGATATATGCCAAGAACTGAATGAAGTAATTTATGTTTCTACGTCCTATATTTAAGTGATGAACCTAGTCTGTCAGATGCTATCTTATATTATGTAATGAAGAAAGCCTGTCAGATGCTATCTTATATTATGCGATGAACTAAGTCTCTGAATTTCTATGTTATGTAATGAACCAACTAAGTTAAGCAATAGAAGTAGTACAAATTCAGTACCTGTATTTCCCCTTCCTCCTCCTCCTCTTGAGATGGCTCCTCCTCCTCCTCTTGCCCCTGCAACTGAGCTGGCTCCTCTTCCTCTTGTATTTCATTCAGAAAAAATCAGTACAATGCACTCTTCACTACCAACACAACTGCTGGTCATGACAAAAAAAAATTAAATCTACATAAATAGATTGGCCTCAGATCATATGGTTGAACGTTGAACAACATAGTTCACACAGCACTACTTATACACAAAGCGACGCGTATAGTAAACTTCTATGTACAGTACTCCTGAATACAACAGTACACAGTACTAATATTTATCTTGCCCAGTTGCCCTGGTTCCACCCCCTTCATTGCCCTAGTTCCACCTGTCCCACCCCTCTCCATCTTGAGTATACACTGCTGTCGGTATTTCGGTGAAGGTTTGAGTATGCGTTCTTTTTGGAGTCCGGAGCACTCGAAGCCCCCTGAGGATGCACTGCAGTTTCCTATACAGATCAAAGGAAACAAATCCATCGACAGCAGCATATTTCAAGTTAACCTCGTCGAGTGGCTGCTTCTCCCAGACCTTGTGACCATTTTCTGGAAATTTGTTTTTCATTTCTTCATAGGACTCGTCGATTAGTTCACCAGCGAGGGCAGCCATTCCTGTCCTGGGGCCACGCCCAGGAATGTGGTAAACATCTTGGATATCCTTATGAAACTTCAATGGGATTTTAAACCCCCAAGTTCTTTCCATCACCTGTCTGTCCCCCTTATGTCCACGCTAGCAAAGTTACTTAATCCTTCCTGAAACCAACTGAATAGCGCCTCGCAACGTTCTTTCGGCCTGTATTAGTAAGAATATAAGAGTGAAATCTTATATAATTTGTTAGTAGCAATAGAAACTTATAGTACAAATCCAATTGCCAGACCATAAGCAGATAAATAGAATAGAATTTTGGAGAATTTGCAGTAATAAAAACTTACAGTACCTAGCCAATTGCCAGACCAATACAGTTCGATCCACACATAGTTGAACAACCGCCACCTCTTGCTTGTCCTTCTCTTCATTGGTATACTCGAAATCCAATCCCATGAACTCCTCATAGGGCATCTTCAGTTGCTTCCTGATGAGCGCATTGAGGGTTTCCTCGACAGTTGCAATTACGTTCGTGTAGACCACCTCTATCTCCGTCGTGCCATGGGCTATGTACGTCTTCCTCATGGTGCGGAGAATGACCTTTACCTCGTTGTCCATGGCGTCCATGGTGCCTTTCCCCTTGGCATCCATGGCGTCCATGGTGTCTTTCCACTTGGCATCCATGGCACAGAATGAAGACAGAGGAGAAAACGATAGAAGCAAGAAAGAGAAGGAGAAAAAGGAGGCAGAGAGCAAAATGTGTAACCGTGCGCATGTGTCAATTCTAACCGTGAGCATGTGTCAATTCTAACCGTTCCCATGAGGCGCTTCTAATCGTGCGCATGTTAATAGTGGCCTAGTTGAAACCGAGGCCCGCTACAGATGTCAAAGGGGCCAGTAGTGTATTAGCAAAAAGATCATAAAATGTGTCAAGGCTTCCTAAATGTGTTATTAATTTGGCAGCGTCAAACAAATAAAACCAAATTGACTAAGGGCCCGTTTGGGATCATATTTTTTTTTTTTGAAGTACTCTCATGATATTTCAGTTTTCAAAATAATTAAAGTATTCAATACTTTAACAATACTAAGTATTCAATACTAAGTGTTTGGATGCAGTGAATAATATAGTTTTAAAAACTACAGTTTTACAATACTGTAGTTTAAAATCAAAGAGAACAACTTAAACAAGTTGAGAAAATGTTGACTATTTGCCAGTGTCAGGAAGGGTTTGGACTTCCTAACTGTGTTGGCATACTAGTCAAAATCAAGGAGAACAAATTAAACAATTTAACAACCAAGTGACATTATATACAGAAAGTTACAACTTAAGTTCTGACATAGTAGACAAAAGATACAACTTAGGTTCTCACATGGTAGATAAAAAATACAACTTAGTTTCAGACATACGAGGCTACAAGCCTTCCAAACAGATAGACATTAAGTTCAGACATAATAGATAAAAGGTGCACCTTAAGGGTGCCTGCTTTACAACTAAACATTTCTTCAGCTAGCTTCAAACCAATGGCTTAGTAGACCTCTACAAAGTAGAGACCAATGGCTTCGGCTCTAGCTTCCACTCTGACCAGCAACATCGAATAAGCTTCTATGTTGGCTGCAGCCCTGAATTCAGCCCATCCTTGAGACAGCACGATGTCAGCACCTTGCAGGGTGTAGGACCCTTCAATGGCTTCTTCCATACCCTGCCTCCAGAAAAGTACTGTCCCTTGTTTAGGGAACTTGTATGGCTCCACTGTTTTGGCAGGAACATTCTGCAAAGAACAGATATTTCGTAAGCACGATTCTACAATGGATTCAACATATGCAAGTAACAGCAAAACTTACCAGGTAGTCAAAGTGTACTTCATCATTGTTCACCATGTGAACCCAGAACCTCATGTCATGGACATATTTGTAGAAGTCACCATCCTCTATGTCCTCTCTCAGATGTGCCATAATGGCCTTGCTGATTGCATAGTTTATTTCGGCCATTGCATTTTCACAAATGTCATTGGCATTTGTGAAAAGCATGTTCTCACAGGCCTCTCTAACTTTCTGTTCCATTTCATTCACCACTGTTCACAAATGAAAAAAACAATGTTAGTTACCAAGCCTTATAATGTTTTCAACTGGAAGTTCAACTGGAAGGTCAGATACAACAGTGAATATTTGGTAATCTTACGAGGGAGTTGAACTGGAAGTTTGACTTCCTTCCCATGTTCACCAACATGGTAAACAGTGAGCTCAAAGTACTCGTCCCTATCAACATCGAAATCCTCGTCATCACCCACATAGGTGAATGACACAACATCTCCAGCCTGAATGTTGTACACCCTGATAGCTGACTTCCAGTATGGACCAGCTACCTTTATCTTCTTCCCAGTTCTCTGCAAGAACATGTGGTATGTATGACCATTCATGCATTTGGCATGAAGCCAATTCTCACAGAGACTGTTTAGCTTTTCCTTGAAGAAACAAGGCACAGCCTGCATAACATGTAAAAAATAGTTATAATTCAGTCAGGAAAGAGGATGTGAATTTAAAAATTATTGCAGAGTACTGCTGCTTGAAGTGCTACTACTACAATTTGTATTAAGTGCACTACTACAACATGCAGAACTGGCTCCCCTGTTTCTGCTCCTGCCCATAGCTCTACAACATGTGGTTTCTTATAACAACCATAGATCGATTTAGGTTCCTTGTATCTGGTTAGTCCTTCCATCTTCGTGTTCTCTTTACAGAAGTGAGACTCTCTTGTCCTTGTCTAGCATAATAAATAGTTCACTACAGCAGCAGCAGCATGCTCTCTTGTCATTGTAGCACTCCCAGGACACACATGGGTATGTAATCTAACAATATTACTTGTGTATGACTGGAGCAATTTGATGTTTATGAAATGACAAATACTTTATCTTTCTATGATCGCATAAATAGGATCTTTCTCTACAGTTTTGAACAAAGTCAATGATGTTCTTGCAGGAAAGGTTATGAAATAAGTAGACCAAACAATGAAATGTTGAGGATGAAGTAACTAGACCAACCAATGAAATGTTGATGATGTTGGTGGTCAACCATTTTTTTCTTTAAAACTTGTCCTGTATGGAGAAAGTATACTTGTATTGTTCAGATATTTGGCTTCATCACATTTTCACTATGGACTTTGTCTATATTTAAGTGTCAAAATGCTCGATTTCCTGTTAAGTACATTATGTACTGCAACTACATTAGTACTGCTGCTGCCTGGAGCGCTAAGTACTGCTGCTACTACATAAGTACTGCTACAAAAATGTTACTACAACATGCATAACTACCACTGCTTGGATTCAGAATTGAAAAAATATCACCAATTTTCTTGCTTACCACACCCTTCTCGAATCCTTCCTTCATGTGCAACTCAAAAACCTTTGCACGCCTGTTCGAGTAGCCACATCTGTTGACCCCTTGGTCACAGAAACGACACTCCATGCCTTCTGCCCTTGTCAAAATACAAATAACATATAACTCAGTCCGAAGTAGGAATAAGTGTAAAAATATGAACAATAACCAACCTATAATTGTTCAGGCAGAAAAAACACAGGATTCAGGCAGGGGAACACATGATTCAAGCACATGCAAGATTCAAGCAAAAAGGAAATTGGGTACAAGATAAGATTCAAGCAAACCCTAACAAATCGACTGAAGATACTACCAAAAAAACAGTATTCAAACAACAGTGAGTACAAAGATTCAAGCAAAGAACACTGGGTACAAGATGAGATAAAAAAACCCTAACAACACTGACAATACATGAAGAAAGAGAGCGGAGAGCAAAGAGATGCCATCGAAGCAGTAAAGACAATGCATAGAAGGGATTGAAGAACTAAACGTTTGCCTCCTTGGTGGCGAAGAATCAGAGATGAACGCGTCCAAGAAGCAGAGATGAACGACTCCAAGGAGCAGAGATGAACCTTCAGGCAGAAAAAACACAGGATTCAGGCAGGGGAACACATGATTCAAGCACATGCAAGATTCAAGCAAAAAATAAATTGGTTACAAGATAAGTTTCAAGCAAACCCTAACAAATCGACTAAAGATACTACCAAAAAAACAGTATTCAACAACAGTGAGTACAAAAGATTCAAGCAAAGAACACTGGGTACAAGATGAGATAAAAAAACCCTAACAAGAAAAAACCCTAACAACACTGACAATACATGCAGAAAGAGAGCGGAGAGCAAAGAGATGCCATCGAAGCAGTAAGGACAATACATAGAAGGGATTGAAGAACTAACCGTTTGCCTCCTTGGTGGCGAAGAATCAGAGATGAACGCGTCCAAGAAGCAGAGATGAACGACTCCAAGGAGCAGAGATGAACCTTCTGGTTTGCCTCCAAGAAAAGACGAAGAGAAATGGAAACAAGAATCAATACAAAAGATAGATCGAGAGAATAGTTTTAGGGAACTCAAAGAAAAGAGGAAGAGGAAGAGGAAAACGAAGATGAACTCACCGTTCTCGGTCTAGTCGTACAGGCGCAGTCTCCAAAGCGCCTCTGCTAATATGAAGGAGGTAGTGGGGGGAACAGAGTGGGGTCATGCGCGCCTCTGCAACTTCTTGCAGTTGAGGCTTTTTTCGTGGTTGTCTCGTTACTGGGCCGCAACTGCTTGCAGTTGAGGCTTTCTTCGTGGTGGGCTCATTACTGTGCTGCGAATAAATGTACGCTACAACATACTGTTGGTCTAGAACAAAAAAAGCATGACAGTCACATTAAAAAAAACAAATGTAGACTGCTAGCCAATGTTCTGGATGTTTATCATTCCAGAACAAATAAGGCATGACAGTCAGAGTAAAGTAATATATCTATCAGTAAAAATTAGAACTGGACAAAAAATTGGCACTTTAACTTCTTTTACATACATTAGGATATTTGTCAAAAAATAGGGAAGCAAAAAGTAGACAGTTACATCACTGATACAAATAGTGTATTACTTGGCACAAGTAGTTGGCTAAATCTTCAAGTGGAGTGATCACTAGCTTAAGCCAAGCGATGGGATCTCTTTCTTTAGAAAATCTATAATCTTTGAAGCTGAATGTACAGATGCTTCCTTCCTCCAGCCTGAATTCTTCTACGATTGCTGACCAGCCACTTGAGATGATAGCCTTCCCTCTTGAACTCAAGTTAAGCCATGATTACTTTGTTATAAAAAAAATGTTTTCGAAGGGTTGGTAGTTTTCCTTCACCACCCTTGATAACATTCTTCGGAATAGACTAAGCATAGGTTCCTAAAAAAATGTTTTCAAAGGGTTGGTATTTTTCATTAACCTCCCTTGAGAACATTCTTGGGAACAGACTATACATAGGTTGCTAAAAAAAAGGTTGGTAATTTCCATTCATTGGCCTTGAGAACTTTCTTTGGATATATTGGTTCTTAAGGGTTGGTAATTTCCATTCATCTCCGTTGATAACATACCAGAAAAAATTATATATAAGTTTTTGCAGGGTTGGTAATTTCCATTCAACACCCTTGATAACAATCTTGGGAATAGACTATACATAGGTTCCTAAAAAAGGGTTGGTAATTTTCATTCATTGCCCTTGATAACTTTCTTTGGAAATAAAAATTTATAATGGTTCTTAAAAAAAGGTTGGTAGTTTCCAATCATGCCCCTTGATAACATTCTTGGGAAAATTATATATATGTTTTCAAAAGGGTTGGTCATTTGCAATCATCGCCCTTGATAACATCCTTGGGAATAGACTATACATAGGTTCCTAAAAAAAGGGTTGGTAATTTCCATTCATTGCCCTTGATAACTTTCTTTGGAAATACAAATTTATGATGGTTCTTAAAAAAAATGGTTGGTAGTTTCCATTCATGTCCCTTTATAACATTCTTGGGAAAATTATATATAGTGGTTTCTAAATAAGGTTGGTAATTTCCATTATCTCCCTTGATAACATTCTTGGGGAAGTTATAAAATATGTTTTCCAAGGGTTGGTAGTTTCCATTCATCTCCATTGATAACATTCCAGGGAAAAATTATATATAAGTTTTTGAAAGGTTGGTAATTTTCATTCAACACCCTTGATAACATTCTTGGGAATAGACTATACATAGGTTCCTAAAAAAAGGTTGGTAATTTCCATTCATTGCCCTTGATAACTTTCTTTGGAAATAAAAATTTATATTGATTCTTACAAAAGGTTGGTAGTTTCCATTCATGTCCCTTGATAACATTCTTGAGAAAATTATATATATGTTTTCAAAGGTTTGGTAATTTGCATTCATCGCCCATGATAACATCCTTGGGAATAGTCTATACATAGCTCCTAAAAAAATGGGTTGGTAATATCCATTCATTGCCCTTGATAACTTTCTTTGGAAATAAAAATTTATAATGGTTCTTAAAAAAGGTTGGTAGTTTCCATTCATGTCCCTTGATAAAATTCTTGGGAAAATTATATGTATGTTTTCAAAGGGTTGGTAATTTGCTTTCATCGCCCTTGATAACATCCTTGGGAATAGACTATATACTGGTTTTTGAAAAAGGTTGTTGATTTTAATTCATTGTCCCTTATGAAATTCTTGGGAAATAAATATATATAGTGGTTTCTAAAATAAGGTTGGTAATTTCCATTATCTCCCTTGATAACATTCTTGGGGAAATTATAAAAATATGTTTTCAAAGGGTTGGTAGTTTCCATTCATCTCCATTGATAACATTCCAGGAAAAAATTATATATAAGTTTTTGAAAGGTTGGTAATTTTCATTCAATACCCTTGATAACATCCTTGGGAATAGACTATACATAGGTTCCTAAAAAAAGGGTTGGTAATTTCCATTCATTGCCCTTGATAACTTTCTTTGGAAATAAAAATTTATGATGGTTCTTAAAAAAAATAGTTGGTAGTTTCCATTCATGTCCCTTTATAACATTCTTGGGAAAATTATATATATGTTTTCAAAGGGTTGGTAATTTGCATGCATCGCCCTTGATAAACATCCTTGGGGATAGACTATATACTGGTTTTTGAAAAAGGTTGTTAATTTTAATTCATTGTCCCTTATGAAATTCTTGGGAAATAAATATATATAGTGGTTTCTAAATAAGGTTGGTAATTTCCATTATCTCCCTTGATAACATTCTTGGGGGAGTTATAAAATATGTTTTCCAAGGGTTGGTAGTTTCCATTCATCTCCATTGATAACATTCCAGGGAAAAATTATATATAAGTTAATGAAAGGTTGGTAATTTTCGTTCAACACCCTTGATAACATTCTTGGGAATAGACTATACATAGGTTCCTAAAAAAAAGGTTGGTAATTTCCATTGATTGCCCTTGATAACTTTCTTTGGAAATAAAAATTTATAATGATTCTTACAAAAGGTTGGTAGTTTCCATTCATGTCCCTTGATAACATTCTTGAGAAAATTATATATATGTTTTCAAAGGGTTGGTAATTTGCATTCATCGCCCTTGATAACATCCTTGGGAATAGTCTATACATAGCTCCTAAAAAAAAGGGTTGGTAATATCCATTCATTGCCCTTGATAACTTTCTTTGGAAATAAAAATTTATAATGGTTCTTAAAAAAGGTTGGTAGTTTCCATTCATGTCCCTTGATAACATTCTTGGGAAAATTATATGTATGTTTTCAAAGGGTTGGTAATTTGCTTTCATCGCCGTTGATAACATCCTTGGGAATAGACTATATACTGGTTTTTGAAAAAGGTTGTTAATTTTAATTCATTGTCCCTTATGAAATTCTTGGGAAATAAATATATATAGTGGTTTGTAAAATAAGGTTGGTAATTTCCATTATCTCCCTTGATAACATTCTTGGGGAAATTATACAAATATGTTTTCAAAGGGTTGGTAGTTTCCATTCATCTCCATTGATAACATTCCAGGGAAAAATTATATATAAGTTTTCGAAAGGTTGGTAATTTTCATTCAAAACCCTTGATAACAATCTTGGGAATAGACTATACATAGGTTCCTAAAAAAAAGGGTTGGTAATTTTCATTAATTGCCCTTGATAACTTTCTTTGGAAATAAAAATTTATAATGGTTCTTAAAAAAAGGTTGGTAGTTTCCATTCATGTCCCTTGATAACATTCTTGGGAAAATTATATATATGTTTTCAAAAGGGTAGGTAATTTGCATTCATCGCCCCTGATAACATCCTTGGGAATAGACTAAACATAGGTTCCTAAAAAAAAGGGTTGGTAGTTTCCATTCATGTCCCTTGATAACTTTCTTTGGAAAATTATATATATATGTTTTCAAAGGGTTGGTAATTTGCATTCATCGCCCTTGATAAACATCCTTGGGGATAGACTATATACTAGTTTTTGAAAAAGGTTGTTAATTTTAATTCATTATCCCTTATGAAATTCTTGGGAAATAAATATATATAGTGGTTTCTAAATAAGGTTGGTAATTTCCATTATCTCCCTTGATAACATTCTTGGGGGGAGTTATAAAATATGTTTTCCAAGGGTTGGTAGTTTCCATTCATCTCCATTGATAACATTCCAGGGAAAAATTATATATAAGTTATTGAAAGGTTGGTAATATTCGTTCAACACCCTTGATAACATTCTTGGGAATAGACTATACATAGGTTCCTAAAAAAAAGGTTGGTAATTTCCATTCATTGCCCTTGATAACTTTCTTTGGAAATAAAAATTTATAATGATTCTTACAAAAGGTTGGTAGTTTCCATTCATGTCCCTTGATAACATTCTTGAGAAAATTATATATATGTTTTCAAAGGGTTGGTAATTTGCATTCATGGCCCTTGATAACATCCTTGGGAATAGTCTATACGTAGGTTCCTAAAAAAAAGGGTTGGTAATATCCATTCATTGCCCTTGATAACTTTCTTTGGAAATAAAAATTTATAATGGTTCTTAAAAAAGGTTGGTAGTTTCCATTCATGTCCCTTGATAACATTCTTGGGAAAATTATATGTATGTTTTCAAAGGGTTGGTAATTTGCTTTCATCGCCCCTTGATAACATCCTTGGGAATAGACTATATACTGGTTTTTGAAAAAGGTTGTTAATTTTAATTCATTGTCCCTTATGAAATTCTTGGGAAATAAATATATATAGTGGTTTCTAAAATAAGGTTGGTAATTTCCATTATCTCCCTTGATAACATTCTTGGGGAAATTATAAAAATATGTTTTCAAAGGGTTGGTAGTTTCCATTCATCTCCCCTGATTACTTTGTTTTGGAAAAGAAAATATATATAGGTTTTCAAAGGGTTGGTAATTCCCATTCATCTCCCCTGGTTACTTTGTTTGGAAAATTATATATAGGTTTCCCCTAAATTTTCATTCACCGCCCTTTGATAACATTCTTGGGAATAGACTATGCATTGGTTTCTAAAAAAAATGTTGATAATTTCCATTCATCTCCCTTGATAATTTCTTTGGAAATAAAAATATATACTGGTTCTTGAAAGTTGGTAATTTCGATTCATCTCCATTGATAACATTCTTGGCAAAAAAAATATATATGTTTTCAAAGGGTTGGTAATTTCCATTCATCTCCGTTAAATAACATTATTGGGAAATTATATATATGTTTTTAGAGAGTTGGTAATTTTCATTCACCACCGTTGATAAAACATTGTGTGGGAATAGACTATACATTGGTTCCTACAAAAAAAAAGGTTGGTACTTTCCATTCATCTCCATTGACAATTTCTTTTGGAAATAGAAATATATATTGGTTCTTAAAAGTAGGTAATTTCCATTCATCTCCGTTGATAACATTCTTGCAAAAAAATATATATAAGTTTTTGAAGGGTTGGTAATTTTCATTCACCACCCTTGATAACATTCTTGGGAATAGAGTATGCATTGGTTTCTCAAAAAAAATGTAGGTAATTTCCATTCATCTCCCTTGAAAATTTCTTTGGAAATGTAGATTGCTTTATTTGCTTGCAAGTGTTTGTTAGTTTTTTAATTAAAACTATTTGCTGTAAAATAAGAATTGTTAAGGAATTATGTAACACAAGTGCGTGCTTATGGGGTTGTTATCATTACTGTTAGAGCTCTTGCGAAAATTAAGTTGTCATTATCTTATACCCCAACGACTACCCTGCTTGTTACCGTTTTTATAGGGTTGTTATCATTACTGTTAGTGTTGTTGCAAAAAATAAATTGTCGTTATCTTATCTCCAAGCGACTCCCCCTGCTTCCCTCTTATAAATAAACAGGGCGTTTGCATCTCACGTATTGCTCTTCCGCTATTGTATCGCTCTTCCTCTTCCCCTTCCTCCCTCCCCACTATGCAGAGCTCCAACATCATGGCCTTCTGCCATGAACACAAGGTTCCTTGTCATGGAACCACGGAGCTTAACGTGGTCTACACCAACAAAGCTGACAGCGTTGATGAGTGGCTCGAGAAGGTTCAAGCTCTGCTAGATGCTGCCCAGAGGAAGATCATAGGAGTTGATGTCGAGTACACCAGTTGCCGCGGATCTTATGTCTTTCCTCAGAAGGTTGCTGTCCTCCAGTTGTGTGTGGGCAATGAGTGTTTGGTTTATCACGCGTGCCACGCTGATAAACATAGTGATCTGCTTTATGCCTTCTTGCACAATTTTCGTTTAACTTTTGCTGGTTTTGACATTGTTCATGATAAAAAAGTCATGGGTAGATCTGGATTTAGTATTATGGTATACAAGGACATTCAGCGCATCTGGAGAGACCCTGACAACGAGAAGCCAAGAACCAAGAAGCAAGGACTGAAGGATGTTGCTGCAGCTGTGATAGATTGTAACAGCCCAAGTATGAAAACCTACCATTTAGAATGTTTGAATTCTTGTTATTTAAGTATTGCATCATGTCATCATATTGTTTCCATGTTGTTTGCTTTTGTTTCTAAATTGTTGCATTTGTTTTCCACTGTTTTCACAACTCAAATTCAAACCTTACTCAAACAATGTTTTCATACTTGTTCTGTTACAACTTTTGGAATCAAAATAACAAGTGAAAACAACCATTTGGTTCCATGTTTTTCCTTAGTGATCACTTGTGAAAATGATCATTTTAAATCAATTATTTATTTTCCAAACACATTTTAAAAATTCAATCCAAGAACCCAAAACAGAACCATTCTTGAAATGATGTTGTTAACAAATCAAATCAACTCAATTTGCTTCTTATCCTAGGGGTTACCCTATGTTCAAAATTGGTTTTAAATAATGGTTATTAATATTAACAAATGCACCCAAATTTGGTTTAAATTTTAAACAACAATCAAACATTTAAATTTTTGCAAATAAAAGTTACAAACTATTAGTAGATGGCCTAAGGAGTCCCCTAAAAGTTTCTCACATTTTTTCTACTACCCAAAACCTCATGTTTTGTTCCATTTGCTTTTGCTACAAAAAAAAAGTAAAACAAACAAAAAAAATAACAAGAGAGGAGGAGGGCAGCCATCCACTCTCCCTCTCAGCCCAACTGCTTTCGGCCCAGCCCATCTCCACCTGTCATCTTCAACCTATGTCAGCACCTGTACGAACAGTTTCAGAACCGGTCGATCGCCTCTCCCCACACCGATGCGCTGCCGTACAGGGACTACTCCCTCCATATAGCTAGCCCTTACCCCTCTGTAACCCTAGGCCGCAGCTCTCCCCTCTCCCTAACCCTAGCGCCGCCATGCCATCTCCCTCTCTTTCCACCCTCTGCTCTCTGTAAGTTCTCTGAACATGGAACCCCCCACCATGGCCGAATCTTGTCCTCCTTGGCGCCACCAACTTGTCCCTCTCCGAGGATCCCCGAGGGCAGGAATGGAAACGCTGGAGCTCCAGCTTCCTCCCCATCCCCTCGGTTCGGGCGGGGACGGCCTGGATCGTCGCCGCCGTCGCCTCCAACCGCCGCCGGCGCCCTCTGTTCCCTGCCTGCAGCGACCTGTCCGCCCCCAACCCTCCTGCTCGAGGGCACCAAGGTGAGGCCGCACCTCCTCCTCCTCTCCCCCACTCGCCTCCTCCCTCCTCTCCCTAGGGCCGCACCCGCGAGCCACTCCTCCACGGCGCCCCCTCCGGCGAGGGCAGCAGCCATCGCTGGCCATGGTTCTGTCGCTGCCTGTACCTGTTCGTGTTTGTGTTCGGTTAGGATTCAGAAACATAAGCGCTAGCAACAGCTTAACCCCACCGAGGCCCCCCTTCCTAACACAACTAGAGCACCAGCCCACTGGTTTGGTTCCCCAGCGCAAGCCAGAGGGGGTGGGTTCGAATCCCACCTCCCACCAATAAATCTTTTATTTTTCTTTGCAATGTTTTGGTACAGAACTTTACCAGAAATCACCCATAGGCCCCTGGCACTTAAAATCTAGCCCCTGGAAAATATTTTCTAAGTCCCTAGTGCAGTAAAAATGGCAGATTTACCCCAAATTTTGTAAATAGCATAATAAAATCATTTTAACTCCAATTCCAACATTTTTTATATGTTTTCAATACCAAATTAAATGTTCTACCCAAATATAAAATTTGTTTACTGTTTTGAATATTTTAAATTGGTGCAATATTTGAAAACTTGTCAAATTCACTTAAATTTGCAAAATTCATAACTTGTTCATAAAAATTCCAAATTCAACAAACCAAATATGTTTTCCAATCAACTTTTCATGTACTTTCCAAATATAAATTTTGTTTGCTGTTTTGAATAATTTAAATTGCTGAAAACAACTGTTTCTTGTTTATTGCATTTAAAATTGCCAAAATAATAACTTGCTCATTTTAAATCCAATTTCCACAAATGAAATATGTTTTCCATGCAAAATTAAACCACCTTTTCAAATATAAAATTTGTTTCATGTTTTGAATAATTAAAAGTGGTTAAATAATTTAAACCTTATTTAATTCATTTAATATTGTTAAATTTATCACTTGATCAAAACAAATTCTTTTGGGACATATAAAATATGTTTTCCAACCCTAAAAGTATAAACTTTTCAAATATGAATTTGGTTTAATGTTTTGAACAAATAAAAATTCAAATAAGTTCATGTTTGAATTAAATTCATTTAATTCTTGCTTAACCTTGTTTAATTCATAACTAATTTATTTGAAATCCTTTTTCAACAAGTGAAACATGTATTCCAACTAAAATCTTGTTTTCTTTTCAAATATAAACTTTGTGATCTGTTTTGAACAATTCAACTTGATGAAAACAACAAATGCTTGTGTGACACCTTTAAGTAACCAAAATTTCCTAACTTAATGAATGAATTTCCAAACTTGCTAAACCTTATTTCCATTTGCTTCTATTGTTGTTATTTTTCTGTTTTCCTCATCCATGCATCATGCTAATTCACTTACACAATTTGATTAGTTGTAAAACAATTAATTCCACCATAATTCATGGGCTTTTCATATGCAATCCAATTGCATATGGGTCCACTTAATCCTGTTTCCATCTCGTCAACTAGTTTATTTTGATGCAACCATTAACTTGACATGCATCATCTTTGATTGTGCACAATGCCATGATAATGATTGTTTATTTCTTCCTTGTTTGTTTGCTTCTTCTCGGATAAACGACGACGTTGAGACCGACGATACTTACGACATCCCTTCTAAGGATTTAGCTCAGTACCAGGCTACTGGGTTTTGCAGGCAAGTTATCACTCACATGAACCACTGTGTTCCTTTCAACATTGGTTACCGATACTTTCCGTTGTTCTTTTCTGCTAGCCTTAGTAGTAGTTGCTTCTGTTACGAACCTATCACATGAATCCCTTAACCTGATATTGCCTCATCTCCCTTCCTACAACCCATTATTTGAGCCAGTGTCTTACTAGCATGCTTAGGTTGCTTTTGCTCGAGTCTGTTATCCGTTACTTTCTGTTACTACTCTATTACGTTGTGGGGGCTCGATGTTTAATCAATCAATCATGCTAATGTTACTATTAATAATAAAATTGATGATAAGGCACCGGCAGGAGGCCCATGAGAGGTTTTGAAGCCTGCTAGTGTCGACCCTAATAGGAAAAGGGTCTTGTCTACTGATCCATGATGAGCGCACTACCCGCATTTGGGAAGCGAGTATGGGCGCCCCCCTCAACTTGACCTGATTCGCATCTCGTCCAAATCGCCTCATTTAGTTCGTGTTTTCCATTTGCCGCATGCATGTTTTTGCGAGCCCAGGCCAGGGTGGAACTTTCGTAGTCGGCATATAGGGGGACACGTTCTTAGAGTGCTATGAGGGTCCATTTTCTTCTGGGCTCGATTAGCCGTGCGCCCAAGGTGCTTTGGGCTTGATGCGAAGAATGGTTGGTTGTGTTGAGTGCCCCGCTTGGTGGGAGGCATCCCATCTGGCGGGATATTCATGAGTGTACGGCCAAATTGGTGCAACCCTGCAGGGATAATCTTCTCGAGAAGCCGTGTTTTCCGCGGTTATGGATTACTTGGTGAAAGTACTGGCTAACAAGTACTCAGGACAACTTAAACATAATGATCAAACAGGTTACACCCCATGATTAATAACTTGACTAGTAATAGGTTGATGACATAATAATTTGATTCACCTTTAATACAACTGTGTGAGTTATCCTCGGATCGCTTCTTTGGATAAGGGGCGAGATCCAGGATGGGTTTGTTTGAAGTTATCTTTCAGTTGGTTACAATCCTCGATCTTATCTCCTTTCTGTTAGCCGGAAGTGGTAGAATCTCTGTAGTTGGTTAGCGCAGCCAGTTGCAACATCTTTTATATCCCCTCTCTTCCGTTGAACCCAAGGCATCTGTGCTTGGTGTTGACGGGTTACACTTTGGTGAACTGTGAGTCTTGCTTGCCAGTACGTTTATGTACTGACCCCTTTGGGGCTGTGGTTTACGCAGACGACGATTCCGAGGATCTACATGGTGGCTACTACGTGAAGTTTGACGAGACTGCTGACGAGTAGATAGCGGACCCGGGCAGGATCCGAGACTTCGTGGATGGGCTCCGTCTTTTCGTTTCCGGCCTCTTAGGCCTATTTGGTTCTTGTCTATACTCAGACATGTTGAATGCTTCCGCTGTGATGTAATGATGAATTGTTGGGGCATGTGCCCTCTGAATGATTGTATTTGCTATCTCTTCTCTAATGAGAGCCATTTGCAATTTATTTCAATCTTTTGTGTCGTAGAGATCTGCTGTGATATCACTTGTTAAACGCCGTTGACGTACCATGTGTGTATGGTTTGAAGTACGTCGACGGAAGTGCCTTTGATCTCTAGTGGATAGTTTACATCGACGATGGAATAGCAGGGCTTGTGTTGTCGCGCATAAGCGCAGGCCTACCAGGAAGCTGGGACGTGGGAGCAGTTATGCCCCATAATCCAAGCATCTGCTATCCAGTTCGTACGGTGAGTATCCCCTAGAAATCAGGGTGCGACAAATGGTATCAGAGCCTGTCTGCCTGTAGGATCCCTTTTTACTGGTCGCAGTTGAGTCTAGAAACTATTTTGTAGCTATATAGGAAAAATGAAACGTGAGAGTAGGAATTCTGTTCTTTTTCTCCTTTCCCCACCCTCCCTCCCTTTTCTGATAAGGAAGTGTAACGTTGTTTTCCCTTCTCATCTAAACTTTCAAGTTAGGATTTCACGAATTCTGGTTTCTCTAGGATGGTTATATCTACTAGACCATAGGAATGGAGGTGGTTGTGACATGATTTATCTTGTTGCCTACTCACGATTGAGAACGGTGGCAAATAGGCCCCGGAAGCAGATCCTCTATTCCTTAAGCAGTAGATATTGATCCTTTAGAAGCCCGGATGGGTTTTCCGTAGTACCTCAGGAGTTTTGTTCTTGTTTTCCCCGATGTTGATATCCTGTTCTTCTCAACATCCTTGTCGTCCGTTCAAATCTTGTTGTTGTTTTCCAATTCAATTCTTCTACCGGCGTCCAATCAAAACTAACTCGTAAACTCTTATCCAGTTAAAGTGTTATTTCATACCGGAGAATCACATTCCTTTGTGTCAACAATCTTTTCCACAACATACAACCCAATTCTGGTTCAACTAAGCAATCAAATCATCGTTCACTCTCCGGAATCTCAAGTGTTGACTCCAACATAAGTAAGAACAATCCAATTCTAATGGGAGGCCACATATTCCTCGTTACTCTCATGTTGCTGATTCTGACATTGATGTTATTCTTGGTGTTGCATTGATGTCAATAACTCTGTTCCACCCTTATTACAGATAGTCTATTCTCCGAAGGAATCAAATTCTATCCAGCGATACACCCTCCATACAAAAACCTCTCCCTTTACTTGAAAGTGTTCCGATGGTTTCCAAATTCCCTGACGTCTATCCAATGTGCACGATGTGTTTCACGTGTCACAGCTCAAGAGGATCTTCCCAAGAAGTTTCCGGACCTTTTCTTTTCTCAGCAGGAATCTCGGGGCGCGATTCCTTCAAGGGGGGGCGTTTTGTAACAGCCCAAGTATGAAAACCTACCATTTAGAATGTTTGAATTCTTGTTATTTAAGTATTGCATCATGTCATCATATTGTTTCCATGTTGTTTGCTTTTGTTTCTAAATTGTTGCATTTGTTTTCCACTGTTTTCACAACTCAAATTCAAACCTTACTCAAACAATGTTTTCATACTTGTTCTGTTACAACTTTTGGAATCAAAATAACAAGTGAAAACAACCATTTGGTTCCATGTTTTTCCTTAGTGATCACTTGTGAAAATGATCATTTTAAATCAATTATTTATTTTCCAAACACATTTTAAAAATTCAATCCAAGAACCCAAAACAGAACCATTCTTGAAATGATGTTGTTAACAAATCAAATCAACTCAATTTGCTTCTTATCCTAGGGGTTACCCTATGTTCAAAATTGGTTTTAAATAATGGTTATTAATATTAACAAATGCACCCAAATTTGGTTTAAATTTTAAACAACAATCAAACATTTAAATTTTTGCAAATAAAAGTTACAAACTATTAGTAGATGGCCTAAGGAGTCCCCTAAAAGTTTCTCACATTTTTTCTACTACCCAAAACCTCATGTTTTGTTCCATTTGCTTTTGCTACAAAAAAAAGTAAAACAAACAAAAAAAATAACAAGAGAGGAGGAGGGCAGCCATCCACTCTCCCTCTCAGCCCAACTGCTTTCGGCCCACCCCATCTCCACCTGTCATCTTCAACCTACGTCAGCACCTGTACGAACAGTTTCAGAACCGGTCGATCGCCTCTCCCCACACCGATGCGCTGCCGTACAGGGACTACTCCCTCCATATAGCTAGCCCTTCCCCCTCTGTAACCCTAGGCCGCAGCTCGCCCCTCTCCCTAACCCTAGCGCCGCCATGCCATCTCCCTCTCTTTCCACCCTCTGCTCTCTGTAAGTTCTCTGAACATGGAACCCCCCACCATGGCCGAATCTTGTCCTCCTTGGCGCCACCAACTTGTCCCTCTCCGAGGATCCCCGAGGGCGGGAATGGAAACGCTGGAGCTCCAGCTTCCTCCCCATCCCCTCGGTTCGGGCGGGGACGGCCTGGATCGCCGCCGCCGTCGCCTCCAACCGCCGCCGGCGCCCTCTGTTCCCTGCCTGCAGCGACCTGTCCGCCCCCAACCCTCCTGCTCGAGGGCACCAAGGTGAGGCCGCACCTCCTCCTCCTCTCCCCCACTCGCCTCCTCCCTCCTCTCCCTAGGGCCGCACCCGCGAGCCACTCCTCCACGGCGCCCCCTCCGGCGAGGGCAGCAGCCATCGCTGGCCATGGTTCTGTCGCTGCCTGTACCTGTTCGTGTTTGTGTTCGGTTAGGATTCAGAAACATAAGCGCTAGCAACAGCTTAACCCCACCGAGGCCCCCCTTCCTAACACAACTAGAGCACCAGCCCACTGGTTTGGTTCCCCAGCGCAAGCCAGAGGGGGTGGGTTCGAATCCCACCTCCCACCAATAAATCTTTTATTTTTCTTTGCAATGTTTTGGTACAGAACTTTACCAGAAATCACCCATAGGCCCCTGGCACTTAAAATCTAGCCCCTGGAAAATATTTTCTAAGTCCCTAGTGCAGTAAAAATGGCAGATTTACCCCAAATTTTGTAAATAGCATAATAAAATCATTTTAACTCCAATTCCAACATTTTTTATATGTTTTCAATACCAAATTAAATGTTCTACCCAAATATAAAATTTGTTTACTGTTTTGAATACTTTAAATTGGTGCAATATTTGAAAACTTGTCAAATTCACTTAAATTTGCAAAATTCATAACTTGTTCATAAAAATTCCAAATTCAACAAACCAAATATGTTTTCCAATCAACTTTTCATGTACTTTCCAAATATAAATTTTGTTTGCTGTTTTGAATAATTTAAATTGCTGAAAACAACTGTTTCTTGTTTATTGCATTTAAAATTGCCAAAATAATAACTTGCTCATTTTAAATCCAATTTCCACAAATGAAATATGTTTTCCATGCAAAATTAAACCACCTTTTCAAATATAAAATTTGTTTCATGTTTTGAATAATTAAAAGTGGTTAAATAATTTAAACCTTATTTAATTCATTTAATATTGTTAAATTTATCACTTGATCAAAACAAATTCTTTTGGGACATATAAAATATGTTTTCCAACCCTAAAAGTATAAACTTTTCAAATATGAATTTGGTTTAATGTTTTGAACAAATAAAAATTCAAATAAGTTCATGTTTGAATTAAATTCATTTAATTCTTGCTTAACCTTGTTTAATTCATAACTAATTTATTTGAAATCCTTTTTCAACAAGTGAAACATGTATTCCAACTAAAATCTTGTTTTCTTTTCAAATATAAACTTTGTGATCTGTTTTGAACAATTCAACTTGATGAAAACAACAAATGCTTGTGTGACACCTTTAAGTAACCAAAATTTCCTAACTTAATGAATGAATTTCCAAACTTGCTAAACCTTATTTCCATTTGCTTCTATTGTTGTTATTTTTCTGTTTTCCTCATCCATGCATCATGCTAATTCACTTACACAATTTGATTAGTTGTAAAACAATTAATTCCACCATAATTCATGGGCTTTTCATATGCAATCCAATTGCATATGGGTCCACTTAATCCTGTTTCCATCTCGTCAACTAGTTTATTTTGATGCAACCATTAACTTGACATGCATCATCTTTGATTGTGCACAATGCCATGATAATGATTGTTTATTTCTGCCTTGTTTGTTTGCTTCTTCTCGGATAAACGACGATGTTGAGACCGACGATACTTACGACATCCCTTCTAAGGATTTAGCTCAGTACCAGGCTACTGGGTTTTGCAGGCAAGTTATCACTCACATGAACCACTGTGTTCCTTTCAACATTGGTTACCGATACTTTCCGTTGTTCTTTTCTGCTAGCCTTAGTAGTAGTTGCTTCTGTTACGAACCTATCACATGAATCCCTTAACCTGATATTGCCTCATCTCCCTTCCTACAACCCATTGTTTGAGCCAGTGTCTTACTAGCATGCTTAGGTTTCTTTTGCTCGAGTCTGTTATCCGTTACTTTCTGTTACTACTCTATTACGTTGTGGGGGCTCGATGTTTAATCAATCAATCATGCTAATGTTACTATTAATAATAAAATTGATGATAAGGCACCGGCAGGAGGCCCATGAGAGGTTTTGAAGCCTGCTAGTGTCGACCCTAATAGGAAAAGGGTCTTGTCTACTGATCCATGATGAGCGCACTACCCGCATTTGGGAAGCGAGTATGGGCGCCCCCCTCAACTTGACCTGATTCGCATCTCGTCCAAATCGCCTCATTTAGTTCGTGTTTTCCATTTGCCGCATGCATGTTTTTGCGAGCCCAGGCCAGGGTGGAACTTTCGTAGTCGGCATATAGGGGGACACGTTCTTAGAGTGCTATGAGGGTCCATTTTCTTTTGGGCTCGATTAGCCGTGCGCCCAAGGTGCTTTGGGCTTGATGCGAAGAATGGTTGGTTGTGTTGAGTGCCCCGCTTGGTGGGAGGCATCCCATCGGGCGGGATATTCATGAGTGTACGGCCAAATTGGTGCAACCCTGCAGGGATAATCTTCTCGAGAAGCCGTGTTTTCCGCGGTTATGGATTACTTGGTGAAAGTACTGGCTAACAAGTACTCAGGACAACTTAAACATAATGATCAAACAGGTTACACCCCATGATTAATAACTTGACTAGTAATAGGTTGATGACATAATAATTTGATTCACCTTTAATACAACTGTGTGAGTTATCCTCGGATCGCTTCTTTGGATAAGGGGCGAGATCCAGGATGGGTTTGTTTGAAGTTATCTTTCAGTTGGTTACAATCCTTGATCTTATCTCCTTTCTGTTAGCCGGAAGTGGTAGAATCTCTGTAGTTGGTTAGCGCAGCCAGTTGCAACATCTTTTATATCCCCTCTCTTCCGTTGAACCCAAGGCATCTGTGCTTGGTGTTGACGGGTTACACTTTGGTGAACTGTGAGTCTTGCTTGCCAGTACGTTTATGTACTGACCCCTTTGGGGCTGTGGTTTACGCAGACGACGATTCCGAGGATCTACATGGTGGCTACTACGTGAAGTTTGACGAGACTGCTGACGAGTAGATAGCGGACCCGGGCAGGATCCGAGACTTCGTGGATGGGCTCCGTCTTTTCGTTTCCGGCCTCTTAGGCCTATTTGGTTCTTGTCTGTACTCAGACATGTTGAATGCTTCCGCTGTGATGTAATGATGAATTGTTGGGGCATGTGCCCTCTAAATGATTGTATTTGCTATCTCTGCTCTAATGAGAGCCATTTGCAATTTATTTCAATCTTTTGTGTCGTAGAGATCTGCTGTGATATCACTTGTTAAACGCCGTTGACGTACCATGTGTGTATGGTTTGAAGTACGTCGACGGAAGTGCCTTTGATCTCTAGTGGATAGTTTACATCGACGATGGAATAGCAGGGCTTGTGTTGTCGCGCATAAGCGCAGGCCTACCAGG